>OY735236.1:15365767-15418267 GCA_963457665.1 Thysanoteuthis rhombus | reverse complement strand
CAATTACCCATTTGAGTGCTGAATAGGTCGGACGTTGCTTAACTTCAATGAGCGTAGGTGTGTTAAACGTAATTTTATGTCACACTCTGTCCATGAATATAATACTTTCATTGAATTTCTGATATTTTTGTGATCTTTGATGAAAGCATTGTTAATCAAAATGTTAGTGTGTGCATTGACATATACGTATGAATATATGCATAGTTATACATTTATATCAAAACCATAAAAAAAAGTGAGCAAAGAAACAAATATATGTAGCCAAAAGTAAAATCTTTTGAAGTACCAAGATACAATTTTATAAATCTTAATATGCCAAACATTGTTCCACCGGCTGTTCAAGAGATCAGCTGTAAGAGTTTCCAATATTTTTTCAGCGGAGTCTGATAACTTGCTATTTGGTACTACCACAATGGAACAATATTGAGCCGACTTGTCTCAGTTTATATATAAACACATACATATATACATATATATATATATATATATATATATATATATGATGTTCAGAATTTCAAAGTTTTCTAGATTATATACATATATATATATATATATATTCTAGAAAACATGAGAATTTTGAACACTATACACTATATAAATTTTTCAAAAAGATTTGAGCCAACTGAATCACATAGTTTCTATTTATACATGGGAATTATATATATACATATATTTATATATATACATATGGGAACATATATCTATGTGTGTTCATTTATGTGTGTACATTTATTGTTCATAATTGAAACTTAATATATTTATATATATATATATATATATATATATATATATATATATATATATATATGGGAACATATATCCATGTGTGTTCATTTATGTGTGTACATTTACTATTCATAATGGAAAATTGATGTATATATATATATATATATATACATATGTACGTATACATATATATGCATGATCTACGTACAGATTTACGTATATATATATATATATATATATATATATATATATACATATATATATATATATATATATATATATATGTATATAGATATAAATAGAAACAATACATATACATTCAGAATATATATGTTCGTGTGTCAATGTGTGTGTGTGTGTGTGTGTGTGTGAAATCTCTCCCAATATATATATATATATATATATGTATATATATATATATATATATATATATATAAGAAAATAAAAAATGAGACGGATTCAAAAGTAGAGGAGATTTTTTATTTGATAATCATTTCATAGACGAATCAGATAATATTTCATACATATTCCAGAAGACAATATCCAGGTGTATGGATAGATAGATAAATAGAGAGAGAGAGAGAGAGAGAGAGAGAGAGAGAGAGAGACATACAGACAGGCAGACAGACGGACAGAGATTGATACATACGTATATTTGTGGAAAATATATGTATATATATATATATATATATATATATATATATATATATATATATATATATATATATATATATATATGCGTAATCACTGAAATAAGTAGCTGTTTTGTGTGGGAGGTGCATCTCCAAATAGCCAGCTATATTGTTTTGGATGGTAATCAATTTAATGAGAAATAGTTAATAGGAGTATTCAACGAGTAAGTATTATGAAAAAAAAATATATTAATGATAATTTTCAATAAGAAGTTATGAGAAATTCCCAGTCGTGTATTCTAACTAATTGCATGTTGTCATATAGTTTTATTTGTGTTGTTTTGGCTAAGTGATATAATTACCGTTTAATGACAGGGTATCATATCAAACAAAGCTCTCAATATAGTACAGCACAATTCATAATCATATATCATTTTTTCAATAACATAATTATTGAGCTGAAATAAACGAACTGAGCAGATATAGAGCGGACCACGATCAAGTAGGACAAGAAATTGGAGTTGAGTCAGTTTTCAGGCCATTTCATTACTCTCTGCTGTTAAGCTACGTTTGAGCAACTACCCTATCGATTGCAGGTTCGATTTCCTGAAGCAGACCCATTTTTCTAATTGTTAGTTCTATTTGCATTGTCTAGGGTAAGTGATATATCAACTGAAGGGAGATCATTTCAAATAAGAGTTTCAATATCATATAATGCAATTTAGAATTGAAGTTGTTATGAATGTATTTATGTATAGATAAGTGTGTATTTATATGTATCTAAGTACATATGTATCCAAGTAGATAGAGAAAATGCAAAAAGGAAAAAGTAAAGACGTTCCTGTCATGGAGTCCTCTACTAACATTGATCATGGGGTTTCTCTACCGATGAAAGCATCAATATTCACCATCAGTGTCTTTCGTGTACCAACGCATGAGTTCCTAACCAACTTTTCCAGGTTAATTTGGAAAATGTTATCGGCCCATTTTTATCACTTCCATCTTTGTCATTGGTCCCTTATTCGACCTTGGCCGTTGAGACTCTCTCTTCATCCGTCTATCTCATAGCAACATGTCTCAGATTAATACATCCTGACAGAGCCAATCCCTATCCGGGCCACTTTTCTGGAAAATTCTCTCGATATGGAAGATATCCAATTATCTAGGTTCTTTTAGATTTAAATTCAAATTCCGTTTTAAAGTCAATGAAGAGAAAGGAGATTTTTCAGGAACATTCACAGAAAAATAGATAGGGAATTGGAAGTAACAAAATCAAAAGTTGAAATAGAAGGGGGAAAATCAAAATATTCAAAAGAGAAATTCAAGAGGATGAATAAAAAAGACGGAAAAAATAAAGATAAGGAAGGAGAGGCAGAAAGAAAAGATGATGAACAAACTGATAGACGGGGGGGTGAAGACAGAAAAGAATCATCCGAAGAGGAGAAAAAAAAAGAAAAAACTATACAAAAAAAGGAAAGAAAAAGGGTAGAATGAAGATTCAGAAAAAGAAAGAAAAAAAGGATTGAAAAATCAGTGAAGAAAGGAAAGAAAGAGAGGCAATAAACAGATGGCAAGGAAAAAAAGAGTGGAAAAGAAAAGTCAAAAATAAAACAAATATGGACAGCAAGAGGGAAAGAAGAATAGAAAGAAAAATGTATAAAATCAAAAACTAGAAATAAATGCAAAAAGACAAAAAGAGAAAAAAACGGAAAACTTACAAAAAGAAAACCAAGAAGGAAGTGATCTTACGATGAGTTACATTACAAGGTAAATAAATCTAAATCAGAAAGATCTAAAAAGAGAATGTGATAAAAGCAGCGAGAGATGCCGTTTTTAACAGGATCGTTGGTGTTAAAATAAGAATTAATTGGCGAAGTTTAAAAGTATTCCTTGGCCTATTTCAAGTATCTTCCCACAATGTTTTTTTTAACCATAAAACAGTTAGCTTGGATATAAAGCATTATTCCAGGAGATATGTTATCTAAAAATTCCCAGTAAAAATATCTCCAATTTTCTCGAAGTAGAAACAACTTACAATAACCAACTTGTATGATGCTTGAACACCTACAAAACCAGCGATTAATATATTAATATCATTGTATGATATTCTTTTAAAAGTATTTTTGCCAAACTCCAGTGTAAATCCGGAGGTGACAATGATCTTTCATTATAAAAAGAACGACCAGAACAGCCCACACCAAGTTTAGGGTAGTGAAAATTATAACACTTCAACAGTGACTGAATATCACAAACAACCGGTCGGTAAAAATCTAAAGAGCAATCTCTGTCATCTAGATGCAACCGAAAAATCTGGATTAAGATGAAAAACATCCAGCTTATGCTAACCGTTGATAAATGAAATCGTGGTAGGCGATTTCACGTATTTCGTACCGAAATGTTTAAGAAAATTTACAAGGCATCGAAATCGAAATTGGACCTTCTTTTATATCCATGCACGCACGCACACACATAAACACTCATTCACACACACACACACACACACACACACACACACACACACTCATATATATATATATATATATATATATATATATATATATATATATATATATATATATATATATATATATATATATATGTGTGTGTGTGTGTGTGTGTGTACATGCAGCCATACCGTGGGTGCAAAATGCATTCAAAACACAAGATTAAGTTCATTATACCATATTCAAAAAGTTTCACGATTAAAAGAAATAATATTAATACAAAACCATACAAAAAAAATATTGAAACAGATAGTGATGTGATGCCTAAAAATTGGAAATTTTTTAACAAATTCCTTTCAATTTTGAAATTGTAACCCTCATGCTGAAATTAATTTTTTTTCACAGTGTATCGGATGATTCTCATACTTGTTGTATATGAATTTGATGTTTATCGAAGCGATGCAAGGAAATTTTGTATGCTGGCGTAATATTAAATGAGGCACCTGGTAAACACGTGAGATAAAAATGTCTGGAGATATAGATGAAGGAGTAAACAAAACTGATATTCAAACATCTGACTGAGAGAAGTTCGTGATCGAAATCGATCTGTTCTTATTCATTCAATCACATTGTTTTCGTTGCCCAGGTCGCTACACAGAGTTAACAAGAGAAACACTTATATCCATAGTTAAACATTACCTCCTCCATCTCTATCAAGCCTCTTTTTCTCAGTCTTTCTATTATTTTTTTTTTATATCTAAAGAAAGGTTCGATAAAGTATTTTCAGGAGAATATTTCTTAAAAATTGAATGTAAGAGCATATTATCATCATCATCAATTATAATAATAATAATAATAACAATAATTATAATAATAACAATAATAATAATAATGATAATAATAATAAGAAGAAGAAGAAGAAGAAGAAGAAGAAGAAGAAAAAGAAGAAGAAGAAGATGCAGGAGAGGAACCAAGACGGCGAATGACCTGCTCTACATCTACTAGATGATAGTAAAAAAAATGGGAAGGGAAGAAGAACATTGCAATTAGATTGATGGACTATATAAAAAACCTAAGGACATGATTCCACACAGCTGGATACTTGAATGCCTCAGATTGTTCACAATCAGTAAACTACTGGTGAGATTCATTGCCAACTCTATGAAAAATTGGAAAAGAAAACTTGTCACTCACAGGAGAAAATTCAGCAGAGGCTAGTATAAAAATGGGAATATTCCAGGAGGATACTCTATCTCCATTATTATTTGTTTTAAGTATGCTATCACTCAATAGAATCCTGAAAAACAACAAAAGATACCAATGTTCCAAAGTAGAAGGAAAAGTCAACCACTTAATATACATGGACGGCATAAAACTCATTTAGAGCTCGAGACGCTGTCCAACAAAGTGAATGAATACAGTGATGACATTGGTATAGAGTTTGGAATAGAAAATATGCAAAAATAGAATTGCACAAAGGAAGGCTTGCAGCGGCAGAAAGAATCGAACTCCCGGACAGCAAGAAAATTCGAGCATTGATCACATAAGACCAATACAATTGCCAAGGAGTTCTCGAATGTGATACGATAAAACGGGAAAGAATGAGGGAGAAAATAGAAAAATGCCTTAGAAGGATAAGGGAAATATTAGAGACCAACTAAACAACAAGAACCTTATAGAAGAAACGAATATATGGGCCGTATCGGTAGTTAAATGCACAGGGCCTTTCTTTTGATGGACAAAGGAAAAATTCCAGTCAATGGACCAGCAAACAAAGAAGCTTAGGACAATGCATAAGGCTTTACATCCCAAAGATGACACAGATAGACTGTACGTGAAGAGAAAACAAAACAGCAGGACTCATCAGCGTAGAGGACTGTGTCCAGAGGGCCAAAGTAGGTCGAGAAAAGTATGTGCAAGCAGACAGTGAAGACATCACGGAGAGTACCTGAAGTAGCCCAACAAACAACAAAGAAGTAGAAAACAAATGAGCCACTCAGCAAACAAGGAAAGAAAAATGGGAACACAAAAAACTATATGGAAAATTTAAAAGACTGATACAGAATGTGGCGGATGAGAGATCATGGACATGGCCAGGAAAAGGAAATCTGAACAGAGAAACAGAATTGCTTATCATTGGAGTCTGAAACAAATACATCAGAACAAACTAATTCAAAACAAAGATCGACAGAACACAGACAAACAGCAATGTGGTCAACTAGACCAGAATAAATGTAAACACAGACACGATAGAGTAGCAACAGTGATACACTGAGAACAGAGTGAAAAAATTGGATTCAACCAAGTAGAGAAATGGTACCTGTACAAACCTGAGATATCCCGAAACCAAAAATTACTTTGAAACTGAGACATCCAAATTAACCATCCCATCCAAGCGAGAAGACCAGACATAGTAATCAGAGACAAGAAGAGGAAAGCCTGCTAATTGATAGACGTGGCTGAAGACCATAGAGTAAATTGGAAGGAGAGTGAAAAACTGGAAGTATACCAGGACCTGTCAAGATAACTGATGAAGGTATGGAACACAGCAGCCAGAGTAATACCAGTAATAATAAATGCACTTGGAATCATACCAAAGAGACTGAAGGCGAGATTAGGGGAACTTGGGGTAAAAGGATTGAGACTGTGCAGACCACAGCACTACAAGGGACTGCAAAGATACATAGGAAAATGCTATAAGTATGAGATCTACGACCCCAGTTGTTAGCAATGGCTAAACAAAGGAGGAGGGGAAGAACACAGATGGTGGCGGAAGTACGAACAACCACAGAGCTGTGATAGGTGAGGGAGAGACGAGATGAGAGGAGGGCTAATTACCTAGGAAGACTTACTGTCACCCAGCCTCTAGCAATAACTAACGAGTACTTTAGACCAAAATCCAGCTGTTGACTATGAGAGTGTGAAGAGGAGACTTGAGGAAACTTGCTGTCACTCAGTCTCCAGAGGTAACCACTAAGCTACCGGCGTGAAAATGCAAATAATAATAATAATAATAATAATAATAATAATAATAATAATAATAAAAAACCGCATAACTAGTGAATGTAGTCAACTCGCCCAGAAGGAGTATAAGCATAGACACGATAGAGTAGCAACGATGATACACTTGGAACTAAGTAAACAAATGGGATTCAACCATGGGGAAAAGTGGTATCAGCACAAGCCAGAGGCAGTCTTAGAGAATGACAACCACAAACTACTCTGGGACTTTGACATCCAAACTGACCACCTCATCCAGGCTAGAAGACCAGACTTAGTAATAGTAGACAAAAAAAGGAAGGCCTGCCAAATAGTAGACGTTGCTGTACCTGCAGACCATAGAGTAAAAAAGACGGAGGGTGAAAAAAGGGAAAAATACCAGGACCTAGCAAGGGAGTTAAGGAAAATGTGGAACATGAAAACCAGGGTAGTACCGGTCTTAGTGGGCGCACTGGGAACTGTCCCCAAAACGCTGAGGGAGAGACTGGTGGAGATCGGGATTAGGGGGAGGATAGAGACTGTACTGCACGGATACTGAGGAAGGTGCTAGAGATATAAGTACTGCAACGAATAGTAGCTCCGTCACGATATGCAAAAGAGGGAGGAGACGTTAGCTGAAAACCTGAGGAGACTTATTGTTACTCAGCCTTCAGCGGTGACCACTGGGCAACCGGTGTGAAACTTTAAATCGCAGAATTACTGCGACCTATGAGTACTAGGAGAGCAGGGCTGGAGACTCGAGGAGACTTGCTGTCACTCAAACTCCAGCAGTTACCACCAGGCAACTGGTGTGAGATTCCAAATAATAGTAATAATAATAATAATTAATATAATAATGATAATACAACAACATCAACATTTCTTTGTAATCTATATTTAACTATAGCAATTTTTTTGTCTCATAAATAATATACTAACATTATCCTGAAAAAAAAAACCACGGTTATTTAAAAAACAATAACTTTGTTGGAAGTTCATATGTGATTCTATTAGAAGTGTTTGATAAACTCAACGAACTCAATATGTCTCTGTCAGGAGAAAAAAGAGAATTGTTTTGCACTGAAATTTAAAATTCAAGACTTCATGAAAAAGTTGAATATATTGAAATACACATTAATATTGAATAAGCGCTGAAATAAAATTAAAAAACAGCAGGATTTTTATAGTTTCAAAATATTAATATTATCGTGCATAAAACAAACAAATAGCATCATATATTAAGCTGAAGTAAATTCCTTATTTTTCAGGTTTTCAATAATGCTGTCTTTATCAATCGTCTCACAATATTCGTAATTCATATTATTAGAATGTTTTAAAGCTCAATTTAGACGAATAATTAATTATAGACTAACTTTTCGGCAGGATTCTTTCTTCTTCCAATTGAACAATTTTTTTTTTCCAAGAAATGTGTGGGTTTTGAGAAAGATCGTCGTTTTATGTTCTGTCGGGGAAGGTATTTATAATGTAAATTTTATAATATACTATTCATTTATTCTCTGTCCACTGCACGTAAGTTAGATTATTAGGTCAATAGCCGGTCAGGGGATTTTTTACCAAAAATTTTTAGTGTGTTATGTTTGATCTATGTGAATAAATATCGCTGTTGAATCATGTTCATTTTCAAAGAACAATGAAATATATATATATGTATATATATATATATATATATATATGTGTGTGTGTGTGAGTCATCCACAGACAGTTGTTTCGTTGTATTACAACTCTATAGACAATCCATTATCCCATCCCGTACCACAGGGTAAGGTTGAAACCTTCGCTCCAGACCCGGAGGCCAGTATCCTACCTCTTTGGTACGGAACTGGACGGTCAGTAAGGCCGAATTGAAGCGATATATTTATATTTGCTTTAATTCCCCATCCACCAGAATTCTCTATTCATATCGAAGAGCATTGGATGAGCTTACAATGAACGAGTTAACGAACTTAAAGAGTGCTCAACCCTGAATACAGAAGCGTTAATTATTGAGTCATCCACAAACAGCTGTTTCGTTGTGTTACAACTTTTCAGCGTGGCTATAGACTATCCATTATCCTATCCAGTACCACGGGGTAGGATTGAAGCCACTGCTTCAGACCCAGGGGCCGGTATATATATATATATATATATATATATATATATATATATATATATATATATATATATATATATATATATATGTGTGTATGTGTGTGTGTGTGTGTGTGTGTGTGCTTGTGTCTGTGTATGCTTGTGTCTGTGTGTGCTTGTGTGTGTGTCAGTCTTTGTTTACAGGTGTGCAAACATGAGTGAGTATGTATATATCCTTTTTGCAAAAAATACAGACATCAAACATTTATTTGAAAATCCTCGTCACTTCGCAGCCAATCGATAATCTCAGAAAGGAAATGATTTTCTCTACTTCCAATAACACTCGGGAAAATAGAAAGTGTGGTTCCAAAATGCAATAAAAACCATTTAAAAATGGATACGTTTAATCAAATCAAAAATCAAATCGTCGATTTGGTCTTTTTATCTTATTGGAACATTATAGACGATGAGAACTTTGGTAATAAGACTGAAACAATAATTTAATCTTAATTTAAATAAATGCATTTATTCTTATAAATGGCACTTATCGCATTCTGGTTTGAACAACACTCTTCGAAAGGAGATTTACCTCCGGCTTTAATTTAAATTTGTGTAAAAAATCTCCCCCATACACTCATATATATATATATATATATATATATATATATATATATATATATATATATATATATATATATATATATATATTCAATAATCAAATAACTTTCGTTTTCTATTCGAAAAAATGTAGATTTTCGTATGATTTTCTAATGAGCTAATAAAAATGCACATATTAGTAAAGACCAAAAAAAAACAAGAATATTTTCTTCAACTGTGATGTTAACTGTAATGAGAAAAATAGGAGAAAATGTGATTTTTCTTTGAAAAGAAATTCAGGAATCAACTTGTAAAAGTAATGCAATGAATGATATTTGAAATGTGGAGAGAAAATACTATATTGATGCAAAAGTCTCCAGAATTTTTCGACAAAATCTTTAGCATCTTCGTTTAATGATTATTTTTGCTGACTTTTTATGAGTGCATGCTACCTTTCAGCTAAAATGTCCGAACAGAATTTTGGAAGAGAAGTTGTTATCTCCTTGTATTCCAGTTGAAGTGAAAGTCATCACTGCTGTAATACATTTTGCGTCTGTTCAAAGTGGAAGTTTTATTACTACCTTCAGAATCGGAAAGGTTTTGTTTTTCTTATTAGCATCATCCAATTATTCAGAAAGAGTTCAAACAGACTCTCTGTCTACAGACTGCAATAAAGCATCAACGTTTGGATGATAAAACAAGCAATTAATAAAAGCAATTTTCCTTCAGTTTGTTATACGAGATGAGGACAAAGACAATGCAAACTCAGTAGCCAACTCTATACACTGACTGGAAACTGTCCGAAAATCGGTTCACGTGTTATATAACTACGATGCAGTAGAAGTAATAGTAAGTTTCGATTAATCATTTTTCAATATGTAAAATCATTTTTTTCAATCTAAAAAGAAATTCCTGAGGATGGGCCAAGATTAATTCAAATATTTCTTATCTCTTGTTCCACCCGTGCAGAAAATATTGGAATTTAGAGGATATTGTGTTAACAAACAAAACAGGTAAATGCATACACTTCTCCCGATTTCATTGACAGAAATATATTATCTGGAGAAATTTCTTTTTCAAGTCACGTATCAGTTTACCCTACAAACAAGTTCAGAAATGAACGTAAGTCTTACAATTCGTATCATTCATATGAAACATCCGACATTACTGCCTTGCCCTCATCAGCATCCCGATCAGAATCCTCATCACTTTCCAATAATGATGAATCTCACTCGATATTTCCACAAATGCATTGTTTCCCACTGTTACACCAGAATTAGTTCATAATCATCATCATTATAATCAGTCCATCTTTGTTGGATATAGACCTTCCCAAGGATTTGCCAGACCTCTCTATCGTGAGCTTCGCAGTTCATTTGTCTAGTTCATCACGACATCTTATAACCAGCAGGCCACAGTTTTGCTCATGATCTCCATGGATCCATTTTGTAAGTTTTGATGTCCAGCGGTTGTCAGTCATTCTTGCAAGATGACCTGCCAATTACCCATATATTTTTTCTAATAGATTCATGGCGATCTATCTGACCAACAGCTGCAACTAGTCAAGGGATACGTTGATACAAAGTAGCGTCCCTCAGCAACAAGTTGGTGTAATCATTTTGGTGCAATTTCTTTATTACCTTAAATTAAAACTGGAATGCACATTTCGATTCCCAATTCAAGCACAAAAGTCATACGAACTGGTGACGAAGTTATATTTTCAGGGAGAAACTACTAGCATATGACTTTCGGCACTGAAATGAAAAAGGTAAGTCTTGAATTATATTGTGTGACTGGCTATATTGACGTTATCCAATAAAAGAATAAATATCAAAATTGTGAGTTGAATTCATTGATAAGGGTGACTATATTCAATGATGCTACAATGCAAACAGCATCGAATGAACTATTAGAAAGGCTCACAAATATGGTAAGTTAATCTATTATCATCATGGATGGAACAGAGTTTTAAAAAAAAATTAAAAAAAAGAACAGTCGACAAAATATTTTAATCTTTACCGAAGGGAGAAGTTGCTGTAAACCATTTAATAAAACTGCTATAAAATAACAATTCTGGAAACCATTCCTCTGTTGGATTCAAAACAGACAAAATTCTTTCGAATGTTATCTATGCACTGAATATTCTATTCATGTATCGTATCATGCAATATATTAAGGCAATACTTATATTTAGAAGAACCATTCCATTATCAGAAAACAGCATTTGATTTACATTGCAAGGTCAAGTGTCATTTGGCGTTAACCGCGACGTACATGCGATTTATTCTTCTGATTATATTCTTGCATTCCGTAGTGAAAAGGAAGATTTTGAGACCAACCACGATATCATGAAGACCCTGAATTTCCAGAACTTACCATATCATTAAAAGGAAATTCTTCCACTGTTCCAGCCTTGCCTAACTTCATATTTTACCTTTGGCCTTCTGATGACACATGCAACTTAAACACAATTATATATTTGTTATATTGTCATTTTATAGTGAAAAGATCTTTAACTTTTAACTTTTTACCTTACATGATATCTACGTATTCAGTTGTTTTCAGATGTTGAGAAAAAAGAACGTGGCTAATGGAGCCACTGAAAAGTGTGAAAGAATGGCACCCTTCACTATCTGGAACGGCACACTCAAAATAGCCATTTCCAGCTAAAAAAAAGTGTATTTATACACTATACTCTACTCATGTTCTGAACCAACAAACTTTTTCCTGTCTACAGAGGCAAATAGACGAAACGACTTTGTCTTTGCTTCAAATAAGCATCAAATTCACTTCGATACAACTTGGGTACGCCCATTCAAAAGGCGCAGGCTACACGGGACCGGACTTTATGGTATGTGTAGCACTTATGTAAAATGATTGAAATAGTACACGTATGATATAGGTGGAAATCAAACATTGTTGAATATAACTAGATTCAGAAAGTGATTGGATACTCAAGTCTGAAAAGGAAAGGGATAATGTTTTACAAGGGGAGGGATCAAGTTATATTGATGCATAGACCTTGCAGTTGAATGTTTGCTTTTAATTTAGTCACAGATTTCAATGTTTTGTTAAATTTCATATCAAATTAGAAATTCAAATTAAAGTTGATATCATGGACGAACGTGTCTGGCCGAAAAACATCAGATTCATACAGCTGTATAAAAAAACCCCAATAAAGTTAGGATTTCACTCTTGGAAAAATGTCTCATTGATTGAGATGGCATTAAATAAGTTCCTTATTTTCAGGTTTTATTTCTCATTCAATTCTTCATTATCTGAAATAAATTAAAAAAATATGATTCTGCTTTCGTTTTTCAGTTCATTATTTCTCCCCTGATGGATTTTTCCATGATTCACATACGTGCTGCTTTGTCTCTTTGTTGATTAACACCGACTGGGACAAAAACATCACCATCATCATGATCATCATCGAAAACAACCCTTTAGCGTCCATCATTGGACAAAGAGTATTCCTAAAATTAGCTAGACCTCTCTATCTTTGGTGTCACAGAGCAATAATTCCCGATTTTATCTAGATCTCCACATCATTCTATCTTTCATTGCTCACAATCCCAACGTTTAGATGATAAAACAAACAACTGATCAAAACAACATACCTTGAACTTGTTAAACTAAATGGGGATTCAATTTGTGAATTGTGATATCCAAATGGCGTTCTGGCAACATGACCAGCCCATTGCTATTTGAGTTTTTTATTACATCCCTTCTGTGCACGTTGCATGGTTGTCTGGTTTTGGGGTCAATCTTTTGGTTAGGCTTAATGTTTTAGCTACATAGGTGCTCCTCCCGATAGTCACCTATGTTGCTTAAACAAATAGTATTCAGGGAAATAAGGAAAGTGGCAAAGGGGACAGGAACAGAAAAATAGGACAATTATAACACTGACCAATGTATGTGGTCATTATATTTCTAAAAATCGTTTTCACTAAAATTGATTTTCTATATCTCTCAATCATGACAATATGTTAATCACATCTTTATCTACTAGCAAGAAAACTTGCACAATCGGACTGTACCTATAATCTCAACAGTCGGGGTACTTTGGTTAATTCTCAGATTGAATGATTATATAATAAACTTACCTAATGTTCTAGGCTTGAATGACCTATCCAAAGGAAGTTCTGTCAACCATATTAAGTTGTGCGTTTTGATAAATGGTTTCCGAGGAAATTACAGCCACCTGGGGGAACATATCAACAAGTCCCAATCATTCCAATTAACAAAATACAAATAAAATATAGGATAAATAAATTATAAGTTTCCTGTGTAGGTTATGCATTTGTCATCATAATTGATTATTATTACTCCTTCTACATTTTTTATGGAATAAAAAGGCTGCAAATGCCCTCAAATCCTCACCACTGTCGTCAGTATTCTAATCATCGTGATGGTCTGAGTTAAGTTGGTTTTCCTCAAGCTTTTATTTCTACGAATGTTTTCTCAATGACCATCCAAAGTGCCCTGGTCTTCATAAGTTCAGTCCTATCCACATATTCTATAGTTTCCTCAGCTCTCAAGAAATGTTTTATTATTCTAATATTTTTTTTGTAGTCCCAACAGCCCCAATGGTGAGTTTAGTGTTCAAGTCTAGTTAGATAATAAGCAATTGTTTGCCCCACAGTACAGGATGTACTTCGTTTATATACTGGGGCAATAAATAGGGTTCAATAAGAGCGTATGGTATTAATAAATACAAGAAAACAAGCGTAAATTGCTTTTACAAGAGTCCAATAAAAAGTTTTTAGATCTAGTGTAACCAAAATAGTTAGCTGCAGGTCAAGATGAATAATGGGAATTTGGAAATCACGATCGAATTAGAAAAGGGAACGGATTACAGGTAGCCGGATCGGTGAAGGTCTACTGTAAAAAAAATGATATAAAGATGTGTGGCATTGACTGGAATAGATATACAGCTACGAAAAAGAAAAGAGAACAGAGCTGGGTTTAGATGAAGTAGAAACGAAATGGAGTGCTAAAGGCTAGCTCTAGAATATTAGAGGCCCCCGAGTAACACAATGTACTGATTTCCTTTATCTGCCACCTGTCTCTTGCACCTTGAATTGAGATTTCTTTTTTCAAATTAAATTCTGGGATCTGTGAAATGCATAGAACCCAGGTAACTGCAGTAAGATGGCTAATGACAAAGTGCCATGCAATGAATGTACACACCTGTTGTCAAAAAACTATCTATAGCAAGGCTGTCATGATACTGATTTGCTGCAGGTCTGCTCTTGAAGATCTTCAGCTAGATTGGATTTTATAATTTCGCTGCAAATCACTGGGTGTTGAGGACAAGAAAAAAAGTAAAGATTTATTAAAGACCTAGGTAACAAAAATGATAGAGAGGGGAATCGTACATATAAAAGTAATGGCAAAACAAAAGGAAAAATATTGATAGAAAGAAGGAAAAAGAGTTTTTTTTTTTCAAATAGAAAGCAAAACAAATCGTTATATGTTTCTTTCGAATAAAGCAGCCACTGTACTTTCAAGGTTATATTAGGCAGTAGCATATAGTAGAAAAGGGTAAATTTAGGAAAATACATCTAGATATTAGAACACCTACATTGTTAGATACACTCAGAAACTGGGCATATGTAGCTATCATTTCTCTTTCTTTTACATGGCAGTGGGATAGAATAACTGATATGTCTGACATTTCATTTATAGTATTACCCTATTTTCGTTTTGGTCTTTGTGCTGTGGCTATAACGTTTTCATACTTTTGTATTTACGTTCAGCATGTGCATCTCATGGAAACCAAGCTTCCATCATTTGCTGAACAACTGTGAACACCAATAATGAAGGCTTCTATGATTTTCGTATGTGCGCGTGGTTGTGTGTTACAGCACTCCTGGCAATTCTGTTTTGTCTACAGGCTTGGAAATTGGCACCTGTATTCAAGTAAACCCTTTATAAAAAGGTTTGTTGGAATATTTTGATAAAATATGTTTCAACCTTTTTGGGGCCTCATTTTGACGGGTATACTTTATCAATAACATCTAAATCATTCAGCATCTAGACGTTCCTACGTGTTTTACACTATTTCAAATGCTTTCAACGGAGAACGACAGTGATGTCATAGGAACAATTTATTCTGACTATATTTGCTCTTCGAGGGATCTCTTTTACGTGACTTCAAATTTTGACGCTACGGTTGTTCAATTATTAACTTCAATGGTGAGTTTAAGATTTAATTTAATACTGCTAAAATAATAATCCCTATAAGAGGTGATGATTGGCTAGAATTACTAACTTAAACACTCAGTTATTCATAGAGTTGAAGATTGGTGAGTAATAGAAAGGGAAAGGAAGAATTAGTGAATCGTAATTGATAGCTTGCAAGCATCAAGCGCGGAGCCCTGGAAATTGTGGGAACCGTAGTATATTACTTTGGTACTTACTTAATAAGACTCAGTCATCCTTTGTTCGCTTTATAATGGTTTGATTTCAAGGCATCAATTTGTGTTTTTATTTGCGTACTCAAACCTGATCAATTTATTTCATTGCTTCATCAGATTGACTGTGAACATTGCATTACAACTAGGGATACTCAATCTAATTAACTTGAAGACTTCTCATATTCTTAGTTGCTTAAATTCTGGGTGGTTTGATTAATCTGTCACAATTTATTAAGCAGGTGATGGGGAATGAACCGGGTATTGATAGAAAACTATGGCCACCGTCACAATTTAGCACCAAAATCAAAACAAAACAAATTAGTCCAAGAAAAATTTATTGTGGCGGTCAGAGAGGCTCAGAGGATGTACGCATAGAAAATCATTTTGTTTTCTACAAAGAATTGAATTTTAGGGCTACGCAATTTTCAAATTGCAGAAATTAGCAGAAACAATTAAACTCAGCTAAACAATTGTGTTTATATAAGCAAGTTATTCCCATGCCTTTTTTTTTAATACGAGTTGTTCCTTTAGGCTTCCCACCAAGTATTAAGAGGGAATAGTTTAAATGGACACTCAAAATTTAATTACTTGGGAGCGTCCTGATAAGAAACAGGAAGAGGGTCCTAATAAGAAGAAAAATGGGCAAGAGGAACGACAATTAGACACTTAAGGGGATTTTGTTTCTTTTCTTTTCCGTACGTATTTTGGCAGAGTGATTACATACTAGGGACAATTGATCGCTGGTAAATCCGTCGCTGCTGAAAAACACTCATAGAAATACATGTACAAAAGAAAACACATGAACTTGCAATCAGATAAACCCACAGACAAATAAAAGCACATAAATACATACACAAACACAATAAGTCACAGAAAACACACACATAACCATAAAAAAAACACTGGCTAAAAAACGCAAACAATCGCAAGCATGTACACACTCACAGAAACACATTGATTGGTGACCGATTAAGCGGCGATCAATTGACCAGAGGCCAATACACCCGCGATCAATTGATCAGTTGTCAGCTTATTGCGAAAATCAATGTAGTCTAGACTGAAAAAATGCCAGAATAGGAAATATGTTATGCGCAAGGAATTGTCTTTTGGGAAATCATAGAAAATTAGCGATAAATCGGTGATTTCATCGAGTGTGTGCAAGGAAGCCAGAATTGAAATCCTTTTACGATATAACTTTCATTATTTTGCACTGGAGTCAAAAACGCTCAGCTGAAGAAAACTAACCACTACATCTACTTGGGACAGCAGATATATATGAAAATATGGATACCAGATATTATATGCGAAATTGTCGCCAACAGAAAGTAAGAAGACGTGACAAGCTGGACAGATTGAGGAAGTACAGGCTCCGCTAGAGAGGTTTTGTGGATCTTGGGTAAGGTCTATGTTCAATAATTGACACTAAAAGGTTGTCGGTTTTGATGATGGTGTACCCATGAAAGGTCCAATATCAACCGTTTATCCAGTATCTAGTTGGTAAAAAAATGCTGGAATCTTTGTCTGGCTCCTCATACATAATACACAAGTTTAGGTATATTTTAACCCATTTATCTATATAATGAACGATGTAATCTTCTTAGTTCACTTTCACTTAAAGATAACAATTATGCCGATGAAAATATCTCGAAAACACCATTTGCTGGGCTCTTCTACTGGAACCACTTCTTCCCCTAAAAATCATCTGATAAAATTAAAATGCAGTTGTCCCTCGTTTTTTTTTTTGTTGGAAGTTTGCTTTACAAAAAGATGAACGTTAGAAATGAAAATAACGTACAGCTTCTGTTTTGAAGCGAGTCATTTAGAGGCAGTAGACATTCTCCTTCGTTCTATACCTAAGCCGTCCAATACCTTGCATCATCACAACCTCTGCTGACCTAGCCTTACACACCATCCCTTATATTCTTCGGGGCTGGGATAGCTTAGCATTTTCCCCATATGAATTAATGGTGATTACTTTTCTGCTTTGAGCTATTTGAGCTCACGAAAAGATTTTATGGGAATGCAGTGCTTTTGGATTGTGGAGGAAACCTGCATATCCGAGAAGTCATTTTCTCGGGGATTAACTAGTTATTGCTTTAACTTCCTGAGTTGACAAAACGTTGTCGGTGTGATTTTACAAGTGTCAGTCGCTAATTATGACCATCTCATGTTGCTCTCATTATCATGTCTTTCAATTCGAATGTTCTCCAACAAATTATAAAAAGCAGCAAAAAAGGAAGGTAAGTTATTTGAAAAGATGAATATTAATTACCTGCATCTCAGTCGCCAACGCGATTGCATGATGGAGCAAAAGTTATTGATGATTTCTGAGCGAGTGTGGATGCATAATTGGTTGGAAGAATCCCAACGCCATTTAAAAGTTTTACATTTTAAAAAAGCTCACTGAAACACAAAAATATCAAGAGAAAATTCCAATGCAAAAATTAAGCATGGATTTTTTTCTTTTCTTGGTATTTTAAATCGAATGAATATGTATGGCGAGATTTGAGAGAAGATAGACGAGATTTGGAAGGTAATTAGCAGAAACGGAAAGCATCCTTCATTTTCTTGGATTTATTTCGGATTTTAACTAATATTGTCGTTTTTCTTGTTCCATTGCGTCATCCCAATATTTTTTATTTCACCGTGTCCATCTATTATCCTCTTCATTACCATCGTCCATATTATGCAGCATTTTATGCTCGTTTCTTTTTTTTTTTTTTACCTCTGCCGACGTTTCTTTCCTTCCAACCATCCACTTTTCCGTCTGTTTGTCAATGTTTTGAGTAAATTTCAATTACATTTTGTGGAAGTGGGCCATGCACTTGGGAAAAAGTGACTGATTTTGGAGGTAGGTCCAGCAACTTGATTTTGATTTTGATATTCTCCTTTTTTTTTCATATTTTTATATATTCGCTCATATCTAACCGCACAATACTCCAAAAGTTCTCAATAATTCTCTCTCTCTCTCTCGCTCTCTCACTCTTGCTCTCCCTCTCCAACACACTGATTGTGTAGCCAGCCAGTCTCACAGTACGTTCTCACAGAGATAGACATTGAACACGGTTCAAGTCTACGTTCCACACTTGCAGTCAACTACGATGGGGTAATGAAACCTTTCCGATTTGAATAGAACTCTCTACTCAGAAAAAAGTAAATACTCAGGTCGGACTCCGGTATAGACTTAATCACGAAATAATGAACAAAATCGACTACATCCAAACCAACAAGAGAAATACCGTCAAAGATATTCAGGTCCTGAATCAAGTCAATGTAGGGAGTGACAATTGAATGTCAAGATGTAAGATATAAATTAACGCCAATAAAGAATGAAAAAAATCTTCCATTCAGGACTGTGATCACTAAACGTAACGAAAGCCTAGAGCTCGAACTGGAAAACAGATATTAACTCTTCACCAAACCAGAGAGGAACTTCACAAACATCCCACGGGTTCGACAATAAAAAAGAAAGGTCCCTGGACCAGATGATAAATAGAAGTGGCCAATATGAATTGAAGAGCAAACAAATTATCAATACAATCTCAGAATGAAATTTTAAAAAAAACTTATAAAAAACACAGAAATCTCAAACCACCGACGAAGAAAAAGGGAAATGTTAAAGCAACTAAACTGAATAAAACCATTCAAGAAAAACAAACGGAAAAAAAAAAATCAGAAAATGCACGGCAGCAGCCATAGAAATAATTTTTGAAAAAGTTGTGGGTTTCACAGTTATCAACAAAACTCAATATAGGGATAAACGAGTATGCTAGAAGTCAAACAACTGACAGGGACCATATTGTTAAAAGTGCTCAAAAATTACTCTAAACAAAGAACACGGAAAAAACAAACAAAATATATAAGTCACGAGAAACCAGATCAGAGATTTCCCGGAAGTTACTCCAAAGGAGGTGAAGCAAGCCATCAAACAAACAAAAAAGGAAAGGTCCCTAGACTGGGTATGATCCTTATCGACCAACTCAAAAAAAATTAGTAAAAACTGGGAAACTAGCCATCCTATTCAACTTTTAAACTCAATCAAAACAAAGTCCCAGAAGATTAAGACAACATAATCATGATGCTGTTTTTTAGAATAGGGAATCCGAAACATCCGAACAACTATTGTCAAATAAGCAATTGCACCTACGAACTTTTGCTGAAAATCTAATCAGAAACCAAATTTCCTAAGCACTCGATGAAAACCAACCCTGGGAGCGAGCTGCTTTGAGGGAAATATGTAGTCTGATAAAAGAAGTTGTGTCGGTAGATAAGTTCCAATATTCTGACATACAAAGTCTACGCCTTGTTGAATAATAACATCAATAACAGGGCGATCTCCACTGAGTCGAGGTCTGTTTTTGAGTTGACAAATACTACTGCAAATGGCATTTTATATGCTGATTTAGCGAATGGAGATCGTCAGTGTTTGACCATTGAACATATCTAGTCGGTATATCAATTGAGAGAGAAAGCAGCAGAATATAAAATCAATATAGAATCCAAAAAGGGACACAATGTTTTTCAAATATATCAAAAACTCGAATGATTTTCAAACCACAAACAACCCAGAGCCAAGTTCTCATGGAAACGTCCTTCTCAAGCCAGCAGAAGTTCAGATGATCTAATCTCGGCTTTAAAAAAGTAATTAGTTTTAGTGTAGAATTTCAGTTGATTTATGATTTAGTGTCTAATTTGAGTTAAATTATAATTTGCGGTGGAATTCCAATTGAATTATGATTTTAAAACAAATTTTCCATCTAGCAAAGCTATCTCTGTATCTTATTACCTATTACTGGTTATTCAGTTAAAATTATCGAGTTTACATAAAGCATAAAGATTACTTGAAAAAGTTAAAATTTCAAAAAAAAAAGATGTCCTTATAATATAACAGACAGACATTTAGTGAATTATGAAATACTTGACCAAAATCTTCGCCCTAAAAGGCAATGTATATTGCTGTGCCAAAAAGAGATGGATTGGAACTCGATAGCGTTTGATTTAATATGTTTCAAAATTTGATTCAATTAATTTTTTATAATCAGGAAAAAGGGGGAGGCCTAATGTTAAGGAAATGTCGTGAAAATGGGAAAAGAGATGTTCAGCTTAGGGGAATAAACGATGGGACTAATGTAAAAGAGGAATTACTGATAAAAAGGAGGTTCACCTTGGGAAAAAGTAAAAACAGATGTTAATTCAAGAAAAAAAAGTAGTGCTGATCTAAGAAAAAAGCGGGGCCTATGTAAAGGAAAGTAAAATACGAAAAAAACAGTTCCCCACGGATTTTGACCCTTAAAAGTGAAGAACCCCCCCCCCCATTGTAAACCCCTCAGAATAAAAAGATCCATTAAAAATGGCAAAAAATCTTCCTTCTTTTTTATCGTTAAAAATGGAATATGGCTCTCAATTTGTACCTGCAAAAGTGAAAAAACAATTTTTTTCCCAGTTTTTATCATATAAACGTAAAAAAAAATGGATTTCAGTTTGATATTTATCCATAAACGTGGAAATAATTCCCTTGCCTTATAAATCCTCAAAGTGAGAAAATTTATATCAATATTGACCCCTGAAACTAAAAAAAAAAGAAATCATCACTTGGTTTCAAACTTTGAAAAAGAAATTCCTCTGATTATGAGCCCGAAAAGTGACAGAAATTCCCTTGGATTTCAACTGGAAAAAAATTAAAGGGAATAGAGATTCACCCTCGAAAAAAAATGGTACATCATCTCGACATCTTGTAACCCTTTCATCGACGCTGATGTAATGCTGCATTACATAGAAAAAATAGCTCATCTCCTTCAAAAGAGTACAGCAGGGTTCAGAGGAGAGAGTTGAACTTGGGTACAATACTTACACCATTGTAAGCGCTCACGCATACAAGTTTAAGTACAGGAGGTGCTACAATTGTCTGTTAAGATTAAAAGAGCCAGCGATAGAAAGAAAAGAAAAGTTCATTTTTTTTGTCCACTCAGACATGATTATCATGGAAATGGATTGCCAATAAAGCACCCAACAGTAGTCAACATCTCTCTTAGTTTTGCACAAAGTTGATGACATTTCTGGATAAAATCATAACGTTCATTATTTATGATGAAAAGGAACGCCTTGCTTCGATTATTTTATTGTTTTCTCTTGTCCTATTTGTAGAAAGAAAGATGCCGAGTGGGAGGCACTGGACATGGTATATACAACAGGTTTCCCACTAATATATGTGTATTATACCAGTGTGTACATTGGTCTATATCATAAGTATACTTTGATGACCTCTTGGTTAGCAGAAACTAAGTAAATATTTGTCAAATGTATACATGCACTGGTCACATATACTTAGAAACACACATACATACACAGAGATACAGAGAGACATAGTTACATACACACACACACACACACACACACACACACTCACACACACACTCACACACACACATACATATATATAGTATATATATTGGATAATGGATTGTTTATAGCCTCATTGAAGAGTATTAATATAACGAAACTGCTGTCTGTGGATGACACAATAATTAACGCACCTCTATTCTATTGAGCACTCTCCAAGTAAGGTAAATCGTTCATTGTAAGCATTATGCAATTCTCTTCCATAGTGTATGGGAAATTTAAGGTAAAATAGATATATTGCTTAAATTCGGCCTCTGGGTCTGAAGTGAAGGTTTCAATCCTGCCTGGATGGGATTATGGATTGTCTATAACTGAAGAGTTGTAATACAGCGAAACAGCTCTCTCTGGATGACGCAATATATATATATATATATATATATATATATATATATATATATATATATATATATATATATATGTGTGTGTGTGTGTGTGTATGTATGTATGTATGTATGTATGTATGTATATATATTTAAAACAAACTGGGCTACTCCGAGAACTCTAAATCTAACAACATTGGACTGATTCGGGTCTTTCCACACTCCCAGACAGATCTACAAATACCAATGCACACCCTCAGATAGGTCGAAATGAGATTTTCTGAGCTGACTTTTGGCGTTGATAATAATAATTCGGCCATCAAAGTGGACTACCGGATTTAAAATGTGACGATCTTTTCACGTTTGAATACGGTTTTCTTCTGTAAAGAAAAGAGTTTTATCGTTGGGGTGGGGGGTGGGGGTTGGATTCCTAATAAATCAACTGAAAAACTGGCGAAAAGCACCGAGAGAAAGAGATATTGACATCCATGGTCATCAATGATAAATGGAAATTTAGATTGGAGTTACCATTATAGTTATATTTATATTTAGAATTGTGAATAGAATCCACTTTTTGAATGAAAATTTTCAATATTTCCTCCCTTAAAACTGATAAATTCCCTTGGGTTGTGAAAGAATTGAGAAAACATGAAATTTAAAAGAAAAAAATGAAAAAGTAAAATTCCTTCAGTCGGATTTATAAATCGGTTTATTTATTGTATTTACTTCGTATCTAAACACCGGTGTATTGTTGCTTTCGAATATTTTCTATGCAATATGACTATTTTCTTTTCTTGTTGAGTGCAAACGGAGTCTTCATAGAAACTGATGAAAGTTTTTGTTGGATTCGTCTTTAAAATCTGTACTGTTGATACATTGTAGCCCACTAATTTTGGATATGCTTTTGTTTCCCCTTTGTGGTGCGTAATTTTAAATCATAAAGACAGACAATATTACATCAAAAACGAGAGGATAAGAAATCTACATACGTAGATTTCTTATGACGAATGAGAACTGAAGGTTGGGTTTAGCATTATAACTACATTGTAAATATTTCTTTTAAACTGTAAACCCTGACAAATTTTTTTTTTGGGGGGGGGTCAAAAGTCAAAGAGTTTGACAACATATCGCATTGGAGGGAAAAAATCCTACGTTGGATTCGATTTTACTTCACCAATTCTATTTTACAATGATCTAAGCTCTTGTCTATTAAGCCACCAGGATTTTGAAGCTGCACAAAAAGAGATTTAAAATACATTGCCCTCTCCCCTTACGTTGGATCAAGTAAATAGTAAAAATAAGAAATAAGAAATTTTTTTAGAGTTTTAAAAAAAAACTACCCACGATGATGGTGATTCCAAATTATAAATAAACTTCCATGGATCAACGATGAAGAAAAAGAAAAAATTAAAAGATTGTCGGGTTTTTTTTTTCAGAAAGCGCAAACGCAGACCCTGGAAAAAATAAATCTTCTTTTTTTGTGTGTCTTTTTTTAATCTTTTTAAATTTTTTTTGACAGGAGAGTATTTGCTTTTGGTAATTGTAGGCCTGCCGATTTTGGACATGCCTCCATTTTTGTTCTGTAATACGTTTCGAAATTCCTAATCCAAAGTCCTCATTTATTTTGCTTATAATCCGGGATACAATGGCATTGCTACAAATAGCCAGAGTTTTGGAGCTTGGCTCAGACTCCTTCCAACATTTAGTGAGTCCCGATGAAAAGAAAAATTTTCAATGAATAGACATGCACTATCAAATAATACGAGAAGACCAATCCCATGGTTCCATTATTATTCATGCAATTCCTGTATGTACAGATATATTTATTATCATTATATATTGTCGAGATGAAGTACGTTAACTTTATTTTGGAAAGCTCCTACTCTCCCCCAATAAAGGACCAAGGGGTGATCTTTGGTTGCCATCCAACTGCTCATAAGCAGTCTCTCAGCTATTTTATTAACATGATAGTTTTTGTTGATCCAATCAGTGTTTAAGTCTAACTATTATAGTAGCAGAAATATATCTCCTGCCATTCTCTAGTTCTGGTGGGTTATTCTAATTTCTTTTTTCTTCCTTCTTTTTTTTCACTCTACAACAAGCTGGCATACTCGGTGTTGCTCAGGAATTTAACACAAAATTTAAATGGTAATGGGCTGGTAATGTTGTGAGAATAAAAGTCAACCGATTGACATCACAACTCACAACATGGATCCCTAGGGACCACAGGTGAAACCAAGGCCAACAATGAACAAGATTGAGAGATGAACTAGAAAAATTCAGAAAATACTGACTCCGCGACGCCCATCATAGAGAAATGTGATGGATCCTGGGGAAGGTCGAAGTTCCCACTTCATTCTGATCTGTAAAAGGGTCTCCCGACCTTCGATTTCAAGTCTTATGCTAGAATACTTCTCCCGATTTTGTTCCCTAATGCATAGAGAAAACTTTTTTTTGACACGTAAAAGGACCCAGCCCTCGATTATATCCCTTGAAAAGAGAAAAAGATTCAACTCTAAAAAATGGTAAAATGGTTCTTCTAACTTTTGATCCCTAAAAAAGATTTTCCTTGACAAGATTACATCTTCTTTGCTGCATATAGAATCTCTCTCTCTCTCTCTCTCTCTCTCTCTCTCTCTCTCTCTCTCTCTCTCTCTCTCTCTCTCTCTCTCTCTCTCTCTCTCTCTCATTCATGGGAAGAATATAATTTTTTTTTCATACAACATTTTTTTTTTCAATATATACAATATCTGGGAGCACTTAGAAGAGCAGAAACCAGCGAGAAAATGTCTCTAGTTTCTACTTGTTTTATAATGTGAAGAGGGATTAAAAGGGGAAAATTAGTTCTTATCTACACTACAATTGAATAATGGAGTAAAATATAACATAGACTCTAAAAAAAAAAAATTTAAACAAATACATTTAAAAGATGTATCAATTTCCCTAACAACTTACCTCCTAAAAAATTCCAAACAACAAGTTAAAAAATATTTACGTTGTTTAATGAGAATATTTGAGAATATTGGAGTTAGCACATGTGAACATTCTCATTCTTTCTTTCTCTGTCTGTCTGTCTGTCTCTCTCTCTCTCTCTCTCTCTCTCTTTCTCTGTCTCTGTCTCTCTCTCTCCCTCTGTCTCTCTCTCTCTCTCTCTCTCTCTCTCTCTCTCTCTCTCTCTCTCTCTCTGGTAATGCTCAGACAGACAGACAAATACACAAGTTGGAGACTTTCGCATAGCGTTAGAGATGGTATGAGAATTTGGTATCATGATTTTGATAATGACGGATAAAGAAATATAGAAATAAACAAATATTCCCTGCACTGCAGCATCCCTATTCCAGGACAACTATATGCATTCTCTTTAATTCTTAAAAACTTTCGAAAAATACTGTATTTCAATGGTGTGATAGAAAAAACAGCCTACTTGAGGCTGCATTGATGCTCACACACACACACACTCATACACAAAAGCACCTTCATACAAACACTCACATATATTTATGTGTTTCCTCCAATTTTTGCGAGTTAATGTGTGGAAAAATCAAATGTTATCCAATATGTCCCGTAACAAAAGTATGAGTGTACAAATTCGAAATCATTTGAGGAAAATTTAGCCGA
This sequence comes from Thysanoteuthis rhombus, assembly GCA_963457665.1. Lineage (NCBI taxonomy): Eukaryota > Metazoa > Mollusca > Cephalopoda > Oegopsida > Thysanoteuthidae > Thysanoteuthis > Thysanoteuthis major. Next base: position 15,392,042 of record OY735236.1, on the reverse strand, counting down.
GCGAATAGAACTATATTTTTTATACGTATGATTAAATACAATAATTAGTTAGCTTTTGGTTAACTAACCTTGTGTGCATACATTAGTTTCCAGTATTTTCTGGTTTCAAAATTTGTGTATCACACGCACACAGTTTGGAAGAAACTATGACTCACACACAACGAGTTATTTTTCACTTTATTCTCTGCTTTTGTTAGTTTTGCTTGGTTCCTGAGTCTCTCTGTCGGAAAAAATCTGCATATAAAATCTAAATTTACAAATAATAGCCCAGATGAAAGAAAAACCGACTCAAAAACCTCCTTCCTCAATTAGCAAGTTATCTTGGTTCTTTTTTCTTGTTAATTCCGAAGTTTTACATGGCAAAGGCAATTATTGACGCTTGGTCGTGATACTGATAACCTCATTTGCCTAATAATCCCGAAATGAACAAGAAAAAAAAAACAAATGAGTTTATTGATTGGCTGATCTATAGAAAAGGACTCAGCTCAGATTTCAATTGCCGACAAATACAACAACGAGTGGCTTACAATAGATTTTGATCTGTTTTATTCAACTTTTCTTTTTTTCCATTTTTCTTTTTTCTTTTGATTTTCTTCCTTTTTTTTCTTCAATCGATTTTATCTTTTTTCTTTTAATGACTTTTTCTCTATTTCTCTTCCTGTTTTTTTCTTTTATCTTTCTTGATTTGTTACCAACTTTCTTATTTCCCTTCTTTTTTTCTTGTTCTATTCTTCCTTGATCTACTTTTTCATCTTCATCTTTGTTCTTCTCACCGATCTCATTTTCTCTTCGTTTCTACACAATATCTCATTTCTTTTTTAAAGTTCAGATAACTTCTTTTTTAAATTGTTGATGTTGTCCTTCTTCTTCTTCTTCTTCTTCTTCTTCTTTTTCTCCTTCTCCTTCTTCTTCTTCTTCTTCTTCTTCTTCTTCTTCTTCTTCTTCTTCTTCTTCTTCTTCTTCTTCTTCTTCTTCTTCTTCTTCTTCATACTCAAAAAGTAACTGCCGCGATTCTTAGAATTAATTTGCTTAACATTACCGACCAATCGATTTAAGTTTCCACACGTGTTGTGGAATATAATAGGGCGATTCTACTCATTTCTGATGACTGTGAACAGACCGATATCTCGCTAGACTTCCACAATCGGGTACTGATAGTAACATACGTCGCTCCAATCCTCTTTGATGACTGCTCCTTGACAAAAGGGTGACACTCCAGAGCATCGCTTCATTTCATTCACTTTTGAGGTCAGTTTTATTTGCTTGTAAAATTGGATCTGGAAAGGATAGAATGATACGAGTTGAAAAGGTTTTATAGATTTCTTAGGACTTTAAATCATTGAACCTCCTACTTTACGCCATGAAAGACGAAAGGATTTCAACGTATTTATTCCGATTAAAAACTGATTGCCCAGTGGTAGAGTGCTTGCCCCTATTCAGTAGGCCATGGTTCAATCCATGGCCGAATCACACTGGGGAATTTAAAAATGGTACTTACTGACTCTCTGCTGAGTACTCAGCACAATACAAGGATTGGAGAACCTCTCCCCATGACTAGGGAGATACGGTTGAATCACGGTAGATATGCTGATTCTTCCAAGATCACCGAAGTTGAATGATGCCCGGCCTGATCAGTTTGTAGGTTTGTGACCATTGGAGAATACTGGCTGCTGTAAGCAAAAGGAAGGTTTGATTGTCCTGGCAAGCTGGAAGTGGGTATTACTAAAGAATTCCAAAGTGTACTTAAACCATATGACACATTCAATGTAAGTATAAACAAGAGACGAGTACGAATATATACACATTGAATTAAGCTTTGATAAAAATATGTTAATCAATACGAGGATGTGAAAGATTATTGACTGCTAATGAATAATAAAAAGAAGATCTATTGTAATGAAGGTTGATATAAATGATACAAATATATCTGCTTTCGTGTGTATCTTCTCTATGTTTCACTTTCAATATAATCATGATATTGAACCTGCAAAGTTTTGACGTAAGCTTACGTATGAGCTTATTAATTTGCATGCGCATAACAGTCTGCTGAAGTAGCTGCTTGACCCCGTCCTTATAAGAAACGAATTTGGGAGCGTAATCAGTAAAAAAAATAATTTAGTTTGGTCTCAAGACTTCGAAGCTAATAAAAAGACACATGCATTTTGCAGAGCTGACAAAAATCTGTTTAGATACTTGGATTCAAAACAAACAAAAAATGGTAAAACGAATTAGATAAGTTTATAAGATACCAACCCCGTACCACCTACAATAGGCAAATCTTAAGGGAGGTTTACTGCACACTGACGGACGCCAGAAAACTGATAATGAGGATAATGACGATCATCATTTCAATAAACTACGGTTTGTAGAGTGAATAAAATAAAAGGCTTCTAAGATCCACTTCAGTTGCAAAGGAAAGAGACAGAGGGTCAAAAGATGAGAGAGAAAGGATATAAATAGGGGGTTCCACAGCCAGGCACGACAAAAAAGAGAATTACTGATTGCTATGAAAAAGAGGTTGTACAAATGTTGGTCACGTAATAACAACATGTTAGAAATTTGGGCGAGTTTTTTTCAAATATTTTGCCCAGGAGATGAGGTTTATTAGGCAGACGATTTATATTTTGCAATTTTAACATCTGCAAGTGAAAGTCACGTCTTTATGGAGGGCGTCTGTTGAAATACAAACCAAGGAATTATTTGTTTATAATAAATTGAATTTTTTCAATCTTTTCCCGGATGGGACATAGCATGGTATGAACACATCACTCTCTTTAAAACTTTGCTGCACACTCAGGTAACCAGCTACTTCATTCCATTCAAAAAGTTATTGATCCAGACACGCATAACCAAGGTTATCACGACATTAGGTTCAATAAAAGATACATCATAGTTTATTCTCTCTCTCTCTCTCTCTCTCTCTCTCTCTCTCTCTCTCTCTCTCTCTCTCTCTCTCTCTCTCTCTCTTATCTACCCCTTCGATGTTGTACGACGGGCATATCGACTCCGTTTCGCTGTTTGTTAACAGTTTTGACTTGTCAATTAGGTCTCGTTACTTGTTCCAGATTTGTAGCTGTCATTTAAGCTTCTAACAACTAACAAGCAAAAACCATCTATGCACTTAGTGTATAATCGACGTAAAGAATGCCACCATGCAGATGAAGATTCTGCTGATCGCATGAACCTTCCCAGTCTCTTATTTGGAAAAAAGTCTTCAGACATCTTGAAATAGTGAGAAAAATATCAAGAAAAGTATCTCACTATGTTGCTGGGCTGTCAAACGCTGATTGCTTACTATTATGCTTTCCAATATTTCTTTCAAATAATATAATTTACATCGGACGACTTGAAAGGTAATTAGGAAAACAAAACAAAAACAAGTCATTATTCTAAGAATCAATCAAACTTTGAAAAAAAAAACATAACAAATACATGCTTTGTTTGATACTAATGGACAAAGAAAAAAAGAGAAATTATCCATTGCTAAAGTATCCCTATTTCCAAAGTAATGATTGCATTCACCCAGATATTCAGGTTTGCTCCAGATATAGAGTATTTCAATAGCACGTTGGAAAAATTGCTTATTGGAGACTTCGTTTAAGTAGATAGATATGTAAGTAGGTCCATGGATGATTATTAAAAAAGTAAGTACTGTGAGTATTGTATTATAATCTATAGTGGAAAGCCATCTTTATATCACATTTAATTGTATACGTCTGTGTATTGGAATGTGTATGCGAATGAGAAGTGGGTGAAAGAGTGTGTGTGTAAACAGGTAAATGGACTGTGATATATATAGAGAGAGAAAGAGAGAGAGAGTCAGACAAAGAAACAGACAGAGGAAGAAAAAAAGCAAGAAAGAAAGAAAAAGGAAAGAAAGAAAGAAAATACTGAGGTACAAACGGATTGTGAGGGAAATAGATCGAAAGAAAATGACAGACATCAATTCCTATTGTGTTGAAGCATTTCAACAGTCTCCAGAAGAGAAGCTGTTTTTTTTTCATCGAAGATTTCGTTCAGAATTTAAAATAAGACTAACTATTCCAATATTTCTCGAACAAGAAAAAACTTTTAACAAAGCAAAATTTTTCTCAAAATTTTCGTTCAAAATAGTAAAGGCATTATTACTGTTCTTAGCCTTTGTTGAAAGAAATCAAAATTTCTTTCTGCACAATTTCAAGATGGCTTGGAGCAGTCCATGTCTGTTTACCTGACTGTGGGCAACGTAGTTCATTTATTTCAATGCTGAACAGAATTTTTAAAAAAAACTAAGCCTCGGGGACAGGTTTCTTAATTTTAATCGCTGCTTAGCAGAGAGACTTTGATTACCATTTTTTAGTATTTGACGTGATTCGAACGACAGCCTACCGAACCCCAGACAAGTACTCTGCCACTGGGCCATGGTTATTAGTAAGTTCTGTGTATGGAGTATTATGATAATCAACTGCTGTTTACATATTCCTCTATACTGTGAGGATAATCACCCTGATAGAAACGACACACGACGAGTTACTGCTGAACTTCCAGTGGCAAAAGAAAAATATTATTATTATTATTATTATTATTATTTAAAATTTCACACCAGTTGCCTGGTGGTAACCGCTGGAGTTTGAGTGACAGCGAGTCTCCGCAAGTCTCCAGCCCTCCTCTCCTAGTACTTGTAGGTCGCAGTAATTCTGCGATTTACAGTTTCACCTCGGTTGCCCAGTGGTTATCGCTGAAGGCTTAGTGACAATAAGTCTCCTCAGGTCTTCAGCTAACGTCTCCTCGCTCTTTCACCTATCATGTCAGGGCTAAAATTCGTTGCAGTACTTATATCTCTAGCACCTTCCCCCATAATCAGTGCAGTTCCCAGTAGTGCTATGGTCTGTACGGTCTTAATCCTTCCCCTAATCCTGATCTCCTCCAGTCTCACCCTCAGTGTTTTGGGGACTGTTCCTAGTGCGCCTACTATGACAGGTACTATCCTGGTTTTCATGTTCCACCTCTTCCTTAACTCTCATGCTAGGTCCTGGTATTTTTCCTGTTTTTCATTCTCCTTCTTTTTTACTCTCTGGTCAGCAGGTACAGCAACGTCTACTATTTGGCAGGCCTTACTTTTTTGTCTATTTTTTATCATTATTATTATCAGCCAACCGGTTATTTGACTAAGTTTCTCATTCTGTGTTCTACTTGTTCGAGTCTGTGTTTCTATTTTCTCAAAAAGTTTATAATCCATATTGAAAAGAACAAAAAGCATGACTCCAACAAAGCGTCGATCATCTGTGATTATAATAGCAGAAGCAAGAGGTTCAGAAGAGAGAAGATGAGTAAGTAGTCCTTCTTTGGATTTATTGATTCCCATACTTGTAAAATATTACGATATGAAAATATTCTGCAAGTATCATCTCCAACTGAAAAATTCAGGAAATGGCCGGTTTGGCAACTTTTGGCCATTTTTATCTCTTTTAAACATAAAAATACAGACCTTGCATATTCTATGACATCAATAGCAGCCTGTAAAAAAGATCTGGATCTATGGTATTTAAATGACGTCACATTTTCAATGAAATTTCATTAATTAATGACCTCCTCTTCCCTATTAATATTCACAGAATCCACACATTGTTTGACCGTTAGTGTAAATAAACCCGGCTTCCTTCCACTCTTCGATCTCTTTCCTTTTATCTTTCCTTTTCCGCCATCTTTCTTTCTGTTTTGTTATAACTCAATAACGGCACACCTTCTTGGTATGGTGAGTCGAAATTCTTGATTTTTGAAATATTTGGTATTTTATTTTAGATAAATGATCATAGATAGGCAGCATACTTTTTCTGATATATTTATGAATAAAGAAGTTTAATAACATATAAGTTAAAATTTCAAAATACATTTAGCTAGGATAATAGAATTTTTTTCAGAGTCAATCGTGTGTCGCCTTAAACATCTGCTGTATGTAACTGCTGACATGTCATAGATTTACCATCACTATCATCAATCTTCGTTTTGGTTAGATACGCATATGTTTGTTCTTTTATTATGTGGGCTAACCGACTAACCGTCGTGCGGACAGGTTTTTCGGCTGGTCTTTTGGCTGAGTTTAAGGAAGAAAGACATGCGTATCTGTCCGTAATTTTGGTTACATATACTTACCTTAAAATCATTGAAACGAGATTGCTTTGTTATGTTATGTCTTAGCTTTGTTTTCTGCATTTTATTTTTTTTTTGTCCTCAATAATCCATGAGGATGGTGCCAGTCATTCCTCGAAGTAAACCTGCTCTGAATACAAAAACGCAGATACTTTACAGGATCGATTGAGTTTATCAAGCGGTGATAGCTCTTGAAGAGAAATCCAATTCAGTAAGCTCTAACTTTGTGACCGTAGTTAGTGGAAAGTGGGGAAAATAGAAGCAAAAAAAATGCCTTCGTCGACAACGAGTCTATGAAAGAAGATTGTTCCATAGATATGAAGGAGTGAGAATCAATTTATTAGCCTATAGTTATCGAGTGCATTTTTTTCTTAAATAACTACGTATCAGTTTTATTTTACTTTAAAAAAAACACATATACATATATATGTATACGTTGAAAATACTCTTTTTTGATAAGATTTTTAAAAAAAGCAGTATACTTAATTTGTTTGGCGGGCCCGCTACCCATGTAAGATATAGATCGAGGATTATTAATTAATAAAAAGGACAGAGAAGTCTGCATGCAATGTTATGCATCTTGATGCACTTTTCAAAAATGATGCGGTAGCACAAAATATTGAAGTTCCCTTTTATTGTATAGTGAACAACATTGACCTATTGGGGTTAATTCATATTTATTTTTATAACCCGAAGACAATGAATTGCTAAACGAACTTGATGAATGAACTTAGCGTGACTAATAATTACAGGCCAATAAACCTACCCAACTGCATCTACAAACTTTTTACCAAAATGTTCACTAACCTAATCATCAAACAACTAGTTGAAAACTAATAACGGAAACAAGCTTCAGAAGAAGCAACTTGACCATTTACCATCTCCATTTGGTAAATCAACTAAAAGAGGAAGCAGCAGAATATAAAATACCACTCGTAATAGGTTTTCGGTTCAGTGGAAATCCCTGAGGTCATTGATGCTGTCATAGAAAAAGGACGTAAACGTCCGAGTATCTACTGAGATAGAAGTGCCTTTATCAGTCTACAAAAAAACTCTGAGACCTTTGAGCTTGAAAATGAGGTAAGACATGGTGATATCAGTTCTTTCAAACTTCTTACAGCCTGCCTCGGGATTATCTTCCGAAAACTAAACTGTAGAAAAGGTGATCCGCACAATAGTTACCTGTGAAGCTGAAACATGGAATCCAAACAAAAGATTGACTCTCAAATTGAGAACCATACAATTTCTTGAGGAGGGGAACATCACACGGAGAGATCACAAGTTAGCACGATATATCAGATTAAAGATGGAGGTCAGACACGTCATAGAATACATTGGAAAACTCACATGGCAATGTGCTGGTCATGTTGAAAGAATGTCAGACAACCTCTGGGCATCAGAACGTAGATCCCCAGAGATCATATACGAAAGTATGGGCTCCACAACGCCTATGATAGAGAGATCAAGCGAATGTCCAACGACGGACTGATGTTGATGATTTGTAATGCTCATCTTCACAAGATTACTGTATACATTAATTTTATATCTAGGTGATTAGTTTACAATTGTTAGAATACTATAGTTATCAGAATATTTTAAAACTTAATATTGATTAATTAAGATATTATGGTAAGTGTATATTGTATATATTGATATTCAGTATAAATATACAAACACGGAATTATCAAAACAGGATGTATTCTGTTGTGCATAAGTTCATACTTACTATGAGGTTATAACTTAACAAATATTTATTCATGTCAAAAAAATAGATGATTGTAATTCAATAATTGAATTTCCGTAATGAAAACACCAAAATGTGTTCATTCATGTGGTAATATCAAGTAACATCGGTGGTGTAGTGAAATAGTCAGAATTGTGTCCAACCAAAGCCCCAGAGAGAGAAATGAAACTAGACTTGGAAAGCATACGGTAAATAAAAAATGAGTTCGATAATTTTCATATTTTCGATTCATAACATTATCTCCACGTTTTCAGCTTCCAACGTTATCACAGGTGTTTTTCTCATGGATTTCGATTTGATTAAATGTTAATTTGGGGAATTGATAAAAAGAAACAGGAGTTATATTATGGTTTTATTTCAACTTTTGAAAATTTTTCTCGAATAACGTATATCTTTGAATAAAAACTTATTTACAAAACACAATATTCCAATTACAAAATGAACAATAATTTATGCTGATACAAAATCTAATTATATTTAATGAGTTGAAAGAAATCAAAAAGTGTAACGAAAGGTTTTGATAAATAGAGATGGTTTAGTGAAATCAGATTAAAAAAAACTCAACTTTTCTGTATGAGTAGGATAAACTTCGAAATTAAAAACGGGAATGCTAAGTCACTTGGTTCTCAGTGATGGCGATGAACAGAATTGACAAAAATTCAAGTTTTTGTCAACTGAAAAGCTGTTTAGATTAATTTGGAATTAATGAAGGAAAACAATCGTGATACAACCATTGTAATGTTTAAAATTCAGAACAGGGAATCAATGCAATTTCGTTCACTTGACGAAAGGTAAGACTATGAAAGATGTATGATGCTAAGCTCATTATTGTATTCATCAAGTTGTATTGCTTCATATTCTGGGGAATGGTGATTTTTGGAGGCCGATAAAAATACAATATTTCACCTAACCACTCCTAAAATTCATAGACATAAATTTAAGTTCGTAAGTTTATATTTTATAGGTGGTAACTATCTCGTCCTTGCTACTTCAAACGGAGAACATGCACAGATCTCAATAAATAAATTCCATGGTAAACAGATATCAAAAAGGTGCTGTTTTTGTATCCTTGGAGGTACGCAGGAAAAAAAGACTATAGATTGACAGGACACAACATACCATAGACTAGGATGTTTTTGAGTCCCAGAGAAAAAAGGATGAAGCTTCACACGTTTCAGGTCCTTTTCAGCACCAAAGTATCTCATGGATAATCATAATCAAAAAAGGCCGTCCCTTGATATCTTATGACAGCAACAAAAGAAACGTAGTTACTTATCCTCATGAAATATACAGTTGCAAAGAAGATGAACGATTTTCATAAACTTTTGTTTGAATATTTGATTGCGATATTTTTGTTGAAGAGCTAGAGGGTCTATGGATGTGTGAAAAGGAGGATCCTCTTGCTTGTGTTTTTGGGTGTAGAGATAGGCCACTCTTCGCATAAATAACAGGATCATCACAGGAGATCCTCAAAATGATCTCCAACTGCTGTGCATGGTATACCTTGTTGGTCACCAATCTAGGTATTCACCAAACAAAATGTTGCTTAACTTCGTTGATCATAGGAGAACCGATGTATCAAACGTGATTTGGCCGTAGCAAGAGGAATGTAAATGGCTGCCATGTTGGAAAGTCGAAACTACCAAAAGCAACTGGAAACCTTATTCAAAAAAGTGACGCAAATAATGTTCTAGTAACCATCGGCCATTTTACTCGATTTTTTTCAATGTAATTGCGTTTTGGTTTCTTATGAAGAAAAAAAATACCAGCAATCGATGCAATAAGAACTGGCTGCCAGGCAAATCGAATCCATAACAGTTGTACACGTAGCCATATACATCCTAAAATGATATAGCATTAATTGTTCCGAGCACATGCATAGGTGGATGAATAAATCAATATACAATAACACTGTAAAACCAGCTTCTGGTCTGTCCTTCCTGCAAACCAGATAACCACCAAAAAACACAAGTTAAATAATATCACTTGCAAAGTAGAGGAAAGTTTGAAGTGGTGGAAATGTTGTTTGTCAAGAAATAACGCACGTATGTGTCATCGTTCTCCGTTTATACATGAATCAAGGGTATCGCAGGCTTACGCACACATTACCAATAGTAACAGTAAATTCCAGTTTTCCAGGCTTTGCAAAGCTTTGTTCTATTTATGGCATCTTGTTTTACTCTGTGGTCATCCATCTGGTACTGGCCAGAATTGACGGTGACCTTACGAAGACTGATCATTCGTCCTTTTCCCGAGTGCTCACCGGAAAGGCATTGAATACAATTTTTAAAGTGTTTGGTATGACTAAGTGGTGGTTGAATCATAGCCTACTGAACCAAGGGTATGCAATCTACCATTGACCACGAGAATCAGTGTCTATTAATTTCTGCTACATCAATGCAAGTTTTAACTTTTGCCTCCATCATTTGTGAGCAAAACCAGTGACGGTGCAGATATATGTGTCAAGTCCTCAGAGGGATATTGGCTCGCGTTCTGGCGTTTGACATCCAATTCAAAAAACTAAGTTCAAATGAGATTCATTTCTTTTAATAAAACTAGCAATACCATATGGATAATTAACCCAAGAGACGTTAATGATTTTATATGCATGGGGTGATTAAAGCTGGATGCAGTGATTTCTGGTCAGGAGAAGTCATGTCCCTAGGTAGAGCTATTGTCATTAGGTATTGAAAAATGTGTGTGAGGGTTAATTAAGGCTAGAAGAGGTTGATTCAACAACTGAATGCGTGAAAGTTTTGAAGCAAGAACGCTGATATTATAACAATAGCAAATATTTCCTTCCAAGGAGAGAAAGTATTTTCCAAGGAGGAGTAAAACTATTTCAACGGCTGCTGGTTTTACATAGAAATGATTTATCTTGAGGGGATCATCGTTTGCTCACCATGGCACAGTTTCAAAAAATCTCACACACACATATATATATATATATATATCACACACACACACACACACACACACACACACACACACATATATATATATATATATGGATATATATATATATGTGTGTGTGTGTGTGTGTATATCCATATATATGGATATATATATATGGATATATATATATTTATATGTGTGTGTGTGTGTATATCCATAAATATGGATATATATATATGTGTGTGTGTGTGTGTGTGTGTGTGTGTGTGTGTATTTAGACGGTATGTACATCATATTTACTCACTCAACCATGAAATGAAATTCTTGTTGCAACTTATTTTTACAGGACATTTTTGCAAATATAAACCATTTTCAATCTTCTGAAAAAAGAGTTCTCCCTATTCCTAATATCGACAGAGAGTCTACATGCAAATGCATTCCAATACATATAATATATATTTCAGAAAGAATTCTCTATTTATCCAACCATCAATGACATTAACGATTGATTGTTCAATCCTCTCTATGTATACTAAATCCCATGACTTTTTGTGTGTTAAGTATCAGGGATCAATTCCCAAAATTGGTTCAGAGAGTCAAATTACAGGTAAGTGCAGTAATGTTGGTGTAAATACGCTTTAAACATGCAAAACAGAAATTCATCTGATTTACTCCCCATGAGAATAAGTCGTTGGTTTGAAAGAATTTAGGGGAACCTTTTATCGGATTCAATTTGATAAGGATACATAACTCATGATTACACTTTCATCGCCATCCATGGAACCATAGAAGGTATATCCATTGATCTGCGGTAACCGGTATCATTTGTTGTAATTCTGCATAAATTCCCTGAAACAAAAAACAAATAGTGGCTGAAGGATCCACACTGAATCGTTATAGGATAATATGTTTTCAAGTATGTACATATTACTTTCAAGAAGAATAGCTGACATCATTATTTGATTTTAGATGATCAACAAAGGATATTTGCGTGAAAAAAACCTCTTTCAAACTTTCTGAGAAAAAGCAAACCTATTCCAAGTTTGTATAACAATACAACCATGTAATTCAAATTAAACAAAATGATTTTATGTCATTCCCACATGAACTTGATAGAATCAATATTTCAGCAATTATTTCATTACTGATATTATTGCTACTTTTTTTATTTTTTTTACTTTACTTTTCTTAATTTTTACTTTTCGGAGCATTTGAGGAAGAATGAACTTCCGACGAGACTCAATCTTTTTTCATTATCCTTACATGGCTATCTGACTGAGACAACGACTTACTGATTAGAGAACGAAAGCCACCCAATAGGCATCATTAAAATGTATTCATATACCTATATTTTCCTTATTCAATTTAATTCATGCTAACATATTTGTTTAAATCTTGTAGTGGGTTTCGTACTGGTTTCAAGCTGTATTGATTCCTTAGACCTTTGATTCCCAAAGTGGGGTGTCGCAACTAACTCTCAGAGGCGCTATGGGGGATTCGGAACATGTAAGAATTCCTGACAATCGTGATTCAATGTGATGGTGCGTGGTTATAATGATAAGAAATGCCATCTAACTGGAACGTTGCAAATCACTCGGTCCACCAAAGCCTCTAGCTCCGATAAAAAGCAAATACAGTGCAAAGAGAATTGTGGGGCAGGAATAAAAGTGGTTATCGAGAGTTTGATTCTATGATTTGAGAAAAACATGGTGAACAACAAGTTTGCTCATTAGACAAGTAATTATGATAGTTAAAAGAAGAAATCAAGGCCTGACTTCTTTTAAATTAGAATCAAATGATTCGTTATTTTGTTAACCTAAGCACATAGACGTAAAATCGATTCTAAAGCATACATTTTATTTAGGGTACCATGAAGAAATCTTCATACACGAAGGGCGCTATGATTCAAGAAAAGTTCGTGAGCGACTGTTTTCGACAAAGCCATGATATTAGGATTACATTTGATATCAAGATAAAAAAAAACTAGTCAATATCGATGAAAATACCCGCAACACGCATACATGAATCACCGCAAGACAGGACTAATCATATTTAAAAGATATCAATAATTATCGGAAAAAATTTATCTTGTATCATAGTTCATTAAAATACCTGCAAAAAAATTACTATTGATATCTAAAACAACTTTTTTTTCAAAGAAATGAAGCAAAACAAAAAAGCTATTTTTAGATGGTGCCTAACGGAGTTCCCATGTGAATCGCCAGTATTTGTAGCTCCAAAAATGTATCCAGGAGTGTTTACAGACACATACACATGGACAAATAAAGAGAGAAGAATCTGTAGCCCATGTGGCTGGTTGGTCGGGCAGACTTTTTCAGGGCTACAATGATTTGATTATTCCATAGTAAACTCTTTCGTCTAGTTTAGCAACATAGATAATCGTCTACATCCATCACACATGACATATTATAGAGCACCTCTGTTATTCAGAAACACAATAAGAAATAATGAATGTTATTTCAATATTGTTGGAAAGAAACGGATACAATTTATAGTTACAGATATTCAATAGAAGTTTCAAGATGATCGAGAACGGGCAACACAAACAATAGCTGAGAGTTTGTATTCACAAGTCATTAATGCCATTGGTAGAGGTATGAATCCCTCTCTACCGAAAATGTCTGTGTCTGGTTTATACATCGCAAAGTGATCAAGTAAATAGTAACACGGGAAGCAGAGCCAGCGTATGGGCAATACTCCATTTCTATCAATTCATAAACATATAATCTTGAAGAGCAAAATCTTATAATCCTTGATTTCCATAACTTGAGTAATAAGCATTATGAGAAATATTATTTTTCTTCTGTTGTGTTGTATTTTTGACCTTGCTTTAAATATAGTATTTCATTATGTTTCTGGATTTCAGAAATGATATATAGAGGTTATGGTTGCCATGTAATCGTAGACGTGAGTTTGGATAAGTATTCTGTTTTATGATAGATATAATCATCCGATATACTGGTAAGACTCATTGAAATTCCCGAGGGCAGTTCTATTCATGAGGGTAGAACACACATTTATATATTTAAATTATACACAAGTGAATCATATAGTTTGCAGTTCTAAATGATAGGTTATCAAAATACGATTTCATATACACTCGAAGACAATGACTGAATTTCAAAAGGGAATAGTTTTGTGCAGAAGATTCTCTTCCGCTTGTTCTGCTGTTTTCTTCTGATTGATTCCAATATTTAGAGTTTTCCGGTGACGTTGATTTCATGCGAGGATCATGCCGTTAGTTAAATACAGTGTGGGTTTATCATATTTGTGTTATTTCTAAACTATGATTGTGAGCCTTATTCAGTATCGAATGCGATATTTCGATCATTGTTACTTGAATGGTCGCAATTTCTAAATGTATGTAAATTTCTATCTTTATGGGGATCATTTAACAGCTTTCCTATAACAATCCCTACTAATCATTTTAAGACACTAATCTCTCAACCATCTTAAATGAATGCTACAAAATAATGTTAAAATTGAAAAACACCAAATTCCCCAAATTCGAAGCATTTTGTTCTAACACTTAAGGTATGTCAAATGCTAAGTCTGAAATTCTATGCAGCCTTCAAGATATATAAATAAAGTTTTTTTCTCAGGGGGGAAGCATATACTCTGAATGCAAAAAGTATTTGAAACATTTAAAAAGGGGTTTTCTCGCATCTTTATATCGCTTCTGATTAAGAAATTTGCCCAAAAATTTCTGATTTTTGTACATAAATTTTCAATATTCAGTATTGTTTCTTCATATATTTTTTAATCTCCAAATTCTCTAGTTAAATAAAATCTGAAGATGTATAAGGATGATACTATTAGCTTTTTGTGAAGTTCTAATAGTTTTTGCACTCAATGTATATTGGCTTTGTAGTCATCGCTTGAAATGAATACTTCATGTCTAGAAGCTCATAGACTACGTTGAGAATCGACCGGTGGAGGAAGAAGATAGAATGAAGTTATTTGTCAACAAGAAGCAAAAATAAACACGTTGCACTTGAAAATGAATAATAAATAAAACCGATCTGGTTAGTCACTCAATAGAAACCTTCATGTGACTAATGTCTTTGGGTAACATTCTGTGTTTAAGTGATCAACTAAACATGGAGATTGGGATGGTCAATAAATAAGTCATTTTTCTTGAATTTTGTTTGGCAGTACTGACAAAAAGGGCTTGAATTTCCGATAAAAAAAACTATATAGGGGTTATTTTCAAAGTGATCCTCGCGATATGATAAGGAGTAAGTGTTTGAATATTCCACTCTTAGGTCCCTCTCACGTTATACATACGTAACTAGTCTCAAAGAGAGAGAGAGAAAGGAAACATATATTTGTTTAGGGTTTTTAATATGTCAGCAGATCGTGATTTCTTTTTTCTGAATATTTTTGCCTGCACTTTAAATATCATTGGATAGAATCATGTAACCAATGCTTTGCAACGTTTTCCGTGGTTTCATGTCGAGTGAGTAAATTTCATTGGCTGACATTTCAGCGCGATGATGAGAAATCTCAGGAGTAACGAGGTATGATCGGAAAAGAGATCAAATTATACATGATCCGTAGATTGGAGTGATTAATGTATTTGTAAGTGAATGTAATTACAGCTCTATTTAGCTCTTTCTCTCGCTTGCATAAAAGTGAAATATAAATAAAAATAAACCTTTTCAGGAGAGAGTGTGGATCGGATATATAGAGAGAGAGAGAGTGAACGTTGAAAATACGTACGTTCCATGATGATCAATTCAAATACAAATATATATATATATATATATATATACATATATATATATATATATATATATATATATATATATATATATATATATATATATATATATATATGTGCGTATATGTGTCTGTGTGCACGTATTTGTCTTTCTGTGTGTTTGTGGCTGGATATATATATATATATATATATATATATATATATATATATATATATATATATATATATATATATATATATGTAATCAAATATATATATATATATATATATATATATATATATATATATATCCGTATATGTGTCTGTGTGCACGTATTTGTGTCTTTCTGTGTGTTTGTGGCTGGATATATATATATGTAATCAAATATATATATATATATATATATATATAAATATATATAAATGTATATAAATATGTATATATATGTATATATATATATATATATATACATATATATATATATATATATATATACTCTAAAAAAACTTAAGCGCTTCAAACACAAAACATAGAAAAAAATGATTAAAAACTTTTCACTTCAGTCACTTATTTCCCAATTACTGTTTATACAATTATGTAGTTTTCTTGGTGTTTTACACATGGTGATATTATGGTGCTACATAGGATTATTCTCTTTTTTTCTTGATCATTGGTTGTTCACCATGTAATCGTTTCGCTAATTCAAAAACAAAACAGTTATAATAATATGGAACGCTATCTGTGTTGCTTGAACCAACATATGATATCATCTTTAAGAATATTAATTACGTAGGGAATATTTTTCGTGTTGATTTCTGCCATAATATTGAACAGAAGAATTTGACCCTTTTTATTTTACTATACTTGAAGTTAATTTTTCCAGATCGTATACTATCTTGCTTTTATCATTTTTTTATTTCTTAATCATTAAATAGAAATCCTTATATACAGGGTTGAAACGAAACCATATATTTAAAGAGAGAGAGAGAGAGAAAGTGAAAAACGAGAGAAAAATGTACACACACATATATATATATATATATATATATATATATATATATATATATATATATATATATATGTGTGTGTGTGTGTGTGTGTTTGTTTGTGTGTGTGCGTGCATATCGATTGATTGTTGAAGATAAATACAAGGAAAAAGAAAGAGGATCATAACAAATGAATGTTTATAAATGATACAAAAAATAATATAGGCATTATATACATTCTTAACATACTCTCTCTTTCCCACACACATACGAACACACATTCAAGCAATAATGCATAGAAATCTGGTACGTATAGAAACTCAAAATGCCCACAATTTTTCGTCGAAAGATGAATAGTTTTTTGTGCATTTATGTAACTAGATAGACTGATCTTGTTATTTGCTCAATAAAAACCGTAACATGACCAACTTCAGCATTCCGAGTTGGGAGTGATCAATTCAAATATTCTTGAAATGTGTGATCAATGAACAAGATAATTTTCTCATCATTTGCTGGTGGGGTGATTACAAGATACGAGCGTATATGCTGTCGAATACAAACATTGTGAATTTAGCACCTCATAAAAACCCAGTGAGGCGGAATTGAAAAAGAAAAGAAACGTTTTTTGTAGACATAATGGGTGACCGTTAAAAATTTCAACGCTCTAGCGCTATTGGCGCAGTTTGAACGCATGATGCACACATATCAAGCCATTTAGTCCGTCAGACCAACCTGAAAACTGAAGAAACCTATGCTGACAGTTTTGCTGACAGTATGGTTTGATGTTTTTTTCTATTGATGAGCTCTTGATATATGTTCATATTCAAGCTATTATCTACGATCACATACGCATAAACACACAAATATATATATATATATGTTGAGCGGCTTGATTGCAGAAACGATTTATCAGGTATTGCCCCATTTTGACATGTTATCAAAATAATAATATCAGTATAAGTAATATTATGTGGACGTTCTTCTGCATCGGAAAGGAGAATGCATTTCTGTCTGTTTAAACCCAAATCATTAATCATTTCTTGAAAACTGTTGTGAAACAAATATCCCGAGAAAAAGAAATTCTGTTTTCCTATCCTAAGCAAACAGTAACTTATATATTGCAAATGTTTCACAACTATTGCTGTTCCTCACACTCAGAAGTGGAATCTCCTCTTGTACACGACTGTTAATTATCGAATTCATCTTTCCAATGGTGTTTGGCATTGATCATATTTCTTATATCTCAGAAAGAAACCAGCTGATCGAGAATTGGTAATCACAACGAGAACGTAGATACGAATCACTTTTAGGTGGCTAAAAAAAAGGTTTATTTGTCAAAATTGATATAAAGATCCAAAAATAATTCATTTTCTTTTAATATACAAAGAAATATCTACAAATCATATCACTTCCTTGCATCCCGATGGTACATGCTTTGTGACCAGACACTGGTCAGTCGTCAGATGGTTGAGGATCATTATACGGTGGCATAGAATAAGGATTGTTTCAGCAATCATTTTAAGATGTAATATCGTTGATGAGCACCAACAAGATGGGATAGATTGGTGCTGTGTATCCCATCTGGTAGCTACCTCCCCGAGCCAATGAAATATTTTGGTGTCAATGTATATCACTACATGATGATTTATTGTGTATGCATATGTGTTTCTTTTCATATATGTCACATTAAACAAAGTTGACAATTATTTGGGAGAGTCTTTATGATGTACTGTCTTATCGTTATCTATATAATAGATTAAACACTATAGAATTTATTACGAAGAATATCTGAAGCACAGCGGTGAACGGATCAGTGCTAAATGGGTAGCGCTCAACGGGGTATTACTGTGCAACTGATAAAAAAGGATTCGAGAATTCCAACTGATGAAGTAGTTTCATAAAACAACTTGTTTGGAATTTCTTACGTCTTTAAGACTGACTAGGAAAAAAAGACCTATTAAATATATCAAGCTATACACATGAAAGCAACTGATTAGATCGATTCACCATGAAATTAACCTCACCGACTTTATATCTCACACATATCCATTTGCTTTATCTCCGAGACTCAGCGATCAACTTGTTAATATCTTTTAAACGTTCTTATCTTCTTCCTTCATTTCACATGAAAACATAGGAAAGACGGTATAAAGAAGATAAAAGATATTATTGAGTAATTCTATGTGTTCTGTTAAATGAGCTTTACTATTATCAGGCCTCTTCCTTCGTTGCAATTACTTTCAAATAAGATGCTCCTAATTTGTGACCATGGTTTTGCTTCTTTTATATTGTTCCAATTAGTGTCACCAGGTTTCGGACTGTATCTCATTTCATTACAACATTTACCAAGATTCGATATATATATATATATATATATATATATATATATATGTGTGTGTGTGTGTGTGTGTGTGTGTGTGTGTGTGTGTGTGTGTGTGTGTGTATAACAGTATATCATTCAAACTTGATTCTGTTCCAAGCCATAGAAGCGAAATAAAACGATGTGTAACGATTGATTCGAAAGCATTTAGAGTAAATAAAGGTATATTGGAAAGCATCAACATGCTTAACCAGCAAAGTAATCGATGAATGCATAATACCAGTTATAATATACGGAGGCATAACATAAAATCTAATTGAAAAAGTTGAAAATGAATCCCACAGAGAGGAATGAAGAGAGCAATGCTTTGAATAATCATAAGAGATTTAAAAAACAACAATGCAGTCCATTCTTGGCATAAATAAAAGATATTATCATCATTGTTATCATCATCAGCATCATTGATCTTTTATCATTCGTTGTTGGACATAGACCCTCCCCAAGGACCTGCCACATCTCTCTGTCGCGATGGTCCCAATATTTTCTGAACCTTTCCACTTTGTCTCGTCATCTCATATCCTGCCAGCTTCGATTCTGCATTTGATAACTAGGGATCCATGTTGTGAACCGTGATGTCCATTGGTTGTCTGCCATTCTTGCAACATGACCAGCCCATTGCCATTTGAGTTTTTTCATGCTTCCTTTGATGTCTTGAGCTCCTGATCCTCCCATTACAATACTGTCTTGTGGTCACTCCATCTGATGTTGAGTATGACTCTCTAACGTACACATTGCATGGATCTCAGTTTGTGGGTCAGTCTCTTGGTTATTTTACGTGTTTCAGCTCTGTGGGTGACAAGCAAGAAGTTGCATCTCTTCTATACTCCTCTTTTGAGGACTGTTTGGAATTTCTTGTTTTTGAAAGTTGACCTTACACTACCGAAGGGTCGCCATTTTAAAGTGATTCTTAGCTTGATTCCTTCTTCTTTTTAGAATTCCATATAGATTTGTTGGACAGCAAATGAAGTAAGAAAAAGCTGCATACAACACAGAGATATGAGATAGAAAGGTTTGCCTGTAAGTGATGTCAACAGGACCGACATAGAATTAGCTGGAAAAGGCCCTTGTCCAGCAGTGGCCTGATAATGATGTTATTGTTCAAAAGTAAACACTTTTTGGGGGGACACCTTTTTTTTTCTTTCTCATCTTTTTGTGACTCTTTGCATCAAATATCAGTGGTCTCGAATAATCGTATCAGCTGGATTCCCAACTGACTAGAGAGTCATGTTCAACCCAGAATAACTCGCAAAATAATCCAATCTTTGTGGTCCAAACACTTCTTACCACAGACCTGGCCACAAAGCACTGGCTACCTGACTACAAGGAACAAATAAGATATCATATTCATATATTGTCATTGCAAAATAAAAACACATACATTTCCGGGGAATTTGATGTTCAATCTGTTAGATAAACACGTTTAGAAACGAAATTTAGTCTTTTTAGCCGCTTATAAGTGACTTATAATTGTCTCATTACCCATATTCCGGTTGTGATTATTCCTACGCAATAAGCAAGAAAATTTTTTATATTAAACAAGTCTCCCGAGTCAAAAAGACTATAGACCTCTGCAAATACATTTCAGCTGATCTATTTTTCAGCCTTTGTGATTTGTGTAATCCCTAAAAAAGGGGCAAACATTGTTTGTTCATTAAATGATGACAAAAGGGGATAATTCGCCCCCCTTTAAAGGAATGGGTAACACATCAGATAGGGGTTTAAGAATGGATATCGACCGATACGAATGAAGCAGTTTTCATAAGATCATGGAAGTTAAGCAATATCACGTCTGGTCAGTACCTAGATGGATGACCATTTTGGAATATAAGGTGCAAAGATACAAAACAAAACTCTAATAGACCTGGCCAGCCAGAAGTTGGTCTTACCAACAACAACAATGTGTGTGTGTGGGGGGGTGCAGTTTGAAATTAGTTTCCGTAAAAAAAGATGGAATAATAAAAAAGAAAGTAAAACTACACTTGAAAACAGGTGAATAATGGAATTAAAAATCAAAAATCTCCGAATTGTAATGTAGTTATGTGATATTACTTGCAAGGTGAACAATTACTATTCACACCAGAGTCGCTTTTCAAATCATAGGGGAAGTTATCTCCTGAATATATATACTACTATAAGTTGCATTGTCTATCAGAAGAACTGATTGAAACAAAACAAGGGTATGACATAGACAAGATTTATGTATTTAATCGATATATATATATGTAAATATATATATATATATATATATATATATATATATATATATATATATATATATATATATATGTGTGTGTGTGTGTGTGTGTGTACGTGTGTGTGTGTATAGTAAATGTCATATGGGTTTGAGGAAAGTTTTGTTTGATTCAGCTCAGTCGTTGCAACTATGTTCTGATGGGCTAAGGTCGTTTTCGTTTTATTAGATGGGTCCTTATATATTTAACGCCATCTTGGATGGTACCATCGACATCCTCTACCGCTGGGGGCGTGCTGAGTAGTAGGGAGATCAATGAACCTTTGATGGAGTGTGCTATTTTATTTGATATGTTTGGGGATCCCCATGATTCACACCGACTTATATCCATTTGGTTTCTTCCTTTTTAGCGACTTTTGGACATGTTTGGTAACAAAAAGAAGTAGAACCTGGTTGGAAGATATCTTACAAATGATTAAACAACAAAAATAGGGATTGGCAGGGCACGTAGTATGAGATTGAAGAAGAACAGATGGAACAAAGGGAGAAGTGATTGGTCCCCTAATGACATCAAACCCAGTACAAAAAGACGAGACACAAAATGGAGAGACAAAATAGAAATGTTTACTGGTAAGCCATTGCAAAGATTAGTGCAATTAAGTTCGTCATGTTAGGAGATTATACTGCAGTGGACATTCCAAAACATTCCCAGAAGGGCTGAATTGAACTGAAAATCGATTTCAAAGGTCAACCAAAACCAAAAAAATCACTTTTTGTATCGTATTCAAATTTCTTTTTTCGATATAAACTTATATATATATTTACCTGTACGAAACAACGGTAAGTAACATGACTTGAGTCACAGACATCCCTTGTGATATCATGAAATCGGAAGAAGTGTGATAATTAATCATAAATCATGATTTTTGCAAAGCTTAAGAGGAGAATTTTCTAAAAAGTGAACTTCTGGCCCTCCACACACTCTAAATTTTGCTCAACATCACTGCGCCTAGTACCCGCCTATTCAGTGAGGTTTTGCAGAATCACGTTGAAGAAATGTGCAGTTCCTTCAATATTCGACCCTACCTCGGTGACGATACTAAACACCTTTCAGAACACGTGCAATACAGGTAAAGATAAACAAAAAGTTCACCCGTAAAGTTGAAACATCATTTTAGAAACGAAATAAGATGGTTTTAGACTCATTATAATTTGTATTCTCGATGTTTTTAATGCTTATTTTTAAAATTAGAAAGATTGGGGAATATGATGTTAATTTTCTGGGACTTAATTCTATAGAACAGGAGATATTTGATAGAATTAACCGCGTGAACATTTTTTTACATGAAATAACTAGCAGTAATATCTGCATTCGGAAAATGTTCTGAAACTTCAATTACACAAAATGCATCTATTCCTGAAATTATGGCCCAAATCAGCATATCATTCGATCTTGATGAAAATTTTGATACTTATTTATTGGAGGACGATTTTTTGGGTAAAGAACATTCCATTCCGAAATTCTATGAGGAACATTCCAATTATATGATCTCTATCATCCAACAATGTATTTTCTATCATGATTATTCTATTCTCGCTATCTAGACCAAGTGACTCATTATCCATGAATTAACGTGAGGTTATTTTAGATAAATTTCCAAATGATATAATGCATTCATAAATATTCAGTCTGATCAGTTCTGTGTTGAGGAGCAACAGCGCTAAAAAAAAGTGAGGATAGTAGTTTATAGAGTTTTAGTCTTTCCAGCCGGCCGTTTAGCTCAATGGAAAGCACGACACTACGTTCAAGTTTCTACCCTATTATCTGCAGGCACGATTTCTGCAACGTTGTCAAATGATACATTCATCGTGTAATAACTGTACGTCATTTCAAAGTGAGTTTCAATATGATATAATAGTATATAGTGTTTCAATATATATATATATACATATATATATATATATATATATATATATATATATATATATATATATATATATAATCTAGAGAGCTTCAAATATAAAACATTGAAGAAAACTTTATATACATGTATATATATATGTGTGTGTGTGTGTGTGTGTGTGTGTGTGTATGTTCCTGACAATATGCATATGAGTAGAAAGCATAGTTTATGTGCGACGAACTGTGATTCTTATGAAGTCTCAGAGTCGGAGGAAATTTTATTTCGTCCGAAAAAGTAATTATATTCTCGGACTGCTGATCATATCATGCATAGGGAACACACGTAACTGCAAATATTTAAACCTAAAACTTCACAATGAAAAAGTGAGAAAAATAAGTCTTTTCTTGATCTGATGATCTTATCAAATGTATAGTGAGCCCAGACAGTGAGAGTTTGCTGCATTTAGCCTGCTTCCCTGGTGAACTCAGGTTTTGAGACCTGCAAGACCATCATATCTTTATTTATATCTGTGGTTCATGGCTCTTCAATTTGCTACTCAATTAACTCAAGTACCAGAAAAAACATAATTCTTCCTCAGATTTTTCCATAGTTACCACACACACATACACACACGCAAGCATGGTCACACACACACAGACATGTATATATCAATATATATATATATATATATATATATATATATATATGAGATGAATCAAGCGAAACAACGAAATTTCAAGATATTAGATATTGTCACACCAATGATAACATCAGATTTGATTTCATTTGAAAATCACTTTCAGAAGCAAATCTTGGTTCAGGGGATTCACACCACTCCGAACTCAAATGTGTTGTAAAATACTCTTCGACAAAGTTTCGTTGGACACATCAGTTCTTCAGCAAATTCAGCAACGATGAGCCAGATCAGCAACTAGATGAGTGACTGTTTGCGTATACCAGGTACTGAAAATCATGAGTAGCGCCCTCGATCGGGATCCCGTTAATCCTCCAAGGAAGTAACAGTCTCTTGACAACGCTCAATTACAAAAGGCAAAATCCTTCTGCACCATCCCTGAACTGTCTGGCCTCGCTGTGAGCGACAAGAAATGAATGAATGAAGGGTAGTTTTCAAAATAAGAAATCGAGAGTTGGACAGACTCTCCAGTATGTTGCGTGAATCTTTTGCATGCATGTTCGTAACTACACAAATTCAATGTGAATTTTCCAGTTGACATCGCTAAATTGCAAAATCTCTCGAGTCTCTTTTCATCAGTCTCTGAATAATGGGAGATTTGCATTCAACTTGATTCGAACAACCCATCAGTCATTTTTCTTATTCACTCGAATGGCATTTTAAACAAGGTTTTTGGTTTTGTTTTGGGGTTTCTTCCCCTGAAACCGATTTTCCAGCACTTGGGAATTTTCATGCTGCCACAAATGTTTATTTTTTTCCCTCTTTCCTCGTTAAAATTTATTCAAATTGAATTCTACAAAATGGCTTCCTTTTTATGCAAGAGCACAGATTTGTATGCACCAACTGAAACGACTTCCCTTGGGTCCAGTATTCAAGTTGCAGCATTTGGCTACCCAGAATGATGTTTTCTTCAACTGTGTTCTTACTTTGTTTCTGTTTTTTTTTTCAAATCTCTATTACTGACACTGTTGGAGTTCGGAGCCAATAATTAAATGCAGGGGAATCAAAAATGTTTGGGTGTTGCAGATTTTTCTCTCTCAACATCCAGTTCTTTTGCAACATATCACCACACGAATTTTCTCTCTCTCCTTCTCTTTCCCTTCTCTCTCTCTCTCTCTCTCTCTCTCTCTCTCTTGCTGTTTATGTTCTTAAATTCTCCATTTTCCTCTTTCTCCCAGTCTATCTCTCTTAATCTCTCCTTCACTCGGCCAGCCCTTTTAGATTCAAAACAATCCGATTGAGGCTCTATGGCTGCAAAACCAAGCCCCTAGAGACCACCCGGGAGAAAAATTGGACACTTTGGACGCAAGACGTCTGCGCCCAATCATTGAAGGACTATGTGTTAAATAAAATGGCCAGGCAAAGATCAAAACAGCTTTCCGTATCAATCCCATTTTGCAGACGATACCCCGTTGTTCGGAGTATGACTTAAGGCTTCCCACAATGAGGCACGCAAATAAAGCTATCAAATGGATGCCAATAGGATAAAGAAAGAGATGTCAGCCCAAGATAATCTGGTGACAGTCAGTGGAGAAGGACTTCCGGCTGGTTAACAGAAGCTGAAAGAATACCACCAGATTGACAGTGGCAAGACTCACACGGGAGCAGCTGGATTTGAGTGAATCAAGATTCATGTTATGACATTTGAAACAATTCCAATGCAAGATTGAATTGTCTCGAGGGAATCAATTTTCTTCAATACATATCCATGAATTTGGGATCTAAAACTCCAGCATTATATTCCATATCGACTAATGTGTCACTCTAGAATTATTCAAAGAATAATAATTCTATGATTATCATTATGATTATTTGCATATTATCCGTAAAACATGACGGTATTATTTACGTACGGATAACATAAGGTACACTTTAATTTTGATTGTATATAATGGACACAAAACACACATACACGAATACAAATACGAATTCCATTCATACATACAAATGAAATGCACTTTTTTAGTAATGACATGTGAGTCTACATAATTTCTATTTTAATAATTTCAAAAACTATAAGACAACAGAATTAAGTACAAACCAAGAGTCAGTATTTATCTCTGATATGATAACAAGCATCAGTTTAATTGAGGGAGATCGGAGATGCTGATTTTTAATTTTTGTCTAAGTGGCTGCAATAGATGTCGCCATGTAGATGTGAACACAGCGACACATACCTAATGTACGCTCTAACTTCTGCCTCTCCTTCTGCCTGCTTTACTCTGACAAACATCAAGCAACAAGTATGTGTGTATGCATGTATGTATTTGTGGGGGGATCAGGTAATGTGAATGAGTGTGTGTGCGCTCACGCGTGCATACGAAGTGCTACACAAATCTTTTGTGATATTTGAATCTAAAAATTGGTACTGCTCACTAAGGATTCTATCAAATGTACACACTGTCTTCCGTTCGTTTGCACCGCTCTAACTATCCGTGTAAATAGATATGACACTTAAATTCAGCCTTACTGACTATCCAGTTCCGTAGTCCAGAGGTAGGATATCGGCCTACAGGTCTGAAGTGAAGGTTTCAATTCTGCCTCAAGATGGGATAATAGAAAGTCTATAGCCACACTCTATTCGACGTAATACGTCGAAACAGCTGTCACTGGATGACACAATACTAT
>OY735236.1:15143267-15363267 GCA_963457665.1 Thysanoteuthis rhombus | reverse complement strand
CTCTCCATTCCTCTTTTTTGTAAATGGGATACATCACAGTAGTTTATCTCACTCTGGCAAAGATCATGTTTTTCTGCAACGTTTTGGTCCAATGTTGTAAATTCATAACTCATTTTCTGTATAATCAAACATTTGTCTGAGAGTTTTTTTTTTGGTATAAAAATTTAGTATATGAATCAATTTTGTAATTTATCAATTAATCAATGATGTCTCTTCAGTGGGGACACAGGCCTCAGATTCGCAGATAGAGTGTTTCCAGACTTCATGATATGCCAGTGAAAATAAAGAGTGCACTTGAACCCCCCTCTCTCTCTCTCTCTATATATATATATATATATATATATATATATATATATATATATATATATGTGTGTGTGTGTGTGTGTGTGTGTGTGTGTATCATCCACACAATTAACTAACATATATAAACTATTTACAAAGATATTCACACACAAACTGACACTTAATATGAAAACCAACCACGCTAACAAGCCGGCTCCAGAAATAGCTGGACAATAATAGACAACCTTCATGCATTAAATCAACTGATCGAAAAGTAACATAAATACAACAAGCAACTTTGTTCTGCTTTTTTAGATTATGAAAAAGCATTTAATCGGTAGGACACACGTCTGTCCTCAACTCAATGCGAGAACAAGGGTTTAACGAGAATTACGTTTGTCATTCAGAACACATACAGAAATAGCACTATGATCATTAGTCTACATAAAGATACAAATGAGATAAAGACCAGGAAAGTTTGGACAAGGGAATGTAATATCATACAGGCTTGTTACAGTATGTCTTGAAAGTATTTTCTGAAAACTGACTGGAAAGGAATGGGAATAAACAGAGAATATGTCAATCACTTAAGATTCATCAATGAAGTTTCCATGACATTAGAAACATTAGAAGAATTACAAAACATGTTCACTGATCTAAATGACGTTTAAAGATGAACAAAACAAAAATAGAAGTAAATTTCAATGACAAGGTCCCCAAAGGAAGAGAGAAACCCTGGCCACATTTGATGGCTACTGTCGTTCAGTAGGTAAGCTATTTTTTTTTACTGCAGTACCACTGAAGATACGTTCCTAGAAGTAGCAGCGCTAGACGAGACGTTATAATACAGGTTCATAAGGATAGGGGGCTAGACTGTACAAGAAGTTCACAAATTGATTTATCTCAGACAGGTAATGCAAATAGGAAAAGACCATGAAAGCTATAAAAAAAAAGGAGACAATAAAAATAATGCATAATGTTCTGCTACATATTCTTTGGCATGAATAGAGGCATTTTGAGAAGCGCTTTGTCAATGGTATATAATCAGTGCATAATACCAGCGATGACTTATAGATACAAATCAAGAAATTAACAAAACGAACTTAGATTCAATTTAGAATTGCACAGAGAGCCATGGGAAGAGCAATGCTAGGGATAACTCCAAGATATGAAAATATCACCATGGATCATAGAAGAATTATTGTAAAGGATGTTATATAGATAATCAAGTAACAAAAAATGGAGATAAGCTAAATACTTGGTGAGAACGGATAACTGCCAGAGCAAATGACTGATTGATTGATACCCGTAGGACAGTGAACACAGGAAAGACTACGTACAAGATGAAGGAATGAGATATAAAGGTTGGCCGGTAAGTTGTAGGAGGAGATGGGAGAGGCTTTTGTCAAGTGATGGGCATAATGACTTACGATGATAAATATATTAGGGGTGAGAGAGAGAGAGAGAGAGAGAGAGAGAGAGACAGAAAAGAAGCAGAATGGTTGTGCAGAACTGGATTTAACGTTGCATAACATTTCTTTGGAGTTCTGATATCTTGCTAATTAGCTTGTTTTTTCTGATAAATTGATACAAAAAATGAAATATGGATAGTAATATCATTAGTTGTTCATTTTATTGACTCTTCTGAATCGTGATATAATCTCAAACATGTTTAGTCGAGCCGTTTTACCGACAAAAACTAAAAATATTGAAATATTTGTAGTGCTGCAGAAACCTTGCAGCCCTATGCAACTGCAATATTTAGATAGTTCGTGTGTTTGACATCAGCAGAATTCCCTGCACTACGATATATACATATATATATATATATATATTGGTTAAAAGACCAATGAAAATGACAAATAAAAACTCCGATGTGTATATATATCGGAGTTTTTATTTGTCATTTTCTTTTTCATTGGTCTTTTATCCAAATTGGTTGTGCAATACTCATACTGATGAACATACATCAATTCATGTCGTGAATCAAAGCCTGAGTCTTAGTGTTGCTTTTTTTCTGTGTCTATACAGTAATGTTATCTTGGTATTCCCTCCTTTGCTTACCTCTTTTTCTACTATTCTGAGTACTGATAAAGTGGACAGCGCCAGCCAAGGCCCTTATTTAACCGGGTAGTAACCGATTCGCTATGGTATTTGTTAATTTGTCATCTCATGGCAGTGAGTCTTGGTTCAATACAGTCTGATGGATCCCATCCCTCTCGGGGCCAGTTCTTATCACATCTTTCATAAACAGTTTTTTCGCTAAAACCTATTATGAACGTTTTAAAAACTTGATTCGAAAGAAAGCTCATCTTCTTGATCCTTTGAGTTCCCATAATGTGCAAAAGTGTATATACATAACTCACACACACACACACACACACAAACATATATATATATATATATATATATATATATATATATATATATATATATATATACATATATACCTAAAAATTAACTACGTGCATTATTCAATTCCAACAGAATTGATTTTCTCTTGTGTTTACTCTTTCATACGTCATTTCAAACCAACTTTTATCTCTATAATTCAAATTTATTCTATTGAACTATTTTACCTTACTTCATAAAATATTGCCCATATATTTTGCAAGATAACCAATGCGGAACAATATCTGTTTTTTATAAATATATGTCACTGCAGACAGTAAATAACATAGCCAGAAATATTTGTTTTGACACGTAGATTTTCCAACAGAAATGATTTATTATAGATACGATAGTAGCCAACTAGTCAGCTTGTGACCTTTCAAGTGCTATCAATCATGGGACTGTTTTTAGAATTCCGATTAATATTACTACAATAATAATTGTTTTCCCTCATTTGTGATATTTAATGTTCATACCAACAAAATAACTGGTCACCGTGACCCACTGCTAGAGTACTTGTCTTCGATCCAACAATGGGTTCAATTTCCTGCCGAATCTTAGCAAATTCATTTCAAATGAAACTCAATACCTCTCTCCGTAAAGAGAAGGCGTGAGGAAACCTGGAGAGGGTTTCACACCACCAGTCCTTCTTGCCCAAGATGCACTCGTGAAAACATGGGTGCTCCAACGACACGGTACAAGGACCCAGAAGCATTTTACGGGATTAGGGGACAACAAACAAGTCAAATCTGATCAACATGCGTCAATTCACATCAATATTTTTGCCGAATTTAGTAATGCTGTCTTCTAGATGTTTCATTTTTTGGGGGGGGGGAGGATTAAAACTTTTTTGAATATACTGTTCTAGATGCACCAATTGTGCATGCACATGTGTATCATTGTATTTCACGTATATCTTGATCAAAAGTGTTGCAGGCGTTGATACACATTGGCAATTGTAAGTAAGATCTATTTCCGGCTTGCCCCACCTGTTGAAGCTTGGTCCTGGTTACAGCACCTAGTAATCCCCGTCGGTCACCTATTTAGGTATTGACCAGGCTCGAAGTTGACCAGCTTTGTTGATCTTACGAGAACCGACGTATCTAACATGATTTAGCCACATTCCTCTGGCTTCGGGGATAGGTTCCCCAATCCTAGTACTTATACAAATTGCTTAATCGACAGGCATTGGATTTTTTTAAAGTTTTGGGTATGACTCAATGATGGACTGAACCCCAACCTAACCCAAGTTGAGCACCTTATCACTGAGACATGATGATCGGTACCGATCTTGCACTCAACATTGTTTTCAATTCTCTAGCATTATATTGATATTGATCCAGCGTTTAGGTTTCTTTCAGATTCAACTCGTGGTTGTTTGAATGGGAGCATCCATCGTTGCATGGATTTTATTGCCATCGATTAAATCTGGTTCTTGGCTTGGATAAGGCTTTTTATATCCCAAAGAGCTTTAGTGTTTCCATACCCATGACAATGTTTATTTTGTGATGATACCATTTGTATGAACGAAGAAAAAGCGTTTGCACGATTCCAATTGAATTGCTGTCCCTACCCAAGTGTGTCTGTTTTTGTACTCATGCTGATCTAAATTACTGTATTAATCAATACAATTTTCGATATAATCAGTGTATGTGTATTAGTGAAAATTGTTATTTTGCAAAATCCTGTCTCAATTCCAATGTCTTCTCAACATTTTAAATATAATTCTTTTTTACGCAATGAGATCATAGATTAACACAAAAACATGTTAAAGCTATGAAAAATTTAATTAAAATTTGTCAAAATATCCCTGCAAATTACATATTCAAATTGTTTTCTGCGATTTATTTTCGGAGTATCATTTTAATTGACTCTATAATGTAATGTATACAGTGATGTAACTGGAAGATGATGAATAGAACGCTTCTCATATTTGATGATACACATGGTGGAATAGAGCAATTTAATAATCTAGTCACGTGATTTAGTTACACGTCGAGATTACGTGTGTATTAACATTCACACTCG
Source organism: Thysanoteuthis rhombus (assembly GCA_963457665.1). Lineage (NCBI taxonomy): Eukaryota > Metazoa > Mollusca > Cephalopoda > Oegopsida > Thysanoteuthidae > Thysanoteuthis > Thysanoteuthis major. Next base: position 15,358,566 of record OY735236.1, on the reverse strand, counting down.
AAAAGAATTTGATTGTCGCTGTTTTTCGATGCCCAACGTATTAAGTGGCGTGTTGTGAAGTGCCTTTGAAATTTTTGGAAGTGGTCAGATAATTTGAAATATTTTGGTCTTTTTACAACCGAATAATTTTTTCTCTTTGATGTCTCATTTGCTTTCCATTCTGCAGCTGAACAAAGCTTTCAACTACAGCTACAGCAGTCCATATCGTATATTTTCAACACCCAACAACTTGGTAGATGGATGCTGGTCTTGCAAAAACTTATCTTATCAGTGTGTTTATGGAGTGGTAACTTCATTTAATAGTGAGGAAGTTAGAGAAAGAAGGAGAGTGACTGTTTATTTTATGTAGTGTTTACAGACATTTAACATTTTCCTAAATCGTAAAAAAAATGTAAAAGTCACAAATATCAACTTTTATAAACAAAATAGATGAAAAACCATTCGATTCTCATCTATCTATCTATCCATTTCATTAATTTTTTTTCACCACTTTATCCTGCTTTTTCGGTAAGTGTTTACTCTAGTAGATAAAATATACTATAAGCTTTTGAAAGCTTTTGAATCATCTATTATTTTATTCTCCTGTCTATCATGTCACAGCCAATATACAGACCTCTGTATTCTCTCATTAGCTTTTAATTTTTCCATTAAATCTTCTGGCAATTCTCCAAGGTAGACATTCTGAAAAAAATTGGTATTGGAACTCGTTAGTATTATTTCCTGTCAAGTTGCTCCTTCATTTCTCTAAGATATTCTTTTTAACTTTCTGATTAGGAACTGCTGGCCTAAACTATCATCAAAACTGTCAACACAGGTTTCTTCAGTTTTTAATACAGCTAGCTGACTACGTATCTATATATCACGTGTAGGGTTTGCACGTATGGAGATATAGGGATGAAAATTCAAATATTTACTTCTTACCTCTATCAAAATCTTTTTATATTTTTTTACACACACCCAATTTGGTCTATAGTGGGGATTCCATTTATGATATAAGTTTTTGCTAGATCGATCCCTCAGATTATACCTGGGTGTTTCTTTGAAAATTCAAACTTTTACTGCTCATTGGCCGACAAAATATGGAAGAAATTACTTATTCATTGATCAGTACTTTCCTTACATTTTTAATTGATCAGCCCCAACATGGCATGTTGGCGAAGAATGTTTGTCAAGTGACAGTTTATATTAAGTGACCAATCACAGCTGTAATCATTCATTTATCAATGTGTCTGGGTTTTTTTTTATTTCTTGTTTTTTTTCTCAGCTTATAATTCAGGCTGTTGTATCTATTTCATCTCTTTATTGATGCTACAGATTGGACAGGGTGTAGGTGAAAAAAAGGAATGATGAAGAAAATAGATGAATCATTAAAGTCGTGAAAAGGAGAGGAGAAAAGGAAATTGAAAGCAAAAAAACTGAAGAAGACATTGTTGAGAATGTTATGGAGAACAAGAAAAAGCGTTGATAAAATCAAGGAAAATAACTTGATAAACAAGCAAAAGTATGGAAAACAAAACAACGAACACAAGACTGAGACAAAAATAAAAAGAGAAGTCGTAGTAATAAAAAGCTTAGAAAAAACAGATAAGAAACAAACAGAAGGAAGTCAATGCTTATTGCGGCTAATTAAATATCGAGCTCCCTCGCAACTGACATTGTGAAAAAAAATCTTGTCTGCTTGAAAAGAACAACGAATGAATTTTTCGTATTTTATATTGTTATGCTGTAGCTTCTTCTGATATATATATATATATATATATATATATATATATATATATATATATATATATATATATATATATATATATATATATATATATATATAAGAAGAAGCTGGACTTACTTTAATAGTTTATCACAAATGTTAGCTTTCCTTTTCATCTCTTAAAAAGGGGTAATCAGGGTAGCCATAGGCATTGGGCGTGAGAGGAAAAACATTCCATGGACATGATTCAAAGTAGTAATTCATCTATTGATCAAATGGAAAATGGTTGGAACAATGAAGAAACACCGAGGATTTAACGCGTGCCAATTTGAGAGTCGAAGGAAAGAAGCATAGAAAATACAGTCAGTGTAAAAAGTATCTGATATGTTTCAAAAAGTTGATTTAAACTTCGCTGTACACCTCCAAAATCCTCAGAATTCAATCAATTCTTTTTCTTCTAGCTTGATTTTTCGATTTGATTTTTTAATCTTTGGTCCTACTGCAGAAAATTGTGAAGCAGCATTATGATGTTGAAATACATTGAAAAGGTGTTTTTAAGGACAAACTTGATAAATTACATTGTTGATAGAAATTTGTTCACCTGAATTGATCAGTTTGCCTCAATGAAAATTTTTGATTAAATATGATAAACATTACTTTAGAATAAACTGATAAGCTGACGTGTAAGAAATAAGAGTAATTGAAGCTTATGTAGCACTTTTTTTCAGTTTACGTCAGATATTTTTGTATTTACTACAGGTAAAAAAAATTCGACAGGTTTGAAATTGAGATTGAGTATTTGAAAGGGGAAAAAAATAATTGACTGAAAAAAAAAGAATTAAAGAAAGTGAAGTCTTTGATTTGCTGTTGATTGTGGCATTTGAAGATGAATAGAACAGAGAACGAGAGAGGATAAGTAACATGTACAAGGATTCAGATTCAAAATTGAATAGTATCACGTGATCCTGGATCTTTTCAAGAGTAGAGTGATAAGATTGAATCAAAACGAACAATAGATTTAAAGAAAAAACAAGGTACAAAAATTAAATGCATAATAAAAGCACACCCTAGTGTTGTAAAATGTAGACAACAAAAGTGCTTAGTAGAGCGTCAAAATTTGATATAAAAAAGTTGATGATTCTGTAGACTCAATGAATTCGTTCACGTATTTACCAAATCCAGGTCTTGGCTTGAATTCCATCTTCTCTATCTTGAAGAGATCTGCAAATAGTCATCACTGCCAAAAACCTTTCTCCACTTCGTCGCCATTTTTTTTTCAACTTTTGGATCTGTTTCATAGCAAAGATGTTTTTCTACTGTCAACCATAGATTAGCCAATATCGTTAAGCTCTGACGGATCTGAGTAGATAAAATCGTTGTCAGACTAATCAATAAATGATTCTTTGTTTGGCTTTGTATTCGAAAACGGATCAATTTCTTCTTTGTTCCGGATTGCCAGTGACTGTTTCTCAAAGGCTTTGATATTCTCCATTGATATTCCAGGTGTGTTTTCAGTTCGTATCAAATCGTTAAGAACACGATGATCTTCTTGGAAATAACGGCACATAATTTGCTGTAATAACTAATCCAGTTGTGAGATGCCACCCCTCGAGAACTTTTTAAAAATTTGGTGTCCCCTTTCAATAAAATAAAACAAATTGGTGTTGGAAAGGCAGGAAAATATCCTGTTATATGGAGAAATTTATCAAAATTTACAGATTTAAGTCAAGGACTCTTTCTTTGAAAATAAATACGGATTGACAACTTACTAAAATATCTGTGATTTATTCACCGTGTGAAATTTTGTAATAACAGCGCCTTTATATCAACATTTCTATACCTTAAAAAGTTAATGATTTGTAGTCAAATAAGTATTTAATAGTATTATTTAATCATTGATTAATATCATTGTGTAATAAAAATCAATTGTATTGTTTAACTAGACATTAATAGTATTGTGTGATGAGAAATTATCTGTATTCTTTAATTAATATGGGATAGTATATGTGATCAAGAAATAGTGATACCATTTAACTACGTATTTATAGTATTACATAATTGTAATTTGAAAGGATTGTAGAGAAAATACTAATTCGAGCGTTAACACAAGTCCAAATTATTTCCCAATGTATCTACATTGCCTCCTTATGGAGCATTTGCTTCAGGCAGATTGAAAGGGTCAAAGTTATATATACTTATGGTGATGATTTTCTGGGCAAATGTGTACAGATATTAAAAGATGCCGAAGATCTGTCATAAAAATCGATCCATACATCGATATTATATCACGTTCGAGATAATCGTGACAGAACTGCATCAAGTAATTTTTTTTATAGTTTCAGTTTCATACTGAATCGCCCATGATATATAGATTTATTTCCATTCATCTACACAAGCAAAGCACCATGTACATCATTTATGTATGAAATACTGTATGTATTTATTACTGTATGCATTTGCATGTATATATTTTTTCTATTGAAAGTTGGGTGCTGAAGTTTTATCTCTAACTTGAAATAACTCTAACCCTGACGAGACTCAGATAACCATCAATGGAGAAGAGAGTGAATATAAAGAAGCTACACGATCTGACAGAGGCGGAATCTGCACGGATCCGGTACCCCCGTACTTTGACAGAGAACAAAGCTTGGATCCGTGGTAATGATGCAGAACTATACTTTGCCCCAGGGTCATCATCTGAGGGGGCGCTTTGTTGGGAGCACGAATGCTGCTTGCATACGAATTGCATGATTACAAAATGAGATTATCCAAAAGGAATTCTCTTTTTATTTGTGTACTGATGGTTTTTATACGTAATACTTACATTAATGTTTGACCACTGACAACCACCTTCCAGCTAATTTATATTGCCTAACATGCAGATTGAGTGCTTGAGCCAGTTTAACAGATTTCAAGTAAAATTGCAATATCGGTAAGTAATATAAATATAATTGAAGAAATATTTGTGTGCGTGTGTGTGTGTGTGTGTGAGAGAGAGAGAGAGAGAGAGAGAAAGAAAGAGAGAGAGAGTTGATATTAGTCAGTACACAAGTCACTGCAAGGTCGATTTTGAAGTTGTTTCGATCAGCAGTCTGCGAGAAATCTAATAGAATATATATACATATATATATATATACATATACATATATATATATATATATATATATATATATATATATATATATATATATATATATTGGTAGTTTCATGTACACCATTAAAAGAAATCAAAGAGACGTTTGCTTCTGTTAGCATCACTGTTGTAAGACGTTTTAAAACACTAACTATACGTCGACATAAACAAAACTGTTTATAATTTCTATAATTTATCTCCCTGGCCTTTTGCTCTCTCATAATTAGTAATAATGGACACGCACTCTCTCTCTCTCTCTCTCTCTCTCTCTCTCTCTCTCTCTCTCTCTCTCTCTCTCTCTCTCTCTCATTAGTAATTTGGGAGCAGAAAAATTGCTGCCAATTCTTTCAGCGCAGTACGAGGTGAACAGTCTTCCAGTGGCAATAATCCTCTTATAAGGAAGTATATCTCCACTACGTATTAGACAATGAAAGCCATAGGTCCATAGAGTAAAAGCCCTTTAGCTCGAAACCCTGATCCTTTTGACTGACCTGGCTGCATTATTTGGACGACAAGATATGAATAAATGAACACATTCAACATCAATTTCACTTCGTATCCAGTCAGCATTTTAATTTTTCCCTCAGAGTAAATGATAACCATCTGCTGTTTCTCGCCAAAGCCTTACTGATTCAAATGAAAAATCGATATGAATCATTCCTACAACAATCTGCAAAGTTGAAGCCTGAATGTGTATCGAATATAAATCAAATGACTCAAGCCATCCATTAGTACAGCATTCATGTTAGTGCTGCATGGTTGCTTTTACGAAGCACACGAAAATTCCATCCAAAACTATAGCCGCCTTTATACAAATATGAAATCTCACGAACAGAGTACATGAAATGCCGGAATTACGTCGTGAAGCTTATAACTTAACGGTCCCAGATCGGCGATATGTACTTGTATCAGTTGAAAGTAAAGCATTTATAGACTTAAAAGAAACGAGCATTTTTTGTATGATTATTGAATGATACTAATTATCGAGTCAGTATACTCGAATACTATATTGAAATAAATCTGCATTTTGTTCAGTTTAATTGGCGTATAAAACAAAAATATGAGAAATAATTCTTTTTGGGTGTGTATCCAGTTCCCAAAAGAGGTGATAGAATTTCGTGCACCGGTGGTGAGGATTTGTGCCTTCTGTTGTATTCTAACAACTATTTTCTAGCTTAGGGTGGGTCCCTAGAATCTTTGCACCTAGGCGACCACCTATGTTTGCTTAATGGACAGGCCATCTATAGGTGTCTTTGACAAAATCTGATAGGCTTAACATCACTGCTTCTAATGGTACTTTTTGTGAGTTGCAAACGAAATCAAAAGAAATAGAAATTGATAATTCATTCCTTTATTTTGACTTCACACAGATACACGTAAAAAAAGATTTCTCAGAAAGAGTATTTTAGCGAGTTATTTTTTTTTTAAAGTGACACTTTATCCCCTTGCCTCGATTGAGCAAGAAACATTTTAAAGCTATTACTTGAAAGAGCAGTGAAATGGCTCCAAGCAAAGTGGAGTGTCTAATACTTTGGGGAATTAAAGTCTGTTTTATTTGACTGATTAATAATAGCATAGTCTTTGTGAAAAAAGGGTTTCAGAAGGTAAAGCTTATGGAAGAGAGTGAAGGAATGAACGACAAAGGGAAAATGGCTGGAAACTAAAGATATCCAAAGAGAATGAGAAAAAAAAAGAACAGATTGATTAAAAAGGGATTTATGAATGTGAAAGGTAACTCCACGAGACACTAACACACACATACACACACACACACATGCACACACACACACACACACATATATATATATATATATATAGATAGATAGATAGATAGATAGATATAGATAGATAGATGGATATATATATATATATATATATATAGATAGATAGATATAGATAGATAGATGGATATATATATATATATATATAAAAAGGGAGAGAGAGAGTCATTGCATTCAATGTTACAGGTAGCTTTATTGATTTGCATATACCAGTGCGTATGAATAGAGGCTGATAGTGAACTCACAGTAACGGATAGAATATTCAAATTAAATTTTTAATGAAGATGGCCAGAATCTTTGAAGGGTTCAGCCTGAAGCAAATGTTAGACCATGTAGCTATTCACAATATATGAATATGGTAGAAACTTCCTTCAAAATAACACTATGGGGTTCATCATTAGAATAATCTATATTGTAAGAAGCATGGTATCTGTACTCTTCCATGAAATGAAAGAAACTTCGTTAAAAAAGGGAAGAATAGAAAGGAAAAACAAAGATCGTAAAAACTTTTAGGAAGCATTGTAGGGATTGGCCAAAGGTTATGAAATCAAGAATAAAGATATCGCTGAGGGGCGAACTTAGCAGTCATTTGATTTTTTAAATTTCACTTCTTTTGACTTTCCCGCCTTTTTTCTTGACATCACAGTCAATTAATGAATAACTGTGGATTTTGAAATTTGAAGTATGTAATGTAGATCTAAAACTATTTGATTCGTAGTCAGAATAAGTTATTTCAATGACATCACTAGCGTTTCTCACGGGAAAACATCTAAACCCAACTGAAAACCTCTAGAAATATCTATATCCTGAAGGATTTAGATGTTACTATGAGACCAGTCCAAAAAAGACTCAAAAAGTTTGAAAAATCTTTTTCTGGGATAGTTTTTAGAAAAAGCCTACTTGAATGCTGATGCCAATTTTCAAAATAGTGAGGCCAATGGTACTGGATTACACAAAAACATAAACAAACATGGAAACACACGCATATATATATATATATATATATATATATATATATATATATATATATATATATATATATATATGTATATACATATATGTATATATATGTATATATATGTGTATATATACATATATATATATATATATATATATATATATATATATATATATATATATATATATAAAACGTTTTGCTATCTTTGATTGCTAGGGTTATTCAATTCATTAAATTAATGTTTAATTTCATTAAAATCCTTATTTAATATCATTTAACTAGATATTTGATATTCAATATTTTAAGTTTTCGTTAGATGTTCAAATAATAATGATGATTTTGATTTAAGGAGTGCAATATTGGTTTATCGTAACTGTGAGCACATCCTTATGAATTGACACTAAATGAAAGAGATAAGGTTATCTAGACGAGGCTGATTACAGAAATACACTCTCGGAATCCGGGTGGAATTAATAAATGTGTAATCTCTTATTGCTTCTCTTATCGAGAACGTTATCTTCACGGGTACCGGTGCCAATTTTCAAAAGAAAGTCCCTCCATACAAATAGAAACTGATAGAAGAAAGTGTTGATCAGGATACAAAATTGTTACGACTCACATTGTTGCATATCGATAAGGTAGCCATAACAAATAATTTCGCCTTCAGTTCTGACACAAGCATTATGATGATCACTACTGTACTCTTGCCGTCTAATTTATGGCATATACAATATGAATGAACAATATTAAATAATTAGATAAGTGAATGATAACAAATATTTATATAAATAAATGATAATGATAACTTTTCATTTTCTAATAACTCTAAATAAAACAAAAAATACTTATTTTACTGAAAAAGAATTATGTAGATAGTGATTTGTGATTTCTGACATCCACGCACACCCAAAACATCTAAATTCAGATTAACCCTTTTAAACAGGCAGCACGAGATATAAACACTATTCTCATTAGCTCTTGACCTTTTGAGCACTTCCATCACTGAATCTTGAAATATTTACTTCGATAACAATAATTTTAGCTGTATATTTTTTTTAAATACGTATAGATTATTCAGAAACATTCCTTTTCAAATTTTTCATTGCTGAGAACGATTAGATTTATATAACTTTCCTGGCGTTATGAATTATATCGTCATTATATATTATAGTGTTTTTCCATTACATTTAGCTGTTAATTTGTTTCTCAAAGCATATGCATATATATTAGTCAGGCAGTTATGCTTATCTTTATGTAAAATTCTGTGCTAAACCAGCTTCTGGCGTAAATTCCACTAATTGGTCCTTGTTGATTCCTAAGGCCGATACATACTTTCATGCGAATAATACTGAAAGACCTGGCATTTGATTGAATCTAAAATTATGGACGTACATCTGTATGTATTCATATAATAAGCTGTCATTCGTAAGCAGCTCAGCTATTTTCCTTGCATTTGATTCGAAATGTTCAAGAATTACCATTGCCATCTGGCATCCCCTGCGGCCATGCTAATCTCCAAACTTTTTGAGGAGCTCGTCTTCAATACGAAGCGCCAACTTCCAGCATGAATACTCCTTTTACATTCTTGTAATAATTCAAGTACTCTTAAGCACATAGTCTGCAAGGATAAATGTGCGAGATCAACTCTCATTGGGACCTCATTTCTGATCTATGTTCCTCGTTATACAGTCAAACAATGAAAAAAAACTTATAAAAAGAAAACTTCTTACGATACGTAATAAATATTTGGAAGAAGTGAAACAATTCTAAAAAGGTATAAGTACAGTCTCTCATCAGAAACGTTTGAGACTTTCTAATTCAGGAATGTGTATGGATCCGTTTCTGAATAAGAAGCTTTAAGATTTTGAAATTTCACTTCATACAAATCGTCTATCCTAGAACCTACCAGTACTTAAACCCCAAGTTTTTTTTTTAAAGATCAAATGTTGTACCAATACAGTACAATATTCATGAGGGATGTCAAATTTGTTGATACTTCTACAGTGCACATTATGATTATCCACCTGATTCGGATAAATCAAGACTATAAATAATAATACTATTCATTTGGATAGCAATAAAGTGGTAAAGGAAGTGGGTTAAGTTAAAGAATAAAATCATTCATGCACATTTCATTTTTAAGTAAGATATTAATTAAGACTTCCAACATAAACATCTAGTTTTTCTAACCCACTCAATAAGCAGGGGATTTTTAACCGTGTAATGTTTTTCTATGTTTAATTAGTATCTAGCCATCACTGTCACTGTAAAACTTCAATAACTTATCTTTCTGTTTCTCATCCTATCATATACGATAGTGGTTCTAGAACTGAAATGTTCACTAAAATGCAACACAGATAGACATTGATGAAATTTCCTCTGCAAACTTACTTTCTAATGTAGACACGTCCTCTTCTGTTTTTCACTGTTACCCATATGAGTATAAACCCTTTCTTTTGACATTGTCACCGTTTTGAAAGTCAGAGTATGACTTAACAATAATTTCAGAAAATATCAGCGAACAACAAAGGCATATCTGACAAGTACGAGCACTGACTCAATTGTGGATTAAGCATGAGATCGTGTTTTGCATCAAAAAGAAACTTTAGGTGTTCAGACGACTTCTGCGAAAAATCTAACGTTTTCGTATATTTTTTGGTTAACATTTTTAACGAATCATTTTTTTCTCCGGGTTAAACGTTTAAAATGCAAGGTTTGATAAATTCCGGTTCTACTTAAAGGAAAATGGTAATTTGGTTGGATAAAAAAAATCCTGGGTGTATTTGAATTTCTATGGGGATACATTGTTTTGTTTTTTTTCCATAATAAATGAAACTACTGAACATATTCAAACGGGAGAGTCTGTAGGTATAAATGAATATAGCAGATATCTTTAAAGCCAACCTGTCATGTTTAAGTTGAAGATTCCATTTCTATAACAGTGAAACAAACTAATAGAGTCACATCGTTCATTATACACGTAAATCCCTAAAGTATTTTTCAGTAACTTCACGAATATTCATTGAGGCCTGATTTTATTTTTTGGAAAAAAAAAAAAATTCCGCTACTAAATGTGTGTTGTGGCGCTAAATAACAGCGATAGTGAAGGGAATCAAAGATCTCCCACGTGAAATAAACCAGATATTCTGTTTTGAAAATCAACAGTGGCAAGATTGTCTTCATCTGCGTTCAATCAAAAATAATAGGGGAAAAAAACAATAACGAAACAAGTGAATATATTAGAAAAAAAAACAGACAATCCTGGTAAGTCACTCAATAGAAACCATCACGTGATTAGTATCTTTTGGCAGCATGCCGATTTAGTGATGATCATTGAAAAAATTGGAAAAAAAGGGTGATTAATGAATAAATTACTCCCCTTGCCTTTTTCACGGGTTGTCATCACTGAAAAGTTACTCTGAACGCTGTCAGAAATTTAGAGATCAATTTATCATAAACTTTCATTCTAAATGGAATTCCTGGCTAAAAACCTATTGGGGATTGGGGAATTTTCAGAAAACTGCAAAACGTTTCTAGATATGATAAAGAGTAATTTTTTGAATTTCTGGTGCCACCATTACATGTGAAATATACTTAGATATCGAACCAGCAAGGTAAACTCACTCAAAACCCAGAGAAACCTCATTTAGCAATATTGGTGACAGTTTTGGTTGGCAGTTTATAATACGAAAAGGGGAGCAACATACACATTAATAGATAGATATCAACAAACTGGGGTGGATTATCAGAGAGAAACGGGGAAGTGGTTGGAAGGAAGGGTGAAATAAGAGAATGAAAATAATAACGGATTGAAAGATATATCGGATAAACAAATCAAATGAAGTGCAATACAATTGATTTCATTATAATTCAGCGATTTTATTTTTTGGTTATGATTTGAATTCTTCACTAGGTTTTATAAAGACGATGTAAGCAATAGGGATGTGTATGTGTGTGTGTGTGTGTGTATGTGTGTGTATGTGTGTGTGTGTGCGTGTGTGTGTGATACTTCTTCATTTAAAATGATTTTAATAAGAATTTCTGTTAAAACATAGTGCAGTTCAAATTTCGAAATTTAATACGTTTTCTTAAAGCAAAGTGCTCCATGTGCTATGAATAGAATACAGAACAATATTAATAGAAAATTAGTGAGAGTAAACACTCGGCACGTGTTTCATGATGTATCCATTTTCAAAATAGGTGAATGATGTTTGGCATTAACCTAATTATGTTAGAAATTACCGTTATGATGCAGTTTTTGAAATAACCAAAACACAATTTTATTGTGGAATTTGCCTTTGAAAAATATGACTAAACAATTGCATCAAGATGAAATGATTATTAACACATTTTGTAATGTTCCTGATCTAGTTTGATATTGGCGTTTTATCTTCCTCATGACATGATTCCCGGATACTTAAAGTTTAATTACTTATAGAAAATACATTTATCATATTAGGTTATATGTTAATTTTCAGATTTAATTTAGATTAAAATTCATGATTTATTAAGAAATGAATAGATACAAGTTGATAATATATAAGATTAAAATAAATCTATATGATAAGTATAATCATACAATTATTTCATGTGCCTATCTAATACAGTAATTAAAAGATTTATTATATATTTATGCATACATATAATGTGTGCAGAATTTTATGTTGTTTAGATAACATTTAAAGGCTGTTTCATTTGACGACTTCTGTAAAAAAAAGTAGAAAATTTCATGAATAAAGCATTTCTTGAGAATCGATTTATAGATTTTATTTTTGGTCTCACATGCCTGATAATAATAGAATTATATGTATCATAAGTATAAGAAAGGGATATAAACATGGAGACACGTTGGCTTTCATTGATTCTCTCCAATCAGTGAAGTCTTGTTTCCGGTGGGCGGCCGCGACTTGTGGGAGACAGTGCTTCCTGTGTCAATCTTTTGTTAACGTTTTATTGTAGCGTTGGATGAGAGCAATACCTTGCTCAGTCGCATCAGTGGCACTTACCAATAAGGGATGAGGGAGCAAAAAACTAATCGATTTATCCCTTTGGGGAGTGAACACAGCAAGAAAAAGAATGGATGACATAGAATTGTTCGTCGGCTATTGTAGTTGTCCTACATGAAGATGGAAAAGGTCTTTGTCGAAAATACTTCATCATTACATAAATATATATGTGTGTATCAGTGTGTGTGTGAATGTTTATGATAAATGTGCATATTTATAATAAACACTCGTGCACATATGTGTCTGAGTGTGTGTGTGTGTGTGTGTGTGTGTAATTGGGCAGCAATCCTCCATTTATGCAAGTTGAATGCGACTGACAAAGAATGCATTTTTAATTTGTTCCGTAGTTTTTCTCGTTTCCCTACGAGTGAAAGAATTTTTGGCCCAAACTGATGTTAGACTTGACTTCAAAGAATTCTATCATAAGAATTGAGACTAACTACCTGGTATAGATTATCTTTCCAATTACTGTGCAGCCTTATACAAAAATCGTAACAACTCTTGCAACATTACACACCATGAAGAAATTTTGGTAGAGTGGAACTTCTTTGACAGTAAACAAAATGCTTGTGAATAGTCAAACTGAATGAATGTAGAACTTTAAGTAAGCCTGGAGCTACTCTCAGTGCTTTGTTTGAATATGCAAAGAATGACATGAAAGGAAATACGTTTTCTTCACTCCATTCGTGATTTTTTTCAGCCGTTTTTAGACTGATCCTGCTGTCATTATCAAGATACTTAAAATTCATTTTTTTATGATCCACTAACTGCAAGTTTGCGAGAGTTAAGCGCTGAGGATGTTTACTTGCAGGTTCTATTGTGATGGACTATCTCACCAAAAAATGATGTTTTAAACGATGTCATCTAGGAGAGACACAGTTTAATACAAAGCCCTGGAATAGAAAAATGGTTTCATTCTATATATAATAACAAAGGCTGTCGATAGAACAAAATTATTTATTACAATATCCTCTCAAGTTGCACAGTGTATGATTTCAGGAAGTGATAAACAGACAGGGCTTTTGCAACTAAAATGCTACTTGATACAAAGAATAAACGATCAAGCGAGAATCCTGGTGCGAGTTACCTTCTTTACGCGAGAGTACGCACCCCCCTGCGACAACCCCAATCGGGCAGAAAAGCAAACAGGCAAAAGAGCCCTCTGCTAATAAACGAACCTATCAAGGACTATTTAACCATGTCAACTCCTATATCAATACCAAAATACGCACATATCTACATTGTTGGCACCAGAACACACATTAATGTCCGTACTCATAAGGATACCTTATCTAGTAATCTTCCATGCCCGTTGGTAATCTTTCAATTGGCTATATCGTAGACACATTGCAAAGAATTTCTCTCCTCTCCTTTTCTCGTTCATAAAACATCTGCTTTGTCTGCAAATCTGGCACACGATCAAAAGGAAACATCTTGCTACCTCGAGTGCCTCTTTCCTTGACTAATAATTCTTTCAAACCAGATGTGCAAATCTTTGTACATAATTGGTAAACTATGTCATGTGACCAATTTTTTTTGCAATGAATGCTAGATTTGATTGATTCCACGTGCCGATAGCTATCCCTGAAATCCGAAAGACATAAAAGAATAATGCGATTAGGAACAAGAGTGGTTTGAGTTTAGTCGACCAGAGGTTGCTCTCCGGAGTTCCCAGATGAGAAAACGTATTTGGTAATTATCCCTGATGAGGCACTATTGGTTTATAATCGTCCAAACCTCCGATCACACCCACGTACATATCTGCCCTGAACACCGACATTTGTATACACACATACATACATGCACACGTACACATAATTATACTAAAACTGTTACGTTGGTCATTTGCAATTGCTGCAATGTGCAATGATATTGTTTACAGCTGCTGTGGTCAATCTAATCTGCGAAGTCAGCACGGAGCAAGTTGGTGGCAAAAAATGCCCAACTAAAACGTTTGAGATAGAGTAGATAATACAGGAAATACGTTGATTGCTGGATGGAGGCCATTAAAAGGGAAATCACAAAGCAAACTGACTCCATCTTTTGTCATCTAACAAATTTATTCCGAACAATTGTATTGTGCTTACATCAGTGGATCTCAACTTCGAACATGCCAGGAGATTGCTATTTCCTCTGAATAAAATATGCTCTGAAGAGATATAAATGTGGCAATTGACTACTTCATTCAGACATAAAGTCATATTTTTTGGATGCCTCATACCTACCAATTTAACTGATATTTTTGTTTCATATGATTTTTTTTATTGATTCATTCACTTGAAAAAGTCTCTTTCTGTTTAGAGAATTTTTTCCTGTCTCAGTATGTGTGTGAGTGCCGATACACACTTCCTGTTGTGCATCCGGTAATAGAATGTACAGTCAAAGAATGAAGCGAGATTGTTTTCGAAGACGATAATAGACACTTTTATTTTTTCCCCAAAGGCATCAGTGTTATCAGCGTACAGACATAACGAATACATTCAGTCAAAACATCGTAGCAGTTTTTGGCCTAGTTTAAAACCCAACCATAAACCATTAACGTTCTTGGAAGGAAAAGAAAGGAGTGACAAGATTCTATTTTTAACCCTTCTTCTCTTACTTTGCGTCATGCCTGATTGACTGCACCACGCGTCTGATGAATAGAGGGAAAGGGCTAGGGACAGGCAAGTATGCTTGATACACGCTCTTCATACAAGATATCAACAATTGTTCAACGTCTAAATCATGTTATAGGAGGGTGGGGTGACTTAATTTTGGGGGTTGTTCATTTTATAGTATTTTTTCAAATTTAATAACAAAACAAATATCACCCCTTATAACAAGATTCAATAACACTCTACCCTGCAATCTAAAAAAATGAAGAACCGCTTGAAAATCCTTGAACTAAAACCAGATTTAAGAAATATATGTAAAGAAAGAGGGATGCTTCGACCATAACATGTTTAAAAATTATCGGGAATAATACCATACTAAACGACAGAGTCATTTGAAGAAAAGAAAAAAACCATTTCAAAACTGTCAAATTTTGCCCACCAAGCTATAATAAAAAAGTAAATAAAAAAGTTGAAACCTCAAATTACCAGTTTTTCAACCAGTTCCGCAACCAAAAAATCTTCAACGATTCACCACGAATTTGATTGTATAAGTAGAAACGTTATCTATCTTCTAGGATGCACACGTTGCTATAAACAATGTATAGACAACTCTGAATAGCTTTTTAACTTTAGATCAAATAGCCATAAATACAAAATAAAGTTAATACACCAGAACAAACTTCCGCTTGTCAAAGGGTACTTCCATGGCCGACCATGACTTTACTAATGACACTTAATTTTCAAGAAAAAAATGGAAATAGATAACCTTATAACATCATATTGATACTAAAAACGCACGAAGATGGATATAATCTCTCTCTCTCTCTCTCTTATCATTAATATCTATCTTCTAATGGTCTCAATAACCAACTGCATCGCATACATATTTTAATACCATGACAAATTTTAACAACCTGAATTATAAACATTGTGAATATTTGATGTAATCATTCAGTGTGAATTTAAGACACATTCGAACAATCAAATGAAACCAATATGCAATATTGTTCAACTTTATTTTCAATACCATGATCCCCGCCCCCAATATAGCATTTAACTAAATGTTTTGTTTTGATTTTATGAACAATTGTTTAAAAGTACTCCACAGAGGAATTTTTCGCTGAAGGTGCTATATCTGGCCTAATCGACTTGGTAATAAATCTAAAAATTAGATGAAATCATTTACACACTAAAACCTACGAGTGCATCTTCTATGAATTCACGCACACACACACACACACACACACACACACACACACACACACACATACACACACACACACATATATATATATATATAGAGAGAGAGAGAAATAGATTAGGGTATGCAGTGGAAGCATGATACCTACATAGAAAAATAATGAAAGAACATGTTAGATATCAAGTGAAGAGCAACACGTCTTGTTCCAGAACTTGAAAAAAATCTCTTAAATGAAAATAGACTTGATTAAAAGTTACAACATTTTAGACAGTAGAAAGCAGTACATCATGCAAACATTCTGAATTATGAAAAAAAAACATCACAGGTTAAAAATTATTTTCACGATGAATGAAAGAAATGAAAAGAGAATATATGAAAAAAAACTTTGCATGATAAATTGAAAAAAAAATTCCGGACAAAGATATGTCAAAAATTCAAAGAAATTCACCAATCAAGACTAAGGAATGATAGAAATTAAAATGGTTAACAGCTTTGAAAAATAAACACGACGATTACACCAACAACAAATCAAAAGCATTTGAAAGAAGAAAAACTCAAAAAACCGGATAATTTCACTCAATATATATATATATATATATATATATATATGTGTGTGTGTGTGTGTGTGTGTGTGTGTGCATGTTTTCAATTTTCAATTCTTATAGCGCTATCGACGCATTGTCAATAGTATTCATGTATATTTTCTTCTGGATACGTGACCGTAAAAGCCAGTGTTTGTTCATGTAAAAGATTTTTAGACGGGAGATAACTGCCGTTCGTAAATGCTGTAACCTTATAAATATTCTTTCTGACCCGGCCAAGCTTTTAGAAAGACAGGCCTTGGGTGAAAATGCAATTGCTTGCCGAGGAGTTCATTGAATATTTACCGTCTCTTCGTCATTTCCAGATGCGAACTGATACAGTAATATTTCAGTTCTGACACTTAGAGTACATCTGACTTTCTTCCGAAGTACATCACAACAGATATTCCAATCATGAAACCAGTGAAAAGATCAATACAAAGTTTGATATATTTGTGTGTGTGTGTGTATAAATGAATGCATCCATATAAGTTATGCAACTATTTATATATATATATATATATATATATATATATATATATATATATATATATATATATATATATATATATATATATATATATATATATATACATACGTGTACTGGAGATTTATTCTATTCGAAATCAGTGGAGTATGTCATCTACGTTGAATATCTTCTTTACAGTCATCCATTAGCATATATACACAGATGAGAATTTTGTATATATATATATATATATATATATATATATATATATATATATATATATATATATAATTAACGTGAGAGAGAGGGGGTTGTGAAATAGGGAGAGAAAGAGGAGGGAGATGTTTATGTACACACCTGGGTAGGCATGTGTGGTTATGATTGAGGTTAATGTTTTGTGTTCTATGTTTATATCCTTTTTATTAATGCTGACTCTTAAACGGATAAAATCCTCCCACGTAACGATTTGAGGCTTTTATTTTAACAAAAATTTGCTATATCTACGTACTGTGGATATGATTTCGAACATTTGTTACCATAGCAAAATGGAAAAGTCAGGGATCGAGTTAACAGCGGCAATTGTTGCCCAAATGTGGCTCTAAATTTTCTCTGTTCTTAAAAAACTAGTTTACCATTGAACTTGCCCAGGACCAATTACCGGCAACCCGAAATGTAGCCTGTCATGTGTTTTAGACGATAGAACTTTCCAATTATGAATGGTTAGATCCATTGTTTGTATATCCCTCTTATGAGGACCAGAGGGATGTTCTTGTTCCTGAAAATCGAGCTTGCTTTACCGGAAGCTTGCCAACCTTGTGTAATGACTCCATGGAGACTCGCTGTCCTAGGTAGATATTGTGGTCTATTTCTCCAGGTCTGCATTTTCGATTTTGATCGTTGTATCTTTGTCCCCAACGTGTTTGTTGATCATTAGATTTGCTTTACTGGAATTCATGTGGAGGCCGACTTATTTGCTTGCTTAATTTAATTCGTCTGACATTATTTTGAGTACATTTAGGTTGCTACTAACAGTCACATACAGAGCTGAAAGATGGAATGTAACCAAAAGACTAATTCTCAAACTGAGAATCAGACATCATGCACTTAGAAGAATCATGCTCAACTTCAAATAGAGAGATCATAAGACAGCAAAATATATCTGAAAAAAAACTCAAGTCCGAGACGTCATAGAAACTGTTAGAAAACTTAAATGGCAATGAGCCGGACATGTTGCAAGAATGTCAGACAACTGCAGAACATCACATCTCACAAAATTGAACCGAGAGATCTGGTGTGAGGCTGTGCACGACAAAAAGTAAGATGGTGTGACAAGCATTAGCTCTGCCCATGATAGAGACGTCTGGCGAAATTAGGGGAAGGGGTTCATCCAATGATGATGATGATGATGATGATTACGAACGGCAAAATTGAAATTAATAAATTGAACGAAATAGAACAGTCGTAGTCAAGACATATCCCTGATGTGATGACTTTTCAAGAATATCTGACAGTTAACTACTTCCAGTTGTCTTGGTATTAAGAAGAGCAATTGGCAAAGGAAATTCTCATGACAGAAAGAAAACGCCGTCAGACTTTGCTAATTTGCTTACAAAAGCTGGGACCCAGAAAGGAATGTAACTGGGTTGGGGTCGGGTGCAAGATTTCCAATGAATAAGATAACACTGTACTTTGGAGGGCATAAGAGTTCAACTTGCTTTGGGCGCCAGGAACCCTCCTAAAGCCAGTCCTGGACTTTTGGCTTGCGGGCAAATGATAATTGCACTTTCTCCTGGTATCGGTTGCAAAACATTATTCAACACGTTGGACGGTGAGTAAGGTTGTGTGAGTCATGGCACATCTAGAGATTCTTCAATACAGATTCTTTTCAACGCTATTATGTTGAGAGTGTGTGTTAAGATTATTGAGAATTCAGTTCATTAAAAGTTTGATTCAATGAAGAGTATTTTAATTGCTGAAGAGATAGACATGGTAAATGAGATGCGTACAAACACTTAGATATACATAGACAGAGTGAATTCAAGATGTATACGATACTTATGACAAAGTTTATTTCAACGTACACACACACCTCGAATTTTACAGACCGTCCAATATTCAGTATTATTTCAAAATTTTTTTGGTTTTTAGTTTTCAAATCTTCGCTCAAAATTCAGTTAATTTTGAGCTGTATTTGAGTGTTGAAATTGATTTTTGAAATGTTATGAGATTATTGGATGGGTTGCTTCAGTCTACAGCATTAGTTAAGTTTATTTAAATTCTGATTAAGTGTTCCATTGTAGCCCAACAGTGTGGATAGTTGGTACATTCTAATTCTTATATATACTGTCTTAATCGAAAAATCTGAAATTTGATAGAAGGGTCAAGAGTAATAAAAAAGTTATTTGTGTAAAAAGAAATATTATATGGATATAATGACCACATGGATTCATCAGTGTT
The DNA here is from genome assembly GCA_963457665.1 of Thysanoteuthis rhombus. Classification (NCBI taxonomy): domain Eukaryota; kingdom Metazoa; phylum Mollusca; class Cephalopoda; order Oegopsida; family Thysanoteuthidae; genus Thysanoteuthis; species Thysanoteuthis major. The sequence continues at coordinate 15,338,681 of OY735236.1, read as the reverse complement.
ATAATGCTTTCCCCATTTTTGTTTCTGGTCCAATTTCCATTTCTTTGACTTGTTAAGAGTTTGTTTTGTCATTTTGCGAGCGTTTCGTTTTCGTTTTACAATTACAACATTCCTGCTTACCCGACTTACAACGTACCACCTACCCCCAATCGAATTCTATTCCAAGGACATCTCTGACAAGTGGTATGTATACTGTTTATTGCTCCTTCTCATGAGCATAGACTTTGCTACCATCAACTGCATATTAGAGCACGAATTAGGTTCTAGTTTGTCACAATGGAGAAGTTGCTTACCAGTGTAAGGGAGCTTTTTCAAGCTTATAATTGATATGATTCAAACTCAGAAGAAAAATGGCCGAAATATCCCTGTCTGAAATGTAGCTGACAGTCGTCCCATCAAACAGAGCATGCAAAAAATTAGGCTAGTAATCCAAGCTGATCCTGTGATGAAATAGTCCTGGTGTCCCTTGGCAAAATCTGTGTAACGTCCTCTGATTTTGCGAAAATACAAAACCACTCTAGTCCCAGGATTCAGTTCCTGCCAAATGTTTTTGGGCAATAGAAGTCATAGATTTCAGACGATAGAATACATTGAAATGAGTTGCCCACGGAACCTACACACAATCAATCAAAATGACCTCCAAAATGACTTCCAAGACTGGGAAAACGTTGAGAACAGTGCATGGACATCCAACGGACTCTTTTGGAAGAGAAAAGTCTCATAATATTAAATGTGGATTAAGCAATAAATTTTTTTTAGAAAAAGTCTGATATATGTATATATATGTATGTATATATATATATATATATATATATATATATATATATATATATATATATATATATATATATATATATATATATATATATATATATATATATGAAAAAAGTGAGTGCTACATATGAAAGGTGTGTGTCTCCGGGAGGAATCACTTATATTTTAGAAATTTTTATTTTATATTATCAATAAAAGCAGTCAATGACTGTTAATAATAAATTGTTATGATAAATCAGAACGAACATAGATTTTGAAAGAAGTTGGGAAAAAGTTCTGAATTCGGTATTTCAATGTTAAAAAATATCAGGAAACCAAAATCACGACACGAAAACTTCCGAAATAAAAGCAAGTGTTCTGTAAACAGCAAATGGCCAACTCAGAGCTGCACATACTTAGCAACAATTGCAACAAATGCAACAACTGAACAACCATACAAAAAAAATTATTCTATTGGAATCTCAAAAGACCTATGTTGTTACAAGTACTAAAACCATGATGGATTCTCTTCAATTGAAATGCTGAAAAAACTGCACAACATTCTCAAAATACTTTTGGTTGCTTGAAGAGAGAAGATTTACACTGTGAATTCAACATTAAAATTAAAAAATCAAACATCCTTAACAATAACATCTACTGCAACGGATGTAAAGTTACACGAAAAATCCACTTCATTCGATATGAATATACTGAGTATAAATATAGATCTTTAGTAAATGCTCAATATGCTTAAAATAGATAATATACAAATTGACTCAAAAATGATCCAGTAAAATGAAATCTAACGATGTAAAATTGGTTTGCCCGACTTCTAATCTAGGTATGATCACCATCCGCCAATTATATAATACCATCTGAAAGTCACAACTCGATCATACCGTCATCTAGGTAACTGATAACAAATCTAGTACAATTTCATGCTCAAGTTAAGTCTAGTTAATACTAATAGAGATTTTAAACTTGATCTAGGTCGATATGATAAAAATGATACATATTTTTCTTTAATAAACATTATAAGAGAAAACTAAAGTGGTACTAATATATGTTCGGAAATCTGAGTGGAAAATGAAATAGAATTAGTTAAAATCACAATTAAATTAAAGCAAATACTTACATAACGGAAGATCTCAGTCTATGATAACGTTCGTAACCTCCCTTCCTCTTCTGACCCTTGCAAACAGATATCTGACTCACCAGAACGCGTTTTTTTTTCTTCCATAAAATGTTTCGTCCCATAATCTCCTTTTTTATGATATACCAATTTTTCACGACCACCACAAAATACGAAACCCCACGTCATATATCTCTCCCTAAAACTATTTTTGTTCTGGATTATAAGAAACTTCTGGAGCCAACTCGATTCAAGGAGACTTAACACTTTTCTTCTGATAAGATGCAATAGCATCAAAATACCACATTGAGAAATTCTTTCTATTTTGTTCTTCTAATATGAATACCCGTGGGTAATGTGTTGTTTGTTTTAAAAATAAAGTGCCCGATATTTTTGTTATGAATAGCGCTAGTATAGGATACCATATTGACGAAAACTCACGTCAGATCTTCTTCACGATCTTTCGATCTTCACGTGGGGTTATTGTTTGGGAAATTTTCTTTGTTTCACTTTGTTAGTTTCTTTATCTTTAGTTTAACTATGTTTTGTTCAATCCTTTTTAGTTTCAATTCATTTCATGTATCTAATTCTAATCTGCGTTATCTCCTTTGTTCTCCTTCTCGATTTAAAAAAAACATTCGAATTATATTTTACGTTTTGAATGTTGACTGAAAATTCTATCTTCAATGAGTTATCTGTTGTCTTCTGTATTTTTCTCTTCCGTTTTATAAAATTGTTCATAGAATTGATTCGATATCGAATAGTTATTTTTTCAAGTTATATTGTTCAATTTTTCTGTACTTCTACACATTTTAATAAGGATCTTTCCCTTTTCCTCTCTCTGTTCGTTTTATAATCTAATTATTATTTTGATTATGTTGATATTAATCTAGCTGTTGAAATTTTTCGTTGTTTTTGACATAGTTTTATTTCAATGAATTTGCGCTTGTGTCTACAATTACCGATCACTTTGTTTTTGTGTGATAATGATTTTTCTTTTATGAATTCTATTGTGAGTAATTTTTCTCTTTTATTTTGTAAAGAGGTCTTATTTCCTTTTTTTCCAACAGTTAGCGCTTCTGTGCAGGGCATGCTGGTGTTGGAATGTCTTGGACAAATTAAAACAAGAAATATTGTCCTTTATTCAAGGGAGATCATTTAAGATAACGAAGCCTTTTCAGTTGTTTATTTTCTCTTTCTCTCTTCCTCTTCTATGCCTGAAAGTAGACAGAGATCCCAGCTACAAGACAGAGTCGTATTGTGTTCTTCCTCCTAATCACATGACTAGGAGTTCAATGTCTGTTACACAGCATATTTCAACAACATTTTGTCCTTTGGTGCATGAACATCAAACTCCGTGTATTGAATGAATATAATTTTAATAACGTTACTATATTACTATAACTATTATCATCATGATCATTGTTAGTGGTAGTAGTAGTAGTAGTAGTAGTAGTAGTAGTAGTCACACCAGTTGCTTGGGGGCGTTGCAGAAGACCGAGTGACAGCAAGTCTCCTCTAGTCTACATCCCTCCTCTCAAGAGTCCCATTCTGCAACAGTGCCGTGCTTTGCAGTTTCACACCAGTTGATTGGTAGACATCGCTGAAAACTAAGTAACAGTACGTCTCCTAAGGTGTGCAGCTCTCCTTTCATATCGTCCAAACTGTTCTTTGATTTGTAATATCTCGGCCATGTCTTTTTCATATAGCTGTTCGGCTATTGCTGGCGACTTGGGTTGCAAACGCTACGGTCTGCATAATCTCCATCTTCTGTCTTAGTACCTCAAATCTCGTTTTCAGTGTCTCTCAGGTCTTTGGTACATGTTCTACATTTTTTTTTCGGTAACCTTGCTAGGTTTCATATTTAGCTAATATCTTAAATAGGTAGGGAATGGTATCTTGGTATATTACTTTTCACTCTTTTTCATATTCGCTCTGTGATCTGTAGGCAAAGCCTATTGTTCATTATTTGGCAGGTTCTCTTTCCCTTGTCCACGACTACCAAATCTGTTTTTTTCGCTTGGAGGGTGTCCTTTGGGATATCAAACCCCCAGAGTAATTTGTGGCTTCCATTTTCCAGAACTAACCATTTGTCTGCACTCTGCAATCCCAGTCATTTTATCAGTTTCCAGTGTATAACTATTGCTATCCCGTCATGTTTGTTCTAGTACTCCTTCAGGGCCTGTTTATTGCTATCACAAGGTATGTGGTTCACGGTCTCATCCCTTTTTATAACTCAGGATATGTTGTTTCTTTAGGTTCTGACCTTTTCGAATTTTGTTTCGGGCTGCCCCGATAAGCGATTCCATTTCTCTTTTCATGTTTCTTTTGCAGAGCTAAGTCTATGATCTCTCGCTCCAATATGTTGTATCCGTCTTCCGAATTTCTTTGTATCTTTTCTTTTGGTCCCATTTTTTTACTTTTGTGTTGTTTGTTGAACTGGTTTGGGCACTTTGTAAAAGATCTGCACTTCTTGCTTGAACACACTCTTTCGAACCCTCTTTGGCTTTTTAGACGCAGTCTTCCAAGCCGATAAGTTTTCCGTCGCTTTCTCCTCTCTTCTGATACAGTTTATCTGTATAATATCTGAGGTGTAGAGCCTTGTGCTACGTCATAAGCGTCCTGTTCATTGATTGGAATTCTTCGTTTGTTTATCCAATTACTGTGTTGTTATTATTATTGTTATTATTATTATTATTATTATTATTATTATTATTATTATTGTTGTTGTTATTGTTGTTGTTGTTGTTATTGTTATTATCATTATTATTATTAATTGCTGTTGCTGTCGTTGTCGTCTTCGATAAATTCGATCACTGATTGTGGATGTAATAAGTATCTTCATGTCAAGAGTATGCTGAATATCAGATGATATATATTCAATCTGAAATACATGTATGAATAACAGATACATTCATACATCCTTACAACCTCCAAATAATCTTCCTAGTAAAAACAATTTTGAAACTTGCTTTTCTTTTCCCAAGAGACGCCCGAATCTGTATTCAACAACTGAAAACTTTTGTTTCGTTTTATTCTGGGAGAGTTTCTCAATTAAATTGTACGGCTACATATCTATCATAACGTTATTTATAATCTACCTTGTTCTTTTTGTCTCTGTATCCTCGCAGACACATAACATCACCGTTGTCTGGACAGTTTAAATTCTTTCTTGAATTTTAAATACTGCAACTTTCTATTATGGTGATTTCAGAATGTTTCCAAGTACAAAATCGAATGGAGACATCATTTTCCCAGACTTTTTTATTTCCCCAGCGAGGTCCTGATATTTTCCAATTCTTTCGTCTTCACCCTGTGCTCCCCTGGTAAGCCATGCTTACCATGTATCATATTCTTTCTCTTTTTTTTTCACTATCAAACCAGGTTGGACTAATCTTAGCTCAGTCTGGCACAAGGCTATTGGTAAAGAAATGAGAAATTGAAACATTATATTTAGCATATACCTCAGGTACCAAGAACATACGTGTTTTAAAAATCAGCATTCAAAAACTTGGATTTAACCAAAACTCGAACATTGACCACTGGAAAATACAACTCTCTCAATAACACTCATTATCAACTGGATGTAGATTAATACAGTTGAAAAGGGGAGAAATGCGGTATAAAAACATTGCATTGTCTCTCTGACAGAGGAAAGGTGAGTCTGCATTAAAAATCAGCACTCAAAATGCTGGTGTCAGAAATTGACTATACGTAACTATATAGGATCCCCTAACTCCTACTAACTTGAAACAGTAGTATTGGGTTACTTGGTAATGGTGATAGGGACGAACATTCTAATCCAGTTTTGCACATAGTCAAGGGGTGAAATGTCACTCAGTAAAGGTCGAAGCCACATCCTGAACGCAGTTGCTTGTAAGACAAGTTTGCAAACGATTGTTCTACAACAGATGTGTGTTCCAAACTGACATCATAAGTGTCGAAAGGTTGTATACATACAGGCAAAGATTTATAAGAAACATTTCCGGCTTGCCAGACCCGTCGAAACTTGGTCCTCACGGCACATGGTATTCCCTGATATTCACTAATAAAGGTTTTGATCGGATTTTACATGTTTAACCAGTGATCTCACGAGAAATAGTGTATCGAATATTGGCTTTGGGGGTGTATTTTCATCGGTCTTAGTCCTTAAAGAGAAACATTGAGTACTATTTTCAAGGTCTTTGGTACTATTAGGTGAATGAACCATAATTTACTGAACCTGGGCCACGCTGGTCGATGAATGCTGATTTTTATTGAATCCTCTTTTTGTTACATATTTTGCACGAATGTGCACAAGCACTTGTGTGTGTGTGTGTGTGTGTGTGTGTGTGTGTGTGTGTGTGTGTGTGTGTGTGTGTGTTCAATTAATTTACTGTCCCACCACAGCAAAAGTTGACCCAAGGTCGGGGTTAACGTGAGGAAAATAGACATCCTTCCAAAAATGTCTCCAGCCGACGCGGCTACAGTTTGCTTTGCAACCAAAGCAACATCCGCCACGAAAGCATCCACAAGGGGACTTGCTCCCTTGAGTGCAATAGAGCAGTGCTTCTCCAGAGAAACTGAGTCCCTGCAGCTGGGCTGAGTAATTATAGTAGAGCCGAAGGACGAGTCCAAAGGCTCCCCGATGCACTTAGCAGTGCGTAGCCTCAGTAAACTAACGCATTGCACCGGTGCACTCGGTCTTTGACACACACTCCGTCTCCGGCCCATTCGACAGGCAAGAGTCAGTACCGACTCCTCAGTCTATGCCATGGAACAGATACTACACTTTGATCCTGAAGAATAGGTCAGGAAAACGGTGAGTGCTTGTGATTTCTAACCAAAACTCCGACCAAGGAAACACGAGACGCCTCAAAATCCTCCAAATACTTAATCAAAATGAAGGTCAGATAAAAAGAGCAATCCAATGTTAAAATTTGGTCTTTTTTTTTTTTTTTGTTTCACTTATGTTTTTTTCCTAAAATGAAGTATCCAATTATGGATTATCCGTACATCTTTCTATTTATGTTTCCATCTTTCTGATAAAGAATGTTAGCTGAAGTTCTTTTCCAGAATAGGAAGTTAGGAACTCATAAACATCAAACCATCGGTAATTACATTATTGAAACAATGTTCTGTTTTTTTTTAATTTGACGGTGATGGGCAATGCAGAGAACTTACACCTGGTTTTCGAGGAAACGGAATTGAAAGTCAATAAAATTCTTTCCAGACTAGACTAGACAAGGACATCAATCTTTATTTCAAAGAAGACAGAGGAAAACACGTGACTTGCTTTTTTCTTTGGGGGGGGTGTTTTAATGCCAGTTTCATTTTAATTCTAAGTATGTACTTAAGAAAATCCCTTATTTATTATTAAATGTTTAGTGCCATTAAAATTTTGAGTTGTAAAAGCCAGGAAGGGCAGGCAGGAAAGACATCTGCGCCCTCAAAATCGAGTAAAAAGGAGGGGGGAAATTTGAGCAATTGATATTTTGCCGCCAAGAAAGGCACAAAATATTTCTTTCAAATTGCATGTAGTGTGATTTTAAGTGACCGTGTATTGTCGATTGATGATCAGACTTTTTTATTCGGAACAATAACTTATGTTTTTAATCCGTGTAAAATTTCGAGAAAAACAAGCTCTCTGTCCCCTTAGCTAAAGAGTTTCCATACGCCCTTTCAGTGGGAGATGGATAAAATTTCAAGAAACTTTCTATTCAACCACAGCGTTAAACATTATTATGCTTATCTTAGAAAAAAAATTCAGGTTTCAAAATGACTGTCAGGCTGTCTTGTCACATAAGTGTTGAGATAGAATATTCAGTACATGATTCCTTCTTCCCGCAGAATTACCTTTCGGGGCGACAACGTCGAAGTAAGCGAGACACTGAATTTTCATATCATTGACTCGGAAGACTGTTCAGTGATGCTTACAAGGAACTAAATCATTCACACAAGTTTCTTCCTCATCCCTCCCAATCAGAAGTTGCCTGACATATATGAGGCAAGCTAACGAGGCGCAAAATCTTACCTAATGGTGTGTAACGACAAAAGGAAATGGTTTTGAATGAATTAATAGTTTCCTTGCGCCAACAACAGATACCTTGAGGCTGATCTGAATGTTCGTGATGATGGTGTCAGTTTTAGAAGAAATTGAGGTGTTACTTCTTATTCGCTGTGGGTACCACTTGGAACAAAGCCGAATCAGTTGAAATAAAACTTTTAGAGGACCGGTTAACGTTGTATAGTGAGTATATATTCGATGAATCATTGCAAAGCGATAATGATCATTAAGTCTTTTTTCTCTCATTTTAAAATTAGTCTCTTTCCATTGCAATTACTTTGATAATCATTCTAGTGAAATTGCAAAAAAGTAACTACAAATGAAATAGAAAAAAACTTGGAAAATAGTGGTAATGCTTAACGATACTTCTTATAACAGAAATCAAAGATAACATCCCCTACTCATGATACTACGAGTTTATTTTAAACATCAAATGTGGCCAAATAAGGAATAATTTTATATGGTCCTACTTCATCTCTTGTTGAACTCTGGCATTCTAACCAGTTGTAGCAAGTACGATGGTTTGATCAAATCCTGGAGGCAAAGTGGATGTGCGTCTGAGTTTCGCCCAAATTTATTCCCTACCTGCGCAGTTTGTCAAATGCCGTAGGATGACGTTATTTGCAGTAGTAATTAAAAGCAACTGAAATTGAAAAGAAAGAAATAATAGTCCCAAAGTAATAATGCTTTGAAATGAATCATCTAATTATGATAAAATTCAAAATGCTATTACTACTAACGAACATAGAGTAACGACGTAAGTAGTTGCGTTGAAAATCAATAAAATGAGGATGAAGGAAATGATAATAATAATGGTTCATAATGAAAAAAAAATGTTACTTTTATACGCTGATTGATGTCTTGAGTAAATGCAATGAAAAGTAACTGAAATCAAGATAAAAGTAATAGTTGAAAAGTTAACCATGTTTAACCGTAGTCATTTTGTGATGAAGGACAATTTTGTTGAAGATAAGAGCTCGTCAAATTGAAAGTTACGTATTCCATCATCAGTCTTTCAACATCCAACGGTGGAAATAAACCTTACCCAAGATTCGCCACCATTTTCCATTAATGGCATCATGGAGCCAGTAGTTTCTGAATTTGTCTAGCTCGTCTCTCCATCTAATATTCTGCACGCCTCGGTTGCGCATGGGGGATCCAAGTCGTGAGTCGTGATGTCCATCGGTTGTCTGCCATTCTTGCAGCATGGCCAGCCGACTGCCATCTGAGATTTTAAATGGATTCTATGATGTCCCGGAGTCTTGTCTTTTCCCTGGTGTACTGTGCTGTCTTGCAGTCTCTCCGTGAGAGACCCATGATAATTTCTTCGTGTGCACGTTGCATACTTCTCAATTTGCGGATCTGTCTCTTGGTTAGGTTCCATGTTCCAGCTCCATAAGTGACTATTGAACGGATGCATTGGTTTTACACCTTTTTTTTCAGGATTAATGGGATCTTCTCATTTTTGAAGGTTGGGCTTTCTCTGCCAAAGGCTTGCCATCTTAGTGTGATCCTTTGCTTGATTTCTTCTTGATTTCTTTTGAAAGTCTCATGGATATTTGTTGTTCGAGATAGATTTAGTGATGTACTTTCTCCAGTTCTGTCTTCGATTTTGATATCAGTGTTCTTACTGCATTGCAATTATCATTGGAGAGTATTGATTAGATTAAAATTATTATGAAATAAAAAATGCAGAATTTCTATTATGAATCTTGCCAATTATGAGAGTTCTCTTCATAATTGACAAGATTAATTTGATGAATAATATATTATGATGAGTAGAAATATTAGTATTTACAGTTTCAAATTGGAGCATATAGGTGTATGCTTTCGAAAATATTCCTTTGTTTTCTCGAGAATTTCACAATTGGATGTACTTGTCGGAAAAATATGGTTTCACTTTTTTCGTCTGCTGGGCAATTACTTGGCAATGCTATCTTTAGTATCAAACTGTTCAGTACAGCGTTTTCGAAGTAATTCATCTGTTATTGTGTTAGTACCATTAAATAACTGATTTATTTTCCATCTCAAAGGAACCATTAATTGTCTGACAGGTAGTAAAATAACAGTTGTGTTTTATGATCGTGTATGAAGTGTCTTGCAAGGTAATGACAAGCATAAATATAGATATTATTAATTTAAGGCCATAAGGTATAGATCTGCGTAGTTGTCTCTGAGAAAATGTAATCTGCACCAGGAAGTGTCCAAAAGGACCATTTAAAAAGATGAAGATTTGCTTTATGTATAAAGCTATGATTGCTACCAATTTCGGAATGATTTCATGTGACTCCGTTATTTCCTCAATTTCGAATTAACACCTCAACTATTGAAGAATATCTTAGTTTTGAATAATATAATTCGTTAACACGTGGATGCAACCATAAACAGTGGGCATTCTGGCATAAATGGTCATAACAATTTGCAGTAGCTTGATACCAAGGACAATTCGGTAGATTCCTCTAACTGAATCTACATGACTAACAAAATACCCTCAAGGAAAAGTGAACATTTATGACTGACCTATGTATATTTTTTCGTTTGAATAGAGTCTAAAAAATGTATTATCTCTTATAGCAGTAGGCATACTGGGACATAGCAGAATATTCCATCAGTCACATAAATCAATTTTCAATCTTAAATTCATTCACTTAGTTTCAGTTCATTAGTACTACCACTCAGCAGAAAATGTAATCCTTGTGATATCAGATCTTTATTTTAAGTGGATTTTGTTTTTCACTCTTGCAACTTGGAAAATCAAATACAATACAGTCTAAATCTTTTTATTTGTTTGGTGATTCGAGTGACCAACTATTTGATAGAGTGTAATTTTTAGTCATGAATAGTCATCAATAGGCAAACTCAGAGAAAATTGGTTGATTATCTTAAGATTTTTATCGGAGATTTCAAAGGGATAAGCGAATTGTTTGCAGAGAGAATTCCTTTTATAACTGCAATACTGTATGAGTTTCTTTCTCCTCTGCAAGGCTTCAACTTCCCATCATAAAAGCTTGGCTCATAGACAGCACGTTGATTTTTTGCCAGATGCAATGGTCTGTTCGTTGAAGAATCGGGATAAAGGAAGGAGTATTAATCTGCTTATCATATCCAGTGTTAGTAATCCGTTCAATGGATTTATTTCTAGAGAAAAAAAACTATTGTGCCCCGTGGTGAACTCATATCAATTCTTAAAGTTGTGGCCCCAAAGATGTGACCAGGAGCGCTACCAAACACACATGTACACGCACAGAGACATTCAAAGAGAAAATATAAGGCTGGTTGGTCAGGTAGGTCATTTTGGGGGCCATGTTGATTCGATAAAAAGAATACTGTCCAAAATATTTCTATGCATTTTACTTGGGAGATCACTTTAGGATATTTTGATGTTGGTTTTCTAAGATTAGCTCTATCTGACACACAATCACAACATTATGGCAACCAGTGAGAAGGTAACTAATTAAACAGAGTGCAGGTTACTTCAACGCTAAACGCATGCTTAACAATAATAATCTGTTTAATATTCAAGTTATCGCTGAGTGATTAGAACATTTCAAAAAAAGAAACGCTTTAGCATCATGTCGTCTCGAAACATAGTTGGTAGACTGCAAAGTATAATTGAAGTTTGCATTTCTGAGAATGATGAAAGTCTCCAAAATGACCATCAGGTGATTTTGTCATTTATGTATAGAGATCGAATGCTCATTACATGATTGCATTTTCTTTCAAAGTTTAGAATTCATTATTTTTCAGGACAACAACGTCGAATATGGAAGACGCTGAATTTTTATATCATTGTCTTGTAATCGTGTTCAGTGATTCCAAAAAGAAATTAAATAATTTATACACATCCCATGCCTTTTTCATGAAACAACGAGGCGCCAAATCTTTTTTTACGGTGTGTAATGACAAAAGGGAATGTTTTTAAATGAACTAATAGCTTTCTTTGCCAAAAAGATATACCCAGAAGCTGATCCTAATGTTAATAATCATGGTTTCAGTTTAACAAGAGATGGATGAGCTACTTCTTATTCACTTTGGGTATTTCTTGGAACAAGGCCAAATTCACCCAAAGGAAAACTTTTATGAGACCATTTAACGTAGTAATATAATCTTTTTATGGATCATTGTCAGCCATTAGTCGTATTTGGCAAGTATTTCTTCCATCTTGGGTTGCTTTTCATCGCAACAACTCAAATTGTCATCTACGACCATTATTAATCTTTTGATGAAAAGCAGCTAAAATCAAGACTTACAATCTGAGTCAATAAATGAACGACCATAGCATCACAATTCTGAAAATAATCTGAACCAATTCCATCAAAGAATAAATATGGTCAGAATAATTTCTAATAATGACATCACTGGAAAAATCTGATTTTTTTTGTTTTGTAGTCTTTGTCCGAAGGAGCAGAGCTTTTGGTAAAATTTTTTGGGCACGTTCGACAATCCTGTCCATGTCTTTAGTGAGGTCGAGTACTGAGAGCTTTGTTTGTAAGCTTTGAAGCCCCGACATTTTTTTTCTAACATTGTATATATGATTGCTGTTGTTTATGTTCGGTTGTTTTTGTTTTGTTTTTCTTCGTTTCTTTCGAATTATTTTATTTAATTCGGTCTTTTCAGTTTTTTTTCTCTCTCTGTTTGATAGCAAGAGATTTCATTGATTTTCAATAGGATTTTTGGTTTCATCTGAGATTTACCAATGATTTCTGCACTCCTTGATATGATTACAATTTTGATTAGAAAGGCTGTTATTTTTATTTTTATTTTTATTTTTTTTTAATCCGCTGCTGGTGTCATTCTCCTCTGGTTCGTAAAGTATTTTGTATCAGTAGAATTTTGGAGAAATAAAAAACAAAAAGCAGAACTCAAAAGCGGTACTCATCTGAACTGGGCTAGGACCACTTATGGTTCCATATTAACATTGATAATTTTGAAAGAATTAAACTATTTTTCTTTTTGTTAAAAAGTTCAGACTCGTCCAATCCACTTTTTTCAGATCACTGTGAGATTCAGGATTTCTAAAAGTTACATTTCAAATTCAATGTATATTGGGTTAATTGTATATCCAATGTAATTAAAATAATGAAACCCTTGCGATCTTTTTTTCGCGTATGTTTATAAAAAATAGAGATGGTGAAAGAAAGAAAATGAGAAAAAATGTAGTGATAAGACCCCAAATACAAAAGAAATGGTTTTATTTTCAAAATGTAAAAAGAAAATCTCAAAAAAGGGGCCAGTGGTGTACTGATGCCAATTTTCAAGTCTGTTGACAAGAAAGTATAATCAGGGACCCTGGAACATACAAACAGATAAACACAAATGCATACATGTATAGAAAAGAATAGAATCCTTCACTACCTTTGAAGATTTTGACTTTTCAGTGGAAGAAATACTAGTTAAAAATTACAGATGGTTCACTATTCTTTATAGAAGAAACATTTGAGATTATATTACTAATAATAATATTAGTGTACGTAAAAATAACAAATTTAATCAGAAAAGGCTAGCATCACCGTGAGAGACGGACAGAAAAGGAAGGCAAGTTCATATCTCGCCTAAAATATATTCTTTATTCCTGCTGACTGGTGGCCGTAAAATGAAGCTCTGACAAGTTGCAATAAAAAAGCAAATAAGTTAAAATCGAAGGATTACTAGTCCAAAATAGATAATGCTCGACATGTTATGAAACATGTGTTTGCGCATCAAACAAAGGTGACAATCCACTTCAGCAGGGATAAGCTGTGGGGCTGGCTGGCCAATTGCAGTCTCCCTTACGAAGAATTTTGACTCACCTTGCCAATCAGCGTACATCTTGAAGGTAGCTCACACTTCTCATTGGTTGACTCTCCAAACAAAGAAGCCGTGATGATAAAAACAGCAGCAGAAAATTTATAATGTGACAGGGCAGTTGGAGAAGAACACGAGGAGCTTGAGGTATCGGATAGTACTAAGAGGTTTGACTGTAAAGTTGGGATCCATTTAGTTCAACGTCTATACTCCAGGAAATGTAACTAACAGGTTACCTGTCGAACTACATGCACAGACGAATTGCGTTGTTGAAACTTACTCCTGTGTTTCTATCTAATCTAAATCTTCCATTTTTCTCATTATTTCTTATTATGGCTTCAACAAACTGTTAATTTCACAATAGCTTTTCTTGGAGCTTTTTGTCACGAATAAATACGTTTTGTTCGTGCTTAAACTGCAGACAGTTTCATCCAATGAATTACTCCATAATATTATCACTATTTATGGCCTTAGAACGACGTTCTGGTTAGTTTCAAAGGCAACTTAAACTAAGATGAATAAATATTTGACGAAAATCAGTTGTTGGAAATGCTTTTAAGTAGTTGTGATTACGTGCACCCAAAATTAACATGGAAGAAATGCTAGCCATAATTAATGGTTAGTCAGTTGATATTGTTCAACCGTATAAATTGTGTTTCGAATAACTTAGAAACTTCTGACTGGATATAATCAACTTTATGCTGTAAGTAGGAAAATATTCAGAATTTCTACCGTGGATCTAACAGTTATAAAGAAGACGTAAGATAGATGATATACTTTGATAATAAAAATTACATTACTTACAGTTTTAATTTAGAGCATATCGATGCAAGTACTGATATACGCTTCTTAAGATACTTTCTGCATTGTCAATAATCTTACAATAGGCAGTTATCTAAGAGTTGGATATTTCTCCTCCCATTTTTTGTGTGCTCAACTCTATCACTTTAACTTCGAATATTGTGTTTGAATTTCGTCAAAAAGTGCATCTGTTGAACATTAATTGATGACCGTAAATACTACATCTGGAGAGTTCCCTTTCCCTTAATAAATGCTTCAAACGATATCGGAAACCTTTCTGGTCCAGCCCCAAATTAGCCAGAACTTGAGTAGGAGTGATAAATGTTAGGAATCAAGGGAAATATTCTTCTCTGATATTCTGAACGGAAAAAAGTTTCTTATTTGTGTCATCAGATACGGTTACATAGATTTATTTCTCGTCTCAAAAGAACCATTGATTGATCAATAGGTAATGTCAAGACAATAAATGCTTATTGACATGCACAAAGTATAAACAAACGTAAATATAGCAATTTGTTTTATTTAGGACCATATGACGTATATATGCATAATTGTTCCTGGTTGGGAAAATGACATCCGTCACTGAGAGTGGTCGAAAGGCCTTTTTAAAAAGACGAATATTTGTTTTATGTATAATGGTGGCATTGCTACTAAATTCAAATGAATTCATATGACTGGGTTATTTCCTAAACTTATAAATAACACATCAGCTATAAAATAAACCCTCTAGGAAAAGTGAATACTTACAACTGACGTGCATAAAACCTTTCGCTAGGAGAAAATATAGATTCTCCAAAATGTATGATATTTTATGGCAGTAGGTGCACTGCGACAAAGCAAACTATTCAGCCTGTCACTTCCTTTTACTTCTAATCTTATATTCATTCACCTGGTCCTACATAATCGAAAACGTACCACATCACAGAGAATTCCATCTTTGTAATAGTAAATTTCTATCTCAAGATTTTCATTTCTTACGGAGTATGCTTACAAAATCTAGTATAAATTAGTCTGATTTTAGCGTTGGTTGTTTGATGATCGGATTATATAAATATTTGTTCAAGTGTATTTCTTGATGAATTGTAACCAATATATCAACAACTGGCCATTAGCTCAATCATATCAAGATTTTTTTCCATTTCAGACTCCGTAGCAGCATGTGGTTTATTTGCTGAGGGAATTCTTTGTACATTTCCGATAATATCCAAGTTTTGATTTTTATCAGGAAGGTTTCATTTTCTTGCAATAAAACACTAGTTCATACTAAACGTAGGAAATTGATACTGGTAACTAACATGACGTCGATCGTCAGCTGTGCGCATTGAACTGTACGATTCAGAATAAGGAATTCTGAAAGAGTAATAATCTGCTTGGAATATCAAGTGTTAACATTTGGCATATTTATTCGTTATCACTAAATATTCAGGAAAATTGTATCGTAGGCGAGTTATCAAAATTTCTGTTATTTGACACCGTAAGCAACAGAAGGTATCAGTGTGTTTGAAGTGGTTGTAGTAATTACAGATATTAACAAATCATTCTAACAGCAAATGAAAAGAATCATGTCTTAAATATTGGCAGGGAACGCTCTAAGATATTATTGAAAATTGACTCTATCTGAGATACGAAAATAATCCTATAGCATCCTGAGAGAATCAAAGTTATTACACCGTGGGAAACTTCGAGAGACTACTTCACTAAATAATGTCCCCCAAAAAGCAACCTTGATGATGGACATTTAGAGTGGCATCTGTAGAGGAAGAATCAGTAAACTAGCTTTACACGCCATGTTCAATAAGTTTTCTTTTTATTTCACTTGGCACACACGTTGGGATTGTAGGTGACCCTTGGTTAAGAATATGGAGGAAAGAATTGGTCGGCCCAGTTGGAATTTCGCTGATATAGTCTGCGCTTACTTTGCACAAAGGAGAATCATGAATCCATTCCTCCCTGGAGATAGTGCGATTCACCCTGGTAAGCAGTCTATCTAGCACCCTTGACCGGTGATTGCTACAAAAACAATAGATGGGTCTTAATAGATCAACCGGGAGCAATTGCCTCTGATTCTGAATCTTGGTAAAACTTTACAGTGTTTAATAATTAATAGCCAATCATGTACGTCCTTCAATTGAGAAGGCCCTTAGAATCTTGCTATTTGTACTTAATAATGAGATATCTAAGATAATTTGACAAGTGTACACGGAAAAAGTAGTTACATAAATCATAAAGATAAGGATAATTTGGAAAACTCCATAGATTACAAGGCTAAATAATCTTTCAAGAAAAATTTTTTGAACAGAGGGCTATGATGATTAATTGAGTTTTCTAAACAAAAAATGAGAGATTGATAACCAAAAAAAATTTTGAATATTTTTTGGACTACAAAATCAAATACAGGGGTGTGGGTAATCATGCATGGATTTGCTTCAATATTTGAACAGTACGGCAGTCTAAAATTGCCTTACAGGGCTCATTCCCCTTCAGGCTTGTCTTGATCAGATAATAGAATTTCTGACGCTGGTTGCTAATCATATTTAAAAAAAACAATTCTACTCTACTATTTACCCATGTATGTGACTTGAAAAGATGGGTTAATACTTTTCCCAAGGGAATTTACTAAGTGAAGAAAACACAAAATGACTCAGCTGTAATTGAACTTGGATCGCTGATTTCATTCTCCATGCTTGTAACTGTTTGACGTTGCTGCAACAATATAGTATCCACTAATAGATGTTGTCAGCTACGGCACTAACTTATTATACTTTGGCAAGGAAGAGTGCACAGCATACGATTCATAAGAATTTAATGTTAATCTATCACATTTTTCTACAAGTATAGAAAAATAAAACAAATACAAATTACTGGATTAAAATCAGGATTTCGATTTTGTTGATCCTCAATTTATTTTTCCATAAGACAAAAAATTTGGAGCTGAGCAAAGGAAAACATCAATTTCTAATTACATTGAGTGTAATTCGTCAAATGCCTAAAACTGCAGAAGAGGGAGAGAGGCCTCAATAATTTGATTTGGTGCCGTGACCAGAATGCAATCCGTTCATCGTGATTAGTTATCTGGTGGAAGGTAATTTTATTACATTTCCTGACATAAAACCCAAAAAAGAACAAGTGTGGACGAGCAGGTTCCAGATGGAAATTACTGACTAAATGCTTTTTTTTTTCGTTATTTCTGCTTTAAAGTGTCTAGTTCTCTATCTTTATTCCCTTAAAGGGCAATTCATTTGTTAAAAAACTTTTCAGCTGCATAGCATCATTGTAATGTTATCTTATTCATTAGTGCTTCAAAATAACCAGAAGAGACGCCACAAAATCAATAACAGTATTACCAAATTGAAGATTTTTTTTTTAATTCACTTACATGAGACTAGCACACATGTTCTCAGTAGTCTGGAGTACTACTCAATCTACATATATAATGAGTAGAGTATTTTTTTTGCTTCTCTGTTTGTAACCATGGATTCTTCCACTTTTAAGATAACAAGTTTGCTGAGAGGAATATATCCTATCCTCCTAGAGAATATTTTTTTCTTGTAGAATTTGAACAAGGGTAGTCCCTGTTCTTTGAAAGTTCACTTGATACCACTATTTCTCTTGAAAAAAAGCCAAAAGGCAAAAAAACATTCAAGAAACCATTATGAAGCTGTGCACATTATTTCTTCTCGACCCCCAGTCTCTTTACCTCCCATCAGCACGACCTCAAATAACTTGGCTCAATATATCCCATTCCTTTTGGGTTGGGGGAGTCTATGATTATCTGAAAATGATATCGGTAACTTCTTCTTCGCTCTACACTATTTTGGTGTACGAAAGACTTTCGTTTGAACGCTCTGCCTTAACATTAAGTATAAAAAAAACAAGTTTTTGGCACTTCAATTCACTAGTTTAAAAAACATTGTATTTTTCTTGTGAAAAGTGTATTTCAGGTAATTATTTATTTTGTACGGTGTATTTTCTAGAGGCAAAAAAGGAAAAGCAAGTTAAGTAAAAGGAACGAAAAGTAAAGCGAGAATAATCTAAGAAATAAATCAGAAAAGGATGATAGAGGGGTATGAAAGACCAGACTGATTCTACAGCACTGACATAGGCTACATAATCAGTCCGCAATTTATTTTTACTGGAATAGGCTGACGTTCCTCGTTGAATTTCATTGTTTGTATAAAAATATACAGAGTCAGTGTTAAGAAAGAGAATGGGAGATGTGCCAGAAGAAAGGAATCATGAATATTGTAATACGAAGACAGGACGGAACCAATGGACATTCGAAAGAGAAAGCGACAAAAAATGATCGATAGAATAACACAAAGGTAAAGACATTTTGTGTTGAATCTTGTCAAGTTACTGCCTCTATATTGTGCCAGAAAATAGCTGATCACTTCTGTACATTTCATGGTGAAAGAAAACTGTACCTGAGGAGAGTATGCCTTTTCACTCCAATAAGGGTAGATCAAAACTTCAAAAATATTACTAAATATAATAAGCATCTGGAAAAGAGAGGTTAATACATCAGAAGGATGATTGTGACTATAACAACCAAGATGAAGATACCAGTTCCAATAAATCAGTGTTCAAGGATGATAAAATCAAGAATCAGTCGATGATGTATGATGATTTATTTTTTTATAAAGTTCTACAGTTAATGTCAGTGCGTTTTAGGTATTGCTCAATTCCTGACAAACTTTTTATTGATTCAGGATGGCAGTGACGGCCCACTGCACTGCTCGCACTGATCGTCGTTCGTTCACCAAACTAAAGTATCCTTGTGCTTGGTCAATACGAAGATGGGTAACCACGTGGAAATAGCCGGTGCCATATGCAGCTGGTGATAATGCATAGAGATATACTCATATGATGAGTCTATGAAACCTCATGCTCCAACCTTCTGACTGGTTTGGCAGTGAATGACGGGGAAATGAATAAATGGCATTACTCTATTATTATTTTTTTATTATCATTAGTGAGTCAGTATGGTCACCATTGCGAGCTTTTCTCATCGAATCCTAACTTTTCCCCCGTTGCTCCGTCAGTAATGCTTAACTCCCATTTACACCCATTTACATTGAGCTGACACCATAACAGCTGCAGGCAAAGAGTCACTCATTAACGTTACTTTCATTGCAATTAGATTTATCGCAATTACTGATCTGGGCTCTGAGCAATCGAGTGTGGTGGGAAGGAATGTGTTGGTGTGTTGATTAATGGCTCTTATTAATCAGCCGTATGAACCTCACGTATCAGAGATCATAGAACTAGAAGAGATGGTAATGGGTAGATCGTTCGGTGACTCGTTAAGTTTAGGAAGAATGAAGACTTGGTGTTAAATTCGCCCAAGGTGGGTGAAGTTCGGATGCATCAGTTTTCATTCGACCATGGAGCGATCGGCTGCTGAAATGCAAAAATTGAAAGAATTTTCACAAAAGATCATCGTAGACTAGTTGTGCAATGCTTGGTTTCTCACTGCCCGCGTCATACCAAAGACTTTTTAAAATGGTACTCAATGTCTTTTTGCTAAGTATACAGCATAAACAATAGGAATGAGGGACATCTCCCAAGAGATACGGGCTAACAGCCAAGTCACGTCACTTAAATTAGGTAATGTCAAGTCTGTTAGTACTTAAATGTGCATTAAGAAATTATATGTTCCGTAAAACAAGGTTTCTACCATAGGAAAGCCTGAGGTGGGTCTTAAATACAATCATCCGTGTGCATAAAACACTGCGACACCCCAATAAGAGCATAAGAGGAGAATACTGATACATGCATACATGATTAAGAATAATTGTACGATTGAAAAATGACCTCATTGGAAAATGAGGTTGATTTATTTCTTATGGATAATCCAAGGCTAATAATTTATTTCAATTACCGCCTTTACCACCAATAAGATACGAAGTTTACACCAGTGTTCGGGAGACGACAGCTCATTGAAATCTATCCAAAACCTGCACCTGTCCATTTCGAGCTTCGATAGAGGTTCTTTAGTCATAATTCTAGTGCATTGAACGTATCATAATATTCATATAGTTTTCATACTTTTCATTTAAATGTGTCTTATATTTCGGCAAATAAGATGAATACCACAAATATCAGAGACGTGTCGGTGGTTTAGCAGCTTAAGGACTTATATCTTGAGAATAAAAATCGGTAACTTTTACTTTCCTCTCAGCCTGCTACTTTGGCCAACATTTCATCGGTATTTCATTCACAATAATTATAAAGAAAACAGCTACACTGACATAACACGTTCAGTAAAGGAATGATATTATCAAATGTTGAATTATTATAATTTTCAGTCAGTACGATTTAGTTATTCGCGTTGGTGTTTCTGCTTAAAGCACTTTTTTCATCTTTTTGCCTGTCTATGGCTTCCTGTACTGAATATAAGCCGACTTGTTCATTTCCGAGCAAAAGAAAAAGATATATGTGAGTTTACCCCGTTATCCGAAAGTATATGAAGTTTACGAAACCTTAGAATACGCATAAGTAGTGTAAAGTATACAAATAATTACAATGAATGTGTATGCGATATGCTGAACGCCTTAGACAGCGAAGAAGTTGAAAGATGGCATATTAGGCTAGGTCATTAGAAATAGAAGCGATAAGAAGTTCAGGATACCCGGAGGGGGGGGAGTAAAAGAAAGAGGAAATAGGATGTCCGCTGTTCTTATAATGACTAGCTGCAAGAGAAGGTTGTAGGCTTTTTAGCTTTTCTTCTGGCTGCATTATTTTTTTCACAAAAAAATGAATAAGTGGTGCAAAGTGAACTCACAAAAAATAGGAACTACATGTATTTTGATTTTTATTACAATCGTCTCAATGGAAAATTCTTTGCAATCGTAGTAAAATATATACATATATATATATATATATATATATATATATATATATATATATATATATATATATATATATATATCCCAGATTTTAGAAAAACTAGCAGATTACACACTATAATGCACTATCTTTTTGAACTGTTGAACTGTTGAACTTTATCTGATTTTTCAGTTATAGAAATAGGACTTTATTCCAACCAACAATTCTGTTGGTTAACGTTTAAAACTTACTTCATTTCAGTAGCGCCTTGATATGTGAATATATCATCTTGAATGTGTGATCTACATATGTTTGCTTTGATTTCTCTAAAATAGAACAAAATACTTATTATCAGGAATTTCCAAATCTGACTTGATTAATCGGAATACCGACTGGAAACACCACTCAATGTGCCTAATGAAGCATGCAATACATCAAAATATTCGAGCATGCAATTCTCAGAATAGGAAAAATACAAGAAGAACGTGGCCTTTAATTAAACATATTTCAAACGAAGCTTCCTCAAAGACACAAGGTTATAAGAGAATAGAAATCGGGACCATTTGATGTTGGAACCTTTGCCAAACCTTAACAAATCTTGAAAATAGATCAATATTAGAGTTTTTCGTCGAACCAGTTTACCTTTTTTTGGTTTCAATGGTCTTTTCAATGCAATTCGTTGCCAAAGTTTATTTGACTTCAAAGCCCTCTTCATATCTTCACTCTTCGCAATTTCTTCTTCGTATTTCATATTTGCACCGTGTTCCTTCTTTTGTATGAGCTCATTACATTTGTATTTGTCCGAGTGGGATGCGACCGCTATTGGCTTCTTTTGTGGAGAAGAAAGTTCCTTATTTCGATGGAATCATTATTGGCAGTCGTTCAGTCCCACCATCCTCCCGATGTAAGTTCTATAAAAAGCCATTCTAAGACTTCCATGTCATTGATAAGCAATGTTAGGTCAGAGGTGACCGCCCAACGCACTTGATATCATATAAGTTGCCTTGACAATCGAAAATGGCCTGATAATAATAGAAGATCAAACATATTTCAACACTAGGGAGCACTCTGCCAACATTGTAAAGACTGAATAGAAAATATAATTTCATCAAAAAACAAAAAAACTCGGGTAATATGCACAAATATTGTCTTACCGCCCTTAAAATTTAAATTTAGCATTATAGTTACTGTTGATTTTAAACATTTTTATATAAGACAAAGGAAAATATCTACCTCCATCTTGATTGTTTTTGCTTTTTATCGCTAGTGAATTCAGACTGGGTTTCTTCCAGCAATGAGTAAATGAATTATCTGTACAAATTAAATGAAGGGGTTCTAGGTAAGAAACAAACTCACGACCCTTCATGCATACTGAAAGAAGGGGCCAGACTGAGTTTTGCACTGATAAAAACAATAATTAAGACGTGGGGATAATAGCAACATAAAAAAAATTCTAATGAACCAAAATTCTTTGTGTGACGAGAAAAACTTGGAATGAATGAATTAAAACAATTCTCTATCAAAAACAAATTGCCTGATCCGTCCCTTGATGTGATCACTTGATCTTTAGGTCATGGCTCACTCGATAGGGAAAAAATGACATTCATGCAGAAATTAGGGAAAAATCACGTGGACAGACATAAGAAAATAGATAAAAACTTGAAATATTGAAAAATGTATCTCCTTATCCTGGATATCCCAAAGTTTAATCACTCCCCCATTACTTCATGGCCAACCCTTCCACAAACTTCCATTGATTCTGAACGCTTGATGATGTTGTTTGGACAGGCAGACAGACGGTTGGAAAGACGAACAAGGTTTACTATATTACCATCTCTAACTCAGCAGAGATATCCAGGAATAAAATTCATCATTTAACCATACTTAATCGATGACGAAGTCTTTTTGCAAGAAAATGTAGCGTGGAAATTTGAAGTCGTGTAAGAAAATTCCCAACAAAAATAATGAGGTCAGAATAAATTTCATTTATGACATCACTGAAGTTTTCCTCTGAAAAACGTCTAGAATAGAATTCGTAAAAAAAATTCCTAAAAACATATAGAGTCTGAAGAATTTAGATGTTATTAATAACCCATCAAACTAATACCCCTTTTAAAAAACCAAGAGAGAAGTTTTTTGAGGAGTTTCTGAAGGAGTATCTATGTCAACTTTCAAATCTGTAGGCAAAACGGTGTGGGCAGGAGTGCTGAAACACACACGACGATAAAACCCTGTGCAATTTTCTATGGCTTTGGTTGTTTAATTGCTAAAAACACCTTATGCAGATGGATAAGCGAGCACTCGATTGAATTTCTCTTGCTTAGGAATGGCTTCTATATTCGCTCCTGATAAACGGATTTAAATCAAGAAATTCAGTTCGAACCTTCAGATTATCTGCTAAAATTAATGAATATTTTAGTTTTAGTAATGTAACTCTTTTCCTTTTGAGACCTTTAATGCAGTTGAGAATGAGGATGAACACTCCTTCCATACTAAGCTCCTTAGCTTAGCAGCTGAAATGCTAAAAAATATGTGCAAGACAATAAGTACCTCACAGACGACATGAAGCTAGGACCACTTTCTGAACTGTACATAAGTAACGCAATATATTAGAATTTCTCCAACCTACACCAGTAAACGTTGCAGTCTTGTAGTATCCTGGCCCTCTAATGCTCTGCATGGGTAATTATAAACGTTCCCACTAAAAATGGGAGAGAAATGTCTAGGCCTTGCTTTTGGAATTTAAAAAAAAACTTACAATCATCATGTAATGCATTTCATCGTAAAAGCACATAAAACGTTTCAGTCGAGTTCTCCATTTTAAGAATCGTTTGTGTTTCTCGGGATAGATCATTGTATTGCGTATTTTGTATAATCAATGTGTAAATTGATTGTGAATGATCAGGCAACCGGACATGGACAGTGACCGACAAGATCATTCCCCATTAATGCCTTCCATGTTGAATGTGAGAATACACCAGTGACAGGTGGTCCTCTTGGAATGAGGTATCTTTGGAGTTGGCTGACCCTAGACATTACTAACACGACAGATCATTCAGACTACCAATGATAAGAGATGCCTGTCATGTGTCTGTGACAGTGGGATTTGCTAGATTCAAATGAAAAAATGGGGAAATGATTAGATTGAACGAGATAAAATACAGTCAAAATAAAGAATTTCTTGATATGAAGTCAGATCTTTCCAGGAATATCTGATAGTTTACATATTTTCTGTTGTGTTGAACCTGAGATTGACAATATATGACAGAAATGCATGCAAAGTGATTCAGATTATTGCTCTTATATATATATATATATATATATATATATATATATATATATATATATATATATATATTCTCACGGTAGAACATAAATAAATACCATGATACTATACTTTAATGCTGCTATACTTTCAAAATTCACATTGTTTGAAGCACCAGGAACCCCTGGCTGCAAGAAGAAGAAGAATTTTTGAGAAATGGGATTGACCCAGAAGAAACCTTCATATACTATAGCGTCTTAATTTATAGAGAGTGGAAAAATTACACATGGAGCAGAATGCCTGAAAAATATCATCATTTTAAAAGTCTATCGTTGGACATAGATCATCTCTAGGATTGGGAACATTTCTCAGTCATGGGTATCGTGGAGCCAGTATTTCCTTAATTTGTCTAGTTCGCTTCTCCATCTTGTATAGTTCAGCATGTGACCTCCGGGGATCTCTATTGTGAGTCGTGATGTCCATCAGTTGTTCGTCATTCTCGCACCATGGCCAGCCCATTGCCATTTGAGTTTTCTAATAGACTCTGTGATGCCTGGGACCCTCGCTTTTTTTCCTAATATGTTGTGCTGTTTTGTTATTTCCCCAAGTGACGTTGAGCATCTATTCATTCACTCTCCCACCAGAGCAAAATGCTACACAAGGTCAAGGCTATACGTGGGGAAACAATACAGCAACACATAAAAATTGCTCCAGCCTACGTAACTTTGGTTGCTAAAGCAATCGTGATAACGAAAACATCAGGACGAAACTTATCCGTCCCTCCTATTGCAATGGGACAGCAGCATCTGGATGGGCCTGACCTATCCCTTTAAGTACAATTAGACAGTGCTGCTCCCAGGGCGTACTGCTCCACAACAACCTAGCCAAGTAAGAAGGGGGGAGCCTAATCTGAGGTTGCTCAGATATTCGCCATCTATTTTGATTCCTCTATTGTCCCAGTCTAGGTTACGGGAAATCATCTTGATGTAGACTGAGAAGAGTTTGGGTGAGCTAATATCACCTTGTCTTACTCATTTTTGGAGTTGGAAGGGTTCAGAGTCTTTATGTAGCCTAATGAAGGAGTTGCTGTGATTGTGTTATGTTTCATCACATCCACTTTGACGTATACAAGGTCTACACCTTGAGGACAACGGGAATTTCTACAGAGTCGAAAGCCTTTTGAAATATTGTGGCATTTTGTATTTTCTTTCAGTTGATTTATTGAATGGAGATGGTCCCTGGTCAAATACCTTCTT
Source organism: Thysanoteuthis rhombus (assembly GCA_963457665.1). Taxonomy (NCBI): domain Eukaryota; kingdom Metazoa; phylum Mollusca; class Cephalopoda; order Oegopsida; family Thysanoteuthidae; genus Thysanoteuthis; species Thysanoteuthis major. The sequence continues at coordinate 15,312,816 of OY735236.1, read as the reverse complement.
TTAAATCAAGCCTGTTCCCGTGATTGGTTTTCATGTACTGTTTTAGAGATCCAGTTGGTGACAATTTTTGTGAACAATTTATGGATGCAATTGAGTAGGCTTATAGGCCTGTAGTTGTTGTTTTGGGGTTTCCTTTTATGTCAAAGCATTATGATTGCCATATTCCAGTCTTTTGGAACTTTTCTCAGTTTCAGACACAAGTTGAACGTATTAGTCTTTTTTTGTTTTGTTTTTTGTTTTTTTCGTAGACGATCTTACCAGCTTTTTTGAGAAGATTGATGGTGATGTTATTTGGTCCACGGGCTTTTTCTTTTTTCGTTTGTTCGATGGTTTGTTTTACCTCCAATGGTGTAACTTCTGGAATGTCTTCGAACTGATTGTCAGTGTTTTGAGTATCCTGGTCATTTCTTAATTGCCCATGTCTAGAAGAGAAGAGTTCTTAGTAGAATTCTTGGGCGCATAGGACAATTTTGTCTCTGTCTATTGTTATTTCTCCGTTTTCTTTGAGTGTGCTAATTTTTTGTTTCCGTCGTATACTGAGAGCTTTGTACATTGCTTTAAAGCCAAAAAAGTTTTCGAGAGTTGTTTCGAAGATTCCTGTCGAGTAATTTCTTTTATCTTCTTTTAGTTCCTTTTGATTGTTTTTAGTTCGGTCTCCTTTATTTTTCCTTTTGTTGTTGGTGGTGGTTTGAGGTTTTTGCGCTTTTCAATGAATTTCCTGGTTTCATCCGAGATTTGCAAATGGTCTGTGCATTTCTTGCTTTAAATATTGTTCCAGTTTCCATTAGAGGTGTTGTTATTGTGCTGTTGAGTTCGGTAACGATTTTAAATCTGTTTTTCAATTCTCGCTTGAAGGGTTTGGTGAGTTCATTCGGTACTTTCAGTGGTTGCATTTTGGTGTGGAGCATTCCTCTGCGCTCTTTATTGATGATGATTTGCATTTTATATCTTACCATTCGATGGTCGGTTCCTATGTTTACTTGTTTTAGAATTTGAATGTCTTTGATGGTGTGGCTTTTGTTCGTTAAAATGTAGTCAATTTCGTTTTTCGTTCCGTAGGTGGGGCTCTTCCCAGTCCATTTTTCATTTGATTCCTTTTTGAAGAATGTATTCATAATTTTTAAGTCATTTGTGGTTGCAAGGTTATAAAATCCTCCCCCCTGTCTTTTCGTTTTTTTTTCCGAGAGTAAGGTATTGAATAATCTTCTTTGAAATTTCCATAAGTGGTTCATGACAACAAATGATATTCATATGTTTTAAGTTTTGTTTTTCTGTGCTATATATATGTTTAACCAATCATTGAGACATAGTGATAAAGTGCTTGCCTTTGTTTTTTTGTGGCTTCAATCCATGGGAGAGTCATACCATATACTCTCATTGTGATACTTGATTCCTCTCTGATAAGCACTCAGCATAAGAAGTAAGATTGAGGGAGCTCGGAGATTGATAGACTCTGTCAGGCTATCTCGTCCAAGACACATCCATGAGCTTTGACATAGTAGTAGGGACTGTAAACAGTATATTTAATTATGGGACCAAGCTAATATCTGTTAAATTCAAGTGTGTATTTATGCATAAATAAACAGGTGTTTCAAATTACTCCAAGATGCGTTGCATGTCCTTTTGGCAATATTACCCGTTGTCATTACATAATCTCCTGATACCAACAAATATCACACATACAACCATTCTGCCAGTACATCTCCTCAGTGCCAGTGGTTTCATGCCTTGGCCATCCAGATCATGAGCGACATATAGGGCTAGGAGTATCCGGGAGGTTTATTTTAATAAGCTTCAAATCTGACGAAATTTGAACCAGATATCTGTACTTCGTACATTCTAATTCTAATCTTGTTTCAATATTTTGTAATAATCGTTATCCAAATTCTGTTAATCATAAATGTGTATTAGGTGTTAGAATAAAAATTTTGAAATGTGCCGGACACTTTCTGTATTCACTGTATATCCGATTCCCCCTAGGTGCTCACGCCGCGAGAGACAGCTTCACTTTTGTAAATGAAGCGAGCAGACGAAAGTTGATTAAATCATTGCAGCCTTGTCAATAACGAGACACAAGCAAACAGAGTGTCAGGGACTAACAACTAGAGATTTACAAGCATTCGTTTACCCCTGGTGTTGTTCATTCACCAAGCTCTGTGGCGTTTTTGTCTGGTGCACAGGAACAAGACATTAATCTCGGGGAAAGAATCAACAAATTGAATAAAAAAATACAAAAAAGATCTAATACAGAGAGAACAAAATGTAACTGATACTTTGCAGAAGAATTCATTTAACATCAAAATTGACGGAATTTGGACCAAAGATCAAGATTTGGAGGAGTCAGTACTAAAAAGCTATGTACAATTCTTTTTTTTTAAATTGGCACAATTTTGGACAATTTTAAGGTGTATAAATATTTTGAGATTTTTTTCAATGTATTGGATACCTTTTGTACTCTTTCAGATTGTTCTTCTGAGATTTTGAACAATTACAGAAGCCGTGTTATATAGAGTATCTCTCTAATACGATTTTGATGAATGGAAACCGGATGGAAGATTGTACACCGACGGACATCATGACTTACAACATTGATCTCCAAATGTCACATGCAAAATCAAAGCCAGCAGAATACAAGATAGAGAGACAAACTACACAAATTAAGAAAGTATTAGCTCCGTGACGTCCATTATTGAGAGGTCTGGCGAATCCTTGGTGAGGTCTATGTCCAACAATGGACGATAAAAGATAAACAATGATGATGTATGCGCCTGTATAACGCATAAAGCATATCATATTTAATTTTCCTGAGACTTTCAGAAAAAAAAGATTCCCCATTAAGAATGTCAATATATATATAAATATATATATATGTATATATATGTATATATATGTATATATATATATATATATATATATATATATATATATATATATATATATATATATATATATATAACCAATGAATGCAAACGAATTCACTGAATAACTCAAGAGGTTATGTCAATTTGAGTATTCATGCATAAACATATTTTGAGTTTTGAAAGAAATGTCTCGCTCGTTACATTTATTCCCGACAAAGTATACTTATTTGTATTTTAGTTTTTAAATCTGATAATTTATTCAAGTGTTATGATAGAATGAATTCGTTGTTAGAAGTCGCCTAAATTTGACGTAAAGTGTATGAGATGTCAAACAAAATGTATTTTTTATTATTTCAAAAATGAATGTCTTAGACACGACGAACAAAATTTATCATTAATAACCTGTTAATGTATGAGCTTTGAGCACTCAATACTTATGCATAATTTGTTGTGCATGCTGCGTCTGTTTCTCAGTCATTGTTTTGCATTAGTAAATATCACCGAGTTGAATGGATTTATTCATCCACTTTTCCTACACCGATCACCGTGGCCCAATGGGAAGGAGGACCGATACCCCAGCAATTTACGCCATGGACTTTTAAAAGTGGTATTCAATGCCCTTCCACTAAGCACTCGGTACGGAGACTAAGATTGAGAACTGTCTCTTCAAGACGAATGGGTTGCAACAAAATCATCTTGTAAGATCGATGGAGTTAAGCAACGTCAAGACTGGTCAGTGCACATTAAAAAAAGAATATAATTGGTCGAAATCTTGAAAACTTCTATGAACATCTAATATTCCTGTTTGGAATTCTTCATAGTTTTCAGCTAACTTGTAATTGTCTTTTTCGGGTTCTAGCAGTTGAATTGATCGTTTATTTCAGCCAAATTATTTTTTTTAATCATCATGGCCGACCTTACGGTTACTGGCGTCCCAAACAGACTGAATGTCACCTCAATTTCTAACCTGAGTTATTTTCGTCTGTCATCAATATTTCATCTTCCAATTGTTTCACAACAACAAAACTATTTGGCGCTGCTTAGCACATGACGTGCTAGTTGTCTGCCCTTTGTTTCTGGGATCTTGGGCCGGTCTTAATAATTGTGCATAGCGCAGAAATGCTTATCTAGTTGGATAGCGTTTTGGCTAGGAAACAGTTGTAAGATTCAATGAGGGACGAGTTTATTTTTCACTTGGTATTGCTGACGGGGGAAAACAAGCAGTATAATATCGTGTTCACATGGTATGTTTCCAATTTGACTCTGCTCGATAGGTCGTTGACAAAAATACCCTAAGTACAGCTACTAATTTCACCTTGCTTCTTTCTTCTAAGATCAAATTCTTACATTCATCTTTTTAATCATCATGCCGATTGTACTCGTTACTTTTGTAAACAAACACTTGTGGATGTTATGATCCCGGATATTTCTCAAAGGGTATCGTTTAGCTTTCTAGCATCCGTGATCTCTGGGGATCCATATCATGAGTTGTGATGTTATGGTATAATATATTGAGCTGTTTTCTGATATCTCCATGTGAAGTTCATCATGACACTCTGAAATGAACGTTACATGGTTCTCAGTTTGATGGTCAATCTATTGGTCAGATTCTATGTCTCAGCTCCAGAGATGACTATCAGAACAATGCATTGGTTATAGACACTTCTTTTGGGGACAAATGGATTTTTCTTGTTCATGAACCTTAGTCTGCTGAGCCAAAAACATGCAGACCCAGAGTAATTCTTCGCACAATATTTGAGGATTACACAGAAATTCACTGTTTTATGTTGTGGTTTCCTTTCTTTTAGTTCTATGTGTCCGATTTTGATTGTTGTATATTTGTCCCCAACATTCTTTGAAATATCTGCACATTTATTTGTGATAAAACTATAAAACTTAGACTATTATCTATTTCATTGTAATTTTCAAAGTAACTCTCATACCATCATTCTCTGACCGTTATCAGGCCATGAAAAATAGAAATAGAATATAATCCTGTTTTATCGACTGTCTGAGGGACAGGGCTGTTGGTACAGGAGAACTTAGCAGTTTTAATCATGATTTCGTAGTCTTTATATAAGGTGCTAGTTGAGAAGAAATGACAGATATACAGATTTTTCCCGCAATCCAAATGTAGAGTTCCTAAGAAGGTCTTTCATAAGTACTGTGGCGTATTGCAAAGGTGCAATTACCATCATTATATCGAAACGTTTTGTGCGCCAGCAGCCACCAAAATGAATATGTTAATCAATCATTAGTGGGTTGTGATGTGGGAAGTACAAAACACCGATAGAATGGAAGGAGGGTACTTGCTGCCTCTATGATAGCTTGCTTCAAAACAAGAACTGAGCATTATTTTCATTTTTTGCTTTTTTTCAGAAAAATCGGAACAGTGGCGGAATTTCAAAAGCAGAGACTACCTGTATTCGAATTCTATCAATTGAAATTCGGAGATGGAACTAAAAGTCACATTTCAATAGAAGAGTTTCAAAAAGTGGTTGGGAGGTATTTTTATTCCATCGAATCGAGCATCGAAATGTTCACCTTTAAGTAGAAGTGCCTATTCCTCGGAGTGAGAACCAAAAGAATCATACCTTTCATAGTATGAGCAGATTTGAATCCGTTCTTTAAACCAGTGCAACCAATCAATTATTGCATCGGACGTTTTGCAGCATAGATGGATGCAGCCAGACTGATTTCTGAATAAGTTGGCAGGCGAACACAGACAAACTTTGAAGGTCTGCGATGTGTTTCTTTTTTCTTTTTTTTTTTTTTGGTCTTCAAGACTATAACGGTAAATCCTATGTCTACCTAGGCATGGACCACAGTACAATAATTAATGTTCTTCCAGGACGATATGTAAATGATGTGTCAGAAACAGACATGGACAGCACTTGGAGCTGTCGTTTCTTGTCTGTGTGCCCTCAACTCGAAGGAATGAGATACATTAAAGATGAACTTAAAATGTTAGTAGATTAGTTTTGAATTGGTCCATTGCTCTGTCAGAATGACACTGAAAATATCCTGAAAAGTTTTCACGTTTACTAGAAAAAGTGTGTTGTGTCTGCTGTTGCAGTTTGGTTACCTTTAACAACTACAAAGGTGATCAAAGGAGATGTTCGGCGAACAAAATTAATCCTTCGAATAAGGACTGAAGTTCAAATTTCCTACGTTTGACAACACTATGGTTTTTCACTACATGCACGCGTGCGCACTCACACACACACATTATCCTACTCTTTCACTAATACTTTGTTATTGTGGTACAATATAAGAATCATTTCTTGTTGGGATCATCAGTTCTTTACCATGTAACTGTTTTGGAGGTTTTGAAAATAGTTATATTAAAATGGCTAACCAGCAGTGTTGACCAATCACCACCTTCTTTTTTTACTATATAGTTAATATCATACATGTAGTATGTTATTTTATATGAGACTTTATATATACATGCTATTAATGATTGACTGCTTAAGAATAAGAATATTCACACGGATATATAGACGACCAGCCTATGCCTGCAAAGCATATGTTCTCACAAACACTACACAAAGACATACAATACTCAGCAGACAAATACACATAAATCTAACACGTCAAAGTACACACACATGCACGAACATATGCACAGATACACACACACACACTTATACATACTTCCTCTTTGGGATGTATTCATCAAATCTTTTTATTATTGTTATATAACGTCTGTACTTCTCACCTTTCCATCTATTTTGAATGGACTATCGATACTGGGAAACAGGAACGGCTGAAAAGAATGTGTACTGGTATATGATCTTCCAGGCAACGTCTCTTGATCAAGTATACCATGAAGCCAAATTAGAGGCAAAACAGATTTCAATCCAGTTTCCAGCTCTCGATAAAAAAAAATGCCTGTAAGGGGTTAGACTTACCAATATCAAATGATGTCCAGAAGCATTCATCTTTTCCCACAGTAAAACATTAATAAGTATGATTCGATCCGGAGCACCAAATCCTGGGACTGGCTCTGTGCAAATGGCATTTAATCTTTATCTTATTGCTACTGTGGTGGGTTAGTTTCCTCGTAGTTTTATTAGGGACAGTCATCCAAAAATGTCAACGAGTTTTTGCCAGCTTTTATTTTAGTCTGGCTGGCTGGCTATGCATATTTGTGTCATTTAAACATATACTCCTTACTATGCCTAGAAATTTTCAATGTAGGTTTATGCTGAATTGATGCTTTTTTTTAGAGAATTCTGATTTTTTTGTGATCACTGTCAAACAAAATCCTAGTGAAATAACTTTTTCATTGATCACTCCTTTTTGATAGAAACTTTTAATTGATCACTAACATGCAGCATGCTGCCAAAAGACGTCAGTCAGTTGACAGGTTTTTATTGAGTGACTAATCAGACGAATTCTCTCAGAATATCACTATTCTCTGAGTTTGATCGAATCTAAATATCCTAAATCAATGGCCTTGTGCCGTTCTGTGCCATAATTGATGGCACACATCCCTCTATGGGAGTTTTGCAGCGATGCACTTGGTAAACAAATCAAATAAATCTATTACTTAGTTGTGGCATCGATTTTTATTGGGTGCCCAATATTTGCGCCTTGTGATACACTAAGTGGATATTTTTTCTGATTTTAGACGTCAAGAAAACCCAAACATTTGGATTGGCTTTCTCAAAGTTAAAGTTCATGCGTTTTTATGATTCTCTCTTATATCATCACTGTGGTCATGTGATAGAGTGGTCGTCACTGATCTGGTAGGCCGTGTTTCAATCATACCACCCATTTTATAGCAAAATTTCTTTTAAATTTCTAATATAAGCATTAGGATTGAAGTATGTGTCCCCGTTACAACAGAATCACGTTCGATACATCATTGTTCCTTTTGCAAGATAGAGCCTGGTCGGTACCTACATGAGGAATGCAGGGTACCATAGGAAGAATAAGCTTCAATCGACCCGGTAAACTGGAAGAAGGTATGAATAATTGCCCTGTACCAATTTTTTCTAAAACCAATTCAGAGTAACTCGTTGAATCCATGTATGTAAAATGCGATTTCTTTATCTATTCAAATATATTTTTTTGTTTCTTGTGTAACACTTTCCAGTGAGTGCTTAGATACTGCACGCAAGCAGACAGATAGGCGGCAATACTTCAACCATAGGTAGAGTACACAAAGACTCTCATCCTAGGCAGAAGAGCCGATCCGAGCAAAATATCCAGTCATATTTACGAGTACTATGCTTTGCCAAGTATGGTTCGTTATTTATAGCTGAAACTATCTTTTAAAATGGCAAGATCTATCTATCTATCTATCTATCTATCTATCTATCTATCTATCTATCTATCTATCTATCTATCTATCTATCTATCTATCTATTTCTTTCTCTATCTATCTATTTCTTTCTCTACCTATCTATCTACGTATCTCTCTATCTCTCTATCTATCTATCTATCTATCAATCTATATATATATATATATATATATATATATATATATATGTATATATATATATATATATATATATATATCGTACACACATTCCTGCTTGTATTCTGTATGATTAATACCCTCAAAAGCAGTAGGACCATTTAACGGTACTACAAAGTGGAAGTATTGATTTTGTAGTATAAGAGTGCAACAGAATAGAATAATAATTTCAAAAGACATGCATCACTCCCTCCCCCCTCCTTGCATCTAAATACTTAATGCGTCTTTGTATGTCTGTATCTTCGTTCTGAACTTATAACCTCATTAACGGTACCGCAGGGTATACAATGGCTTGCATGCCTGTTAAAGCTTTGTTTTGCTTAAGACTCCTTATATCATCGTAGGGTCTCTCATCTAGGTACTGACCAGGCCGGATATCATTCAACTCCGGTGATTTTACAAGAACTTTTTTATTCAACATGATTTTAGCTTTAGCCCATTAACTACGGACAGAAGTCCTTTAATTCCAGTCCTTTTGCTGACTGCTCAGCAAAGAGGTACTGAATACCATTTTTTTGTATGATTCAATGGTGGCTTGAACTATGGCTCACCAAACCGGAGGCGAGCACTCTTCCACTGGGCCACGATTATCGGAATTCTTGTATGATTAATATCCTCAAAACCAGCTGGTCCATTCAACTGAACTACAAAGTGCAAGTATTGATTTTGTAGTATAAGGCTCTCTTTGTTATAAAAGTACCAAAGAACAGTATAATAATTTTACTTAAAGCAAGCATCAACCCCGATCCCACCTTTAAAATCCTAATACCCACTTTATCTTCATCTATTATACCGATGATGATCTTATTCTATTTATACTCAGTCATATATACTTGAGTTTTCTTTCGCTTATTCTGTTTTTCTCTTCTTCCGAACACATTCTGTCTTATCAAGAGTCTTATTCTAAAGATATAATAAAATCAAAAGAAGGCTTATTACATACTTTTTGAGTTGATCCTTTAAGCACAACCTGCAAAAGAAAAAAGTTCAACAGAAGTCATATTAATATACTTCAAGAACAAACACTGAACAGAATTAAACTGTTTGATGATGGAAAAGGAGTCAATTTTCAGTAATAAGAAAAAAGAATTACAAGAAATGAAAAAGATGACAGCAAGTCTCGTGTTCTTCAGAAAAAATAATTTGTCAGGTTCTTATTTCCTCAATCTGCAGTCCTGTAACCAAGTGCAAGGTTTTCAGTCCCCTGTTCCAGGTCGTTTGGGGATCAGTAATGGCTGTGTTTTGGGCAAGATCTCCAGGCTTCCCCAATTTCACTGTTCATGCTGAGAGCTAAACAGAAAGTCACTTGAAATCATTCTCAAAGTTTTGGTGTGACTTGGCCATGGGTTGAATCCTGGATCTCCCAAAGCCTTCAATTGAGAACATCGAGATTTTCTGCTCTAATAGTTTCATTTCACAAACTGCTCCATATTTTCGTAACTTTTTTTGTTGTTCAAACGCATGACTCCTTGTTGAGTCTAAAAGTATTGGTTTAAACAGACTCTCCTTACGGTTAGCACAGTGGATATTCAGATCAATTGTAAGGATTCTAGTTATTATCCTGAAGGCTTCAAAATTTCTGAAGGGAGATAGATGCCAGGGTAAGTAGATTCAACACACGGATCCATATACAGTAGAGATGATTTCCCAGCTCAGGCACTAATAAACTCCACTATTAAACTTTGATTTCCTGATTTCCCATTAAAGATAATCGAAGTTAAACAGCAGAGGAGGAGAAACTCACGCAGTACAGCATATGAGACAAACATTTGCTTTCAGGTTGGTTTCCACTTGATGAATAGATTCCTTTAGTCGTCCAAAAGTCCTGTTCAAATCACTACGGCCTTCATTTTAGAGTGCAAATACACAAATTTATTCAGCAGTCTCTCTCGGTTTCTATTAAATATGTACCTTTGTTTGAAATCAAAACTATCCTAATGTGTTTCTTAAACTTTTAGAATGTCAATAAATCTCAACTCTTTTTATCCTCATTTATGCATGATTTCAATTGATTCTCTATTAGTTTGAGATTCTCTATTACTTTGGGGTCGTTAATATAGCACCTTTTTTAGACAATTTTCTATCTAGTCACGACGTTTCGATCGATTCATTTATTTTTAAGATTGCCTGGATTTTTGATTGAGGTATGGTTAAGTATCCACATTTAACGAGGGATTGTTGGTACATTCATGACTTTAATTATCTTCTTTGCGGAAGAGAGAAGAGTCGAAATTACTTCTTTAACGAAGGAACAAAATTAGACAGTTTCCATGTTAAAAATTATGAAACAAGCTCTATTGTAAGTTTTGCTAAATTAAAACATCTACAAACTTTGCTGTTCACACTTGAATTTTTATACCATTTCTTTTGCTTTTAATTACCGAAAGAAGAAATTTCCTTCCCCTCCCAACATTGAAATTTATACCCTAAGAATGCCATAGAAATTACTAGTCTGAAACGTTGCATCAAAGATGAAAAGAAGTGGTCGAATCATCCTAAGTAAAGTTATAATGATTTTTATTCATTTTGTGTCACGAGCAAAAAGCATAAATGAACTTGGGAAGTGTTTGCTCTCGGTTCGCAAATAAAAATCAAAGGGAGGTAACCATTTACGCTGACTTATGGAGCGTATACTATGGTTAGGGTTGGGGTTGTGAATAACTACCAAAACTTTTTCAATAATTATAAAACTAAAAAAAATATACTCTGAAAACTAAAAATGAAAATTCATTTAACAATTCTTTTGTTATCTGACACTACAAATAACTACATATCCAGTTTCATCATAGAAGAAAATGTTCGTTACTTCCAACCTTAGCCCGAAAACTAGCCCTAACTCTAAAACTAAACATAACCCAAAATGATATACTTAAAAGTATATTTAATGAAATACAGTTTTAAAGTTCAATCTTCTGCTTTTGTTGATTCCGTCGTACGTTTGTTGTGGTGTTAGTATTTGCAAACCTTTGCCAATAATTCATCCCTCAGTTGTTTATTTTATTCATGTTTTTGAGCATCGTAAGATACGTGAAGAAAATTAAAAATGAGATAGAAATTAACTCAAAAAATTATTTTTTCTCTAGTGAATATAAATTGAATGAACGATAGACTTACAACTTTAGGATAGATTTTTAGAAGTAATATTTTATCATTAGATACATTGGATATACGGTTAAAGATACTTTTTTAAGGATAAAAAAATATGTAAACATCTGAGTAAATTGAATCTTTCACCCTCCATGTTCTATTCACTCTCCATTTAGCCTTGCAGTTTCATTCAACCCCAAAGTAACTTCATCCGCCCGTGACTGAATCATTCATCAGTCTATGAAACACTGCCTAAATGCATGTATTCAGAATAACAGTTTACACAGTTTTTCTTCTCTCATCTGCTCAGTGCAGAGATCGATACGGGCAACATTCAGTTGGAAGGGAACGTGTCGTTTGAAAAATGTAAACAGCATCTTGGTTCGGTTATTGGTTGTCAGCCAAGAATATAAAGGAGTGAGTTGAAGGAAATGATAACTGAAACTAGCCTTCGAGAGGAATTTTATTTTAAGTCAGAGGGGCCGAGAGATAGACTTCTCTCTACTTGTTATTGGAGTGAAGCCAGCTTTTTTTATGTTTCTAATGTTGGAAAGCAATTCCCGAATCTCTTTAAAAGCTCAACCTTTCGACAATTTCGAATTGTAAAGCCTAAACAAGTTTAACAACAAATGCCTTACTACAATAATACCATATCTAAGGGAAAAAATACAGGAGGGTAAAAGAATGAGCAAATAACCTCATCCATGAGAGCTAAATGTTCAACCAGACCAATTTCTGCTTCAGATGCTAGCCTATATATATATATATATATATATATATATATATATATATATATATATATATATATATATATATATATATATGAATACAATATAATATTATTTCTATTAATATTCGGACCATCCTCATCTTGGTTGTTTTTCATACAACATTTCAGCCGTTGTGCTCTACGGCCTTCATCAGGTATCATCTGGTAGGTGTGGGGAAGTAACGAACCAAACCCTTTATTTAACCGACAGGGGTATATTGACCGCACTCCCCTCTTAGCATTAGTAGTATATTATTATTGTCTCACACTTGTCTCACACTGGAATACAATGTAATATACTATGAAACAATATCTGATATGTGAAAGGTTTATTTTATAGAGTGCTTGATACATTCAACATTAAACATTAAGTTGATTCAGAGTAGAGCTTAAATCTGATGAAGTAAGTATTCGCTACACAAGTACGTTTATGTTTCCGTCTTATTTGGGCTTCTCACTTTATTCTCCATGTCTGAGCCTTAAAGAGAAATTTGAAAACTCCCCTTTGTCAATCCAACAAAAAATAAAATAAAATTATTAAACGGAAAAATGATATAGCGCTAAATGGCCGGTATCACTTAAAATTTCCATAAACAAAAATAACCTAATAACCCACGTATAGATATGCGAAACATTAACAAAAACCATAAGATTATTCTCCTCGTTGTTACGATGAACATTATCATTATTTCATACCTCAATCGACTTCAAAGTACAACCCAATCACCATTATTGTCTTAGACGTGTAGAAACAGACCAACCCAGTATTATTGGATCAACAACTAAGATCAGATAAAATGCTTCTCAAACACTGGCAGGAAACACACATAAAGAAAACTGAATTTTAACTACGCACTGATAATGAAAATGTCTACCGCATATTTTCGTAATTCATGTTTTATAACTGCCAATTCAGCATCTCAACTAAATAAAACGGAAAAGCATAACAATCACTCATCAACCAATAAAAAAATGTACACAAATGGTCTAAAACGAAAATTCCACAACCTAGATAAAATACCCCCACCACATAAAAAATATCCTAAATAAGAAATAAATATGTTTGTGTGTTCGATCGTACATATTCATGTGTATCTCTATGATTGTATTTACAAAAAAATATTCTTAGTGCAGAATTCACAATATCGTCTAAGAAATAAGTACGGGAAATGAGCATATCATTTTTTTAATTACTAAGTTGTAAGCTGAACTCAGCTAAACTTGGTGAGTATTTGAATGTTGGGATTTAAGCTGCAGCTGCGAGTAATAGGATACTACTGAATCTGAATATCATTGGTTAATTTACCACAAAAAATCAAATCAACATTTCGTGTCAATCAAAAAATAAAAAATAAACACAAAGAAAATTTCAAATCTCAATTTGTGTTTGGTTTAATTTAATTCTTTCAAGAGAAATTTTTGGATTTGGTAAAAAGTACCCACATATACACCTCACACACACACATATATGATGATTAAATAATTGTGTCATCCACAGACAGCCGTTTCGTTGTATTACAACTCTCCAGTTTGGCTATAGACAATCCATTATTCCATCCAGTACCAGGAGGTAAGATCGGAACAATCGCTTCAGACCCAGAGGCTGGCATCTTATCTCTGCCCCAAGCAGAACTGGACGGTCAGTAAGGTTGAATTTAAGCAATATATTTACTCATGCATATATTCCTCATCCACCAGAGTGCTCTATTCTTATGTTGGAAGAGCATTGCGTAAGCTTATAATGGACGAGTTACTTCACTTAAAGAGTGCTCAACGCTGAATAAGGGAGCGTTATATAAAGACAAGAAAATGAGAAGTATATACGTATTCTTTCCAATGTATCTCTCTCCTCGACTCCTCATCTTTGTTTCTCTCTCTCCTCCACCCTTTCTCTCTCTCTCTCTCCTTCTCTCCCTATATATATATATATATATATATATATATATATAGAGAGAGAGAGAGAGAGAGAGATATGAATAGATATAAATAGATTGATAGATAGATAGATCGAGATGGATAGAGAGAGAGAGAATTCAAATATAATTAAATATAAGGATAATTATATTAAATTTTGAAGATCTTCCAGTCCAAATAGCAAATTGTTGTATTCTCTAATAAAATGGCTGATTCAACATAATGGAGAAAGGTTTTCATTAAAAAAAATGCATTGCACTTTTTATGTTCTTTTTAGCGTTGTCGAGATTAATTTTTCTATATTAAGCCAGACATTTTAATAGAATGAAAATATGCTCCTTATCTTGATTCTGTTATTTTTCTCGGAGTTAATCAGTTACATCTGAACTTTCAGTGTTTCATATCACATCGCAATTCCTGTCTCAAATATCGATAAAAAAAAAAAAAAAAAAGAATGGAAATTTAGTTTCTGATTTATGGCAAGATGCGAGTCGGGCCGCAGCGGAGCGAATTTTGAACATTCATCAATTACTTCAATATATAAACGTCTTAGTAGAAAATTTATGACTAAATTTCGCGCACTGCTTATCAGTCGATATAACTCGGAAGAGGAAGCAAAAGTAATCTAGCGTATGCTGTAGAAATTGGGTACTCTTACAATTTTCCATCTATTGATAGCTATCTATCCCTCGTTGACTATCAGGATACCCATTTTCTCAACGTTCGATTTATTATTAATCTGAAAGATTTGTGCGTTTGCGTCCTTTATTAATTCTATAACCTTAGTATCCCAGATGACGTGTTCATTTAAGCCAAACATTTCTGATAAATAACTAATAATAATGTCTTCGATTCCACTGACTTTTCATTGATTTCTTCCCATTTTAAAATATTTTCATTTTTCGACATGAATGTAATTTTTGAAAACTTGTGATAACATATTTTTACTATAACCTCTTAATCAATTTTAGTGGTTCACACATACTTTTTGAGATCATTAAGGGGTCCGCTGGGGCAAGAAAGTTGGGAACTCTATAACAAATACACGAGAACAGATAATTTCAAATCAAATTTATACTAATAAAAAAAAACTGAAATAAAAGGCTTGGACATTTCCAGCTTTGCTCCCATCTCATTGGTCTGCTACATGGGAGATTTGACTGTTGATCAGCAGTGCTAGAATGGAAACAGATGTACGGCTCAAAACTGTCTGATGGTGAAAGATTTCCAAGTCCACAAGGGTACAATTACGGCTTGTTGATCGCGTTTCCCATCGTCCATCAACACTGATCTGCTGACTGATCGTGTCTGAGCTCCAAAACACTGTGTTAATGAATGATCCTTCCAAAAACTATACTTCTATCATTGTTGCACAACATTTTGATCCCCTGATAGTCACAATCAATTTACAGCTCTCATCACATAACCCCAAGTGATTGTTAAGATAAAAAAATACTATATTTTGTTCAGTGAACAACTGTAAAGGTTTGAATACATAATGATTTTATATTTTCTCAGAAATTTCTCTGAAAGATCGAATTTAACATAAACCCGAATGACAGGTTGATGAATATGGTCATTTTATGTGTTTTAAGCATATCGTATAAACTCCTATATAGGTCGAGTTTTGAATATTTGAAGGCTAAAATTTGAGGTCAACATATGCATAAATAAAGCTTTTGTAAGGTAGAAATTCAAGCATAATGGGATGGACTATTTGCGATCCTAAGCTTCAAACAATGAAAAATAATAAATTGTTACTAGTTAATAAATCAACATAAATCAATGACTTCGTAAGTATAAATCAAAGGTCGACCTATGAACGAGGCATACAGGAGTATATACGGTACTTGCTGAGGGATTACAGTAGAATCTCGTAGGATACACCAGTTCTTGTAAAATGGCAAAAGTTAGCCTTCTTAGTACCTAGATGGCTGACTATTGGGGAATACCAGGTACCGTGAAAAGAACAAAACTCTGACAGGCTTATCATGACGAGTGTTGGTCGTTCCCGTGTGTATCTAATCTTGTGACTCATTCGATGGAGGTATGAGCGGGAAGTTATGATATTTTACTAAAGTTTTGCGAGCATTTTGTTCTGCAACAATCGATTTGATGTTTATTCCTCACTCCTGGGAATTACCGATCATAGTTTCATACGGTTGATACGGACGTTTTTTTTACTAGGATTCTCCTTTTCAGTCCATGTTTATCGGTATTATTAAATATTCTGCATTTGCAGAATGTCTTTGCACAAGAGAAAATGATCCAGACGACACGTACCGAGGCTGTCAATACCTTTCCTCCAGTGACTTTATATGTCATTCATATGTGTGCTAGGTCCACTCATTCCAAAACTCTGTCTTCAAATTTTCAGATATATATATATATATATATATATTGCATCGAGAGCTGACGTGTATCCAGGTCAACAACGTCATCTCACAATATATCGACACTCATGGTCCACTAGTCTATGGTTTGATTTCACCTTTGTATTCAATTTTTGTGATTATTCCCGTTGACATCTATTTCAATCGGATAACGCATTAGATCAAAAAATACTTTACCAACTCCAAGCTTATTGAATACTCTTGAGAAATTCAAATAATTTTGTGGTTTTAGCATTTGTTAACTGAAGATCTTGAATCCGACTGGATTTGCCAATCATTTATGGTCCGTAATTTTGTCTGTGTTCGGCCGTCGCTCTTATCATAACAGCAATTCAACGTGTATGCATATATAGTATTGAAACCCTGAACTTCTGTCACTAGTTGGGTTCAAGTGACGACTTCGGGACCGTTAAAAGCATCAATTAGTCGATGAGAAAAGAACGATGATACATACACTCATATATTCATTCTAAGAGAACAACTGTTCTCACTCTTCTGTTTGTGACTTTCCTCAATTTTTGTCAATAGTATTCTTGGTTGCTGTAGATAAGCGTTTCATCATAACCTAATTTCAAATCAATCCATAAAGTTATTGTGGGTACGGGGTCTCTTTAAATTGTGTTTATTAACCCTAATGTAGAAAGATTGAATGATGCAGAGGCATAGAAAACGGATTTGCCAACCCGAGTTCTTGTGTACACTATGAATCCATTCTCCCAGTTACAGGTTAATGGCAGGGCAATTGAGACCTTCTAACTCAGTAAGGCAGTCTATATTTGACATGGTTTTATCAACTCAATCCCACAAAACCCACTTGCTGCTGAAACTGCAAAGCAGTTCAATGTTCATTGAGGAACTGACTGGGAAATAAACAAAAATTAAGTGACATAAAATGTACATTAGAAAAAGGTGAAAGAAAATATTTCACCGAGTTTTCTACTTGCAACAGATCATTATATTCTAATCAATAGATAGTCGGTCAGTACGAGAATAATTGCAACTTTTAATCATCAAATTTGAAGCGGCATATCTCAGCTTGAAATAAAATTCATTCGAAACAAGAATTCCAAGGATCTACACGTTTTTGCCAACCTAATGCAGGTCCATTTATTTTAGAAGCATAGAATTCCAGGCTCCTGGAATCAATGACCTCTTTGAAGGTGTTTTGTACTGTTGCTTGGTTGTTGAACATCTTCCACAGCGGAAAGTGGTCGAAATGTTTGAAAAAGAAGTAATCAGTAGCGGGGGAGTCTTGTGACTACGCTGGCTGGGGTAAAGTTTTGTAGTCTAGTTAGTTCAATTTATGTTGGATCATTCGCTCAAAATGTGAGTTTTTGTTCCTCATTCGTTTTGATATCATATAAAAAGATTTGCTTTCTCACCATCTTTGATTTTACAGTCTCAGATGAACCAGAATAAATAGCTAAACAAATGATACCAGTTAAATAAAGAGAGATAAACTTCAACTTTGAAATGGTACATTCCATGAACATAGTTGAATGATTCGAAAATAAGCATCAAAGTCTGAAATAACAAAAAAATTCAATTATTTTTGCACCAACCTAATAAATAATACAAGTCCGGTTAATCCTTCAGTAGAAAATGCCACGGGACCAATGTCTTTGGCTAAACTCTGTGTCGGTTGTAACTAATTAAAAAGCAATGAAATTGTTACTTTTCTCACTTATTTAAAAACAAACAAAGGGGTCGAATTAAAAAAATCAATTAAGTAAAAACTGAAATTGATCCCACTCCACGAAAATATATTCGAGGAGAATCTTCATAAAACAAATAAAAACGTTTTACCTTGATCTAACAAGGACTAAATATTTCAATATTCAATCGTCTACATGGTAGATATAATAATAGCTAAACAGACAGACTGATTCGAAAAGAAAGACTGGAGAAACCAGTGTTGACAGTTTTGGTTGACAGCTTTTAACACTCCAAGTATGAATTCTCAAGTTATTTTATTGTACACGATTCATGCATGCTTCAACTTTCCAGGATCATACTTTCCTCGTAGATAGAGCAGTAACAATTTTCGCAATATGAAGACCTTGAGGATATATAGGTTTGTATGAAGATAATGTCCATTCGGAAGGAACAAGAGTAATTATTGCCTTTAGTAAATTGCAGAACTGTTGATTGTGAGTACCACAAGAGGAAAGAAAGAGAAAAAAAAAGAATGACTTGTTGTTGGTGTAATTTCTGGGAAGCACTGACATAATCAGTTATGTTAGAGGATACAAAACAGGTGCAAAGATAGAGTCCATTAAAATATAGCCTGAAGAATCATCCTCATTACAAGAATGGCAGAGAGACAGGCAGGATGAGTGGGTGTATCTTACAAAAATAGAAGTTGTTCGTTTTATAGCATAATGCAAAATTTATGGCAAATTTATCCGTGCGTGGAACGAACTCTCATTCAATCATGGAGACTGTAGTTTCACCTTTTATTCGAACCAGAAAGGAAACAAAAAAAGAAAATATTTCTGTATCTTTGTTCTGTAAGATACACAGCCGTATAGGTTGAGAGGAGTCAGAAACGACAGCAATATCTCCTGGTCTACTTTCGCTCAATACCGAAGTCCAAAATGAAATATAACACAAAATTGATTTTCCTTACGAATGGTGACTGTACAATGATTCAAAATTTGAGGAAAAAGAACTTTGGCTCCAAATTTTCCGCTTGTAATGAATCAAAAATATATACAAGTATGACCGATAATTCTAAAACACTAAGTTGCAATACTATCATCGTACCTGATGAGGAAAAAAATCACTTATCCCCAAATTAACCATTAAAAGTAGTCAGAGTATGAGAAGCTTGTTTGTTAAATTCAATTGATGGATTCTTTTGGAGAAATATCTTATATGCCAGTATGTACGGCGAATATTTTTTAAAAGAAAAATGCTATCACAAATATTGCACTGCTTCAATGGTACTAGTATTATGACTAAGCAACTGTACCAAAGCTCAGTTTAGACAATTGTGTGACTGGGATGAGTTGCACTGAGCTGTGGTTCTCTCAATATCCTTGCACATAACTCGTCTTATAATCTGTCATACACGGTAAGAATAAATTTACTTGGACACTCTCTGCATCCTTCATTAAATTAAATTAAATATCAAAGTCCGATTATTGATATCTACGTTAGAAAACATCGATCAAAACTCTCAACAAAGCTGTCAATGTAGGTTTCTATCAGTTTTTTGTTGAATTGCCTGGTTGGCTAACTGGCTATATATGTTTATCACAGGTCACACTAATGTAGGTAGGAGGCAGAAAATTTAACCATGTAATCCTTATGACTACAAAATGTTATCTTGTTTTTAAATCTTCCTCTAAAAAGTTTTTTTTTCAATGGAGCTTCAATTTGCAATAAAAGTTTATGCTAAATTGATCCCGTATTTTCTGAAAATTCTGACATCAGAGATGATGATAATTATCATCATCAGCTTTTTAGCGTCCGTCATCACGCTGACTTACTCTCTGTTTGTCATAATTTCACATATGATCTCAGGGGAACCATGTCGTGAATCGTGATGTCCAGCAGTTGTCTGACATTCTTGTAACATATCCAGCCAATTACCAATCGAGTTTTCTAATGGTTTCTATGATATCTTGGACTCCTGTCTCTTCTCTGATATAGTGCTGTCCCCTGATCTCTCCGTGTGAGATTGTGCATGATTCTTGCATATGCATGATGCATGACTCTCGGTCAATCTTTTGGTTAGATTCCATGTTCCAGCTCCATAGGTGACTATCAGGGGATGCATTGGTTGTACACCCTCCTTTTTAGGAATAATGATATTTTCTCGTTCATGAAAGTCGACCATGCTCTCCTGAATGTTTGCCAACAAAATGTGATTTTCCTCTTGATTTCTTCTTCTCTTGAGAATTTCATGGTAATATGTTGTCCTGGGTGGATATTGTGATCTACTTTATTCAACTCTGAATTTTTAAATTAGATCGTGGTGTCTTTGTCTTCAACATGGTGTAAATGACATTCTTTTTGCCTGAATTCACTTGGAGACCAACTTGTTTTCTTTATTTAGTTCGTCTTGCATTATCTAACGTTGATGTTGTCAGCAAATCTGAAACTACCAAGGTATCTGCCGTCTATTCTTATCCTGATGTGGTCCCAGCCTTGGTCCCGGGATCTCATCTCATGGCAGGCTGCAAAGAGTTTGGGAGAGTTGTTATCAACTTGTATCACTCCTCTTTCTTGTTGAAAAGGCTCAGATTTTTCATGTACCCTGGTACAGCTGAGTCAATAGATATGTTGCAGTACTGACATATTCAGAGTCTATGCCTTATATCACAGCTTCAATGACTCTGGAAATATCCGCTGAGTCGAAGGCCTTGTCAGAGCCATCAAACGCTACTTCAGATGGCATCTTATATTCTGTTTCTTTTTATTTTGGTTAGTTCACTGAATGGATATGATCGATGATGGAGTGGTATTTACTGGAAGCAGCTTGTTTCTGTGGTTGATTCTCATCTAGCAATTTGATGATGCAATTAGAAATCACTTTGATGAAGAGTTTGTAGATGTAGTTCAATAGGCTTATTCACGTGAAGGCCTTTAGATTTAATTTTTTTATGTAACAGCATTATGATTGCAGTGCTCCTATTCTCTAGAACTTTACTTAGTTTAAGGTATCAGTTGAATAGAATAGCTACTTTCCTAGTGATGACCTTTCTAGCTCTTTTGGGTGAATCGATGGTGATGTTATCCAGTCCAGGAGCTTCAAACATTACTCTCATCTTATGTGTCCAGGTAATTTTTCACTTTTCTTTGTCTGAAAGAGGGGTTTTGTAAAATTCTTGGGCACGTTCGACGATTCAGTCAGTCTCCATTGTTAAGTCCCCTCTTGCTTCGAGCATACCAGTTACTTGCTTTCTTCCTGTTCGAGAGATGTTAAGATAGTTTTGAAACCCCTATCTTTTGGATTCTTTTAATCTTATGCTTGTTTCTTTTGGGTGTTTATATTATAATCTAGTTGCTCCGATCTTTTCTATCGTCGTTAGTGATGGCTTGAAGTTTCTGCCTTTTATATAAAGATGCTTGTTTTTTATGATTTGTGTACTTTTGGCTTAAACATATTGGCTATTTGAATCAAAGAGGTTGATATATAGTTCTGAAACCCGTTGATGTCGTCTTCTGGTTTGGTTGGGAGTTGATATTGGATTTCCACTTCCAGTTATTTTTCTGATCACGCCTTCTTCCAATTTTTTTATAGATCATCCCCAACATGATATATTGCTAAAAGACGTGGGTCATGTGGTGATTTCTATTGAGCTATTTATCAAACCTGTTCCAGTCATCATTTGATAACACTTTTTCTTTATCAACGGTCTTTTAATGAAATTGTTTTATGCATTTTCAGCGGAGTTCTCATTATCTGTTTCTGTCTATTTGCAATGATTGCCAGAGTTCGAACCCAGTTATTTTTGCTTTGATTATGAGACTGCGTGGTACCGTTCCCCTGTTTCCTGACTTTTTAATGTTATAGTGAAAATAGTTATAACTAAAATATCTAGATTAGAGTAACGTTGGATCCAATTCAAAGTAAGGTCCTATTTGTGGAGATTTCAATGAAAAACTCACCACCTGTGTACGATTTCCAATATTAGCATGAATACCACTGCTGATATGTCGTACTCTGGGACCATATAATCGAATCTTGTTATATTTTGTTCCTCAATAGAGCCAACAAAATGAGAACAAAAAGGGAAAGAAAAATATCAATAAAATGAAAGGATAAACAGGTTCATTTCTGGTTATTCTGAAAAGCCAAGCCGTTCGAAGATAGCTAGAGCGATATAGGTGTTATCGAACAGTCGCTCGAGCAAACCAGAGACGCACGGACATTTTCCAATTCGCCTTACTAAAATGGCGGAAATTGATACAAAACCAACAAAGAAACAGGGGAGGAAAGAATATGTGGTTTACTAAAAACGCAAATGGAGAATCGTCTTACAAAAGAAAACGAAACACTAACATTACAAATAAGATTTATTGACAAGTTAAATTTCTTTGATATTCCCAAAGCGAAATAGACTCTTTGTATTATTTACTGTTTCGGACATATTCCAAGAGAATGTAAGAATTTAGCTTCTGGCAAAGAAAGGCCTCATCGGCAATCAATCTACCGCGTAGAAATATATTTTTTTCAGTATAAACGGATGTAGGCATTTAAAGCAAATAAAAGACATACATCCCCAAAAAGATGAGTGTAATTAGCTAATACATACTTGTAATCAGATCCTTCCCTTGGGACATTGAGAAGCTATTTGAAAACATTTTCATTATGATCACTTTGGCAATCACTTATGTACAATGGACGACCAGTGTGGACAATCAATTCTCGTCTCTCCGATCAAAATCTGTGGTAATTTAAGCAGACAACGCAAATACTATAAGAAGACGAGAGATGAGGCAGGGCAGAGAGAGTATTCTGGAATAGCTAGCGGGTCAACAGTAGTGAACAGAACAAGTCTAAGTATAGGGGGATCACAGCAATGAATAAAAGAATGTACTATACCAGAAGTGATGATGTGATGATGGATTTTCATTCATTACAAGTGGGAAGCTAGATGAAGCAATCTCTTGGAGTTGCTTATAAGTTGCTTGCGTGACAGATGGATGAATAGCCTTTGGCAATTTCAAGTTACGTACATCATAAATTGAAAGGAATCAAGGACACTTTTTCCATGTTTTGATTTAACTTCTATTTCACACCGATAGAAACGTGTGTATATATATATAAAGCGAGAGAGAATTAGAGAGAGATAAGAGAAAGAGAGCAGACTTATTATCTAGTATGTATTGCCCAGCCACCACCCCCATTTCTTCGATGATCTCCATCTCATTCATAATATGGATTCTTGATTTATTGACGACCAGGCGTTGAGTTTCTAACCTTCTTTCCAAATACTAGATATCCTTATGACACTATGTACTGGCAATAATTTAACATCATTATGTTTTTCAATCATTCAGAAAATTTTCTCCAACAAGAATTATCTTTATGTGTGTTTTTATTGAATTTCTCAAATTCATGCTCGGTTATTTTGAGTTCCCCAAAAGAATTTGTTTGATTTTAGGATATCAACCAGAATGTCTTGGGAACATGACCCTTACATTCTTTCCAACTGTTTTGACTTTAATCCCCAAGCTGCACACCCTGATATTCCATCATTCCACTCCAGGTTAGACAGGTTATTTTAAAATTCAAAATATTCACCTCTCAAAGTTAGCAATTTTTTAAAAATGATAACGAGTCTTGAGTTCAATGCTTTCGCCAAATAATTTTTCTCTTAATGTAATTCTGATTCGTCAAAAAATCTGAAACAAAAATCCAACACTCAATATGTAACAGTATTGGATTCATGCATTTTAAAAAGCATTTGCACGTAATGGAAACCCAAATCTACAAGCCAAATCTGAATTTATAGAATCCGTAGCACTTCTACACACGAGCAAGTGTATGCGTAATAGATAAGCAGGCAATGAAATATTGGATATTCAGAACAAATACGTGTATATATCTATTTGTAGTTGTAACAAATAATAAATGTAAATCTACACACGCACACGCACGTACAAACTCACACACATATATGATTATAATGTGCAATATTGTAAATTCTTGTTTGAAATTATCTCCTGTCATTACACCGTTAATGTATTATTTTGCCAAGACAATGTAAATAAGATAAACAATTAAACAAATGTTAAACGTTTTTCCATGTTTTCACAGGTATATCCTAGGCAAGTCAGCTTGACAGAGACTAAAGATTTCTAAGCTGCCCAATAGTTCCTATGCTACGTACTTAGTAGAGAGACATTGGGTAACATTTTAGAAGTCTTTGATATGACTCAAGCATGAATTATCCCTGCAACCTACTGAACTACACATGATCACTCTACGGCTGGGCGGCGCTTATCAGTTTGTGACAAGATCAATAAACCCGTTGAACAGAGCCAAGCATTGTCTTTGGGGAAATATTACAGGATCAGAATTACTATTACTATTGATATGCGTCACGGCTTAGATGTGTCTTCCATTTACACCTGAACATTTTTTCATATCAGAGATAATTTTGAAACTACTGCAAATGATTTTCAAAATATTCGAAGTGGGCTTACAAGTTTTTGAATATTCGAAGTGGGCCTAAATGATAATGAATATTCAAAGTAAGCTTAGAAGTGTTATAAAATCAAATGTTCATTCAGTGGGTGAAAATATATCAAAATAAACTATTTTGTTTGACTCAAGTAGACTATGGAACATCTTTTTTCTGATACATCACATAGAAGTCTTTTAATCAATGCAAAGTATACACAAAGATTATATAAAACTAATCGAGTATATTTATGCAAAATAGCATTGGAATGATTAAACTTCACGAAAATACAAACAAGATAAAGATTTATCGATGAGTGAGACAAGGGATATAATATCACCAAAACTCTTTACAACGAACATTAAAAGTACTTTTCTGTGGACAGACTGGGAAAATATTAGAGTGAACATTAACTGATAATAATTGAACAATCAATGACTAATGAGATGATAATACATTGATAGCATAAATTGCAAAGAATCTCCAGGATATGTTTCCTGATCTAAATAAAGAAAGCCCAAAATTAGATTTGAAATGAACAGAGCAAAGACAAAAGTAATATTCAATAATAGAATCCCGAAAAAGACCCCACGCGTGGACGATGGAGCCTAAGGAGAAGTTGAGGAATATAGTTACTGAAGTCAGGGGATGAAGGCCACGGAAATGAAATAAGATGGTACACAAATTTGTGCATGAAATCATTAAGTATAAATAGAAAGGTACAAAAAAAACCTGTGAATATACTTAAAACATAAAGTATACAATACCAGCTATGACGCACTAGATACGTTGTAGACATTACAAGCTTTTTCCTTTATTTTACAACCGATTTTGAACTCTTACAATAAAATTGCTTGAATTTGTTTTTGTTCTTAGATTCGACAGCCTTACATAAACCAGGATGAATAGTGAGAAGAAGACATTCAGCAGAAATAGTAAAATTCACACTTTAAAGTGGTATGATTCATGTACATGCTTGAATAATACTTCATTCCAAATAAAGAATGAAAGTTTAAAATAACACAAAACGCAATCATTTTTGAAACAACCTAATAAAAAGTTAGATTATACGTATTGATCAGAATCCAAGACAAAAATGGAAAATTGAAATAGAGTTTCCCACTGATCAATGTGAACATTATTAATTCACAACCCTTAAAGAAATGTGCGTGTGTTTGGTAACAGTTTGGGGAAATATAACACATTATTCAAACGAATTAAGCAGTTGGAATATCCAGAAATAAAATTAATTAAAATTTCCTCTCTTCTTTTCCAATTCTGGAGAATTGAGTTAACATTGAGAAAAAAATTCACAAATAGCCTACATAGTTATCTGATTTATAGCAATTTTATTGCCATCGCTTGTGAAAATCACTTTATATTAATTTTAAATTAATTTAAACATTAATTAAAAGTTTTCCTTAATAAAGTAGAAGGATTAATTTAACTGAGGAAAAGTTTCAGAAAATAAAATACGAAAGTGAAAATAAAAGCTAATGACTTGCATTTGGTTATTTCCAATGTTGGTTGTAGTGAATGACATCATGAAAAGATGGGCGTAGTCTTCACATAAAAATCGAATTCAGTCCAAAAGAACATGCAGTACTTTTGGTGTCTTTATGCTATAAGAAAAACCCGAGTGACTTGATTGCTTCTGGGCTTTCTGACTAACAAGCTATCATTTATACGAACAGAAAGACGACACTGCAAGTAGATTTTTAACTAATCCATAGGTGTTATGGCCCCAAGGCGAGATCATGTAATCGAATTATATATTCAAACCTTATCTAAAAATCATTATCCTCATGAATTACATTTAATTTACATATATTATGGGATTTCTCACAAGATGGGCAGATTGATAGATTGATAGGTGGATGGAAACCAGGCCCAAGTTTCTCTCTGAAATTTTCAAAAACTCACATGCTGAAACCATTAAGAGCAGATAAAATCTACCCCCCTCAAAGCGATCAATACAGGCAGAGAGACATTCGGTGAATTATATTAGGATAGTCTGATTACTGGGAAGCAATCTCCAGACCAGCATCCTGATTGGGAACATCCCATAGTGTCTGCGACTTGGCCAACGTTTCTAAGGCATTATGAGTAAATTCAACGTTTAAAGTATTTAGTTATTGCAAAATATATCAGTGTCAAATGATTTTATAGCATTATACGTAACATCAAACCAGTGGTATATGCATAATTGTTTAGTAATACGATATGCTGATTATTTAACTATGCTCTAAAGAGTCGGTGGAAGCGAAGAGTTCCTGTATACACATTCAAATTAAGAACGGAAGATACACATCTATCAATAAAAGAATTTGTCAAGTCTGCATAACATTAAATTGAACATCTCTTAAGTATTTTGTCTGTGTTGATGGCTCGTACTTGTGTAGCTGAACAAGATTCAAAAATGAAAAGTTGAATAAAAGTACCTAAATTACCCGTTGTTAATGACCTCCATTTTAATAACAGACATAACTGTCCTGGTGCCACATTTATGTAACCCTTCACCTGTTTGTTCGTCCGCCACAGTTTGAACATAAAGATGAAGGAAACTGGGTTGACGATAGGTTCTAAGAATAGAATTTCCAGCCAGAGCTCATAAAGAGGGTAAGGGTAGGGAGAGAGGGTCACAGTCGGGGTGTTCAAAAGGGTGTGGCTAAGACATAAATATGATCACTGAAGGAGAACAACTGAACTCGATCACTGGAGAAATAATGAAACCGAGAAAGTGAAATTACGTTGAATGGAATTAGATTTTGATAGTCTGTGAGCGGAAAATTGATTAAGTTCTCAGAATTGTCGCTTCAAACAACTCTCATGACTTTTTTTTAGATTCTACCCTGCTTCAGATTTCTGCCCCTGGGTAAACTGTTAGCAAAGCAACGGGTATCTTACTGCTAAAATGATACTTCATATTTAGTAGAAATACTTTCGTTCAGTTATCTGTTTTCGTCAATCTTAATTCTCCAAAATT
The DNA here is from genome assembly GCA_963457665.1 of Thysanoteuthis rhombus. Lineage (NCBI taxonomy): Eukaryota > Metazoa > Mollusca > Cephalopoda > Oegopsida > Thysanoteuthidae > Thysanoteuthis > Thysanoteuthis major. Next base: position 15,285,177 of record OY735236.1, on the reverse strand, counting down.
ATTCATCCAATCGAGTTTTAGCCAGAGAGGTCTTAAATTCCCAATGTTGCTTTAACTTTTCCTGGTGAAATGTCTCAGTCAAGTTTTTATTTCGTTTTCTTAAAGTTTATAACCCAGATTTATTTTTCAGAAAATAAAATCAGAGATTGGCGCCCATTTCCTTCCGAAATTTCAGTTTATAAATCGTAAAATTCACGATAACCACAACTTATAAAAATAGAGTAAATCAATAAATACAAATAAGAAAAAAAAATTTCAAGTCAATGGATATACGAAGTTTGTAGATTTCAGTTTTCAATTTGAAATCCCCGGAAAATCTGGTTGATTCCACGTCGACATGGCCAGTCCAAGAAGGAAAAGAATTGACTTTATTGAATAAATCTTATCGAAATATTTTTCAAAAAAAGAGTTGGAAAGAAGAAAAATAATTCAATATTGGAAAAGTCTTCTCACTTAATGTGTTATACAAGTATACAATGTTATATATATATACATAGGTATGCCATCACATATTCATAAGTGGAAGCTCTTACAAATATACACACTTTATGCATACGCATTTGCATGGCAGTCATATTTTTATGTATACATATATGTGCACGTGTGTGTGTGTGTAACTTGAATAAAGTTGGACATTTATGAAATCATTCATTTAAAAACCAGAATACATCCTATAAATACAGATTCAAGGGATGCAATTTTTCCAATGTATATAGATGAGACTAAACACTGTGCCATGTGAGGACAGGTGAGGTAATTTCGAGTACTGCATGGTGGTGTGTCAAGAGCCGCAATTATGAGCTATAGGGAAAGTTTTGAGTGCCTTTCTTAAAGGCCAAATTCTCATGGCAAGGCTTCTGGTGTCCTTATGTTCAATGGTGGTGAGTACTTGTCGACAGTGGTCCGAGAAAGGAAAATTTGTATCAATCGACCATACATTATGCAGCTAAGACCTATTAATACGGAAGTTAAACAGAAATTTCGTGCCAAATACGTGCTATCAGAATTGTTACTTCGGTGAAAAATGCAGATAGTTTTTTAAAAGTTGAAAGAATGGATATATCGCTAAGATAGTTTTTTTATTGCCTGGGGCTCTATATTAACATGCCACCAGAGTATCCATGTCAGGGGCATCGTACTTCTATTCATTTATGAGTAAATGCTATCTATTTTTCTACAGGTACTGTACTTCTATAAGCATAAATAGTATTGTCTTTTTTTTTGTTCAGGTGTTTGTTCACCTGTCACGCTACTCGAGGTTGATGTATAAAATATAGAAAAAACTGCTATGACCGTACAATGCCACGTAGGCTGATGACATTCGCATCACCCACCACTAAACTAATGAAATGAATCGGAATCTGAAGCCTAAAATATTGTAAGTCACTCAGTTTTGGTACGGGAAAACGGCTAACGAAGCACTGACATTTGTTAGGCATACGGTATAATTTTGAAAAGAACATATGCATCATTGGAAATCGTAGATAACAATCAAAATACAGGTGGATTGAAAAAGCATATAATGGGCTACGATAAAAAATATCTATTAATCTAATATTTGGTCTCATTAATCAAAAATCTAATATTTGCTTCAAAGTGATCTATAATGTAATCCAAAGTCACTTATGTAGCTCCAATCAGTTATATATGTTATCCTCTTATCTGCTAATATAAAACCACTCAAAACACCGGAGAAACTTTAACAGGGACTGATACGGTCCATCTTAATTCTGTAACTTTTGGTTCTAATTTACGTAAAGATCCAAATCCTGGATATTTGTTGGTTTGTTGACATAATGAAGCAGAAATGTAATCTGTCATTTTTGACAGGTTGTAATGCAATACATATATATATATATATATATACACACACACACACACATATATATATATATATATATATATATATATATATATATATATATATATATATATATATATAAAATGTTATAAAGGGTTGTATATATATATATATATATATATATATATATATATATGTATATATATATATATACATATATATACATATATATATGTTATAATTATTTTTGTCAGATTGAATATCCATTTGTTAATGATATATATATATATATATAGAGAGAGAGAGAGAGTGAGAGAGAGAGAAGGAGAAAGAGAGAGAGATAATTAGATAGATAGATTTTTCTAGAGCAAAATTTTCTTCTTTCTCACTTTTCTCCCCATACGTATGAGCATCTGTGTGTGTTTGTCTCTCTCTGTGTTTGTGTGTGTGTGAGAGATGAAAACGTGCCAATCTCTTTATAGTTGAATAACTCACATTCAACCCAATTATATTCAATTCAAATAACCCCCAAAATATCAGACCCCAGCGGCGATGTACTGTAAATGCCCAACTCTCCCGTCTAGTAATGAACAATGTCCGTTTGCAGGAAAACCTGTCACATTATTTCATTCAACCAATCGAACTTTGCCATTTTATATACAGCTGAAAATCAAGATGTCTGCCGACAAGTAGCCATAGTTATCAATGTAATCTTTGCCCAAAATTCATGATAAAGATGATGAAAATTATCCATCCAGTCAGTCAGCATGGGTAGGGGGAGGCGGATAATCGAATACAAGAACTCGCCAGACGGACGGAACACAATTTTGATGGATTGAAAAAACATATCATTGGGTATGAATATAAAATCGTTATCAATTTTGATATTTGATTTCATTGATTAAATATTTAATATTTGATACCGTGGATACCTGAGTTCAATGTAACCCCAAATGAACTCCAAACCCATTTTTGCCTGAAATACATGATAAAGGTTTTGAAAAAAGTTTTCAAAATGAAAATTCACATTGTAAATAATAATGTATGTAACATCGTTCTCCACTTATAATCGTTGAGTTGGGTACACATTGGAAATTGTTAATAAGACCCAATTGCGGCTTGCCAGGACTGTAAATATTCGTTTTGGTAATGGCATGTTGTATGCTCATTTTGTTATCCATCTAGGTACTAGGTTGCGAAAATTCTGTGATCTTACGAGAACATGATTTGCCTCAGCTGCTTAGCCAATTCTAGTTCTTATGATGTGTGCTAAGAAATGAGGTATTGAGTAGCATTTTCAAAGTATCCTGTATGGCAGGTATGGATTGAAACCCAGTCAAACTGAACAAGGACGACACTTTTCCACAACACTAAGGTTATCGGTAAAACTTCACAAAAATAACATCAAATTGTGGATTGTAATTGTCTTCATGTTGCTTGTACATTTTATAGCAGAATGAAAATTGATGTCTGTTTAATATATTTATGAAGAAATGAAAACTATATGGCATACAGTTTTCTCCATCTCACACACATTCACACATTCACGCGCTCACATATACACACACTCTCGTCCACTCTCCTAATAATTTAAATCATCAACCTGTCAAGACTGTCAGTTCTTATGATGGTCTTGCTGGCTATCTATGTATCTAGCTACCTTGTCACAACTCTCCAAATGTCATCGTACGGTCGTTAATGGGCACCACGAATTGATTATAACTTTCTTTTTCATCTCGAAACTCAAACTCGCATCCATTTTACTCAGGAAACCTGTCTCAATGGAATAACTACGTTACCGATTCAACAGTGGAAACCTTACAGTTGCACTAAATATAAACATAGAGCTATTCCTGAACCCACTCAAGCAGCTTGATACGTCAATATCTTTTTTTTTTATTTACGTATACAGGTTGTAAGGATAGCCGTATCATGTTTTTAATTTCTTAGATACAACATTTTCTTTTTCGACAATCATTTTTTGCATCTTCATTTTCCATTCTTTTTATCGCAACTCTCTGACTGTCGACTGTAAAAAGGTTTGAGATGAAAGGTTGATAAAATCAAGATGAAAGAAGAAAGCATTTGTTCTCTAAACTGCATAATACAGTGACTACATAATGGATCCGATACATTTTTAAAAGTTCCTCTATCATATCATTATACACTATCACCTATCAGTATTAGACAAGAGAATTCTTATTTGTGTACACAACTATTCCATGTTCTATTTTATTTCAATACTTTCTTTTTCACTTTCGTATTAATTAGTCTTTGGTGCAAATTTGTCAGTTTTGAAGCTGAATAATTTTCTAAATGTGCAGGATAATTTTTGCACTCACTATTCATGTGGAATTCTCAAAGTCAGCCTTTTCAGCCTTAAATTACTGCACTTAAACGACAACTACAGCTATTCCTCGGTAAGGCCTTTCTATTTGTTATTTGCTATTAAGCACCAAAGACCCTAATGATAATTCTGTGTCGATTGATATTGATTATTGTTTCTGTTAACATTCATCTAATTCGGAGCAACAAGGATTGTCACGTTGTTGTTGTTGGTGGTGGTGGTGTTGGTGGATTTATTTTGTTTCAATTTAGCATCAAACCTCCGCCTTTGTTATATTGAATTGAAGATCAACTTCAAAGTCACATGTAAATCCTATTAACAACAATAGTTTGTAATATTTGCCTCATAACACGGAATGATATCGACGTTCAAACGTGATGCATTGTTTGAGAACAAATAGTATTCATTTCAAAGGGGGTTTAAGTATCTTTATTCCCAGCGTCAGAAGTGAATGTAATTGGCCAATGATGACTTTTCTTTGAGTCACTACTGTTTTGAACTTGAGTCTTGGGAGCGATTCTAGGAAGGTTATGTAATGTTTTGGAGTACAGCGTTGGAATTTAATCTTGTTTAATATACGACTGCTGTGAGTTATTCCAGTGCAAGGAAAGGTCATGTCGATTAATATAAGATGACACAATGTGCTCACAGGCATGTGGAAATAAGGCTACATTGACTCCCCAAAAAGATGGGATTTTACGATATAATATTTATTTGTGTTGATTGGATTTTCATCTAAAATTGTTAATCGTAAATTCTATGAAACAAGTACAACCATTTCATCAAAATTTCTTAAATGAACCATTTTCATTATTGCCGTTAGATTAATTTATTTCATCCTAAATTTGTGGGGGTTTTTGTAGCAGTGTAAGACAGTCTCACTGGGATTCGGGATGCCGGCTCAAATCTCGGCGAAAGCTGATATCATTTCCTATCAATGCTGCTTTCGGAAGTGTTGACCGTAGCTGTGTCGAGAAACGAATCAACAAAAATAGATGAAATATAAAGTAATCAAAAATTATTTATGAAAACATCAGGGATAGTTGAACATCTCAAAATCGTTATATTTTTTTACTACTGAGTGGGAATAAACAATATGGTGTTGAATAAAAATGGTATGATGAAAAATATATGCATATGGCTAAAGTAAAAAGACTTCTTTTGGTACCATTAGCTGAGACACGCTATCAAAGAGAGGTGAAGCACGGTCGAACCTTGACAGGAAATATTCTTTAAAATGATACTCATAAAAATGGATTGTTTTATTGAATTCCGAAATCATTTCCTCGATTTAACATCGATACATGTATAGATTTGTATCAATATGTCAAATGGAAGTATTGGCGAAACTTATTCACTTCAAGGAGACTTACTGGTTCTATTATCGCAAATTATTTCACTCTGAACAGATTCATTGATGGCGTATATCTACCTGCAGTGAGCGTAATTTGTAATTCTTACAATTTCATATAAAGCAGCAATGATACATAAAGCCTACGGCCAAATTTCGGCGAAGGTCACCTCTTTTATTGATGCTTATACTGCAGAATTCTTGCAGAATGTAAGAGTTGAAATAATAAAAGCAGTGAGAGAATGAAATCAGTCAGAGAAAATTATGAATCAAAGATGATAAGAAATACAACTTCTTCACTATTTTTTTAATCCTACATCGCGGAGAGCCACTAATTATTGAAAAGAAACAATATTTGAAAAGAAAATGTTTACTGTAGGAGGAAATATTTTTCTTTAACTGATCAACTGAGAAGGTTATAACAGTAATAATTATTTAATACTGGATAAAAACCCTCGTCCATTGCAACATGATTCAATGCATGATCAATTAAAAAGTAATCCATTGTAATTAATTCATTACTAGATAAAAACCCTGACTCACTGCTGAATTGCTATTAAAAATTAAACGAATATTTTCCTGAGTTTGCCCTAAAAGTAGAAATATCCATCTTCCGCCGTTGATGTGTTAACAAATTTTGTTTCTTAGAAAGTCAAAGTAATGCATTCGGATTGACGGAAGCGTTGTTTTACTGTTGGCGGTTAATTTGAGTGGAAATTATCGATTTAGCCTCCCCTTTATTCCCTTTTCAATTTGAATTTTCTCGTCCCAGCCATAGGGCAAAGGGATTTGTGAGTTCTCTAAAGGACAAACAGCGTCCAAAAAGCCATATAACTTGAACGTCATTGCTTCGAGCAGCTGAAACCATAAAAACGGGAAAGCTAAAAATTGAATTCAAAGGAAACATCCAAATAGGAAATCAGAAAAAAACATTTATATCTGTTTAATTTTATTTATTTAATTTTCCAGATATTTCTTTTCGGTTGTGAACTCCGAGGTTTGGGACATTTTACGACTAATATTATCGTGGCAATAAAATTTTTATCAGTTTTGTTATGTAACCGTGGTTTGATTATGAGAGACAACTCGTGCTGTACAACAATCTTGCCTCAAACGATCGACTGATTTTATTGTATTATCTAACCTCATATTACGAGAATATTTTAAAATCAAACATAGAACATATTTCTCAATTTACAGAAAATGAACAGAAAATGATGAGTGGAAAATACGCGTTTCCGTCCGTAGACATTGTGAATAATTTTTTATTTTCTCATACATATGAAATACACCGTCGAATATAACTTTGTGCATCTCTATAAACGTTCCTTCCGTTGAATGATATGGAAACAGTCGATGATCTTAAAGTCTAGTGGTTAATGGTAAACAAGCTGGAAAGTCTATTCTCTCGTGAGGAAATATAGCAAAGGCAGGGATGCCAACTTCGTTTTAAAGTTTACATCTACATCAAACAAGAAAAAAGAACTTTATTCAAAAACCGGGACGTTGTACACACAATTTTTGACATTTCCAACGAGTATTTCAGAAATAAATCTCTTCTGTTCCACTTCAGTTTTCAAGTTATCATGCAATGTAACATAATGCATTGTAAAAAAAAGAATTATAATCATATAGATGAAGTCTAATTCTGATTTTTTTGTCTTCCTTTCTTGTACTCCTATTTTCTTCCCCAACAATTACTTATTTTTTTCAAAAATGAATACTAAGATATTGAGTGATGCAAAAATCGTATCTACGTCGTATTTTTCTTTTTTTACAAAAACTTTTCTCTCTTATTACCCTTAATAAGAATATAAATTTCTTCCATTGTTACGAACAGGGTTTATCTCTCTCTAAGCACACTCTTCCCGGGTCATTTAATTATTTACAAACGCCGTTATCTAGTCTTGATATGACTTTGTTCCCATTCTCAGGTATCGTCAGATGCACTTTATGGAATTTTCGACTTACATCGCAGTTAAAAACATCATAAAACGCCTAAAATATATATATATATTCTCAAGATATGGGAAATAAATTACATATTATCGCGATTAAATATCATAATTTAGTTTATAAAAAAATATTTCTTGGTTTTATTCATTGAAAACAAAACTTTTTCATTAAGATAAATTATTATAGAAATATTTCTTAATTCATGGGAAAATATCTAAATAACAATATCTGACATCTATAAACGACTGGAAATCTATAGATTCAAATGCAAAACATCTAAAATTGGAGCCAGGGGTGTACTTTACACTTCTGTATGTCAGTCAATCAGTGACGGTAATTGCTACTAGAGATGCTTGAGCATCTAGGAATTCAGCATAACATTGGTTAGATTCTTCGCTTTTCTTGGACTGTTGGTTAGAGAGAGAAAGAGAGGTCGAAAATTCGTCAGAATTTTCCTTATCTAAAATCATCTCAGGACCAGCTCTCTCATTCGGGTAACGTCTGACCACCTTCAACAATTTGGCTGAAGTTTCCAAGCCAACGAATCTTAAGGCTAGATGCTCAAAAGACTGAGACAAAGAAATGTTCTTGGAATGTTCCTTTGAGAGTGGACACTGCCTCTTCTTGGTTGTTTTACAAATGCATTTCATGAACAAAGGCACATCAGCACTTGATGTTTACTTATTTCACCTCAGCCTGTACTTTATCATATCTATTCATTCACATCATATCTGTGTAAATTAGAGACCAGTTTTTCTATTATGTCATCCTTTTTTGTTGCTTGATTTCTTGTGCTATATCCTCCACCCTGGTTCACTCGTGGATCTATCTCAGTCTTTTCCTTTAGCTAAGAGTTTTTCCTATCATTACTCTTTCCATTGCCCTCTCTGCAGTTCTGTGTTGGTTTTCCATTGATTTTGTTAGTTCCCAGGTTTTAGGTTTGTAGCATTCATTTATTGTATACTTTATAGTTCATTCATGTTGGCAAGTTGTAGTTCAGTATTTCTCTATTTATACCAAATGTTTTCCAGCCAATCTTTATCAACTGTCTTCTTTCATTTTCGTGATTTTCCTCAAGCTTTATTAACTGACCCTTGTAAATTCATTCTTTGACTTTTTCTAATCCTTACCCCCCACACACACACATTTTGGGGTTTTTATTCAGGATTTTATCATTGAACTTCATTTTATCTTCGTTCTATTCATCTCTAACATTCGTAAAGAAAACTGAAGAATAAATGTACCGAAATGATGCCTCGAAACAAAAAGACTCAGAAAATATGGTAAATATTAGCAATAACCTCTTAAATATTTGTTTATTCATATTTGAAGGCCTTATAACGACAACTAACATTGAATGAAAAAATATTTCCTTGATAAACACTAAAAACATTTATTAACAATTTTACAATATTTGTGGTGCAATATTGCCGAGAGCTACATTCAATCAATTTTATTCGCTCATTAGAGTTGATACTAAATTAAATAAACAGTCATTCACACCGGGATTTCATTATTAAGTCAAAACGCCATTTATTAACAAATAGAAAAAAATAATATACTATGTTACCGAAAAAACAGCAGGATGGAACAAATACCAAAATATTTAAAGCGATTTCTAACACGTAATACTTGAAGAATTTTGATTTACCTTTTTCCACTTTTCCTTATTCTTGCTTTAACCCTTAAGATCAGAGAAAAAGCACTAACAATGAATGATAAAAAATTATGTATATAAACAGTGATCAATGAATCGACAGAACATATGGTACTTAAAGCAACTGGAGCACATAAAGAGTTAATATGTTAAAATGAAATAAGATATAAAATACTATAGGACGAGATAAATTGTAATTTAAATTTAAATTGTCATGTTAAAAACACTCATATTTTAAATTTCGTCCTCTAAGTTGAAAAGAAGAAGACAAAAATGTCTTCAATTTTTCTCCAGCCATTCTACATGCATCCTGTACATCTACATGAGACGCCTTTTGGTCAGTCCATAATACGTTGAATATTGATTTGGGCAACCAGGTGGCTGCAGACCCCTGAAAATCTTCACAGGTATCAACACGACAGGGTGGGTAGACCTTTATAATATCTTGGGTCCATAGATTTATTAATCAGGCTGATAATTTAATGGTAACACACAAGACCTCATATGGGCAATTATGAAATTATTACAGAATGCATCAGTCGGGGTTTCTACTTGAGCCGCATATAACTATTTGGTCAGTGACAAGCAGCCAATTCTAACCTTCTGGATCCTTCCATTAGTCAATGGTGCATCAACTGACCGATCAAATTTATACACTTCAGATAGAAAAAAAAATACTGTGACACTGTCTCCAATTTCATGCCGAATACATCCAACTTCCGGTAAGATGAGAAATCTAGAATTTCGTGTTCTGTCTGGGCAGGTTGCATACACTATTTGCTATACAAAATCAGTTTGAAAATACATTGAGTACAATGGCTTACATAAGGCTTTTATAAGTGAGGATGTATTAGGAACAGTGACGGTGGAACAAACAAATAGTATCAAACACATGAAACAAACATTTGAAATCCCCTAACGTTCTATTTGACACTATATCGATTCCTCAGCTGTAATGCAGAGAGAGAGAGAGAGATGTCGATTCTTTGACGCTCAAGAAATGTGAGTCATCTTTGATCGGTACGTTTATAATTCTTTAATTGGTAGCACTCGTGAAAAACAAAGCATGTACATTCCAGTACAGGATGAAGTACACAATGTTACCCCGTTGAGGGAAGCGACTAAAAAATCCTTGTTGCATTTACGAACGAAGCAAAACTTGACTATCTACTTAGGCAGGTTCTTAGTGGAAGATTTTAGGAAGAAACAGAAAGACTACGCCGTTTCTCTTCAAAGACCTACTATTTATAATGTCTCTGATAGTGATCAACAACCGAAAGGAAACAGACATGAAGAAGCAGACACTCACTTTTTGCACCATTTATCAACTCGAGCAGAGCAGAATCCATTCCTGTTGTTAAAATTGGTGTTTCCAGATACTTATGTACTATTTCCTTGACCTTCCCATACCAGCAAATTTCGTCCCTGGAAGGAGGGATAACAAGCTGTCCATTAAAATTTGGAGAGCGCATGAAGCTTCGGACTGATAAAAATCCTGCAGTGTTTGGCTTCCACACTTTTACCAGCCATGACCAAACCAACAAATTCAGCTGGATGTTCAAATTAACTTGCTTGAAAGTATTTACAGCAAGTAAGGACATGATGAATCTTCTCAGGGACTTTGTCAAAGTGAAAATGATTTAAAAGGTTCGTTCATCAATCGATTTGTCCAGTTTGTTGTTAAACTATATTCCAAGAGTTGCTTCACTGAGGTTCAAGATACTTCGAACTTAACTGATGACTTTGATCTGGAAATCATTACCTGTCCAGAAACCATAATGACCTAACCCTAAAATGCACAGCTAGGAAGTTAAGGCAAGTACATATTTCACAAATGATCAGCTACAAGTCCTGAAACGGTAATTGACATGAGTTTTTGCAAATGTGAGAAAGAATGCAACGAAATGCAATACAAATGGCATTAAATATAAGTGGAATGTACCAAGTTGTATTAATCACACTGTGAAAAAATGTGAGATGATGACGGAGAAAATGATGAAGATTTTGTGCAGTCAATTCATGTATTCTACTGTTTTCCTACCCGATAAAGATCACTTTAACATTGATCACTCCGTTAAATCTGTTGAAAGCAATCTTTATTTCCTCTTGGTTTTTATTCTTAGTCACTGAGATTCTACACGAGCAATGTTGACAAAACTGTAAATAAACGTCTGATGCAGTGTCGCTGTTACAACATTCATATTGATTAAAACCCTGACTAATATGATTGATTCATTATTTTTGTTCCCATTAATTATTAATGTGCAATGTTTTACTTGACAGTTGTTAGCTTTATGAATATCTTCAAAATTACAAAACTCATATGAACAAAGTTATTTATGCGGAGAAGGATTAATGAAACTAATTTGTAATTGGCTTTAATTTATTAACCATCGTTTGCCAAATACGCAACTATCATATATCATACATAATTAATCAAATTAAAAGCTAATATTAATTACGTTAAGCATAAGACAGGACCATTTACAAATTGAATACGAAAAAATAACTTCTATTCAGTGGTCTGTGTTTTACGCAAATTAGATTCTGGTCTGCGAATTACCATATAAGACACTTATGACCGCTTATTTTCAAAGCAAATTAGATCAGTCACTATACTCTTCTTGGTCCATCTTAACGTTCTAATTAACTCGAAAATAATTCACAGACAGGCCAATTTTCAGTCTTTTAATTTCTATTTTCGGCATTAAAAGGAGGTATTTTGAAGAGGTAATGTTTATTTGTTGTCTATAGAATTTTTTTGGTCCTGAACTGCCTGACAGGGAGATTAAGCCTTCTACCAACACACCTTGGGTTATATATAAAGAATACAATAAAAAACATATTTTTCCAATCTTACTTATGAAAATTTACAAATTCATTTCTCAATACTTCATACAAAAGTAGTAACGCAAAAATTCAACGGAATTATCTAACGGTAAATCTCAGTCTTGGCTACTTGTAATATTGATCTCAGATCTTATACTTTGCACCAATGTTAGTCTTTTATAATATTAAAATAATCAGTAGGTAAATTAATTGATTGGCAGGGAGTTTGAGTTTGGTTGAAGGAGCAACATGGCAGCTCCGATTTTAAGACGGTCCTCGGAAATTAGTGGAGTTACACAGAATGGAGGTGCATGTATATGAATGTATCTATGCTCCCCATATCCTTATCCGAGGTGACAGATGGTTATGTACAAACAGGTAATTGCTAGAAAGATCCATATCTGGCTTGACATAGAAATTGAATCTTTGTTCTGCCTACACCAGGTATTCTCCAACGGTCATCCATCCGACTACTGACCAGGCTTGGCATTACTTAACTTTAGTGATCTTAATTGAACAGATGTATCCAACGTAATTCGTCGAAATACACGTAGTCTTGTAAAGAAGTTACCCGCTCCTAATCCTTGTGCTAACAGTTTTGCAGAGATGCATTGAATATTCAATTCAAAGCACTCTTCGACTGGGCCACAATGATCTGTTTCAAGTGAATGTGTGAGTATATATTTGTGTGTGTATCGATTGTGCATTCCTTGATCATCACGAATTAAGTACCAAAAAGAAATCTTACTATTGATTATCTAATAAAATCATCAATAATATCAGTACATGAATAATTGAATATTTCTACATTTTTTATACAAAACGTTGTAGGTCGGAAAAGAAAAAAAGAGTAAAAAAGAGAGACAAATGAGTTAAAATCTGTGGAATCGATACAAATGAATTGATTTATAATTCCCATTAAAACCTTTCAATAATTTCTATTAACAATAAAGTCTCCTAGATGCTGTTGGATGTGGAAACTGAACCATTGAATCGTCATTATTAAAGCAGGAATCTCCGAGACCTCGTGAATCAAGTAGATACAGAAGAATACCAAGTGAAAATAAAACTATTCAATGAAAGTAAACGGGTTTGGTTGGTCACTCAATAGAAACTGTTACTTAATCAATGTGTTTTGGTGGGATGATCAAGCAAGAAAATGGGAAATTGCTTTTTGTTAGACTAAAAAACTTCCAATTAGAAAAAAAGCTACAGCCGGACAGAAACAGAAGGGTCAGTTTAGAATAATTGTACTGTGTGAATTGAATCCTCCCCTAAAAGCTTCTTGAAAAGGATAGTTTATAGAAAAATAAAGAAAAATGTTTTTTAGACATAATAATTATCGTTTAAATTCCAAGCCCTTTAGCTCCTTTGGTGCAGCCTATTCGCAGACCCGAAAATTGAGAACCATGCAACGTGCACATGAAATAGTTATGCTGGGCCTCACATGGAGAGACCACAAGACAGCACAGTACATCCAAGAAAAGACAAGAGACAGGGACAAAATAGAATCCATTAAAAATCTCAAATCTTGGTTGGCTGGTTATGTTGCAAGAATGGCAGACAACCGATGGACATCACGACACGACATGGATCCTCCGAGATCACATGTGCAACCGAGGCCGGCAGAATATTAGATGGAGAGACGAGCAAGACAGGTTCAGGAAGTACTGGCTCCGCCATGCCCATGATAGAAGAGTGTTGCAAATCTTTGGGAGGTCTATGTCCAGCGACGGACGTTAAAAAACTGATAATGATTTGCGAGATATATACATATATAGTCAACCTACCAGTCAGACTATCTTGAAATTTGAAGAAACCTAGGTTGACAGTTTTGGTTGACGGTTTCTAAAATAGTGATGTTAATTCGCTTCTGTTTGGATCGAAATAATGAATGGATAGGATACAAAAACTTCTGCACCAACGAACATGTGAATGACAGTATTGCAAATAATGATCGAAACTTTGGAAACATTTCAAATAGATTGGTGGGAATGAGAAACCGGGGAAGGACTGTTGCTGAAGTTTAGTTGGCTAGAACACTGAGGAGAGTCCTAAAGTATTGAGGAGACTTGTTGTCCCTCAACCCTCAATAAAAGTCACGAATCTCTGTTGGTGTGACCTTCTTGAAGAACGAATGAGAAATAACAGAAATTATACCACTACTACTACTACTGCTGCTGCTGCTGCTATTACTACTACTGCAACTATTACTACTACTAATGATGATGATGATAATAATAATGATGATAATGTTAATAATAATAATAATAATAATAATAATAATAATAATAATAATAATAATAATGATAATAATAATAATAATAATAGTAATAGTAATAATGATATACACAGACAGATAGGGTAATCAGACATCATACATCATGGTGCATGGTACAGAATAAAGAGAGTGCCTCATAATTGATGTCGTAATACTTGTAGAAAAATATTACACACACACACACACACACACACACACACAAGGAAAGAAATTTGCCAATTTGGAGATGTGAAGCCTGTGCTAGTTGTAATCGGAGCATCGGGCTCGATCCTGACAAGGTTATCATGCCATATCGAATGATTAGACATCAAAGTAGACATGCAAGTTCTCCCAAAATCTGCCATCCTTGGAATAACTCAGGGTTAGGGTTAGGGTTAGGTCGAGATAGGTTGTTTTTTGTCGTTTTCTTTTTCTGTAGACTGCATATTAAAGCACTTTTGACTACGGATAGCTTGAGAAAAGTGATCTCTGTTCGAGGACTCATGTTAAGGCTGCCAGTCGGCTTAAGAGTTGAATAACTGGTATGCATGATGATGATGATGATGATGATTATTATTATTATTATTATTATTATTATTATTATTATTATTATCATTATTATTATTATTATTATTATTATTATTATTATTAAGAATTGGAACATACGTAAAAATGCAAGTGCAGTTTCTCCAGTGAAAATGAAACATCTGAATAATCTTTGTCAACTGAATCGGAGACGGCAAAATTGTTAATGCTGATGTTCTTGGCTTTAACTTAGGATGACCTTCTGATACTAATATTATTTGTCTCACTAATCGGGTCCAGTTTGATAAATACAAGTCATGTGTCGCTTTCTCGTGAAGTAAAATCGAAATTTATTCATGTTTTGAAGGAAAATAAAATTTTTAAAAGCTTTACGCTTCATTTTGATTGTCTAGCTATGAGTCTCTTGGTAATGGTTTACACTTGGAAATCGGGTCGGTCGGGTTAGGTTGTATTTTAGACTGCACATTGAACTACTGTAAACTTCGGATACTGCTGTAGGTAACACGATTGAGTAACGCATACTACTACAACTACTACTACTACTACTACTACTACTACTACTACCACCACCATCACTACTACTACTACTACTACTACCATCACCACCGCTACTACTACTACTACTACCACCATCACGATCACCACCACTACTACGACTACTACTACTACCATCACCATACAGTGGACTAAGAGAGTGTGGAGAGGAGGGCTGGAGACTTCATGAAACTCAAGCTCTAGCAGTAACCACAAGGCAACTCGTGTGAAATGGCAAATAGTAATAGTAATAATAATGATAAACGGAATCGCTCATCATGGCAGCCCAAAACAAAACTATAAGGACAAACTACATAGAAACAAAATTCGACAGAACACTGACAAACAGCAAATGCCGCATGTGCGGTGAAAGAGATGAGACAGTAAACCACATAACTAGTGAATGTAGTCAACTCGCCCAAAAGGAGTATAAGCATTGACATGATAGAGTAGCAACGATGATACACTGGGAACTAAGCAAACAAATGGGATTCGAACATGTGGAAAAGTGGTATCAGCACAAGCCAGAGGCAGTTTTGGAGAATGACAACCACAAACTACTCTGGGACTTTGACATCCAAACTGACCACTTCATCCAGGCAAGAAGACCGGACTTAGTAATAGTAGACAAAAAAGGAAAGCCTGCCAAATAGTAGACGCTGCTGTACCTGCATACCATAGAGTTAAAAAAATGGAGAGTGAAAAACGGGGAAAATACCAGGACCTAGCAAGAGAGTTAAAGAAGATGTGGAACATGAAAACCAGGGTAGTACCGGTCATAGTGGGAGCACTAGGAACTGTCCCCAAAACGCTGACGGTGAGACTGGAGGAGATCGGGATTCGGGGAAGGATTGAGACCGTACAGACCACAGCACTACTGGGAACTGCACGGATACTGAGGAAGGTGCTAGAGATATAAATACTGCATCGAATTTTAGCCCTGACATAATAGGTGAAAGAGAGAGGAGACGTTAGCTGAAGACCTAAAGAGACTTATTGTCTCTCAGCCCTCAGCGATAACCACTGGGCAACCGGTGTGAAACTGTAAATCGCAGAATTACTGCGACCTATGAGTACTAGGAGAGGAGGGCTGGAGACTTGAGGAGACTTGATGTCACTCAAACTCCAGCGGTTACCACCAGGCAACTGGTGTGAGATTCCATAATAATAATAATAATGATAATAATAACAATAATAATAATAATAATAATGATGATGATAATAATAATAATAATGATGATGATGATAATAATAATAATGATAAAATAATAATAATAATAATAATAAATTGTATTAAAGATTATAATCAATGATCAGTTTAATACAAATTAATACATTACTACAAAAATACTGTGTGATTTTTCCATCCTTTTCTCTCGAATTTCAATTATCATCAAATGATGAGGGTTAGTAAGATGATGAATTCTATTCGTGAAGCCAAATTAAATCGGCAGAAATTAATGTTCCAAAAATGCCAGAGAGGAGCGTTGAACCGATCATTAAGAGCAACGTTAACTGAATTTGAAATGAATTCAAATATTTAACACTGAAATGATAAAAGGTAATAATAGATGCAAAAAAATATACAGGGATTTTCAATAATGAGGCATTCAAGAAAAATATCTTACGTCAGGCGCCTTTTATAACTTACACTTAGACAGCAGCAGCAGCAGTAATATTTTTTTTAATTAAAACGATTGTTGTATCACCTGAATACAATTTACAATATATATACATATAATGGAAATATTATATGCAAAAACGTGATTTTCGCATGATTAACAATGAATAAATGTGATAGGATTTTTTTGATTTTTTGTCTATAAAAACCTTTCACCAGGTTTTTTGGAAACTATTTTTCCAACTTTGTGTGAATTGTTGTCCCTTATTTATGAAATGATTTTTAAGGAACGAACACCATTTTGTAGAGAAATGCGTTGACAAAGCACTTCTCAGAGTACTTTTCAGATATCTTTTTGAACATTTTTTTTATATCTATTTTTTGCAATAAGTGCCCCCATGCCCCAATTTTTTTCTCGCCCATTCTTCCAAAGCACTTTCTTAATAATATATTCAAATTTTTTATCTCAATCTTTGGCGAGGTTCCAAACATGCTCATTAGAATTTCCACCTTAAAATTTTTTTCCACCGAAAAAATGTACCCAAATTAATAAAAATTGTTTTAATGGCTATTAAGCATTAAAAAGCAACTGAGAAATTCATAAGTAGCTAAGAAAAAGATATTCATCAGGCATGAGTTCTCCCCTTGGAATATTTTGATTAGATTCAGAAAATCGTTTAATATCATAAGGATATCCAAAGTGTTTTTGAATTAAAAAAAAATCGTTACACGTAGTTATACAATCTGCTGATACATCCATTGTAACGAAAACTATTTGTAGATGTTAAGTTTGGTTGGATGAAAGAATTATCTTATTCAAACATGATGAAATGGGTGGCGACAGTTGACAGCTATGTCTTTATTCTTGATGTGATTGTGGCACATGACTTTTGTTTTACTGAAGTTCATATGTAAGCCGACCTTTTCGCTTTCTTCATTTAGTTCAACTAGCAGTAGTTGAAGGTCGTATTTGTTCTCTCCAAAAAGTACGATGTTGTCTGCAAATCTGAGGTTGCTCAGATATTTGCCGTCTATTTTGATTCCTCTATTTCCCCAGTCCAGGTTATGGAAGATCATCTCGAGGCAGGCTGTTAAAAGTTTAGGT
The DNA here is from genome assembly GCA_963457665.1 of Thysanoteuthis rhombus. Lineage (NCBI taxonomy): Eukaryota > Metazoa > Mollusca > Cephalopoda > Oegopsida > Thysanoteuthidae > Thysanoteuthis > Thysanoteuthis major. The sequence goes on along the minus strand of OY735236.1, from coordinate 15,267,170 downwards.
AGCTGGTATCACCTTGTCTTACTCCTTTTTGGAATTGGAGGGGTCCAGAATCTCTACACTTTCTAATGACGGCGAAAAAAAAATCCACGAAAAAAAGAAGCTCGACCTTCAAAGCAAGCTCAATCTTCGAAAACAAGACGATTCCAATAATCCTAAAAAGAAGAGTATACAACCAATGCATCCCCCCGATAGTCACTTATGGAGCTGAAACCTGGAAACTTACCAAGAGACAGACCTGCAAACTGAGAAGTATGCAACATGCACATGAGAGAATCAAGTTCAACCTCACATGGAGAGATCACAAGACGGTAAGATATATTAGAAAGAGAACAGGGGTCAGAAACATCATAGAATCCATTAGAAAACTCAAATGGCAATGGGCTGGTCATGCTGCAAGAATGATAGATAACCAATGGACATTACGACTCACAGCATGGATCCTCAGAGATCACATGCGAAACCGAGGCCGACAAAAAACAAGATGGAGAGATGAGCTAGACGAATTTAGAAAATACTGGCTCTGCGACATGCATGTTAGAGAAATGTGGCAGATCCTTGGGAGGGTCTATGTCCAACAACGGACGTTAAAATACGTATGATGAAAGTTGTTGGCGAGCCGAAAAGATGGAATACACAAGATATCGAATGTGTCAATTGTCCTAAACAGCATAGATAGAACAATCAATTAAAGATATTGGCAGCTGTAAAAAGTAGACCTGCGTTCAACAAGAAGCAATCCTGATACAAAGTGCTCTTACCATTGAGTCAAACAGGTTGTGAATCGGATGCCCGAATATTCTTATGCATAAATTTACGTTACTCTTTCACGGACATTTTTGCCCTATGATTTCTAAACGTAGACAATTATATCATGATGAAAATAGGTATAGAACATTTTTGAAAACTCTATTTGAACTGACATCCTGTTATTAAAGGATGAATATTTAAATATATGATTATCCTTTTTCTTAATAATATATGCTTATGAGAGAGGCCAAATATGCCTGTGTGTCTGTGTCAGTGAAGTATAGATTGTACAAGATGTTACCATTGGTTCTTTCCTGATATCTTATGTTCACGGCCATTTGAAATCCAAAATGCTGTTTTTAAAGGTCGGCGATCTCTCTTTGGTAGAATGATATGAGCATGCGGTAAAAAATATTTTAAAGACTTGAAAACCATCATCCACGGATGATTTCTCCATCGGCCTTAATATATCAATTAATAACTTGATGCTTGGTTTATTTATTTTTTTATTTATCTATTCATTTTGCTGTATGTACCCATATCAAAGGCGTTGCAGGGTTACGTACACACGGGCAATAGTTAGTAAGGTCTACCTCCATCTTGCTATGCCTGTCGAAGTGTACAATACCTTGTATTCCAAATGGCCACCCATCTTCTTACTACTTCTAGCGTAAGGGGGATATTTCTCAATTCTAGTCCTTGTACGGAGTGAATAACTGAGAGGGATTCAGTGCCATATTTTAAAATCTTTTGTATGACTCATCTGCGGATTGAACCACGGCTTATCGAACCAGAGGTGGAATTTCTACCATCGAACAAAGCTGATTGGTGCGTGACGCATATTAAAGACTTGAAAAGCTTCGTCTTCAGCAGATGTCTCTATCGGCCTTAACAAGTAGACGAATAACTCTATGCATGGTGTTGTAACTCTTTCAATCCCGCTTTTAATCAACTAACCAAAGCAAGTTAAGCATACATGAGAGATATAGACTTGCATACAGATATCGACCTTAATTCAATATAGATTCTTAACACGTCCCTTTTCAACAGCTGGAATGGCGTGGTCCGGTTGGAAGAGGGTTAGATTGAAGATCTGGAATTCATTTTCAGAATAGGAAATCTCTTTCTAGGCATTGGTTATCACGACAGCCTAATCAATTAGGTCTAAAGTGACCATACTGAGCTGATTTAATTTACTTCACAAGCACACCGAGTCCTCTGCTAGAGTGACCTGAGTTTGCTAATCGTCACCTGATCTGAGGACAGTGAGCAACAAACGCGATCTTGTTGGAATAAGTGGAGATAATGCGACATGGTGGATAGGAGAACAAAGATAAGGATTCTCACCTTTTGCATGCAAGACCTAAGTTCGATTCCCCATCTTGACAAAGGGATTAATTTTAGATGTTTACTTTCCATAAGTATATAACAATAGATAGGATTCGAGCATCACTCAAATTACTGATATCAATCTTTTCCTTATTTGCTGTTAGTCTTGCAAGGATTGGTATAGCAGATCATTCAGATTTGTGTACTAGCCACTAGTCTTCTCTTTTGTTTAATAGTTTTCATCAGTAAAAAGAGAAGATAGGTGGACTAATTGAGAAAGAACTACTGTTTTTTTTTCTCCATACAGATTATACACCGGCGGTAGACCGAAAAATCGTGTGGCATAATTGAACACAAGTAACTGAAACAGTAGATTAAACGCTTTTGACAATTGAACTTGTTTATAATCAAGCCAGGGACATTTTACCATCCATCCACCATCGGAAGAGTCACGTTATTCTTTTACTTGAGCATTTAGTATAGTCCATTTCCGGTTTGATAGACCGGTTGTAACTTCACCATTTTGATCGAACGTTTCCGGAACATGACCTCAATTTTCTGTTTGCCAGCTTTTCATGACACTGAACTAAGGGTTGAACATTACAGATTTTAATTCGGAGTAGCCCAGTCTACCCTGCTTTTTAACCATGATGAAAGTTGGTGAAGATGGATTAATGTCTCTTTGAATAGTATTAAGTGAACGCAGATTATTTTAGCCGGACTTTAAAGTTTGCTTGGAAAAAAGCTTTTTGAGCTCTTCGGCCCTATTTTGACGGATCCAACAGCATCTAGATATTTTCAGATGTTTTCTTCTCTAGTTTAGATGTTTTGAAATGGGGAAACGCCACAACGTTATGGATAGAATTTATTCTCACCATATTCATTCTGTGGGGGAATTCTCTTCCATGACTTCAAATTCTGACGCTAGAGTTGTTCGATTATTGACTGCAATGGCTAATTTTCATTTCTCTTTTGAAAAAAAAATAGCTGGTGGATTTTGAATCATCATCATTAATTTTAGGCAACTGTTTGCCTCAATTTCAATTTCTGTTGCTCTTTATCAAATCAAAACTCTTGCTGGCTTCCCTTTGACAGCAAGTTGATGAATAAACAGTGCAGGTCAGAATAAGAAATAAGCCCCAAATTAGACTCACGTCCCGATTCTTGAGGGGGCTGCAAATCGCGCTAATATCACAATCTGCATCAGAACTATGAGACCTCATGGTAAGCAGCAGTCGAAATCAGGCATTTCAACCTTTTCTTTTTTCTTTTATTGATAAGCAATGCCAGATTCGCAAGCCTTTTTTTTCCAAAGATATTTTTTGGATAATGAATAGTAAATCATTTTTGATGTTTTGTGCAACTATTTACCTCCATCTCCTATTTTGTTGGCTTGTTTATCGATATTTCACTCGAATCGTCTTCCCTTCAGCAATGGGTGAATAAATAAGCAGTCAGATTGGAATAAAGAATAAAATCCTGCTTTTATAGGCACGAAAACTATTTACCTAGTTTCATTGGGATTCCTCAAACTGTTTTTTAGATAGGCTTTGAGGCATTCACAAAATACGATTGCTCGCTATAACTTTTCAAAACTCCTTACGGACGAATTATTGACGTGAAAGCCTGCATACTACCTTTGCAAAAATATTTCTATTACATTCTCTGTGCAAATGGAAGAACGTAAAAAATGGAACATCTTCATGTCCAACCTATGGTGAAAAGAAAAAAGAAAAAGTCGACGTGTTTCACAGGTCAACTAAAAATATTGTTAGAATAGATTATTTCTCTTATCCGTCTTCGTGTTGCCACTGTTAGTCACGCAACGATGTATTTTCGATTCTACGCTACACGAACGTTATCCAGTCAGATCTTTTTCAATGCCAGTAGCGGCCACAGCACAACAATAAAATCTAAGTTTTTCTATCGTTGATTTAGTTATTTACCTCCAACAGTGAAGTTGGAAGAGGTATATCTATTGACCCATGCCTGTCCGTTTGTTTGTGAATATATTATATACTCTCAATGAATCTCAACAATTTCTCGCCATAGACTGCGAGAACGTGATTACATTTCGCAGCATGTCAACAAAATCCTTTTCAATTTGTAGATATTTTATCATTCGATAAGAAAGGCATTAAAAGTTACCATTCATATAAAGAAGGCCGAAGCTAAATTTCAAGGGGAAGAAATATTCTACATTAAAACTTTGGTTTTTAACTTTGCATTTCCAGTCTTTAGCCAGTTTACCGCATCGGCAAAAGTATGTACTCTCTGAGTGCTTTCAAGTTCCACTTGTTGCCGTATATTTTAATTGTTAGGCAATGATTATAATGTAATTGTAATGTAACAGCTAGGCTCAAAGCAACGGCTAAATCATAGTCTTCTGGTATGAACTCTTCAGGAATATGAAATCAGATTTTAAATCTTATGATATCTATTTGCGCACATGTTATAGCACATAAAAAAGGCTTTCAAATCAATCAATAATTGTCAACAATTGAATGACCATAGCATCAAAATTTGAAATCTTGGGAAAAGGAATTCCATCGCAGAATTATGGTCATTTATGAAATTATCGGTGTATCTAGAAAAATGTGGAAAAATCTAGATTCTTGAAAATTTAAGTGTTTTTAATAAACCATTCAAAATAAGGCTCTCAAAGAGTCAAAAAAGCTTTTTTTTATTCTCAAAAAGATAAAATTAGAAATAAATTTAGAACAGGTGTCGTGGAGTACTGATGCTAATTTTGATCAGAAGCGCTGGAACACATAGAAAAACACCCATAAAAATGGATAGTACCTTTGATGGCTATGATTGTTCAGGTACATGTAAACAGCTGAAAGAACAGTGAGATAATTTTCAAAAAAGATGCAATCAAAAATATATTGAAAAGTAGGTGTGAGAAGTTTTAGAATTATTCCGATATTTGTTTACATCATTTTCAACATTCATTATTTACAAGCATAAACTGTTTAGAGAATCAGCAGCTCAAATATGCATCCATATATTGTTATGTATACAGAGTTGGCTAAAAAGAAATACCTACACTGTATGTATAGCTCCAATTTCCTTTTAGGTGATGGCGAAACTAGATAAGTGAAACCATGTGAGTAGCATGTGTGACCAGATGTGATTGATTTCATTTGAGTATCTCAATTATGTATAATTTTATTTTGGTTTCTGTATTTTGGATTCTTCAACCCTGCCAATTCATAGCGGGACCTGATTGATGGGCAAAGGTTTCGCGCAGAGTTTTGTTCCCAACTTGGAAAAACTGGCAAAAGGGACATGATATTTTTATAGAATTTTCGGTCATTTTCCAGCTTCTACAAAAGTTCTGCAGCAACGCTTGTTTTCTTCTGGACTTCTGGATCACACTTTGCAGCAATGAGTCTCAAGTTTTGATCCTTGGTTCAAAGGTTTTGACAAAAAACTGCAAGATACTCCCATGCCTACTTCAAGTCACACTACGATTAGCACGAATATCTTTTCAAGTGCAGGAAAAATGCAAAATCATTTCAAGTAAATGACTTTGTTGTGTCATTTTTCAATTGAGTCAAAATCTAGAATGGATCAGTTTTGAACAAGAATTTTTTTCATTTACTATAAGCGTAGGCCAGATGAGCTGTCAAATGCCAACCCTTACGCACATCAGTTTTGATGAAAGGATTAAATAGTGAAAATTTTTCATTCATGGTCAATCAGAACGGCGTTCTTCCCATCAATCCAAAGTGCCAGGGGAGAGGTTATATAATATATAAAATTTGACCTGCTTTTTCCTTCTCAGGGATTAGATTTGAAGTGGACTCTATTTTCTCTTTACTTTTTAGGATTTTATATTGGAGAGGAAAATATAGAGCTCAAAAGCATTTTAGCCTACAATTTCAACTCCTTGAGAATAGAAAAAAAGTTTCTTTCAACTTCCTTTTTAGAGGTCAAAATTGGGGGAATTTTCTCTTTTCTTTTTTAGGGGTTGATATTGAATTACACATATTTTTTCAGGGGTCAATAGGGATTTTTTCCCTTTTGCCTTAATTACGGTCAGCCCTAAAAATAAAAGATGTTTTTCATTACTTTTTACACTTTCACAGTGTATTTTTCTTCCATTATAGGGGTCAAAAGTGGTCATATTGAGAAAACACTTTTTTTGGCAATTTGAGTAAGGAGAATTTGTTTCCCTTTTTCGGAGACAAAATTCCCTTTTCCGGGGTCAAATTGATCTTTTCCTTTTCCCTTTAAAGTTTTCCTCTTATTGTCCTCCTCCTCGTCTCTTTTGATCTGAACTAAATTCCCCTTTTTTCTTGAGTTTTCCTTCGAATTTGAGAATTTAAAAATAATGTTTCCCCTCACCTCCGAACCCCCCTCCCTAAAGTAGAAAAATGGTTTCCTCTGAAAATTGACAGGAAAGAAAAGTGATGAACAAAATAAAAGAAAATCTTCATCTAAATTCTTCAGAAAATGATCATTGATACGATCATTAACGGACAAATAGCAATACATGACTTAAAAGAATAAAAAGTAAGTTTCACACAAATATATTGCTCATTTGGAGTCTTGTGAAGCCGTTCTTGGCAGTAGGTAATGTCAAAATAAGAAATAAAAATCTCAAGCAAAAATTGACCATTGTGAAATATATATATTACACACCAGTCATTTTTGACAACGTATGTGAACTAGTACATATAGAAAATGAGATATAGGAGTGTTAGTGTGTGTAGGCATATTTTTTGTATGTGTATATATGTAAGAGAAAGAGAGAGAGAGAGAGTTCGGGAAAAGGCATAACTCACTCAACGGTCTGTTGTTGTTTTTTTCATGGGAATGACTTAATTAGTTTTTCTGATGAATGATTCATTTTTGAATATTTATTTATCATAATGGAATGTTTTACTCGTCGAATGTTGTGGTTTGATAACACTCGACTGGAGACGATGCAGTTGGAATGTAACCGCTGTTCTGCCAAACTTAGAAGAATATGGAATTTTGACGATCAACATCCGAATTGCATAGAATACTTTGCTGATTCTTAAAAGATGAAACTTTTTCTTTGAAGACGTATAATATACCAATACATATCTATTTATGCTCGTATTTATGTATCAATTGTTCCCCTATTATACTTTAATCGAAGGCATTACAAGTTAGATACATCGGCTGCTTGCTGAGATTGCCGAAGCTTAGTTTAGCTCACAATTTCTAGTATTCCCCAATCGTCACTCATCTAGGTACTGATCAGGTTCAACGTTGCTTAACTTCATTGATCTTATGAGAGCAAATGTATCCAACGTATTTCCATCGTAATTGACGAATCCAAGGAGATTTGACCTTAATTGCGATGATTGATTAACGTAGAGGCACTGAGTACCTTTGGTAGGATCTGGCAGAGGAGGCAAGCATTCTAACACTAGGCCACGATGATCAGTGTGACTCTCAAATGGTTTGGTATAAATAGATTCGGACACAAGAAGCTGAAATTGTTTAAACTTTCGCCAGACGATTCGATCAACTGAATTTCTAAATCAGATCTTCGATTCAGTATCACTCATCTGATTAGAAATGCAATTTTTGGTTGTCAGTTTTTGTGATGAGCAGAAAGTCTCCCGAGAAATAAGTCAAGCAAAAAGAAAAGGGATAAAAAAAAATGAAAATAAAAACTACGCGTAATATATTTGTTTGATCAAGGTTTCTGGAGAATAAGCTTCTTTTTTAGGCAAGTCATTTTTCTTACAGCTTCCTAATGTTTATCAAGAGAACCTAATCTCTAAAAAAGATACTTTGTAAATATGATAATATTACTTGCTTTAATCAACGAGTGTCTTGTTATCTTATTAAAAAAATGATGAGATTCCTGTGATTGGCAAAATGAAATTGCAAAATCTTATGTATCTGTCGTATAAGCTGTAAAAGCGTCACTGCGTCAACATCATAGAGTTATCATGGAGTTATTGAAATGGAATGTAACAAAAGATAAGAGAAGTTTCTTATTTATGTTGATCAGCGCTTGAATCTGTTGTGTCGATCGATAAGAAAACAGATGACTTATAATGGAAATCTTCAGAAATGCATCAAGGTCACGGCAAGGTTATGAAGAAATAGTTTTTTGGGGTTTGAAAGAAAAATTCTCATAAAACATGCATTTTTCCTTTTTATTCTAATATTTATTTTTCTAATTCTGTTCTCCATGACTCCTTCTAGAATACTTGATCCCTAAAAAGAAACGACTAAATTAAGATCAGAAGAGTGATGAGAAAAATCCTGCACCACTGGCATAGCTGAAAGTTTAAGGAAGACACAATGAGAATGATTCATCCGAAGGTCTCCTCTAAGTTGAATTTCAATTCAACATGATATGACTGAAAGAATGAATATTTAGCATTACTAACACTACTAGTAGTAGTAACAGTAATAGTAACTGTAGTAGTAAAAAAAAAAAAAAAAAAAAAAAAAAAAAGAAAAAGGGGAGGATGATGGTTCCTCAAAAGTCTGGACCAAGTTTCATATCAATCAAACATTGTACGGATGGGAACATTGATATTTGGCATTGCTCATTGTGGTAGTAATTGCAAGAAAAGGAGGAGGGGGAGAAGAAAGGGGGTTGATTCGCCTAATCTACCATGATGCATTAAATTCTATTTAACGTGTCAGAGACCGCCGGACAGACAAAAAAGCATCTTATAGAGATGCGTAGACACATGCGTGACTGGTTTATAGCGACAGTTGAAGTTCTTCTCCGTTTTCATTCTTGCATTAGTTATCCTCCACTTTTTACAATTATAAGCAATGTTCCCGATAAAACTTTTACCTTCATATTTTGAGCTTCTACATTGATTTCAAAGGTAATGAATTCAACAAAAATGCTTCCGCCTCAATGATCAGAATCAGGACGAAAGATTGAAATGAAAAAAAGATATTGAAACGAGATTGAAACTTGAAAAGTCCACAAAAGTAGAAATCTCAGAATATTTGGTCAATTTTGAATGTGCATAATTATGCTAGAACAAACTTTTTGGAATGTATCGGATACTTTTTGCACTCAATGAATGTCTAGTAGTAGTAGTAGTAGTAGTAGTAGTAGTAGTAGTAGTAGTAGTAGTAGTAGTAGTAGAGGAAGAAAAAGAAGAAGGATAAGAGAAGAAGAAGAAGAAGAAGGATAGGAGAAGAAGAAAAAGAAAAAGAAGAAGGAGAAGAAGAAGAAGAAGAAGAAGAAGAAGAAGAAGAAGAATTTGTTAGTGAAAATTCAACCTTAAGTGAGAGAATATGATGAAAGAAAAATGGGTAAATATTAATAATCATAATGCTTCACAAGACTGAGACAACTTCAGGCCATAATATTTTTATTTCATTTGTGATCTAATGAAATCTTTATCAGGTGGCCAAATTACGCACAAACTTGGTAAATAAAAGGTTTGTATTTTTTCAATACTTCACAAGCCATAATGTTTTTGAGGAAACAAACGGAATATTTGTCTTTCCCGAAATATATCAAAGGGATGTCTACAATAGACCAATGGTTACCAAACTTACAAAAGTGTATACAGTTTGACACTGTAGCTATGTGCCACGCTTATCTCAGTAAATAGAAAGAAATATCCTATAGTAATAATACTACGTTATGAATTAGACATATAATAAAGATGAAAGTAAAAATAAAATCCCCCCTCTTGTCAAATACTCCGTAAGCCTGGTTAATTCTTCAAGTATTAATTCACAAAAGAAAAGATTTCACTGCAAGACACCTATGTTTTGAAGGGTGAGGTTTGGGAAAGATAACATCACGAATCCCATCTCTCTATGGGTAACCAATTCGATTATATACGCTGAGGGCATAGTTGAGAGATATTGAGTATCAATACTGAAGCTTCTACTATAACATGCCCATGAATTGAACCTACGACCTACCAAACAAGAGGCAAGCAATCTACCACCGAGCAATGGTTATCCAAGAGACATCAGGTCTCGAATATCCTTCCACTCTTTTCTGAGGTCATTTTAAAATACCAGAGTTCCCATTCTATCTTTTTAATCGCTAATCCTGCTTAAAGGTACAATCAAATAATTGGATCTTCCTTTCTCAATAAAGGATGTCCCAACTGAAATTTTGCAGCGAATGTTTGGTTTTGGATGCTTTAGTGAAGGCAAAATCATCTTTTTCATTACTGGCAACTAAAAGAGACCTTGCTATTACTATGTTGAGTTTTACGAGTTTTGACAAAAGTTATCTAACATTGTCCAAGATATATTTCTTTACTGATATTTTTCAAGTAACGGCAATTACTTCACTGGACATTATCAGGCTACTGTACATACAAATCACGATGCCAAAGCAATTGTCACTAAATCAGAAGGAAAAAATGTTCATGAACGGTTATGATGCAAGGGAGGTAACTGCAAAAGTTCTGTCACGAATTCAACCAATTTTTCCTCACCTGTTTACCTACCCGTCGACAAAATGTCATCAGAATACATTCTTTCGGGTATATTGCTAGACAATCATGAGTTATCATATAAATGTATAGGATTAATCGAATAAATATCGCTCAAACGAAAACTAGATCTTAATTCCGACCTATAATTTAACCAAACCTTCCCTGCTACGTGGCACCCCTTCCTGAAAATTGGAATTCATGGACAACTTTTAGAAAAATTTCGGGGACATATATCAACGATTCAGGATGGGGGTCATAAAAAAACAAATCTTAACACACTCCAAATTTAGTCTTGTAATCTGCTGCCCATTGCATACCTTACTGGAAATTACGTTGAGTAATCTGTCGGGAACTTTTGATGATATTGCAAGGTGAAGATATATTAGTACGCTGCAGATTAGACGACTGTACATGGATCCAGCCGAAAATCTTCTTTTGTAACCCATTTTCCAGCCTTCCCAAAAATCCAATTGAAATTCACTAATAACTTTTGGAGATATTGTATGGTGTGTATTTTTGCAATCATGAATTATTATCTTTGAGCCTTCCATCGATGAAACTACTTTTTTATTAAATAATCCGAATTGTTTGAGGTTACTAAAATTCAATTTCCATAAAATTTTACACAGAAAAAGTGAAGGGGAGAGAAATTTAATTTTGCACACGAGAAAAAGATAGAGGGATCATCATTTTCAATTCACAGCCAGTGCTGTATTATTAATCAAAGTTTCCTTTCTCTTCAGCATTAACATTGCACTTCACGTAAGCATAAAAAGAATTGAATACCGTAGAAGATTACCAATTGAAAATTTCAAAAATATTTTTTCGAGAGAAACAAGATCAACTTTCGACTTATGATTCACTATCGATGGGATGTACTCACTGCTGAAAATTGCTCGAATATAATACTACTTGCATGGCCATAGTATCTAAGTGACGTCCATAAAACTTGGTCTCCCAAAGTGTGGGATAAAAGTTCAAATATCATTCAGATCGTAGTCTTTATTTCTGATTTTCACACAGATCCCTGTTGCAGTCTGATGATATCGACGAAGGATGTTACAATGAGACATAGTAATCAAATATTTGGTGAGAATCTGAAAATTAAATTAAAAATGAACTGGCAGTGTCGCTAAAATATTTTGCTCTTCTTTCCAAAAGATAGACCACTACTTCTAACTGAGACAACGAATCTCCATGAAGTCATCAAAAGATAAGAAAAAGCAAACTCACACCAGGTTGGCAATTTTTCGGTAAAGCAAGCTCGACCTTCAAGAACACAAATCCCACAAGTCCCGAAAAGAACGCTACATAACCAATGCATCCTACAAATAGTTACCTATGGAGCTGGAACATTGAACCCAACCCAAATTTTGACCCTCAAATTTGAAACCATGCTACGTGCACACGAGCAAAATCATGCTCAACCTCACATACAGATAACATACGACAGCTCGTTATGCTACAGGAACGACAGGAGTCCGAGATATCATAAAAACCGTTAGAAAATGGGTTTGATATGTTTTTCAGACTACCGACGTGGATCCGTGGGGATCATATGGGAAATTTTGACCAACAGAAAGTAAGATGGGGTGACGAGTTGGATAAACTCAGACAGTACAGGCTCCATGACACCCACGATAGAGAAGTCTGGCAAATCCTAAGGAAGGTGTATGTCCACCAACGGATTCTTGAAGGCTGATGATGGTGATGATGGCATTTTTACTGACTTTTAGCGTAAAATCGAATCATCACAATATGGTAACTTGACACAGTCATTCAAAGACTTTGAAAATTGTAACCAATGCTGCTCTATTAAGCGTTTAACATGATGAGCAGAATCAAGGAATGGACATAGGCTGTTCCTTGTGAATGACTACTTTCAGTGAATTTTTTGAAAACTGCATGTTTCCCTAATTTGCAGAAAAGAGACTGAAGAAGCAGAAATCCGAATCGACATCTGGATGCATTTGTAAGAAGGGAAAATAATTCATTGGTCGAAAGAGTCGAATAAAAAAAGAGAGAAACGAGTATATTAGTTCGAAAATTTAATCGTATAATGACGTGCTTCGGACCTGAACTTAACAGTATATTTGTAGAATTTAGAGATGTTTCTTAATTATTGTTGCTGATTGTTAGTGTCATCTATTCATAACGAGTGCAAAAATTATCCCAAACATTACAAAATGTTCATTTTAACATCTTTATACAGCTTTAGAATTGACAATAGTTGGACCAAAGAATAAAAAAAGGTAATGAAACAATACTGAAAATTGAAATGTTTTGTACAGTAATCAAAAATCTTTGATCCAAATTTTGCAGGTGATTAAGAACATTAAAATCAACTTTTTAAACTAAATCAGATAATTCGTGCACTACCAGCACATAAAACGCAATTTTTATCCATTACACTTTTGTTTGTAACTCACTCAAATGAGTAATCAGATTGGTAAAGGGCACTACAGTGATATTTTGATTCTAAACAAAGTGGACAGATAATTTAGTTCTAGGCCCAAGTGCAGATCCATACGTAAATAATCCAATTATTTCTGACAAGTACTATATCAGTTTTGTGATAATACTTGCGGTGTATAACCATAACCCTGAACCATACTTAGTTCTCTTCACTAAGATTTTTTGAAAATATAATGCCACAGTATACTGATAGATGAAATGGGTGGCGACTTCGTGCAAGTTTTACACAATAAGAACCATTTTTGAATGTGGTTGTCGGTCTGTAAAATAATTCCAATATCATCAACGCTGGAGAATATGCTCTCCCATATAGCGTCCTAACAAAGTCTGAAAAACCTAATCTTTCAAGTTGCTCCTTCTTTATCCATCAGTGATTTGCTTTCTTATAAAAAAACATGGATATTCCTGTGATTGCCAAAGATTTCCATGAAATAGTCAAAAAGACAGGTTTACGCTCTGGTGCTTCTACCGAGCGAGTTCATGAAGCCGAATAGCAAACAGAAATTCAAACCTTTGAACTTAGTCCCTGTAGCAATCTATCGACACCATGTTTGTTTACCAACTGGCAGTGTCAGTATTGATACAGCAAGCATTTTTATCATTCAGTTTTTATTAGATGAAGTATTATGAATCATTATTATATATTTCTATGAATACTATTTACCTTCATCTTAACTTTCCAGTTGCTTTTTATGGCAAGATTTCTCATCGTTAGCACTACTTATCGTTATTATTGATGATGAATTGTATCTGGAGATGTTCCATTTGTGTTGACAGTTAATTAGCCATGTCTTCACTGTATCAAACATTTTGATGGCACTGAGCCACGCATACTAAGTCCGGATCAAATAAGATTAGGGTTTGTGTATTTAGTTTGAGACAAATTGTGTTCTTGGCCAAAGAAATGAAAAATCAGACAGCCTAATTCGTTTGAAGAAGAATATAAAGAGTCTCAGGGGAAACAATCTATTACGAAGTATAGTTAATGATTGATCTTGATTTACCAAACAAAACTATTTGTTTGATAAGTTATGTGATCCTCAGGAGGATTTGTGGCAATATATGTATATCAACAAAAATTCTGACTATTCTGCTGTAATTCTAAGATGTTGTTCTATGATAAATCATTCAGGATTTAAGGGAAAACCTGGCTATATTATTTCGTGCTATGCCTGAATTTCTGTTAGATGATTTTCATCAGAAAAGAAACTCTACCCCTGTCTCTCTTTTCCTCTAGCTATCCCCCTCTCTGTCTCTTTTCTTTTTCTCTCTTTCTCTCCCTCTCTCTCTCTCTCTCTCTCTCTCTCTATCTCTCTCTCTCTCTCTATATATATATATATATATCAAACAAACAGTGCCATGTATAAAGCAACAGTAACTACCGAATATGATAACACCAACGATAAATCATATATTGGTGTAACAGGCACAACGTGGAAAACTAGAACGTAGCACTTGAGAAATATGTCTATTCGAATAATCAAATCCATGTGGAGTTTTATTAAAAGAAAATGTGTTTGTATTGATGGTCTAGTGTTTCGGATGTTAGGATTATTATCAGCAAAATCATGAGAGAATCGATTGCTTCGGATGGATAAAAAAATGATATTGTTCATAATACAAGTAGTTAAAGTTTTGATGCATTTTGAAGAATTTTAAAATCATCAGGAAGCATTGAAAGCGAAACATTATTAAGTATTCCATAAGATTGATGTTTACTAGACTCAGCTATCCACATCTTCATTAGCAGTAATGAACTCCAAAAACCGTTTGTTAACCGTTGCTCTGATACGAGATGTCCTTTCATATTACTAAGTTTGGCTTTGTCACTGACGATTGTGTTTACTACACGACAAATCAGAATGCTCACCTCTTGTTGAATATGCCTTGGTTCAATCCACTGCCAAATCATACCAGTGATTTTAAAAGAGGCATGCAATGACTCTCCATTAAAGAGAGCACGAAGGCGAAGATTGGGGATCATCTCCCTGAGGCAAATTTGGCAAAAGAGAATCATGTTGGATACTCCATTACTCGGACAATCATCGATGTTAGGCAATGTCAAGCCTGGTCAGTACCTAGATGGCCGATCATTTGGCTGATCATTCGGGAATTATCGGTGGATAAAACAGAAAAAAAGCTACCGAAAGCTTACCAGGCCAAAAGTGCGTCTAAATTAACAATTGCACATCCTCGATGAAGGTATGGGTGGAGAACAATGATAAATACATACTTTTTACACAATGACTCGTCTGCCTGTTCATTAACCAATGTCTTACAGCAGGTGTCCAACATCAGTATGAATCGAGCAAAGTTTAGGTCGAATGATCTGTTGCCAGAGGGTAGCCGCTCAAGCAATGGGTCACAGGTGAATCTGCTTCTTTGCGTCAGGTGTTTTATTTACGTAAATCAATTGATTCGGGATATAAAACAAGTGAAACCAAATAAAAATTTATACAAAGACACGTTATGAATCAGCCCTGCAGTATCATATATTATCGTATTCGTTCATTTGTAAATTTTCCATCTGAGATTACATACAAATTAAATCGATCGAAAATTGTCGCCTATCTTACTGAAGTAATATTAAAATAGATACGGCTGTACTGTGTAGCTGATGACCATAGTCTAATGGTAGAGTGGCCGCTTCCCGTTCAGTAGATTGTGGGTTCAATCCATGTCTGAGTCAAACAAAAAACTTTCAAATCATATACTCAGTGCCTTTCACCCTAGGACTGGGTACATACCGTAGGTAGGAATGGGTTTTGTCACCAAAACCTTCCCTGTGAAAACAAAGGATTTGCAACAACAATATAGAGGGGACCAAACAGCCTGTATTTGGTTACAGGATTTCTGACAAGTGTTGTAATACCCGAGAAAAGTTTGAAAGAAACATCTTGAAAGCTAACTAATTACGATAAAAGTTTTAAATTATCTGCTACTGCACCAATTCCATTTAACTGTTTACTATCAAATTGATATTTTTCGAATTCATTTTCTTATATTTTGTGCTCATCGTTAACTTCAATTAAGTTGTACAACATCATGTTTAATATCCCCCGCACATGCAATAACTTTTTAGAGATTCCGTAAAAAAGTCTTCACGATGCTTTAATTGGCTCTAGAATACAATCGATCTCAGTATTGTTTTTCTCTTGAGAGATTTGATTTTTCCTCCGATCTCAAATACGTTTTTGCGACCATATTCCGACTACTCCAAGGGCTATAATAACGATGGGAACTAGAATCTCCTTTGTAGTTCATGATGTTTACATCTCTGTCATAGCTTTCTACTCTCTTTCAGATTATTCTAATGCTTTTAATTGTCTTGCTTCTTGATGTATGTTCAAGTCTCATCTCCCATCTTTGTTTGGCTTTTTTGTTCCTTCTGGTTACCTTTTCATGCCAAATCAAGTTTTTCACTAACTTTGCTCTCACTTATGATAAGTAATTCAAATATGTTAGGTTGTCTGTTTCAATCGAAAGGAGTTATTCAATTTCGTTGTCTCAATTCTGACGTTTTCCCAATCCATGCTCCCCAGGGACCGAATGATTGTTTCTGACCTGTCATTATTTCTTTCAGTCTGTTGATTTAATTCGTTCCTGTGTCAGTTCAACTTTCTATATTTAGTTGATGAGTTTATTGTCCATTTCTATTTGATTGATCATAAATATTTTCACCAGTGGTAGAGTGCTCTCCACTGGTTCGTTAGGTCGTAGTACTATTCCCTGCCAAGCCATACCAAAGATTTTCGAAATGGTAATCAATGCTTTTCCACTAAGCACAATGACTAAGTTTTAGGAAACTGTTCCCAAGGCTCTGGGCTTATGACAAGTTAAGCAAGATCGAACTTCATCAATACGTACATGGGTGACCATTGGGGGATATCAGGTGATGTAGGCAGAACAAAGTTTCGACTGGCCTGATAAGTGGGACTGGGTCTCACTAAGAATTGCCGGTGTGCGCCTTTCCCTGCGACACAGGAAGAAGCTATTAGCGGAGAATGATTATATATTACAATCATCATCATCATCATCATCATCATCATCATCATCATCATCATCATCATCATCAACAACAGCAGCAGTAGCATCTACAAAAGCAGCCTCTAGGTGACCATCCTTAGACGTTGTCGTTGGCAATGTTCATTATTGCAGTTGTTATCTCAGTTTCGTTGGATTCTGGTTTATTTCCTAAAGAGAAACCTTAAATCTCTGGGGCATTTCTGATCAATTCTGCTATTCCCAGCCATACTGCTCCCTGCGAGAGATTTATGCTACTATTTAACTCTAACCTCTTCAACCAGCCTTTCAAATGATTAGATATTGTCCCAAGGGCTCTAACTAATAGCGGCACTACACCATAATAGGCCATACTCCAAATCCCCAGTTCACTATAATTTTCAATCTTCACTTGCTCCATCTGTTCCACCCTCTTGTCCCTGAGTAAAGCAATATCTTTTATCTGGCATCCCCTCTTCTATTTGTACACAATCAGGTCTTCTGTGTTGTATCACATGATCTGTTGTGATGCTGAAATCCCACAAAATCTTTGCCCGATCAATCTCCATCACGCTTAAACCACTTTACATTTTCAATCAAGCCAAACTTCTGGCACAGTTCCATATGCACAATTCGTGCTATACAGTCATGGCGTTGTTTATATTTCTTCTGAGCCATTTATTTACATCATGTTGTACAATGTTTCACTGATTCATGTCTTCCTTCACACAATCTGCATTTTTCGGATACGAATTTTTTATCAATGTTTTTTTCTGAGGGCCCCATCTTGAGCTGAGGAAATTAATCCTTCAGTTTTCTTTTCCAGAAACCTCTTCCAAATCCATATCATTATTATTATTGTGATTATTATTGTTATTATTATTGTTGTTACTATTATCGTAATTATTAGTATCAAATAATGTGATATACTAAATATGATAAAGCAAAACTGAGAATTTTCAACATATCGTAAAAAAAATTAAAATGTAAAACAAATTCAAAAATATTAATGGTGCGTTCGACAAAGAAAAACAGAATAATATACGAACGCCACATATCAGTTGTAAAACGCATTAACATTTTCAAAGTTGAACACATTTGAATTTTGACTGATAAAGATATGTAATATATCGAAAATTCTATTATTATTATTATTATTATTATTATTATTATTATTATTATTATTATTATTATTATTATTATTATTAATATTATTATTATTATTTCATAACTGTCAGTATCAACATACGTATCTTTTGCATCATTCTTTTTCTCTTTTTCTTCTCTCAATCTTTCTCTTCTTCTTTGTTATTGTTATTATGATCCACCATTTTGTTTCCCTCACTTAATTCTCTCTGACACCAAATAACATTAATTTCTATCCTAATGTTTTTACATTCAAAATGTTTCAAAAGGTTCAACGTCGTTTACTTTCATTGATCTCACGAGAACCGGTGTATCCAACGTGGTTTGGCCGTAACTTTGGTTGGTTGTTATCTTTTTTCCTATATTTTAGAAATTTTCCATTTCACTCATTTATTTTTCTCCAAAAATACCTCAGTCTTCTTATTTTCGGCAGTAAATCTACTTGAAGTAACGTCATTCTTTTTTGATAACAAAATATTTTATAGGCTGCTTCTTCTTTATTCGTGTTCATCTTTTCATGAATATTGAAACTCACATGCAAAGTTGTATTTATCGCTTAGAAAAACACGATCCATATATTTCTTTTTTATGCTAACCTTATGTAGAAATCTAAAGCACTTAAGAAAGAGGTTATATAATAGATTTCCAACTATTCGTAAATATATGTGTGCATACAGTGTATTTCATAAAAACGTTTACATACTTTTTAGTAAAAGCTTGTGTTATTCTCTTGAATTTCTTTCCCATATAAGTAAACAGATTTTTACCTTTGTATAAAGTCTTCTAGATTTAAAATTTTTCTGATTTTTTCCTGAATCATGTCTGTATTTTTCTAAAGGTAGTTTTCGGATCTTCCTCTATGCCAAAAGGAGAATAAGATGCAGAATTAGATTTAAGGAAAGTATATCAGCTTCCAGTTTGTTTGTTTTTTCAACCCTGGAAATAAGGTTTCATGATGTTTTTTCTGCACATTTTCTTAATCAATACTGAATACTACCTTTTAATTTTTGGCAATACTCAGGCATTGCTCCAGCTTTGATAAGTCAAGCATAAAAGTTAATAAACCTGTACATATTTAGACATTTTGAAATTTTACAAACCCTGACTTAATGAGCCAAGAAAGACACATGTTTCTACATTTCGCTACATTTTGAACCGCTCCCTGCAGTAGTTTTTCTAATAAGTTACGGTGAAGACAATTTTTTTTGAATGCCACTCAAATCAGCATTACCACTCAAAAGGAGAGAAAACGAATATAAAAACGAATTGAATATTTTGAATTAGAATAAAGCAAAATGCCTTTCATTGCTCATTGATTTTGTGCTGTTGTTATTGTTTTTCTATTCAGCAAGCGATTTCCGTGGCCCAGTGGTACAATGCTAACCCCCAGCTCGGTATGCTATGTTCAATCACCGATCCATACCTTGGACTTTAGAAATAATACTTAATGCCTCTCCATTAAGTACCAACGGATCTGGCAAGCATGAAATAAATATTACTAACAATTACCTGTGTCTACCGAACCATGTGGCACCGTACGTTATTCAGTATTCATGATAGTAACAACTATTGCTGATCAATCCTTTGATTCAACGACGCAAAAATATCCGTAATTTTCTCCTGCTCTCAAAATCTACCGTCGATTGGTGACCCCCTTCTTCATAATGTCTCACATGTCTGAGCTGGTACTTGGTCCGTCTAGGATTCGGATGTTGTGGTCCCAAAGACACTACTTTCTCTGCGATGTGTACAGTCCAAAGAGAGCACGGTGTAACTTTGAATTTCAATGAAAGAAAGAAGTAAGTTCCATGATAGACACCTGATTTTAAATTACGATTTCGTCTCATCAGAGTGATTCAAATTTGAAAGTTACGACCACTTTTTATTATGTTCAATCACGGTGATTTTAGGCTCAGTGTGAAAATAATTTTCAAATGGTACTTAAAATCACTGTGGGCATCAAAAGATGATAAGAATGTTATAAACTTTTACATTTTAATCACTGTAGTGAGACAAGGCCAGACATAAAATTAGGTGTCCATTATAGGACTACTGTAAGTCGTTCATTCATTTCTTGCAAGGGAGCCTTTTGGTTAGCGTCATTGAGCATAATGTAGTGATTTGTCTTCACATTAGGAGGATTACCGGGATAGTCATGAAAACCCTTTTACACGATTTCCAGCTACTGACAGTCACCTATGTGGATACAGACCAGAAGTTGCTAACTTCGATGATCGTACGAGAAGCAGTGCGGTAAACACGATTTGGCTGTAAAATTTTACATCTGGGTAGGTTCGTATTATGTAATTCTGACATAAATTGCATATTCCAGGTGATTGAGTATATCTATCCATTTTTGACACCGCCATGGAATTCTTTATTAGGAAAGCGTGTGTGGATGGCTAGAATACGCCTTGGAATGGATTCTTTCACCAATGCGTGCCCAGAGGCATTTCATCAGAGCTTTTGAATATTTGCTGTGTTTGTTTCTTCGATTCATTTAAATGGAAATTTTCACCTCAAAGATTTACCTATCACGATATTTCGAATGAACAGGAGTAGTGTTTACGGTATCTCGTATGAAACGACTTCAAAAGGAGCAATTTCAACGGAAAGGCACCTGGGGTGTTGATTCAATCTGGTTCAGCGGATTAGGACACGGAAGTGCAGCTATAGGAGGGAAGGAAAGCCCTGATGCATTGCTTTTATGGAAGGGACCTTATGAAAATGTCGCAATTTTCATCTGTAGAAAATGCATTTCTTGAATTCATCAAGATGCCACGCGTTTCTCTTGAGACTTTACCTTAAATCGAATCAGTGACGCTCAGTGCAAGAAGATAATACATCTCAAAATCATGTTTAAAGTGTTTAAATGATAAGAACACATATTATACATGTGATAGTGGTTGACATTCAAGTTTGGAATATTCTATGAATGTTTATACTTGTGTTTCAAGATTGTTTCATCGGATGGTTTGTTTTTCAAACATGTTAAGAGGAACTGAGTTAAGCATTTCATCTGAAAGAGAGTCCCAGTGTGTCATCAATCTGTTTCTAATACTAAAATGTTGCCTTTTGCGTACTAGGTCACTTCCCAGTCTTCTGTATTTTAGCCAAGATGGATTATACAATTTGTTAATTTACATAAAGGATTTGAAGTAACGGAAAGGATTTATCTAAATATCCACATTCGTAGAAATACTTATCGATAAATATATGTCAAGGTGAATGATTCTGTGTTTCTGATGATCAAAAAATACTTATATACTGAGATAGAAACATGAGAACGGACTGATATATACAGATATAATGATATATCCTACGTCTGGGAACGTCAAAACGACACTTTTTCTTCAAAAAAACTTCAAAATTTTCACTGATCACAGTTCTGTTCCACTTTTCAAAACCTTTTCTCTAAGTTAGTTATTCAAATTTTTCATAATCAAATAAAAACAGGAAACTTGATTTGAAACCGTATTATATCAAATTTAACTGCATAAGTTAAGTTCATTGTATGGGGTTAGGTTTCGGGATAAGTGTTAGGATTAGTTTTAGGGCAATTGTTGATGTTAGTGTTCAGGGTTAGCGTTTAGGGTTGAGTTTATATAGGTAAGTTTT
Source organism: Thysanoteuthis rhombus (assembly GCA_963457665.1). Taxonomy (NCBI): domain Eukaryota; kingdom Metazoa; phylum Mollusca; class Cephalopoda; order Oegopsida; family Thysanoteuthidae; genus Thysanoteuthis; species Thysanoteuthis major. The sequence goes on along the minus strand of OY735236.1, from coordinate 15,245,424 downwards.
GAAACAAGTGAAAGCAGCAAGGTTGTCATTATTCTGATGGTAGTTTCACTGCCGAATGAGGTTTTGTTGCTCAAGTTTTCCATTTAACACCGGAAGGGTAACTATCACTAAGATATATATGTAAGAAAGCGTGTGAAGTATCTTTCAGTAAAGAATACCTCTTTAATCCATTAATTCATCAATACTAGATACGTCAGGAAAGTCTCCAGATATTTCGAATATCACAAGAACCGTGTGCACGACTTTGACGCAGCTCGACAATCAATCAGAGGGGATCTATGCATGAATAGACACTCTCTTGTAAGGTTATTCAGTCAGCAGTCAGATGTAATCGAGTGAGGTTGCTTACGGTGTTCACTGTGGCTAAACAGTGGCCAAGCATTGTGTCAACCAGACCAGTCGTCCGTTCCGTAGTTTATCATCATTTGCAATAGAAAACTGATTTCGTATTTTAAAAATTGAGAAAAAAAGAAAGGTCTGATGCATTACATCTTCCTCCGTAGAAGTTGCCATACGGTTTGACAAGAAAAGATGAGAATATAAATATATATATTTACGCAGAGTATTTTCAATGAACAAATATCTATTTTGTGATTTTTCAAGTCGATTGCATGAATCCCATTTTGATGTCAACTGGCTAAGAAAGATAGATAGACAAGTAGATGACAATGAAAGTACAGAGATAAGGGGACAGAAATTAAAAGAGGGAAATACTGATAAACAGACTTTAATATTTATACCATGTGGTGATTGCAGATATTTCAGGGAAGAAGTTTATTGATTGTGAATCGGTGTCAAACCTTCAGGTAAGGATCACCTGTGTTCTGAAGAGAGATCTGCAACCATATGAAGCAAATGCAGATGAAGGATGAAATAAGATAAGGACTAACTACCCAGGTGTATATTGGACAGGGAAGAATCGTGGATTTTGATAAAAAGAAAAGAATTCTCTTCCTGCTACCATAAACTATGGAACATCACAAAATTGAAATCTCCAGGGCATAAGCCTGGATGAATTGAATGGAGATCGCAGGATGTCCAGTCGTTTTGATCCCTTTATTGGCCTTGCTTATATACATCGAAGGATATCAGAGTGCGATACATTTGGCATCAGCTTGACCACGGGAAATGCGTCAAAGATGTCATCAAACCATTTGAAAGTGAATGTGAATAGCTTCAATCGGAGTTTGACCTCTGCTCGCCGATTCCATTATCAGACTGTTATCTGTCTTACCACGTGCACCTCTGGAAAAAAAAAGAAAAAAAAACATATACAGCAAAATAAAAGAATCTTCAACACAGATCCTAAGACATTAATTAGCGAATAGAAATGCCGTCACTGTCAAAGAAAACTCCGTAAAAGACATTGTAGAATATTGCGATTGTCATTGCTGTCATCGCCAGGTCGTGTTTTGTCTAGAGGCAATAGTTTGATCCAATTACTTAGCATTAAAAACCAACCGGTTAAACGATGTTAACATTTTGTTGACACGGGGTGAATACAATCTGGAAAAGGTACAAACTTAACGATCGAGATAAAACAAGACAGCACAAACATAATCAAATTTAGATGAATACAAACCACATGAAACTTGCTTGTTCGGAACAAAGGTTGGTAAACAGATCGCTAGTTAAGAGGTCAGAAATGTATTTGCATTTGTTCTTTATCGCTTTTTCAATATTGTTTTTATTTTGTTACCCTTGTAATTCTATTTCCAGAGTTTTTGTCGACATTACATTTAGTTGATCATTTTTTCGATCTTTTTTCGTTCATTGTGTCTCCATCTTTCTCATATCTATCATCTACAAATGTCTTTACCCCCAAGAAAAAACGTATCTTACTTATTGGTACTTTTTTAATCCTTCAAGTTTATCACATCCTTCTCTCAACACACACTCAGTCCAATGGTGCTCCCTCTCCCCCTCTCTCTCTTTTTCTCTCTCACTCTCTCTCTCTCTCATCCACATACAAACATACACTTACCCTCCACTTACACTTTTTTATTTTCCGCACTCTCTTGACCCTCCTCTCTTTCTTTTCCCTTTTTCCTTCTCTCTCTCATTCTCTCACTCTGTCTCCCTTTCTCTGTCTCACTCTCTCTCTATATATATATATACATTTAAAGCTGTTACACCTATTTTCAACCTATTGTTTGCTGGATGCCAATCAAATAGATGAATGCATAATTTCTTTTTTATTCGATAGATTTATTTTTTTTCCCTTCACGTTATCAGTGTACAGTAAATTTCTGACTTGCCAGACCCGTCAGAGATACAAAGGGAAACTTTCCCCAAATGACATGTGATGGGCCATACGCTGCCATGTCGGACCATGACTTATCAATAGGGGGAACTGATGGATGCACGCTTTTCCCAAGGCCATTAGTACAAAGTTCAAATTATCTCAGTTGTACTTCGAACTAAGCTGGCCGATCCCATTTTTTCGTGCTTTTAAATGCTTGGCCAACGACAGCTAATCCAGGTAATTAGCAACCTATAGAATGCTGCAAAAAAAAATAATAAAGATGAACCCGGAAAAAATGCATCCCTAACGATGGTTGAAGTAATATTTACGTGAAATAAGTATGAAACACGATGAAGTAGCTGAAGCAAGAAGGCTGACCCTTGGATGTTTCCAAACAGATATAAACATGCATAAAGGCCAATGGTGATTTAGTGGCTGCATTACAAAAACTCATCGTTACCAGCTTTCGCTAAACTGCCACATACACGCCCTATCATATTAATCTGTTCTATTTGACCAAACCAGAAAATTATCCTTGACGTTAAGAAATAAAATAAGACAGTTTCTCATATTAAACGACTTGTTCCTCATGTCGTTCATTTTGACAATAGATGCATACTTTCATTTATTAGATACTAACAGTATGCCTGTCAATGCTCCAAAGTAGCTATAAATATCGAGAATGTTGTCAATGAAGGCATATTCAGCGTAATGAAACACAATTGGATTGCTTGTGAAAAAGTTATTTTCCATAACTGAGATGGAATTGCTTTCTGCTACGTTCAAAGCCGGTCAGTGTCTCGTGCATTCATTGAGCAAGCGAATTTAGGAGACCTTTTCAATATTTCTGAATACAATACCTTGTTTGAGAGAAAATGAACGTACCCACACTCTTTAATATATTTCATAAGGGTTACATTAACATCAAATATGGAGAGAAAAGATTAGATTATTCAAATAAAAGTTGGAATGATTAAGCTTTTACAGTTTGTCATATCCGAGAGAAATTGTTCTATCTGAGGAAGACCATTCCAGAAATCCAAAGAAATTCGTCACCTTCACAGATGTAACAACATTATTATTAAAGTATTTCATTTGATTGATGATCGGGGAAAGCTCAACGTTCCCTGTTCGTTGAACTGTCTAATTATATGATACGCTATGTCATAGTCTATATTGTCTCTCTGTAACATTTGTCCGGGGGAATTACTGCCAAATATAGAATGATCTCCTTCGTTCATTTCTTCTTTTAGCAAACGAGTGGAAATATTCTGGTTGTGAACAAGAAAATGATGAACAATATTGGCTTTGATATTTTTAACTGCATGAGTAAAATAAATCGCCTGAAAACATATTTTTATCGGCGGTTGAAAACATTTTTAACGGAAATGTAAACTAGTTAGGTTGAAAGACACATTTTTAACGGTATGCACGAACTGATTCGTTCAAAAGACATATTTTTAACGGCATAAGTAAACAAATTCCATTAGAAATCATAGTTGTAACGACATGAGTAAACTGATTCGTTTCAGAAACATGTTTTTAACGGTTTGTGTGAACTTCGCTTAAAACATATTTTCTACGACACGAGTAAACTAATTCACTTTAAAAAACATATTCTAACAGCATAAGTGAACTAATTCAACCAGAGAACATGATTTTAACAGTATGAGTGAACTAAAAGATATAACAGCTCGAGTAAACAAATTTCCATAGAAAACATGTTTTTAATGGCATGAGTGAATTAGTTCACTTTGAAAACATATTTTTAACGGCATGATAAAAATATTTTGCCTTACAAAACATAGTCTTAACAGCTTGAGTAAACAAAATTGCTTAGAAAACATATTTTCAATGACATAAGCAAACTAATTCGGTTCGAAAACATATTTCAACAGCATTTGTAAAGTTGTTTCTCTATATAACACACTTTGGGCGGCAAGAGTATTCAAATTCACATCGAAACATAGTTTTAACGGCATTGGTAAACTATTTCGTTTCATAAACTTAATTTTAACGGTTAGACTAATTTAGATTTTTTGAACGATGAGTAAACTAGTTAGCTCAGGAAAAGATATCTATGACGGCATGTATTAACTAGTTAGTTTAGAAAACCATATTTACGACAGCATGATTGAATTAATTAGCCCCAAAAACATATTTATGACGGCATGAGTAGACTAGTTAGCTCAGAAAATATATACCTGACGGCATGAATATAGTAATTTGCTTTGGAAGTATATTTAAGACGGCATTAGTAAACTAGTTTGTTTAGGAAAAATATTTATGACAGTATTAGTAAACTAGTTAGCTAAGAAAATATATTTATGACGGCATGAGTATAATAGTCGCGTAAAATATATTTTTTCAACGGCATGAGTGAATTAGTTCCCTTGGAAAAATATTTCAGCGATATGAGTGAACTAGTTCACCGAGGAAACATATTTTAACGTAGAGTAGTTCACCTGAATAGCATATTATTAACTGCATGAGTACACTAATTCGCTTAGAAAACATAATTTTAACGGCATGTGTGAAGTAATCCCCCTAAGAAGCATATCTATAACAATATTACTAAACTAATTCGCTTACAACGATATGAGTAGAATAGTCGCTTATAAACATCTTCTGATGGCATAAGTATACTAGTTTGCCTAAAAGTATATATTTTCAAAGGCATGAGCGAACTAGTTTACTTAAAAAACATATTTTTTACGGTATTAGTAAACTAGTTGGCTTTGAAAAAAATACAAAATCGAATTACTGTTTTAAATGATGTAAATCTAATAAAGCAATGAATTACTTTAAAAATGATTACCTTGCAAAGAAAGTAATACATTAATATTTTAAATGTCCAGAGGAACTGAAAAATCTTGGTTTATGTAAATAGCATTAAAAGAAAAATGAAATTTGGTGGAATTTTTTCTATGAGTTGCCACTACTGGGTGGTGTCTATAATTTAATCACAAAACATTGAAGAATAAGGTTATAAATGGATTATCAGTTACTAGATTAAGAAAGATTAATATAATAATCAGGGGCAGAGCGGGAGATGTAGGCTCCCAAAATCTTTGCGCGTTGAGCCACCCTCTAATATTTAATGCAACTGGGGACAGCAGACCCCACGGGGTCTTCAAAGATGATAAAAAGGCATTTCCTTTTGATTATACTAAGCTATTCTTTTTCTCAAATCTAATGCTTGAACTTGATCTGTCAAGAGAAGTTGAAAACGACCTCCCTTCCCAAAAAAGAAGATATGGGGGTTTGGGTTGATTGGGCATCACCGGCTAAACTTACGAGGCTAGTAGTGTATATAGAATGACTTCATGAAAACCATTGACGTGCTTAGAGATTTGACGGCCCAGTCAGGTGGCTTGGCTTAACTCCAGAGCTTAGTGAGATTTGTTAACTACTATTCATAAAGCTTTCGGGATCCCTCCTCTCTCAGGTACACCCAGACCGTTAGGGTCACACAGTACACACAGAGAATGTAATGTAATGTGTGCTTCCTGAGTTATGCTGTCACATGCTGATAGACGGGAAAATGACCATGACCATTCATAACAGATACGAAATCAGGGAACACGTTCGAATTTAGGCTCGCAACGAATAGCCAACAATTTAATGTATCGAATGAAGTTAACGAGGGAAAAGGGGGTAAATAGTCCAAAACATTTCGAAATTTTTCCTAAAATATAACAACACCCCCCCCTTGCTTAACAACCAAGGTAAGCATGATAAGTGAAATAATTTTCTGTATCTTATATCCCCTATAGAAATACTGATCGACAGTCTAACATTACCTTATTACCAAAATAACTATTAATGATTTCATGGATTTATATGATTTAATTTCAATATAATCTACTTAAAAATGCTTGCAGCACCTACTCGCTTATATGCATACATATACCAGTAAGAAAAATGCACTATATGTACGTACAATTGTAAAAACTTGAAAAATACTGATCAAGAATACTTTAACATAGAACTGACAAAGAAGTATTGATGCAATGGCACAAAACAGCTATTCATAGTGACATGTGCCCTAATGTAACGAAAAAAATTGAATAATTTCGGCACTGCATTAATATTTTTTCCTTTATTTTATACTAAGTATACTTGTTCAGTATTTTTTCAATTTTTCACAATCATATTAACACATTGTGCAGGTACATACTTTTCATACTGATCCTGTTTTCTACATAATTAATACATACACACGATGTCCACAACTATGCATGATAGTGTATAAGCATATTTGCCAAACGTGGTATTATGATTGTAAAATCTTAGGAAATACGGAACAAAAATATCTCAAGAAAAAATCACCAAAACAGTATTTACGTAATAGCACAATACAGCTTTTAGAAGAATGATCTCCAGGTGGATTTGAATTACTAAACTCTCGAATGTAAAATATGTACATGAGGCAACCACAGAGATATATTCACTTTATTTTTTTAATCATAAATCCTTTGTGCCTGACTTTCGAAATCTTTCCCATTTCTAAGTCAAAAACATTTATTTCATGTTCACAAATTGATAAATCCTTGTTTGGTTTCTCTTAGAAAAATAGCATTCGCAAGGTTAATCTATGCATAAACAGAATGTGTACTTTGATAAATGTCCATGGTTCAGATGTACATTGCGATGGATCGAATTCGAGGTAGAAATTCCTTCAAAATTTGTACACAGAGTTTTCTGAGTAATTTTTCCGAGTTAAAGAAATCAATAACCATGTATTTATATCAAATTACATATACATCAATATCAGTATCAATATCAATATCAGTATATATATATATATATATATATATATATATATATATATATATATATATATATATGCTCAATTTTCAACAGAAGACTAAATAAATGAATGTATAAGGCATAATATCAGCAGAATTGTTATAACTAATGTTTCAGAAAGCTAAATATACTCTGCAAATGGTGATCCGTCAATATTCTTCTCCTTGTTACAATGGAAGTTAGAAAAAGTTCAAGCTAAATCAGCGACATTAGAAACATGCCTGAAAGTCAGATCATAGATGTGCTAGTCCAATTCCAGGAATTGCCATCCTGGAGGGCTGTCAAATGCTAATACCAGTTCTCCCCCTTGCTCTCTTAGAGACATATGTGACGCAAAAGCAACAGAAAATTGGAGTGTTTCGATGTGTCAGCCTGTCAACCAGTCAATCAGAGATGATCATCGGTACTAGGGATGCTTGTGCATCTAAGATGTTTGGAAGACGAGATTGGCGTTTGGGTAAGGGGAGATGTGGGTTGGTTGTGTCCGAACGTCAGTCAGCTCTTTCCATCTTTTCCTTTTGTCCTTAGCAGCTGCTCGTCAGTCAGCTTCATAAATGAGGCTGGCTGCATCCTTGCAGTGATAACAGTCTTTTCGTTCGCTTTTTTCCTTGTGCTACAGCCGATGATAAATGCTGGTTAGTGAAAGCTGCTGCTCGAGCTGGTCTTTGGAAAGATTACTGGCGGGCCTTCAATTCGGTTTTCCTCTTCGAATTTCACCAAAAAGCAACTTTTCACTGGTTGCTCACTACACTTACGATATACTAAATCCATTGCAGCTGACATTCTAGCACCATAATTTCGATGATGATGATGTTGATGATGATGATGATGATGATGATGATGATGATGATGATGATGACCTTCATCAGCCTTTTACCGTCTAGCATTAGACATGAGCCATCCCAATAATCGCAAGACCTCTCTATCGTGCACGCCGTGGAGCCAGTACTTTCAGAATTTATCTAGTTCGTCACACGATCTTACTTTATTTCAACCACGATTTCGCACATGATTGCAGGGGATTGTTGTCGTGAGTCATGATGTCTAGCGGTTACCTGTCATCCTAGTAATATGTCTAGCCAATTGCCATTTGAGTTTGCTAATTGTTTTCTATGATATCTCAGACACTTGTCTTCTCTCTGATATACTGTACTGTATCATGATCTCTTCATGTGAGGTTTAGTATGATTATCTTATGTACCAATTCATGGTTCTCAGTTGAGGGTCAACTTTTTGGTTAGGTTCCATGCGTTCGCTCCATAAGTGAATAGTGTTACAATTTAGATGTTGTTGTTTTTTTCGATTTTCTGGATTTGGAAATCACTCCAAAATTCGTAAACATTATTAAAAAATCATCTGACGCCATCACTGAGGTGCTTTCTCTAACATTTCTTTATTGGAAATAAATTCTGCTATTGAAAGATGGTGTTTAAGCAGCGTGGGTGGGAGTGCACTAGCAGACACACCTGCTCACTCTATGAGACTCCTGTCTCTGATCCATATCAGTAACAAGCAATAAAACTCATGTATAATTTAATGAAAGACGTCTATAAACCAGGTGCTCTGTAAATATACAATGATTTATGCTACTCTCCATTCATTTCACTTTAAATCCTAGTATTGTATATCAGAGAATATGGAAAGCTGAGACACGAAGAACTTGATATTTGAGGCTCTGACGGGGATGGTAGATGTCATAGCCAGTGTAAGGGAACTAGCTAGCTAGGTAAAGAAAAGGTTATTTGTAATGATTTAGATTATTGGTTTCAATCCAACTCTGGATAGGCCCGAATAGATATCATATTTGAATTGAACCAGTAAATAGGAGAGGGAAAGGGGGGAGAGCAATAACCCTTATTCTTTCAAAATGCCAAAATCGACTTCAAAGTTGTCTTTTTTAAATCTGTGATAACTAAGTTTAAGACTAATATCTTTGTCTTTCTATGTTTGCAAGGACTAAAAAATTAGAAATGAACCATTTCAATGATTCAATTAAGCTATATTTCAGAGGGATAATGGAATCTCAGAATTAAAGTGATAAATGTGTATTTTCATATCTTCCTAAAAACAGACACAGGCCTTTCGGATTAAAGAAATTCAATAGTAAAGAATAGAAAAGGAAAAAAAACGTTGAATGAATAAAGAATTAAGTGATGATTTCGTCTTATCACGAATTCTGCTCCAGCTGCGGTTGAGTCATGTTTATCAAATTAATGTTATATTAATTGGGAATAAATCACCGGTAAATGCTTTGATGAATTCAAAAAGTTAAAACCGTATCAGTTATCTCTCCCCATCCTCTCTCTCTCTCTCTCTCTCTCTCTCACTCTCCCAATGTTTTTTTTCTTTCTCTCTCCAACACCTCTTATAAAATATATTTCATTATTTGGCAGGATTCCTTTCAATTAAAGAATTGAACATTTTAGAGGATGCCGAATTTTCGGCTTCATTTTCATTTCTACACTTGATTGTCTTTTGAGAGAGATTGAAAACAGATAGTCAATACTTGAAAATTTCCTATTTATACTACAAAACTTGATTAGAACACAACCCGGTCTTCATCCTTCCGTATAGCCCATGGTTATATCTGGCGATTAAGTATGATAATATGATTTGAATGAATATTGTAGTTGTAAAGAAAACACTATTCACGTACAACTATGACAGTATGGCGATAGACTCTTCATCTGATCTAGAACAATTTGCTCTAAGTTCGCAATATAAGCCGAGTGAGTCCGAGACCCATCTCCTTTCTTTTTTTTTTTCTTTTTTTTTTTGCCTATATTATCGCCCGTTCGTCCTGAAAACTGCGGATAAAAACAGGGTTGCATTAAAAGATTTATTCAGTACGACTAAATTATCAAATTTTCTCTAATTTGTTATCTATTTATGATGGGGTTTTACTAACACTTTAACTGATTTGGTTATGAAAACAACTCATTTGTGCACCAGTGAACTTTTGATTATACATGGTTTACTCAAAACGATGTTTACTTTTTCTTCGACGTACGTTTCTTAAGTCTTAAGATAACTTCATTCGATGCATTCACATCTGTTGTTTCGATAACCAGAGTGTTACTGCCTGCTGCATTAATGTTTATTGTTCCAAGATGAAGTATTGCATCGTTTCTGCTAATCGTCACCTGTACTCGTTTGATCATAACGATTTAGTCGGTGTACTTTCTACTCTAACTAGTATTGTCCATAATTCTTGAATTTAAAAAAGTCATTTTCTTATTATCATTCAATGGAGCATTTTCATTCCGACTGTGTTTGTCCAATCCATGTTTCCTGGTGAGTATGACACCTGGTATTTGTACATGGCCACCCATGAAGGCACTGACAAACTTGACCTTGCTTAACTTCGATGATCAAATTAAGATCGCAATTCGACTATAACATAATGTCAAAAGCTTTTGCAATGAGACATGTCTGGAATGCAGAGAAAATGATTCTGGTTGTTTGTATGGTTACCTACTCAAAGAGTGAAAACCATAAATCTGTATCCATAATCCAATTTCCATGCTTTTAATTTCCTCAACAACACTTGATTTTGATCAACCCTGACCAAAACCACAAAATTTTAATCTGAAACCTACAATGGCTCCAACCAACAAGTTCCTGATTGTGTCAGTGATTGCATTCCCAGTTTGGTTAATCAAAGTTATCAATTTTCTCGTGAAGCTTTCGAAATGTGCCGAAACCGTCCAGCCTAGTGTACATAATGGCAAGCGACAGAATCACTAATCAAAATGGCAGACAATTAGGCGCGAAAATCCGGTTCAAGCGCTGAGGATGGCCATCTGCGCATGCGCAGGTCAGCCGAACCGAGATTAATGTCATGACATTGATCGTTCATGTTGACGGTAATGATTACATTCATCAAGAAGACGGTCGGAGTTGGTTAAACATTTCCCCAACCTGACCAATTAATTATGCAAGCAGCGACAACCTAGGCGGCCCGTACAACTAATCATACAAGGGTAAGTTTGAATCTTATACCATTTGATTACCCAGTGTGAATGGGCATTAAACAGGAATCACTTCCTACCCAGTGCGCATGACTGGAAAGTCAGTCGAAGTAGAAGTATCGGAATCCCTTCTCAACCATGTTATGTCCAATGAAGTTGATCACCTTTTCAAACGCAGAGGTACAGAAAATGGTGAGACATGTTCGATAATAAAGCTATTATTTCCTATCATGAAGCTGACGATTTAACACGAGATTTTCTCGCAGTTATTATACTCTCTTTCCGGCTTGCTAGGTTTATCAAAGCTTCATCAGAGCCACTTTAATCTCACCCTCTGGGAAACCCTTGGCAGAATCTCCCCTTCCCACTAAGAGAGGACGATCGGGCTCGCCCATAAACCATTGCAACGCTGTGAGGACTAGAACAATTTTTGAAAATGTCAACATTTGAGGCCCAAGTTAAATTGAGTTTGTGTCAAATCATGTCCTGGGCGAGTACTCTCTGTACTCTCTGTATGGCATAGCAAGAAAAAAAGTCAAATGACCCAACAAGACCTACATGGTACAACCAGATGAAAAAATTAAAATTTAGAATTCAATACACACTCAAGGTCCTGCGTTCAAATCCTGATATAAGTGAAGGGTGTGGAAAATGCTCAATCAAATTTAATTTCCAAGGTCTCTCGGTAGCTAATTGAGTACACTGTAAACATTGTAATCAGGGTGGATCTATCCCTCCGGTAGATGTGCATTTCTCCGAAGGGCCGGCCAAACAAAACTTAGATGATATTTTTGTCTCAACAAGAATTGGAACTTGCAAGGATCATTAAACTGAGGCATGCAACAGAAAGCAGGATATTGTCACCGGCCTCCCTACTCCACGGAACATTTTGCCTTTCAGCTTTTACTAAAAATACCAGAAAAATAGAACATTCGTTGGAACGAACTGAGATATCATCCTAAGAGGGCAAAACCAAGATGTTGTGGTGAAATTGTATTTCTTCTCGTAAACAACAAAATTTTGTAGGGGGAGAGAGTGAGCAGTGTGTTATCTACAATATAGATCAGGTTGTTTACGGTAGTAAAACGTTACATAGAATCAATGGATACGTTGATACGCTAAGGATAAATAAGGTCTGCATGCCTATGAAATGAATATAAGACTAGATAGAATAATAAAACTAATACGAGGATGAGTTTGTTTTTTAAGTAATAAAGTAAATTTCATCATTATACTCAGCAGCACCAGCAGCGTATGTAGTTAGTCATAGACCTTTCCCAAGATTCGCCAGACCTCTCTATTATGTCACGAAGCCAGTACTTTCTGAACTCATTTACTTCGTCGGGCAATTATATATTTTGTTGATCCCCGTTTTGCTTATGATCTCTGAAGATACACGCTGTGATGTCTAGCAGCTGCCTGTCATTCTTGCAACATGACTAGTCCACTGCCACTCAAATCTTTCTTATGGATTCTAAAATATTTTGAACTTCAATTTTTCCTCCAATATATTGTGCTGTCTTATGATCTCCCAGTGTTTTTCTCATGTGCACGTTTCATATGTCTTGATGTAAGGGCTAATTTTTGGGTTGATCTCAATATGCGACTACTGGAAGGATGCATTGGTTGTATAACATTATCAACACTAGTGGTATTCCTTGATATCGAAGGTTGGGCATACACTACCGAAAATTTTAATCCTAGAGTGATCCTCCGCTTGAATTCTTTTGAGGATTTCTTGGAAATTCGTTATCTTAGGCAGATGGAGTGGTCTACTCCGATTATTTCAGTGTCTTCGATTCCGGGTGCGTTTCTCTTCAAAATTACAAGTTGATCGTTTCAAATAGACACTATTTAGATATACACATTTTCAAAGGTTTTGGTTAACTTTCTGTCCAGTTGTGCAAAGCAACTTCAACTTCAGGTGGGTAATGTTGGCTTTTGAATTTGGGGGAATGACCAGAGTCCGTTTCACACATCTCAGTTTTACACCGTTTGTTGACTGCAATGTACACTTGCGTTGTTGTGATGGAAAAAGTTCTCTTTTCTGGCTTTATTAGGCACCAACAATTGCTTTCATTCATATATTACCGGTGGGTAACATTCTAGTGCCCAAACCTCCGTCACTGATCGTCGTTCTATACGCAACTCCGACCTAGTACGTACGACTGTCATAACCCAATGTTGTCCCACAGCGATCTGACACTATGTAGGTTTGAACAGAATACATATTAAACACAATTGTATCTCCCCTATCAGCAACACCACATAGTTATAGACTTTACTTATCATTCATCCCTGTTGCATATACATTATACCGAATGATCAGTTGATAGTTAAAGTGATAGATGCATTCAAGCATGTGAACATCAATAATATAATAAAAGCGACTGTCATCGTACAAATAGCCAGACCAACCAAAGTTCAGAACAATCAACCCTATCATGATTGACTCTACCCAAATGATGGCACCAGGCTATCAAAATAACCAACCCTACCTAATGTACCAACTTGATCATGTTATAACTGACCTGATTGACCCAAATGATTTTTTATCGTCATCTTAGATCTGTTTATTCAAAATAGTGATGGAGACAGTTATGAATATTTGTATGTCAATGATAATGTGATTATTTTGAACTATATTGAGAATAGAAACAGTCAAAATTGTCACAAGATAACCCACTATCTGTAAACAAAAAACAAAAAAAATGCTCAGAGGATTCACAAACGTATTCAATGGTTATAAATACATGAAAAGTTATCAAGGATACAAGAAAACGACTGTCAATGGACAGCAGTAGCAGATAGGCAGCAAAACGAGAGGAAAATGATGAGAAAAGAGAAGAGACACAAAAAAATAAATAAATTTATTCGTTTCTTTGGTTCAGCTAGTATTTGTATTCTATTTTGAAAGTAGTCTTCACAAATACACGAACCTATTAGTTGTTATTGTCCATTGTGAAGTATCGGCCAATTTGAAACTCAGCAATTGGAATCCTGACTTTCCAGAAAAAACAAACCTTGGCCGCTGCCACTGTAGACAATCTCCAAAGCAAACAAAGCAGGAGACTGATTTATGGAGTAAATTTTTAGCATAAAACTCACTATCATGTTAGGGAGTCGCTCTATGACAAAGCCCCACGATGATAACACTGACCTCATTAAGGATACCACATATTAAGAGTCGAAGCAAAGGTCCATACCACAATTGGATTTTGCACTCTTGCATTCAAATATATATATATATATATATATATATATATATATATATATATATATATGAAGGTACTACCAAATATATAGAACTTCAATTGCACACACAACCAGAATGTTTTACTCACTTTTGCCACTATTTTTTATGATAAAAGCAAATGGATCACATAAGGATTACTTTCAAGGAGATGGTGGGAACCTTTAATAGAATAAATTATTGAGAGTATATCTTTTATTGCTGAATAATGCCAAATTTTGGGTACCACTTTGTTAACATATATATATATATATATATATATATATATATATATATATATATATATATATATATACGTGTGTGTGCGTCTGTATGTGTTTGTGCGTCGGTGTATGATTTTACATATATGGAGATAAATCGATATATGGATGGAAATAAATTGATAGCTGTAAACATATGGCATAGATAAAACATGTTTGTATAAATATTAGCAGGCTGAATCTGGACCAATAGACGTGAAACAAATTATATCTGTTTTTCAATCTTTCTCTCTATATATACATCTGTATGTGTAGGCAAGACAACTAGATAAAAGCAACCGCTCATTTGCCCAAAGAGAGGAATAAAATTGTAAACTTGGTTTTCTTCGCTTAACACATGTCTGAATCAATATAATTATAGGTTGAACAATTTCATTTGAGCCAGACGAAACTGAAACTCTCGTAATATGTTTGTATTCTTTGTACACTTGTCTAAAGTTGTGGCATATCACAAAACCTAGATACAATGAACGATGTTTTTAACCAGTGGGTCTAGATGACCATTGAGGAAATAAAATGTTCCAACACGGAGCCAAGAGGCTGCAAGCACCTTAGAACTGCTTTGTTGATTTTACAATACAAACTGCCTACATTCTGATTTGTTCAATGCGTTATTTCATCCAATTTCACCGTAAACCTTTACTGTGTGTGCCTGTACATATCTGTTCCGGGTTTATACCCTAAATCAGAGTGTCATGGGGTTAGCTATATTCAGAAAATTCTTAGTAAGGCCTACCGAATCTCTTACAGGACCTAGTATTGCCAATGGTCAATGACCAAGGCACAACGTTGCTTGACCGGCAGTATTAAGGTGTAAATATTGAGATTTGGCTGTAACACTTGAGCTTTGCCCTCCAACTGAGTACTTAACAGCACAGAGAGAGTCTTTGGTATGACTCGGAGTGAATTGAATAACGGTCTACAGAATTAGGCCACAGGATAAAACGTTGATAAACTAAATAAAAATTGATTCTTTTGCGTTTACGTTGTAACACGTTTAGATTTTAAGAAAGTTGCAAATAGAAGAATCGGAAATACAGAAAATAATGAATGAAGAAGAGGAAACTAGAGAAACGGGTAACTATTATGGCACGGGTGTTTGTCATGACACCAGAGTCAATTATGACACTCGAGTCTACTATGACACTGGTGTATATTGTGATTCTGGTGTCTGTTACTATATTACAAATGTAACAAAAGACATTTACCAATTTCTTGGGAGTTGCTGTTTTCTTATATATATGTATTTATAAATATATATATATATATATATATATATATATATATATATATATATATATATATATATATATGTACTCTTGTTCATCTAATGCAAACGTTACAAAATTGGGCTGAGAATGGCACAAGGTTAAATGGAGGATATAAGCCGTGGGAAGATCATGTTACATCAATTTTTGACGTGGGGAGTGTGCATCTGCCTTGAGAATCAGCAACTGAAATCCAAATTTCTACGTGTTTTCTTATCCAGACTCAATTTGAAAATACACATCTTTTCCAGCGACCAATCAGGCTGAGGAACAAGATTACAATTGCACACATCCTAAGCAGGACATGCAATTAGAGGCCAATGGATTAACCATGTTATCACATCAGTCAGTCTTTTCTCAGTTTAGTGTTTGGGAGATGGTTACAATAATCCAATTAAAATGACATTCACTGATTCCTTTTTGCAATTTGCAAAACACGACAGAAACTTGCTCTTCACGACAGAAACTGATAATTTCTATATATAAGTCGTAGATTTCAAGATGTCTGTTTGTCTGTCGCGCAACAGAAACCACCTGAGTCAAAACAAATTTAGCATACATACACGTCGAATTTTTTTAAAAATTTAAGATGGGAAACATTTTGAAAAAAAAACAATTTCAAAGAAATATATATATATATTCGTATTTGATCCTTTTATGTGCTATATATAAACATTTCATGGGTCAAAAGTGGAAGAACTTTTTTCTTTTTTTTAAATATTCAACCAAGCGTAAGACGGTACATTAGCTTGAGTGTGAAAATACATAGGCAAAGTGATCCTCCCCTGACTATCAATTTAACCTTTACTGCAACAGTGCATTTTTCAGTATTCTTATCTTGGAACCTTTCTTTCGAATGTTCACCTGATGATTTCTGTTAGTTTAGTCTATTAGAAATCTTTGTCGAAATAAAAACACAGCTTTTCAGAAATAAAGAATCGATGATATAAATTTCATAGACAAAATAACCATACTGTGAGTATTGAACACAATTCTTAAAACATGTTTTGTTCACCTAAAGTCATGTGATGATTTGACATTAATTCATCGTTTTTCTGTACGTCACCGTTTTTCACAAGGAAACATAATTTGAATAGCAGATATCTGAAAAGGAAAATTCCAACAAGTTACATGATTATTTAATCAGT
Source organism: Thysanoteuthis rhombus (assembly GCA_963457665.1). NCBI lineage: Eukaryota > Metazoa > Mollusca > Cephalopoda > Oegopsida > Thysanoteuthidae > Thysanoteuthis > Thysanoteuthis major. The sequence goes on along the minus strand of OY735236.1, from coordinate 15,228,467 downwards.
TTCCTTGCACAGGCGAAGGTTTCAGCAGTTCCTGACTGGGCTCGACCTATCATGAGCTCCCTTGACTTGGCTCTGATTCTCAATATGTGAAATAGATTTGGAGGTAAAGAACACCTGGAGTAGTATTTTGGGCTTTTTTTACCCATTGTGTGAAAATATGGATTTATGCCTTCCCCAAGGTATTAGTGTGAAGTGAACTCAAATTTCTCAGCCTGAGTCTAAAAATGTCTTACTGAATCCATTTCCTATTTTGTTAAATACTTAGCCAAGCAACAACAACGAAAATTTTATTTGCAATATTTTTACTGTTCCGTGTTCCTTTTCAATATTAAATCCCTGATATGGAAATGATAATTTCGATGTTCTCAACAGAAGGGAGAAGCAACTGGTGAGGCCATACAACAGACGATTGGCAACGCAGAGTCACGTGACGAGTTATTTAAAACTAAAAACTGAATTTTGCAAATCCCACTTCTATGCTCTGAGCAAACTCATATCTACTCATCTTCAATAATAGTAGTTATTTATGCTCCATTCTGTTTCCTTCGAGATCGAAAGATTGGTTTTTCCACAGTAGGATTCGCCACAAAAAAACACTGCTGTCTTGATATTTATATCCAATAGTCAAAGGTTATTTTTTCAGTTTATCAAGCAAAGATTTAAAAAGAAAGAACCTCTTAAACTTTTGACAAAATTTTATTGAACAATATGGTTACTGCTTTGTCCGACTATCTTCTGTCATCTCCAGGAATCATCATGAGTCTATTCTTGCGGAACTCTCTTGATAGCTTCTTCTGCAAACAGCTGCTCTGGTTGCCTCTTGCAGTTTTCCATTCAAATATGTTTTTATTATTACAAGATGTCTATGAAATGTCAAAGAAATAGAAAGTCACAATATCCTCTTAATGGAGTGGATGAGTGAAAGATTGCAGTCAAATTGTAACAATTTTTGCTTGGTAATTAAAGAAACATGGAGTAATATTCTGGTGAAATATTCTGCTCCTAACTCATTCCAGGCGCTTTTCATCGATCGTTGAATTCAATTGGTCTAATTGGAAGTAAAAATTGTTCTAATCAGTCGTTTTCTTCTCTGAAAAGAGCTTAAGGTAGAGGAATCCTTTTCAATATCACTATATACACAGTATCAACTTTTTTGGCTGAAAACCAATCTATGCTGCTGCGAAAAGTGTTTCATTTTGCATGTCTCAAAATTTTTTCTTATCCATGAGTATTCGTCTATCGCAAGTGAAATAGCAAATCGCTATCAGTAATACAACCAGGTCATTTTCTATCGTTTTTTTCATGTGGCAGCCACACACCAACGGAAGTACCATAACCAAGCTGGGTCAAATAACTTGAACATTTGATCTTAATATATCCAGTATGTTCATTCATTTTGCGTTGATTTTTCTTTATTCATGCCTTCATTCGATTGGTATCAATAAAAACTTGACTATCCTACCATGGAGCCTCGTTCAACAAGACATCAGTGGAACAAAATTTTGCTGATCACTTTTGACATGTTCTGTGATTTGTTACACCTCAACCATGAACTGCAAAAAATGTGTTTTCCATTTGAGCCAGATTTTTACCTTCCTTAAATTGACTGCAAAAATGTTGAGTTTCCTCCATTTTCAACGTTGCAGAAACATACAATGATTTGCTTATTTATTTGTTACGTAGCGTGATACGACAACTGTCACAGTACAACGAAAAGTAATCATTTGAAAGGTTAATAAAACTAAACGCTCTAATTCATCGACAACAACTGAATGATGCGTCTGGCTTAGAAAATAATTCAACGAATTTCTGTGCTATTTTCGAACAGTTAAACTTATATCATCGCTACAGTTATGCGCTGGATTACACAAATTTGCACGTTTGCAAACTATATATATCTATATATGTGTGTGTGTGCGTCTGTTTGTATGTGTACATGTCTGTGTATATACCCATATAAATAGAAAAATAGGTAGGTATATTCTGCAGTAAGAGTTGAATAAATTTGAGAGGAATGTAAAAAAGGTAAGCCAAACTTTTAAGTAATGGTTTGAGGTAAAATAGTTTCAATAAACTTTAACTGGTTTCAGTTTCATGTATGTCTTTGAAAGATTGCTGTGATTCTCTTTTTGGTCATTATTGTTCAATGTCTTGAAGAAAGGGTTAAATTGAAGTCATTTTTATATCAATCATAATTTCGATTCTAATTCATACGGTGTAATGAAATTCTAGTTTTTGGTGAGATTTTTCGAGAAGGATTATTAAAAATAATATACCTCAAAACCACATCTAAAAAGTTTGACTTCCCCTTTTCACACTTTTCTTAAGTATATATATATATATATATATATATATATATATATATATATATAATTTCCATCTGATAAATTTGCAGGTGCTAACATTTGATGAATAAGAATACCTCCCTAAATTATGCAATATGCTCCGACAATAATAATATTATCGAATGAACATTGTCGTTAAAGGTTACAGACCATGTTTATATTTGCCTTGAGAGCTTGTCAATGTCCATGAAATGAATCAGCGAATACAGTCCATATTATTGCACCAGGCTATTCAAACACACGATTCTAATATCTATAAACATTCCTTAGAATCCAAAATGGCGGCTATTGTGTAAGTAGATTCGAAATGGTTGAATGCAACACTTCCAATTCTAAACTCTTCTGCTAAGGTCAAGTAACAATATTACGCAGTTGGATGTGAATCACCGACGAGAACTTTACATTGCTCTAAATCAGTGGATCTCAGCCTTCTTCTGCTAAAAGAAATTCATATCCACCTTACAATAAAAAAAGTAATTTAATTGTTGATAATGTGGGAAGAAGAATCACATCTCATATGCTTCAACATATGTAGAATTGAATTCTTGGCTTCAAGCCAAATGTTCCGCTTTTGTGCTTGGATTGATTCCCCTTTCCTATAATAAAGTAAGTATTAGTTACTTTACAGTCTATTGTATAAATGGTAATCATAAGTATGGCACAATAAAGAATTAATAGTATACAGTGATCAGGAATGAATTGACCACGCCTTTACGTGACTCAGTTTTTAGTCATGAAATGGTTCTTGCTCTTTACCCCTAAATTCCAAATTGCTCCAAATACATTCAAATTGTCCCTTTGTTGAGCGTGCACCTTATGTTTAGAACCCTTACACTAAAGAAACACAGAATTAAACTTGACAATACTAAAATCAAAGCTTTTATAACAATAACTTTATTTTCAAAAGTATTCAAAAATGATAATAACTCATTTTTTCAAGAACAATCTTATAGCAAGGTTTTTGAGAGCGTTTAACATATATACGTTTTGTTTTGTTTTTTTAGTTCTCTTTTTGTAACACTTGTGATACCACGCACGACAGGAGAGTACACATAGTCGCCTAGCTTCCACTGACAAAGTCATATTGGCTTTCGTTCTCGAAGACGCAGCCATTGCTAAAACGGTTGATCCATGCCTTCTAAAGTATTCGCAGCGTTCAGAGTGTACTCAATTGATGATTTAAACATGGTTGTTTTCAATGTTGATCTACAAGTGTAAGAATCAGAAAACGGATTCAAAATAGCTTGAACTCTTTGAAACAACCATTCAAATAAACTCAATTTGTCTACATTATCATATTCACCACCATTTAAACACTCATGGAATATCCATGAAAACACTTACTTTGGTACATTCTAATTTAAGCTCACACAAACATTAATAAAGCTATAAATTGCAATTTCCATCTCATCAAGCATCAAATCACTACGAAATAATAATTTAATAAGTAATAGATAGTAGAGTATCACTTAAGAAGCTAGTCTTGTACACTTGTAAAACCGACATTTATTTTTTGTTCTTTTTTCATATGCAGAATTAAAAAAACAAAACGCTTGTCAGCAAAGTCGAGTGAACTATCCGCCTATATATATACTAAAACGCACTAAGCAAATAAATCTCTCGGTTTATACAGAAAATCGAAAATCGAAAAGGCAGACTTATATAACTTTTTGTAAAACAGCATTTATGTCATAATAACTTTTGTGGAACAACAGCAATCGACTTGGCGACGCTCAAACTTATCAATATTGATTATTTGATTTAATTATTGAAAATAGCTTCCTTCGGAAATGGCGGCAATAATTAAGAGGAATTATTATAAACATGGCAGAAAGAAGAATTTGTGGCAGGAAATTAGATATGCACCATGAATGTTTTTATTATGCACATGATACCAAGGAAAATAATTTTTTTATTTGCAAGCTGAAAACAATGAGAAAAAAAAGATATGATGATCAGCTTTCTGGAAAATTCTAGAAAGATTGAAGGAATATGTCTCAACACATGATATGGGGATTATTCTAAAAATGTCACGAAGTGATCTGGTTTGAAAAAACTTTAAAAACTGACCGATAAGTTTAAAAACAGAATCAAGCAGCTGTTTAGGGAAGAAAAACTTCAAGAACATGAATATCGAATGATTTTCAATTCATTTTTTATATCATTTTTATTCCTGTTTCAATCCTTAAGGCATTGCTATTATTTTAATCCCTCTGAGATGGGTTTCTGCTATCTGAAATAGTGTGTTTCAATAAAGCTTCTCGTAAGCTAAAATGGTGTATAGCGAGGAGGTAATAAACATTATTTGATATTGGAAAGGATTTTGAGTGTTCTTTGACCACGAAATTTTTAGAGTGGTATTTCAGTCAGAGCTATCTGAGATTTTATAGTGAGAAGTGCAGGAGACTAGGATGATAAAAGAAGAGAGATGGTTTGCACAGCTTTTTAAATGATTCACTGCAAAACAAAAGCTGAACGATGTTTCCGCTGTTTCCCCTCTCCGAATGAGCAGAACTAATCGCAAACAGCGAACATCAAGAAAGCAAGGGATTATCAACTCTTTTTAAAAATCTTTTGGATGATATTTTGAAAGCAAAGAAACTAAGAAAACCGTTACAGAGGAAAAGTTTTGTGCTTTAAGATAATGTGTTGAAAATATTTTTATTAGCAGAAGCATTAGCTCCAAGTGGAAGAGTCCATTGTTATGGATAGAGAACGAAGAAATTTCCAGTGTATGAATAGATTAGATAGCTCAACTTGGTGATTATTTTGCATTAATATATATCATTCAACTATGTTAATGGAATTTACCATTTTAAAGAGTGAATTTTGCAGTATTCATCAGATCTGAACGTTTTCTTTTCATAGTTATGCGTAGTTTAATTGAGGTTATCAAATCAAAGTTGAAAAACAAATTTGAGGAATTTTTCTGTAGTTTAAAATGGGACGTAAACCAAAAAAACTGATCTTAATATCAACCAGATGATATGCCAGTGCTTGAGCGACAACGAATGTTCAATCAACATTGGTTCCAAACGTTTTGAAACAAAGACAAGAGCCTTGTAGATAAATATTTACTTCTGTGATCGACGACATCCAAGCGAGGGCCATTTGGGGGCCAGACACATGCAAAGCAACACGAGACCATTCAACATTTGTTCGACATTTCCATCAAATTGGGAAAGCAAAAATCTACTTCAACTTCATACATATAAAAACCTTTCTCCGACTGACTACCACTTTTCCAAGCATTTCGATCACTTCCTGCAAGAGGTCTTCAATAACCAAGCTGCAGTCGAATTTGAAGAATACATTGCTTCTCCAACCCTATAAATGAATGCTTCTGGGATAAATGTTTTTAATTGGTATAGATATATACATTCCGATGTTTCTTTGATTAAACTTATACTTTGAGAACTCACTGCTTTGAAATTGATGTAAGAAAATACCACGACCTAATATATAGAGATAGATTATCATTTGTGATTTTCATCGCATTACAACTAGTTGTGATAACTAACATCGAATTAACATAAATGATGATTATAGAGCTTGTTGACTAACATACTATAATTATAACACCGAGGTGTTTGTTATTATCGATAAAAATCAAATTGCTGAAAATATAGAAATTCTGGCCATTGTTTTGATAGTCTGAATGATGTTATGTCAAACATCAAGTAAATTGAATCACTGTTGGCCTTACTCATTGATTAATGTGTTTTGTTGTAACTGCGCTCCTTTTACCTCTGCCAATGAAGTTGCATAAGGACAAGTAGTATACTGTTACTTCCCGTCTTCCTGTCTTTTCGCCAGTCTGTTTAGACGAGATATTTGACGGTTCACAATGAAATTTTATGTGATGCAGGGCTATGTGCTAAAAACGAAATGATTAAATCAAAGGACACGTCCAGGTTTTTGCTCTTCGATTTTCTATACAATTACGAATTCACTGATGTCTATTTACACGATATTTCCAGAAACTTTTAATCTATATCAATGCATGTCTATTGAAAGGTGGGCCATGGACTAAGAGAAAAGACATTGAATTCGTCTACTGTATCGACAGAGGTATGCACTCTCTGAGTGCTTCCCTGTTGACGATATTCTTTACTTTGATCTGCTTCCGAATTCTTATTGATTATTATCTATATCTTATAGTTATTCTTAGTACTTCTCTTTTCATTGCTCTGTGTGTGACTCAGATTTCTTTCAAGTGATTTCGTTAGTTTCCGTGTTTTTACAATCATGCACCTAATATTATACATTTATTGTACACAACGTTTGAAGCGTATTCATAAGGTGCTTCTTGACACGTTTCAATTCTTACTAAAGGTTTTCCAAGCAATTGTTATAAATGTATTCCCTAGCTTCTGCCAAATTCACCTATTCTAATACTCGTTTTCTTGACTTTATTGTTGAATATCATTTCTGTCTTAGCCCCGTTTATCTTTAGCCCAGTTTTGAATATTCCTGAACCTGAATCCTTTAGCGTTATGTCATGTTATATTGAAAATCTTATTTCAATTGATCTTCCATTATTACACTATAGATCTATAGATGTATCACTTGATCTAGTTAACGTGAATAGAGTGGACAATTGAAAGTGAAAAAAATCATTTCAAATATGACTATATATTTGATATAACGCAACTTATAATATATTCATTCCTAAGTACATACACACATACACACACACACGTATATATATATATATATATATATATATATATATATATATATGTGTGTGTGTGTGTGTGTGTGTGTGTGTGTGTTTGTGTGTGTGTGTGTGTGTGTGTGTACATATTTGACTCTGTGGAAAGTTGAATCATTCACTTCAATTTTTGTTTCAACCATTCAATGGGTTCACTGATTTTTAGCAGAAAAATATCGGCCATTTCTCTACTACCTTTGAGTCTTATGTGTTGCAAGTACGTAAGACTTTCCATGAAAAATATTTTTTTAACCTCGTACAGAACTTTATCACTTTGACATAGGAGTGCTTAGCTCATGCAGTATCGAGCTGTTGATGATTGCGTAGCCTATGGCAATAAGCTGTAACATTCTGCCTTTTCCAGTGTTATCTGCTAAAAGAACTCTTCTCTTGTTATCAAACGTGCAGGAAACCATGTGGCTGGTTAGTACATAGATGGGCTTCTCGGTCCTCTGTAATTTTATGCTTAGGAAAAAAGCCTACGTAATAACAAAACAATCTCCTATACAAGCACATGGGTACTGTCATTCTTTCTTCATTCTTCTGATCCTCACATCATCACAATGCATCACAAAGGTCCATTCACAAACAGTTATACTTGTCCTTCCTGGTGGTTAGTATATTCCTGAGATTTTACTCTCTGGTTTGAAAATCTATATTTTTCAATCAAGGAAATATTCTCATCACATATTTCCAAATCAAATTGTACCAGAAATCCTCACCGTTAGGGTAAGTTTCTACACTTTTTTCCAAATCTTCAAATGATGATATGATAAACTAGTTTGAACAGCTCGTCAAAAAGAAGTCTCCTTTCCAGTGTAACTTTTTGGTCGCATTTGCGTTATAATGAATTCATTGTACTGTTACGATTTTCTAAGTTTATATTTATATCTATCTATCTATCTATCTATCTATCTATCTATCTATATATATATATATATATATATATATATATATATATATATATATATACATATATATGTATGTATTCAACCAATGCTAACTTTAAAATTGCAAATATATATCCTCAATATAATTTGCCTGCAGTATGTCTGAAATGGACATAATATTCAAAAATAGCCGTTCTACTCTGTGTGAGGCTGCTCATAATATAACGAACACACAGGCACAACACACCTGTTCTACTGTGTATATAGCTGCTGATAATATAACTACTGCTATAACAACTGATAATAATGCCGATGTGCTACGTTTTCAACACAAAATGAATACAAAAAAACTCACACAATACATTGTATGGGGTTTTCAAATCACTGTGCAAACATACTGACCCAGAAAGAGCCAGATTTAATGAAGTTAGAAAAGCAACAGACGTTTAGGAGTTTAAATAATAGGTCGAGATTTTCGATTTTAATACATTCTGCTTTTATTGCTTTTTAAGTCATCGTTATAACTTCAATTGAAAGTGTTAAACTACTTTCAAGAATATCTGTCAGATGAGCACACAAAATCCGACCGTGCAACAGACTCGGTAGTAGAGTTATTGCCTCTAGTTCGGTAAGCCGTGGTTCTAATGACCATAAGTCGTGCCAAAGACTTTTAAAATGGTTCTCAAAGTCTTTCCACAGAGCCTTTCAGCTCATGGAAGAGGCTAAGGCGCTATGGAAAAGAGGCCAAGGCGTTGTGGAAAAATTATGTTTGATACACTGGTTCTCATAAGATCAACAACGTTATGCCGAGCCTACTCAGTACCAAGATGTTCCACCATTTGGAGATACCAGGAACCTTTGGTAGAACGATGCATTGACAGAATTGGCAAGCTGGAAGTCGATCTTATCAATGATTAACCGTGTGTAACCTTTCAGCAACACTTTTGATGACTTATTATTTAATGTATGAAACAGGGCTTATGTTACCAAAAGAAAAAGAAAAACGCATTCAACAATGAGAGATCAATAAATATAACAACAGACGTGACTTGTTGTTCGTATCATTTCGATTTCATGTTCATCCATGTGAATACCATATCTGTTATGTCGATTTTAAACTCAGACTTCATGCATACTAACTTATGATATCATCCTTAAGAATACCAATCATACAAAAGAAAACTTCTCTGAGTTGATTATCTACTGACACACTCAACCGAGGAATGTAAGAGTTTACAATGAAGCAAACTCCCATTGGATAATTATGTATTTTAGATATTTAACTCATGATTGGTAATTCATGTATTTTATGTTTTATTTTAACTTCTTACATAATGCTATGTTATAAAACATAATATTGTCTGCTTCAAATGGTAGATATTTCATATGTGGATGGGTGAGTTCCTATCAAACCTAAGCCGGACAATATCATTTGAATATAATGATTTTACAAATGAATGCCATATTATTTGCCGCTTCATCAATCGGGACAATAAAAAAATTATTTCGATGTTTCCCGACATCTGCTTATACTTGAGAATTCTTAGTGTCGGACTTTCTTCCTGAGGGTTCTTGAAGTATTTCACCCGTTGGATTTCGTCATTTATAAATCCGAGTACTTATTTTTCATCAGGCGAACGCTGATTATCATATTTGATATTAATTCGACATTGATACAATGAAAATTATCTATTTTTCATGTATCATTTAAACATTTACAATAATTTAATAACTCTGGTTCTGTATAATTCAGACCTTTTGTGAGGATTTCTCTTAAATTACAGTTCTTTACAATCCTAAGTTGACCGGTAAATAAATGGGCAATATTTCAGGACTTAATTGCAAGGTACACACACACATACAAACAGAGACACACATACATACGGACACATAGACACGCACACATGCACACACACTCGCCTTTCACACGCGCGCGCGTATATATATATATATATATATATATATATATATATATATATATATATATATATATTGCTCTTTAGGCGTGGAAGTGAATCATGTCAGGGAATTAACAAACACAAATCCAGAATTCCAATGCAAATTTATCTAATTGTATTTCGAGTATTCCGTATTTTATATCCTGATATCCCAATAATAAATGGTTGTTTATGTTGCGTGAAGTTTTACAATTGGTTCATTAAGAACAATATTTGTAAAAAAAACTCACGATCGAATGGAATGATCCGTTCTTTACTTTGGTTCTTATTCTTGTTTCTTGTTTAGTACTTTTTAGTCGTTCGTTTGTTTGGCTAAAAGTTTCAGTAATTGAATATCGATATTCATTGTGATTTGTTGATTCGAAAAAGATCGTTAAATGGAAAACAACGGACGCTATTTAATTGGATTCTCTGAAATTGACGTTCTTAAAGAATTCTATTTGTATCGGAATAGAAAACCAAGAATATTCTCTAAATAAGGACTGATACCGTGTTTTTTTCTGACAAAGATATTATTTAGAGTAAAAGTTGTTATGCCCTTATGCTGGCTATGGCTTTGGCTATACATATCATATTACTACTTACTTGGTCTGTTTCTGATATTTGAAATAGAACTGAAGACGACAAGCAGTTGAAATGGTGTCACTCAGTTCACCATGCATCATTTTACTCATAGCTAGGAAATCTGATTTATGTCATTCCCAATGGAATTAGTGCAAAGTGATCAGAAACTATCTTGCATCTAATTTTCTTTGTGCGATTATGGGTGTGTCTTCAAGACATATTTAACATACGTAGGTCATAAGTGGTATTATACATTGCAAGGAAGAATGATAACGAATGTTGCAAAGGACTAACAGATAAATGACCAAGGGAAAGCACACGCAATAAAAGAGTGGAGTAGATGGAGTAATGAAGCTCACCGGTAAGACATGTAATAGGTTGACATGGTCGACATAGAAGGGGCTTTGTGAATGCTGCTGCTGCTTCTGATGATGATGATGATCATGATGATGATGATGATGATGATGATTGAAATTATCTATACATATGTGTGTGCATATGCGTGTCAATGTGTGTGTTGCATTGTGGTTGGGTTTGTTAGCATGTGTACTTCCTCCTTCTCCTCCTCCTCTGCATTTTGCATGATTCAGTGACGATCGCTGATCGGGTTGGAGAAACCAGAACATTAAACAAAACATTGGGGAAGGGTGAAAGCGGTGTAGGTACAAGTTGTATACCTTCATACGTTTTCATCTTGGCGCCACGTGGTAGCTGATGAAATAGAAAGATACCAGACATGCACTAAGGTCCTCTAACAGGAGAATAAATACATTGTCTATCTTTTCTCAGGTTGAATCGATAGGTTTATAGTCAGACTCCTACTACGTAGTTCATTTTTGTATGTAACAACAATCATGGATATCAATGATCAGATCAAAAAATAGTGACGTCATACACAAATAATAGTGACAGAGTGACGCATCAAAAAATATGAGAGAAATGTAATCACGCTTCCAAAGCCCAACTCAGGTCGACTTGTTTTGCAAATCGAGTTTATAGGAATAAAACAAAGATGAATTGGGCTGCGTAGATTCGGAATGATATTGTGTACAGAAATGAATTTTTTTTCCTTTTTTTGGTTTCAATAAATGAAGTGATTTTGAAACCAGCGCATCAAGCATATTTTCAGTTTTTATTTATTATGCAGAAAGTAGACTCGCTGAATTCATCTGCAGATTGATGTTCAACTTTGAGTAAGACCATACTCAAGAACTCAGAGATTCCTAACTCTTTACGCGTCTGTACCACGGTGAAGTCTTTGAATCGCTTTAATCAAAACACAAAGTACAGGTCTCTTCAGAAAACTAATATGATATATAATTTTCATAATATGACTCTCTTTCTCTGTCTGTCTGTCTGTCTGTCTGTCTGTCTGTCTGTCTGTCTGTCTCCCTCTCTCTCTCTCTCTCTCTGTTGACCTCCCTGTCATGGGATGCCAAAAAGCGACCGACTACCTCGTCCAGAAACATGTCACACTCCATATAAAACAACCTTTTCGCTCTCTTTTATGGAATTCTGTCATGGCTAATTAGCAAATAAATTCTACAGTCCCTCCATTAGGAGATCTCAGTCTCCAACTCAAGTTGCTTTAAATTTCCTTGCCACCCAGCTAGCCCTGGGAGGTCAAACTACTTAACAAATTTCCAGCTCTGATGAACGGACGATCCTGCAAACTAATATCTAGTTATCACTTCGTTAGATCATATTACATCATCGAAATTTCTTGTTGTACAAACATACCCCCCTTAAGAATACGTATACATCTGTATTTTACATTCTCATATGTATACATCTCATATACGTATACATCTCGTATTTTACACTCTCTTACCTGCACTCAAATGCCAAATACTTTTACTATTCACTCCATAATGTGTACGTGCGTGTGTTGATTTTTTAAAATTTCAATCGGCAACATTATTTTCTATACAAATGATAATTTCAAAACAATTTCGTCATAAAGCTCCACACTCTACTACACAAGCGCAATTATTTGACGATATATACGTGTGCATAAGTCAATTTCGAGTACTGAACTTTATGTATGGTCACGAAATCATGGTATGATTTATGTATGTGTTGTGAGTATTTTTATTAATTGGTGGTATATATTTCATCAAATGTAGAGAAATACCTTGGTGTACACAATACCAAAACATTTAGAGTCAAATAACACTGCTAACAGAAAACCAAAATGGCAAAACGATCACTTTTGAGAACCTGGGTGCTGAGATATTTAAAGTGCTGTATAAAGCACTCGTCACACTTCATTTAGAATTCAGTTCCTGTATCTTGACACCCGAAAATAAATTCAACAAAGACAATATAAAAAGTGCAAAGAGGAGTCACAGAAATGATCCCGAGCATCAGGCATTTGCCGTAATCAAAAACTATAAAAGAGCTTGATCAGCAGATTATCTCACAAAAGAGCCCGTGTTGATCTACCGGGAATATGCAGGATAACCCCAGCTTACATACCTTCGACCAAAATTGTAAATGCAGCATTTGTCCGTATAAAATCATACTACAGCCATCCCTGAGAAGTAAAACCAAAGGTTGATGCAACAAGCTACAAATCCAAACAGCCACTGGAGTTTGAAAGTCCCTCTCAGATAGATATGCTCCCACCTGAAACGAGCTATCAGTTTCTTCCCAAAACATAAACATATTCAAATCAAATCCCAGAAAAGACTCCAGACACTGGATGCTCAATCATGAATCTTCAAACTAAATAGCAAACTACTGTAGGTTGACCTCACTAACCTCATAGTATCCTGATTAAAATACGAATAGAGATACAAATCCCCTGTTTACAGTAATCATAAAATATCTTTAATTTTTTAGGCCATGGGTTGATCGTTGTTCTTCTCAATATGGTTGAATTTTAATCTTACAAAATTATTACTCATTCATTGGTTGACCCAAATCTTTTGCTGTGAAATTCGGTCTCCAAAGCTCGACCTATACATAGGTATATGCGGTATTTACAACTGTTTCCAAATATGTCTATGATGATCAAAATTACATATTCATATTTCATAGATTTTTCATCTTCAAAACTACCTATCTGTCAATTATGTATTCTATTCTTTACGCGTGTTTGTTCCTCTCTTACTACTTAATATATCCTAAAGTTTTCAGTAAATTTCAATGAATGCTTTTTGGATGATACAGCTTTCACCAGAAAAAACTAATATCATTTTTGGACGAATCTAGGAATCGTTTTCTTTTGAAAGATACTTTCACCTATCAGAACAATAATCCATGTTACCATATATCATATGACTCTCATCAAGTTTTTATCTAGTATATGGCATTGACAGGGACATGCATCATCTGAGTGTAGTTAAATTATTTCTAAATTATTCTCCTTTCCCAGTAAGAATATAATTTTGTATCAATCAGAAAAGAAATCAACTAACCCACCGAGAAAATTGGTCATTTTATTTTCCATTTTTATTTTTTTTAAGGTTTAAGTTTGATTTTCTAAACGGAAAATTAAAATAAACCATTTTCTGACGCACACAATAGACGTAAAAGTGGCCATGCCGTCAAGCTATAAATACTGAAAACAGATTTAAATATAATCAATTATTAAAATCCAATGATGAATCTGGATATAAATTGTTCAAGAAATCAACTTTGTATTTTTATGCTTTCTTCCATAAAATTTTTTAGTCGTTTGTTCTGCTCAAATGATTAATTTATTTGTCGCAATTATTTCCCTGTATTCCAATGTTCTTTCTCAACAGCAATTAATCGAGATGTCGTGTAAGTAAATTGGTTTATTATTTATTCAAACAAGATTAAATACAGTTGCGTGAAAAAAAGATTTTCCCAGCTGTCATTTTTGACATCTTTCTATCCCGCTCAGAATTTTAAAAGTGTATTTATTGTAAGTGACTTTCTAATTAGTACAAGTGAAATTAGCCGTGGCTTGAACAACAGTATACTTACAGTTGATAATTTCCAGCACTTCGGTATCTGGGAATAAAGCTCGCGGGTATAATCTTCTAGGGCATTCCCGGAACTAAAACTTTCTTTTTATCTCGACAGGAGAGACAAGCCGTTCTCCGTTAGCAAATAATTTTTTTCTCTCCTACCCTTTAGCATACCCCTCTTTCCGTTCTCTTCGCAGTTTTGTGTTACATTTCTCTCCTCAGAGCCTTTGTTGTGTACCAGCTCTTTTCAACTTATATTTTTTCGTTTCTAAAGTGAGATAAACAGGCTGACATGTAGCTCATTTTGATATAGATTGAATTAATTGCATTTTATAATTAGAATTTTCGTTGTGTTCATTCACTTTTATTTCAGTCTTCTTAATCTTCATGAAGTTTTAGTCAGTCACTCTTCTTGACTTCACGTGAACTTATAAAACAAAGGATAACTAAATTACATTTAAATCAATTGAAATGTATTCTCTAGACATTAAAGGCTACGAGAGTAGAAACACAAATGGTAACAGGTAATTCTGTAGGTTCTTTAGGAATGTACCAAAGGTTACTTATACTGAATGTAAATGAAAGAAAATGCATTAAATAACACGCACGTAAAATCAGATATTTTATTGATATCCTTTTTTAAATGGACTCCCTCTCTCTCTCTTATGCTGAACAACCCTATTTTTTATATGTTCATTCCATTTATGTTGCCTGGGCCAAACGATACATTCAGCATGTGATAACGGAAAATCACTTAATAATTTCAGTATGATATAACACAATCTATGATTATTCTATCAGATCATGCATCCCTTTCTCAATAGCATATGCACATATGAATATATATGTATGTGAGTATGTGTATACTTGGGTGTGTATGTGGGTTGGTGTGTGCATACATAGTTACATGAATAAATCCATTATTTAAAAAAATATTATCAAAAATGAAATAGGCACTTATTTAAAGAACAGATATAAATTTTTCAACATAATGTCATTCTTAATCCAATCATTAATCACATTGATCAGACATTATACACTGAGATCTTCAGATCAAAAATCAGACAATACATCAGCCAGACTACAGACTTGATAATTTATACTAAAGTATGTATTTGTGTGATATATATATATATACATACATATATATATATATATGTGTGTATGTGTGTATGTATGTATGTATGTATGTATGTATGTATGTATGTATGTATGTATGTATGTATGAATGTATGTGTGTGTGTCCTTTTTTCCATTAAAGAGTCGACTAACAGACGTTAGAAGTATGATGTCACTTAGTTTTATTGTAGAGGGCATAAAAAGAGATATGAAATATCATTGAAAAAATGTTGAAAATTCATAAAAAATATTCACGCATCAAAATAAAATGAAGAAATATGATTTTCACTCTGATTAAAATGTTTCTATTTCAGCTCTGTCCCTCTTATTCACGCGATGCAAGACGCTGGAAAACGATTAAAAGGCACTTTTGGTTATTTCAGCTTCACTGTCAATATGTACTTAAATACTGAAATAGTATCCCATTAAAGAACATGAAAATCAATAGAAACTGTCTGGGGACCAACGTCGTTTGGCAGCATGCCGTGTTGGGTGTGATCAATTGAAAACATTGAAAAAGATGTGATCAATGAATAAGATACTTTTCTAGGCTTTTGTTGGGCAGTTAAGAAGTCTGAATTTTCACTAAACGTGCGTTGACACGAACTAAAAGCTTAGTTTAGCATGAACTTACATTACAAATGACCCCCTACCCAACTAGAAGCTAGAAAAAAGGATTTCAAAGTAAGAACTAAAGTATTTTTACTAGGCATGATAGGGAGTTGATATTTAGATTTTTAGCCCTCTTGCTTCATTAGTGCAGCCAGAAGGCGTGTACAGACAGCTACAGCCAGCCAGCCAGACCTACATCAAAATTGAAGAAAATAATGTTGACAGTTTGAGTTGACTATATCTGATGTGTGTGTATGTGTGTGTGTGTGTATGTGTGTGTTTGTGTGTGCGTGTGTGTGCCCAATCTAACACTATACAGTCATTGACACAAACACGTACATATATCAATAAATACGTGCATTTATTTGTGTGTTAATTTATTTATTAAAAACATAATTCTAAAAAGTCAAAGTCAAGGGTAATGGAGAAAACTGTTGGTAAATGTAATCATTGGAGTAGAAAATAGAGATGGAAAAAAGAGCGAGATTCAAAGGCACATAAAAATCAAATAAGATCGATCAGTAAAGAACCCCAACAAACGTTCAATATCAAAAAGGTGAATCTTCTTGAAGTTTAAATAAACTAAAACAAAATTCATGTGGGGAATTTTAAACGTTTTGTCTCGAGTGCTCTCCAAAAGTAATTTCCTCGTTTAATTGAACTCAAAGAATAAACAAACTCCGGTAATTGCTCTGCGGACACTCTATAAAGATTTACTGATGGCAGACTTTTATAAGTTACACGCTTGAAGCAACCTTCAATAATGATATTTACACCAGCTTCTAACTGACCTCCTTATTACTTTTCTCAGTCATTTATCCATATTTGTTGAGGTTTTTTTTTCAAGTACCCTCTGAGCATAGGAAAACAGGATACAACTTTAAAAGCCTAGCAAGTTCGTTCCTGACAATCGACTGAAGGGGCAACAAATGAGACCGACAAATTATTATTCATTTGGCTTTTGTGACCTTTCTTCCGGTCTTAGTTACCGAAAGATCCTTTTCAGTTTCAAAGCAGCACACTAATCAAATCTGACACTGGCAATATATGGTGAACTATCCATACGCTACAGGCCCTGCAATTTTGAGGGATCCACGCTTGCAAGCAATAAATTTCAATTCAGTGATTCTACAATTGCTCTACTACTAAAATGATGTCCTACCTCAAAGTGTTATAAACGTCCGTTCAAAATTTGCATAGCCAGATATCATAATCATGATCGTTATTTTAACACAATAAATGATCAACTCGGATAATGCACAGGGTGATCCTCAGGGTATACTGTCCGTAACACTGGACTATTCCTCTGAAGGGTAAATTTTTGCAAGAAAAATACTTCATACCAACCATTTCAAACTGTGTACTCTTCCTGGTAAATGAATTCAGTATTTCTTTTTCAAAAGAAGCGAAAAACCAATTTCAAACCAAATATATCCAAAATTTTCAACGACGAAGAATACCGTTTAAGTCGTGATTGGTTAATACTGTGTCATGTTAATTGTTTTGTTTTCAAGTCCTCAGGATGGTTATATGGTAAATTGTTGATGATCCAAATAAAAACGATTCACACACATAAAAAACACTGAAGAAATTGCATAAATTTCATCAAGAGATATTGAGAAATAATTGGCTGAAATTGCATAAACCTTTGGATTTTTTTTCTTTTGTATGTGTAGTATTCAAAGCTATAAAGTTTCCTACACAACACACACACACACAAAGGTGCACGCACACACACACACACACAAGCACACACACACACACATATATAATTCATATGAGTATAACTTGCATGGATTTCCGTATTATTTTATATCATATTGCATGATAATCAAAAAGGGATGAACCCCCCCCCCAAATAGAAATTATCGATCGCAAATACCCAAAAACTAAGCAGTTTAGAATCAGCTTTGAATCAACGTCCAAACGATTTCAACGGATGAAACTGCGACACGCCATTTCGTAACATTAACTTTTGCTTTGTTCCTGCATGTGTATGCATTTTTCTGTGGATTTGTGTTAATATATACACACATATATATATATATATATATATATATATATATATATATATATATATATATACATATATATACATATATATATATATATGTATATGTATATATATATATAAGTATACATATATATATGTATATATATATATATATATATGTGTGTGTGTGTGTGTGTGTGTGTGTGTGTGTGTGTGTGTTTGTGTGTTTGGTAGATCGTAATTGAGAATAGCCGATGGATATCTACGTTCGTGAAGGTGGGGAAATTTTACTCTTGTAAATGATAAAACGCGAATCCAGAAAATTTCAATTTAATCACTGATCAAGTATTTCAGATAAGGCTTGATTTTCTGCCCAACACAGAACTAAAAATATATATAATCTCTATCGCAATTTATGATATATTTGAAATTAGAATATATATATATATATATATATATATATATATATATATATATATATATACATATATATATATATATATATATATATATATATATATATATATATATATATATATGCATTTGTGCATGTATGCGTGAGTGTGAAAATATGTGTCCATGTGTGTGTGCATGTTTGCGTGTGTGTGAAAAAACTATGACAAAACAAGAAGGCAAAATGTATCTTATGGGTATTCCATAAAATCAAATAAGGGGTTGTCTTAACACATATATATCCCTGCTTGATGCTGCACAAACACCCTGGGAGACCCATGCAAGCTTGCACGAACAATCAAAGAGGCTCTTGTTGCCCTTTCAACAACTTATCAAAATGATTTTTATGAAAATTCATGTGCTCAGTTTCTCTGTTATAATAATAGTGTGAATGTCAAAAGGACCATTGTGTTTGGGGTAGGGATGTGGGTAAGGAGAAGGCTTTCCCCCAAGGGAAAAGCATCTTTTATTCTTGGGTTAGATTCTTTTTCAAAAAATACTTCGAAACCGATGTAAGCACTGAGAGAAAGAGAAATTCGTATCCATTGTTTCCTACGAAACAAAAAAAGTCTAGTGTTATAGTTACATCGGAAATATTCTAAAGATCAAAAGTTTTCCGTAAGATCCACTTCTGGCTTGCCAGGCCTTTCAAGCTTCGATTTGCTTATAGGACCTGGTACTCACCAATAGTCATTCTCGTAGGTACTGTTCAAGTTATTTGATCTTAGAAGGAGTGTCATGATTCGTTCATAATCTTTTAGCCTCTGGAATTCCAGTCCAATTGTTGAATGTCTAGCGACGCACGATTTTTAAAGATTTTGGTATAACTTGGTAGTGGATTGAACAACATCCTGCCAAACTGGCACTCTACAATTGGTACACGTTGATCGGATCAGATTTCAGTGACTGTCCCCTCAACCTCACATCATAAACAGCAACGCACTGTAGAAACTTAAAGTTTTGGTAAATCCAGTAGGTTATTTATGAAAAAAATTGATTCTGGGATCGACTTTCGGATCAAATATGGCTTTGAATGTAACAACGGTACTTCATAGTTATTATAGTAGTATCATTATTGCAATGTGTCACTTCTGTATTTAGCAAAATCAATAAAGAAACTTTGGGTTTATAGGAAGTTGTTATGCATCAGAGCATAGTTAAAAAAGGAGCAGATTCGGAGACATGATAAAATATTTATTTTTGGTTGATAGTAATATTCTCTTATCTATTTTAAAGATCAACTTATTTATTGAATTTTCAGCATTTCTTTTGTTCTTCGTGGTCTGTTTTCTTTTTATATGTTTGTCTTCTATCTGTGTTTTAAACGTTTATCTCCTTTCAATCTTTGTGTTGATGTGTCTTGAGTCGGAATCGGAGTGTCTTCGAAGTCGAGGTCAATTCATTTTGGGGGTCAGTTGTAAAGGCAAGGGTAATTGAGAGTAAAGTAGAGAAAGATGATAAGTATAATATGAGGGAAAGAATATAGATTCAGAGATTATCTTCCTGAAACATCTGATAGATGGACAGATAATGAAACAACTTTGTGTATTTAAACGGAGAGAGATAGTGAAACTATAGTTTATTCTACAAATAACCAAATTTATAACTTGTTTCGAGCTCTGATATTGCGAGAAAGGTTGATTTACCTTGTGAATTAACATGGAAAATTGTCATTTTCACCCGAAAAAAATTAAAAAGCTATAAACACAAGATAATAAAAGTGACATTTTCTTTTATCAAACACGCAAGATGTGAATAACTTTATTTGTATAAAACGATATATATATATATCCATGCATAGATGCTTGGGAACCCATTGACATAAATAGATATTGAACATACTTGTATATATAGGTGAACACTCAATATCAGTGACACGAACAGCAAATCATGTCTGTTATACTTACTGATCCTTCATCGTTGAGTACATTTTGGCGTTAACCTACCTGTTACAAAAAATTAAATGGTATGTAGTATAATATAATATTCATATACAATACACATAATAACCTACGTAAAAAAATACTACATATATTTTATAAGCTCTGCATTAAAACATAGATGAGAGGTGTACAATCAACACTGTTAGATGCCACGTTCATATAACTGTTTTGTTTTAAGAATCCCCGAAACAATCACATGGTAAGCAACTGATGATCCCAACAAGAGACAATTTACACATTATGAAATGATAACAAAATACATTTAAAACAGAGGAAAAAACTCCGAAGAAGATCATTTGAACTGCATTGACAGCTTTTGTGGAAAAAGTAACTGAAGTGGAATTTAAAAAAATGGATAAATTTTCAATGTTTAGTGTTGAAAGCAGTAATGCTTTCTTGACTATATATATATATATATATATATATATATATATATATATATATATATATATATATATATATATATATATATATATATATATATATATATATATATAATTATATCTGAGTGTTTGTATATATATGTGAGTGTCTGTATCTATATTTAGTATGACAACCTATAATTTCGCTGAAAATTGTATTCACTATGGTAATATTTGTAGTCAACTGTAATTTTGTTTATACCCATTAAATACATGTCTCATCAAATAAGTAGGATTATTTCAGGTTTTCCACGTAAGACACCGTTCCTAAAATGTCTTGTCATCGAATATCGATGATTTGTCATATTCTGATCAGTTTTTTCTTTTTCAATCGCAAAAATGGAAGCAATGACTTTTATACTTGTTGACACTCTATGAAAATATAAACGAAAGAAAATGAAAGAAGCAGTAAACGCTTGGATTAACACATTGGTTCGAGAATCAGGGGACCCAGAGGGACAATTTAGAATTCATGTGTGATTTACAGAATACATTCCATGCATAAAAACTGTGTTCGGTAAAGGCCCAACTGATAATTTCTTACTTAATTATACTATGTTATCGATTCCTAATTACAAGATACTATCATGTTTACCATAGATTCCATGGTAACTAATAATCAATCCATTTTAGTTATGAGAATTCATGAAAGTACGAAAACGCAACATTTGGCCATTAATTCAATTATCAATACGTGAAAGCCTGTGGTTCTTTTTGACACATTACAGATAATTAAATTATTTTTTTTATTGTAAAATGGGGATATAAAATATTAGTGATGTTGGGGTGGGGCATAGAGCGAAAAAGGTTAAGAACCACTAGACGAGCGATTGTTTTCAATGACGTGTGTTGGCAAGTTCAGTCGATTTGCTTGGGTAAGTTTAATGACAGTAAAAAATATGAATGTCCGGCTGTAAAAGAAGTTTTGTAATGGAAGAAGGCAGTTAATCTTTGATGGCAGACAGGTACATGGATTTGAAAAAGAAGAGCACAAAAGAAAATGGAATTAGCATGCTAATTATATATATAGATAATCATAAATTACGTTATATTACATAGAAACTCTTATTTGAAATGATTACTCGTCATAAACAGTTTATCTATCACATGTAGACAATGTAGACATGATAAACAATTATAGAAAATTGGGCTAGTGCAGGGATTGAACCTGTGACCGATAGGATAGCTGTTTCAAGGTAGCTTAACGTCCGCCGGTAATGCAAGGGCCCAAACAACTGTTTTTACACCAAATTCTTATCTCTTCTATTCTTGGACCATCCATGTTCAACTCGTTTGTTTCAATGCAACCCATATGTATTGAGAAATGGATAAATATGATCCAACAAAATGGTCATAAATTGCGTTATATTATATAGAAACTCTTATTCGAAATGATCTCCTGTCATAAGACAGTTAATGAATCACTTGGCCTAGACAATGTAAATAGAATAAATAATTAGTTTTAATTGTGTATTCTATTTCAAAAAACACATACACACACGCATATATGAATATATATATACATATATATATATATATATATATAGAGAGAGAGAGAGAGGGGGAGAGAGAAAGAGAGAGAGAGAATGATTGCTGTCACGAATATGTCGGTGCCCAAGAGAGCAGCTGCCGTACATGGAGCAGTGGCAGAGAGTGGAAGCTTGGTAAGATGTTTATCAGCGACGGCATAGCTTGAGACGGCACCTGATATTCACTGACGGTCTCCCATTCGAATAATTACCATGCTCAAGTGTAATGACCATGCTAAACTCTTAGATAGAAAGCAAAGTAGAAAATGTTTTATCATATTTTCTTTCAAAGTCTTTGATTGATAGAGGGATAGATGAATATGTTACCAAATAAATTAATATTTAAAAGCTAAACAAATCCATTGACGGTGTAAGTAGAATTTATCAAAGAAAAAAATGTTGCTCGACTTAATTGCACTTATTGACGGTGCGTTGGGGTTGAGTACAAACGGGCAATTGTAAAACCTATTTCCAGCTTGCCAGGCCAATCGAAGCTTCATTCTGCTAGCAGCACTTGGACTTCCCGAAGAGTCACTTAGGTAGATTCTGCTTGGTTCCTCATTCTTAGTTCTTTAGCAGAGTGCTCATTGCAGAGGAATTGTATACCATTTTCAAAGTCTTTGATTTGACTTGGTTATGGCTTGAACAAGGGCCTACCACTCGACCTCGGTGATCAATGAAAAGATAATGGGGAAGAAGAGAAAGAAAAGAAGATGGAATGAAAAAGAGACAAAAGATCAGATGATATTATACGTAAATTAATAATGGGCAAACATTAGGGTAGATTGCAGTAAAGGCCAAAACGATTGGCTGATCAGTGGAGAGGAAGAAAGAATCAAATATTCGAGAATGGAAATAAACGAGTTGTTGATTTGTGAGAAAAAACTCTCAAGCTGTATGAAAATAAAAGTAGAAAAAATGGCAAGAAAGTTCCCGACATCAAAATTAATGAGGAAGAAAAAAAACGAATGCAAAACTTTTTAAAATATTTTATAAAAAGGCCAAAAAGGGGTTGGGGGGAGAAGAGAGGATGGTGCAAAGTGTTCACCAATTGACAGGTCGCTTTGATTGATCTGATAATTCAATTGGGTTTGAGGAGTCAAACGAATATCAGCTTTCTCCAAGCACACACACACACATATACACAACCATGCACATACACACACACGAACACAAACGGAAACATATACAACCTCAAAGACATATACATATATATATATGTATATATAAGCAAACCCATAACCACACGAATATACACAAACACACAGACTGGCAATTGCAGGAACACACTAACAATGTATGCACAAACAAACAATGCACATATACACACAAACACAAATGAACACGCATACACACACATATGCAAAAGCATAAAAAAACACACGCACACAAAAACAAACATCAATAGCATCAACATTTTCAAAAATGATCAAAAAATCAAGAGAGAAGGAGAGTGTGTTTGTGAATATGTCTTTTGTAGGAAAATGGCCGTTCATTTTTGTTAACACGTTTGGCACTGACACAGAACAACCATAAATCTGATAATTGCTTCTGAAAAGTGACGAAATTAAACCCCATGACCTTTTTTTTCTTTCTTTTTTCCCTAAATGTGAAAATTTGCCAGGAGGAGGTGCTTTAGTACGCGTTAAGGGCTGGTAGGGCGTAACATGGAAAATAGAAAACTCTTATTCTACAGTGGAACCATGTATTTACCGTTGTTCTGCGCTTAAACCATCATTGAGAGTAGGAAGTACACATGAGCAATTGTTAGTAAGACACTCTTCCGACTTTCTTGACCTGTGGTTTTACTTAAACCCCGAGGTATTTACCAGAAGTCGTTTGACTAGATACGTTGGTCAACTTGAATGATTTTACGAGAACCGATGTATTCAACGTGATTTAACTGTAACCCCTTAACTTCGAGGAAAAGGTTCCTCAATCCAATTCTGTATGCTTAGAACAGAGGCATCAGCTAACAGTGTAATGCAATTACGGGTTGGCTGCAAAATTGGATTCTTTAATCAGTTTTCCTAAAAAAATTTTCCAAAAACTAAACAGATTTTATAAGAGATACAGACACTGAAACGGTTGGTGTGTGGACGTGAGCGCATGCTTTTTTCCACGCTAAGACTTTGAGGTTGGTGTATGTTTAAATATATACGCTTGATGAGGAAAATTGTACGTGTTTTTGTACGTGTTTGAGTAAATTCATGTGTTCACATATATTTATATGAATTATAGTGGAAACAGGGTGGGGTATGAATACGTGTGGGTGTACCTCGATAAACAACTGCCAGGCGTCGGCCAAAGAAAGACAACCAGTTGTCAGATTGCCGGTCAAACGAACCTCTTTGTGTTCCTCTGATAACGAGGGACAATTAAGCCTGGCCATAGAAATGGGGAGCTCTGTTGGCATAAATAATAAAGAACAGAGAAAAAAAGGGGGAATGATAGAATGGCACATGTAGGGTAAGTGGAAGAGAGAAGGACAGAAACGAACAATAAATCACAGAGAGACAAAAAAGAAAGAAGTAAAGTAAGAAGGGGTAAAAGGGATATGAGTATTCTGACGGGAATAAGAGTGCCAAACATCAGTTTCAATGGCGTAGAAAATAAAAGAAAAAGTGTAGAGTATATAGAAAGAGGAAGGGTATCAAAGCATGAAAAGTGGGTTTGAATTGGTGACGGGTAGTTCTCAGACCGACGCAGAACAATAAAAACGGTTTCGTCTTCATCGGTGTTTCGTAATCGAGGCATGACAAAAAGGGTCTGAGAAACCCTTGGTACTTGATACGGAATCCAACATTTTTCCCTTTAAATTTTCTAACTACTATGTTGTTTTAATGATAGAATGTTTTTGCTTTGGTTTAAAGACCTGAATTGCCATTTACGACAATTATAAAAGCATACACCTTCCCAAAAGTAAAACATTATTTTCCATTTGTACAACACGTGTACTTGTTGGCATAATTACGTAACACGATTCATGAAATTTTTTGCATAACTTGGCAGTGGATTGAACCACGGCCTCACGAATCGGAGGCGAGCACTGGTCAACTGTGATTGGTGAAAAACATTTATTCTTATATGAAATAATACAAGATGATTATTTTTCGTTGAACGTTATTGCTGCATTACTGTGGCCATACCTAGTCCTGTGCAGAGTGCAGCTACATAGAACCTAAAGTCTTTACCAATTCCTCTTCCTGGAGAAAAATATGTCTTTAAAAATATCTTTTTATGTTCAATGTTTTCCCGTAGTTTCCAGCAATTGGAGAATTCATCACGTTGACTACAGATATATTATTGATTCGTAAAGGACATCATATTTAATTAAGGATCATAATTCTATGAATTTTTCATTGCTGTATTGTTTGAAAATAATACAAAAATACAAAGTTGAAGGGCACCTAAGAAATGTTATGCGCTAGACTCCATCAATTCAAATTTCAACCTTGCATAGTACGAAATAACTACTAAAAGCAAAATGAATTTTTTATTTCATTTATGTACTATTGACATTAATCAATTATAATAATCTACGAACGCAGAGGATTATCTCCCCGAGTAGCACTTATTATCACATAAATCCTATAAATCTAATGAAACAAAATCAGTCATTCAGGATCAATTAAAAATTGTCTTATTAGAGGCAACGTATATCGGGGAAGAACAACGCTAATGGGCATACATAGGCATGAGCATTCACGTACGCACAAATACCTGCTCACAACTACACACACACACGCGCGTACACACATGTCTGCACACATGTGCACACATCGATACATATGCATGTACACATACGTACATGCATACATACGCAAGTGCGTGCGTGCATCCCAATACATGAATGCACTAACATTTGTGTACTCACACACCATCACAAATGCACTAATTTGTTTATTTGATAAGTTTGTAATTTTATAACGACAAAATATAATCTAACACCAATTTCTATAATCCATCTAAACATCTATTGTATAACGTTCGATATGTAGAGCAATGGCTAACGAGCTCCTTTTGGAAATCATTTCACAGTCTTCCACTTATGTGTTT
This sequence comes from Thysanoteuthis rhombus, assembly GCA_963457665.1. Classification (NCBI taxonomy): domain Eukaryota; kingdom Metazoa; phylum Mollusca; class Cephalopoda; order Oegopsida; family Thysanoteuthidae; genus Thysanoteuthis; species Thysanoteuthis major. Next base: position 15,201,925 of record OY735236.1, on the reverse strand, counting down.
TATATCAGACTAAGAAATATCAAGAAAAGAAATCTCTGCCAGTCAAGGATTGTACTGTGCTGTCAGTTGGAGGCAACCCGAAATCTCTTTTTTCAGTTCACTATTATCCTTTCATACAATGGAAAGCGCTACTCCAGTCCCAATTCTACGACGCCTTTGATGAGTTTGTAGTCAGAGAACTATGATGCATAAATGATCTGTGGTGCATATGAATGCAGAAACAACTTTTTATTGCTTTGATCTATTCAATATTGTTTTCTTTCCTTTATTTTTTTCAAGTTTTCAAATCTTTCCAATTCTTTAAAAATGAAAACAGTAATATAGATGTATAGCAGTTATACCAGACGGTAAGCAAATTTGCAATTTTATCGTGTACGTAGAACGGATTATTCGCAAAAACGACTGGATTTTAGGATTCTTTGAAATCAGAGTCAGATTTTTATGTTTCCACTTATTTCAAACCAAAAGCTGGTTTAATATATCTAAAATAGATACAAAAGTGAGTGGCCATCACAATTGATAATTGAACAACCGTAGCGTCTAAATCTGAAGTCACGTGAAAAGAATCTATCGAAGAATAAATATGGTCAAAATAAATTCTATTTATGACATCACTGGCGTTTCCCATTGGAAAACATTTCAAATAGAGTGAAAATATTTAGATTCTGGGGAATCTAGATATTATTGATAGGCCTCTCAAAAAGTGCCCTGAAAAGTTTTAAAAAGCTTTTATTATCAAAAATTAAAAATTCTGAATGGGGTTTAGTGGAATACTGATGCTGATTTTCAAATCCTTAAACAAGTAAAAAAAAAAGTATGGCTGGTTGCACTGGAAACTAAGAAACACATGCATATATATATATATATATATATATATATATATATATATATATATATATATATATATATATATATATGTGTGTGTATGTATATATATATATATATATATATATATATATATAAAAAATAGAACCGTTCGCAATTTTTGATGGCTACGGTTGTTCATCAATAAAACAACAAATATCAACGGCACCAACTCCTCCATCAGCGTAAAATTTACCTCTACAAAGAACGAAACTAGAGCTGAAGTGAAACTGATTCTATCTGAGATTCAATTATATAAATCGGGGTCAATTTGATTTATTGTATCGTAGGAATTTTGTGACTAACTTATGTAAAGTCAGAAAAAAATCACTGAATTCGTGATTCCACAAAAAATTATTATATTATCGTATACTTGTATCTTTTTTTCAAGGGTTGTTATCACGGAACGACGTTGAATGGAACGATGTCAATTGGGAAGTCGGTGTTTGAAAATAAAGCAAACGTTATTAATATGAAGCACTGATTAAACTTTTCAATTTTCTTTCGACAAAAACGAACTTGAAAAAATAAATGCATAAAAAAATAACTGGTATAGATTAGAGTTAAACAGGTCTTGAAATATCCATTGAAAAATTCACCTGGTTTAAAATCTTTTTGATGCGACTGTTTTTCAGTTTTCTGTATTCAGGTTCGTTTTGGTTCCACGAAATTTTTATCTGTTCCATCGGTATTCATCGAATAATCTCTTTTCTCTCGTAAACATGTCTCTTTCAATTCAGGAGAGTTCTGATCAACAACTTCTAATTTCCAAGCAATTGATTTGGAGATAAAAACTGTTTCATTTTCCTGATCAAGATTATTTCGAGCGCATGACCAATTTGGGAAACTTTAGAAATATGTGATCAGAACCAGCTACACTGACCCAACCAAATGTATTTCTCTTTCGATTCAAAGCATTTATTTTTAATTCATTTTTAATTTGCCGAAAACACACAATGTAATTCAGACATAAAAAATTCATTTTATATTTCCCATAAAACGATACTCAATGCTTCTTCACTGAGCACTCCGCACTGGAATCAATGAACCTTTCCCCAAAGCTAAAAGATTACGTCCACATCACATAGGATACGCAGGAGACCACAAAAAATAAACAGTGGCGAGCCAGTTCGGAACCTAGGCTATTAGGGAATGTCAGGTGACACAAGCAGAACATAGCTTCGACGGGTCTGACGAATGGGAAAGCACTTTACAAATAATTGCACGAGCATACCCGACCCTGCGAAAAACAATGTCATATACTTTGAAGACGCAAAATAGAGTAACGGTTATCGGTGCAGAAAACAGATTGAGAGAACTGAGTTTGAATTCTGGATTACGCTGTCTGTATTCGCTTTGCAATAATATCCTTGAGATAGGCATGAATTGACATTCCCTAGCACTGGCCCATCACAAGAAATCCATGACAAAAACTTTGTATGTATACGTGTATTCATTCATAAAAATAATCCCTCACACTTGGCAATTAGTTGAACCGAGGAATACGTTTGGTATCTTCTCAAATTAGTAGTATATAACTCTATAATAAATGAATATAGCATTGTTTATTTTGATTTAATTAAACAAATCAAATTAAAAAATCCAACTACCTTACTGTATTTATCAATTTTTTAAAGAAAATAGTATTTTCGATGATTAATATAAATATACATACAGTACGCAATATATATATATATATATATATATATATATATATATATATATATATATATATATATATACATTTGAAGTTGTTATCTGCTTGTTATATTGTTTCTTTTTTATGATGTGGTTTTAAATATTCTGTTTGTTCATTTGAACTTTTTTTCTGGACATATGTTTCATGGGATTCGAGATATTCTGGACTTATTTATCTTCTACCTCAGCAAACATAAGCTGATTAAGAAAGTAAAAATTCAAATAAAAAAAATGTACTTAAAGATCTTTGTAAAAAAAAAACGAAATTATTGGACGGGTAATAGGTATAAAGAAAGCAGGTGCATCTGACAGCAATGCAGAAGATATTTCCATAATCCATCGGACACAACATTCATTCAAAAAAGAAAATAACCTGTATGTGCGTGTTTTTTCCAATAACAAATGCACTATATAAGTTCAAGTCTTAATTTTCAGACAGGAAATGTGTGTTTTTGGGACTCGAGGCAATGCATGTTGAATAATACATTGCTTAAACATATATAAAGATATCTCCTCGTGGAATAAGGCTCATTCATACACACTGATATATATATATATATATGTGTGTGTGTGTGTGTGCGTATATATATATATATATATATGTATATACACACAGAGATACACATGCACACCTATATGTATAGTTATGTGTATGTGTGTATAAACGTACTTCTAGATACATTGAGAATACTTTTTTGCAATACATACCTATTTTTTATCATAACCGAATTCTTTGCTCTTAATTCAGTGATAAATATAGATAAAATAGATCAAATATTACACAGTGAATATTTCAGATCAAAATTCTGTTGATAAGTAAGTTATATACATAGGAGTTCATTGCAAATTGAGTTTCAGAAAAATAGGACGGAATTAATGATCATATATATACATGTAGATAGTGTTTTTGAAATTTAAATTGAAGAGTGGGCAGATCATGTTCCGTAATTATCCAACCAATATCGCTCTTGTGATTCTGTTTGATCAAAATCTTTTGAACATTTGTTAAAAGCATTGGGCCCTGACCTGCATTTTAATCCGTGAAAACACGAGTTAAATAAAAAGTAAACAATGCCATGTTTGTGGTATTTAATTATCTATGTATTAGCAAAAGATTGCAACCTTATTATATACATAGAAATATACACACAAATCCCTCTTGCATTGATAATGATAAATGAAAGAATGGCATTATTATTATTATTATTATTATTATTATTATTATTATCATTATTATTATTATTATTATTATTATTATTATTATTATTATTATCATTATTATTGTTTTTGTTGTCGTTATTATGATCGTCATCATTATAATTATCATTGTTATTATTATTGTTATTATTATTATGATATTTGTGCATCTACAATGACTTCATTCACTCGCATTCACTACACACTGAGGAAAAGATGATGCCTAAAGCATGTTCGTGACACATAATACATTATTAGCTTGTATATAATGAAAGGAAATGCCTAAATGGGGTTTTGGTCTTAATGAGAAATGAAATCTGTTTTCCCAATCTCATCTTTATTCTGTAAATTAGCTACAATGCAAGATTTTTCTTACTATTTAGCAGTCATGTACATACGTGGAATCAACTTTTTTATCATCTATTTTTTTTTATTATCATCACTCATTAGGCCTTTGACGGATCATAGTGCACATACATAGAAAAGAATCAGATTTCATATAGAGCCACAAAAGCCATGAATGTACACGATCGATGCAAGTGAACAACTGGTGAGCAAAAATCAGGGATATACAATATGCATGAATACTTTCATGACGTCATAGAAGCAGTCGATCCAGGATACATCAGCGTGTATATACCAATGATCTGGATCATAATTCATTCTTAAACTTCTGAGTATAAGATGTTTATAGTCTGTTGATGCAGCTATGTGAGGACTTCGACACCTGGATTCAACCTTATATTAAAGATTGCAACATGAAGTTGTCCATGATTGAACACAGGATTTTTTAATTAGACAAGGATATGGTTTAACGGTTGTGCTTGAGCTTTGTACTGAGGCTATAGATTTCAAAGCAATAGAAACTATAAACATTTTCACCGCAACTGTCAAATAATGGATGAAAGGTATAAGTATATTAAAGTATAAAATTGGTTTGAGTTGCACTATTATAATAGAATATTTTTCTGACTGATAGCAATAAAATAGAAGTATTTTGCAGTAATTAGTGCAGAAACGCCAAGACATGTGTAGCATTAATAGGAACTGCAAATACACTTTGATTTTATGTGCTGCAGAAAACTGTTTTCTATAAAATTATCGAAGAAACACATTCTTTGGATGAAAACAATACATTGCAAGTTTTAATAAATCTATCGTTGTCTCTCCTATTGGAAGAACCTGACCCCATAATTGCGTTGTTCTTATAAGAAAAACGTGTGTAAAATTCCTTGAGCGAAAACATTTAATAATCTGAATAGAAAACATAACCCCTGGTTACAGATCATTGTTTCAAAAGCTACGATTATCCTCTTTTCACTCAATCGTAGGAAACTCACGCTCTCTCTCTCACTCCTCTTTTTGAAATCATTAAAGACACGATTTGATTTATACATATATATATATATATATATATATATATATATATATATATATATATATATATATATATATATATATATATATATATATATATATATAAAATCTAACCATTGTTTAGAATTCAAGGTCAGCTATTGAAATTACTGCCTTTTCATACAAGTTAATTTCTTTATCTTAATAAACATAGGAGGTAGATTGAAGTCACCTTCAAGCTACACCCCATTCTGAATAAAGAAAAACAAGGGAATCGATATAATTGAATAAATGTTTTGAGGCAGTAATCTGAAATCATACGGGATATGTTGGAATCACTTTCAAGCAACACCCAAGGGTAATTTGAAATCAATTTCATCCTACTTCCCGGTAATCTGAACGTGATTTCAAGTTACCCTTGGGTAACCTGAAGCAAGGGTAATCTGAAATTGCAACATGTTATTACTGTTAAGAAGAGAAGTGCCATTATTTCTGTCTGTTTATTCATCGAAGTTGCCACTGATTGTCCAATATATTTAGAATCTTCAGACACGTCTTATCACATGAGTAGAACAAGAATCAAATTATAGATTTAACTGATTCGGATTAGGTTTTTCAGTAAACTTTAGTTTTCAGGCTCTCAATTCCTCAACATTCCTCCTCTACAAATTAAACTGAATATTAGATAAAAATCGAATAACATAAAATTGTTTTGAACAGTATGACATGAATCATTGCAGTTATTATTCCAGTTTTAGAAAAGACAATTACGTCAAAAATTTCTACAAAAAAGTGATATTCTATTTTCTTTTTGTAAAAGTGTAATATGCCAACTGGTCACCAGAGCACACAGGTAGATGATTCGCCTCTGGTTAGGTAGATAGTGGTTCGATCCACTGCCGAGTCATACCAAACGGTATTCAAGGCCTCTCTGCAAAGTCTCCAGGAAGCTAAGAGGTAATTTTATTTTGAAGTGAATATGCACATGAGTGAGTGAATTCAAAAGTAAAACGGTCTTTTGAACCGTGTCGGTCACAAATTAAACACAAAGAGAAAAGCTAAAACATCAAGGCCCAGAGAGGTGAATAGAAATAAAGGCCAAATATTTTGTGAAAAACGACACAACGGTTCATTAACTGACCTGAATACATATCAAGAAGTGGGGGAAAAAAAGAACAAATTACGCCCGACCAATCAGTGGAGCGTATTTTTGAGGGGCTGTCTTCTTTCAAACATATTCGTCGGTTTGCTCAGGCTTTTGACAGCGGACAAGATGGGCTGGAAGCACTTGAGCCCTGTCACCCAGGCTGTTAACAGTAGAATATGAGGGAGAATGAAGGAGAGGAAGAGAGTAGCTTGATTAGCGGGCGGGGGAAGTGAAAAAAATTCAGGAATCACAACTACGAATAACTTCCAAGAAATTACTTCAATTAAACAAGATTTGTAGTTTCTTATTTCGACAAAATTGTTCCTGCTTCGCTATTTTTGAGAGTTGGACCGATGCAAAGCAACGATAATTTCCCTGGAGACATTAACATATTTATTTCTCTCTAAAAAAGAGACGAGGAAGTTCTGTGTGAATTCACTTTTCCTTTCTCCAATCTTCGAATCTCCACACAAAATGAACAATGGTCTTTTTCTGAAATTAGAGACACATCCACTTGAAGGTAACAATGATGAAAAAACCTCCAAACCATCATTTTAAACAATGGATACTCCTGCAGTAACAAATTTTTAGTTGCTTTCCTTTAATAAAGTCATGTATTAAAATTCAAATACAAAGACTCCCAGTTTGTTTCTTTTTCTATTTGTTTTACAATGCTTAATCGTTCTTACGAGGAAATGTATACCTTCATCTCTATTTCTGTACTTCTCATCATCACGATATCCCATAACACTGTCTGAAATACCATCTTCGCCATTTGGGGAGGCTGGAGACGCCCAGAATGGTTTTTGTATATATTAACGGCGATTTCATCTTCGTTTTACACCATTTTGATTCACGAAAGGCATTCATTGGACTGCTTTACTTTAGGATAGCAGGAGAAATATTGATATAGGTGAATTGTTTTCACGGGTATTAGCTAGTATGAAATATAAATGGAAAATATAAACCATTAAAAAAGGTACATAGACAGTCAGCGATTTTTCAGCCTCATCCACAGGCTTCAATAAATCATCTCTGCCAATCACTTATCACAAGTTTTCTCTGTGCTCTTTTGTCTCGGCTCGACTTTTTCCCTAGGATTTCCAATATTCGATAATTGGTTTAGAGGTAATCAGAACGAAAGAGGTATTGCTCACTTCACCGGATATTTCATGTCTTTCCCAAGAGCATTACTGTATAGTGAACGCAAATTGTCTCAGTCAGATTTTGAGTTAGGCTCATCGGTTTCATTTTCCACCCTGCTAACCGCTTGACCAACGGCACCTCTTTGACAAGGGTCTTATCTATAAAATATGCGGATGTCATGAAACGTTTCTGACTTTTTCTAAGGAAGAGTTCCCCAGAGTATGACTTACAGCATTAGAGAGGCTATAAAGACAAGGAAACCAGCAGAAAGTGAATGCGTCGTATGATGATAAAATGGAAGGAATCGAGAAAATAGAATTAATGGCCTTTTTTATGGAATTGCTGGAATCGGTAGAAGAATAAGCTTCGGTTGTTCGAGGTCGACCATATGCTGCTATAAGGATTTTAAGAGTCTTTTTTGGACGAGATAGAACTGTAAAATGGCTCTGGCAAGGTGACCGATAGGAATCAATTTTACCATGAAGATGATTAAGTATTCTTACGAGAATTGAAGGGCTCGTAGTTTTTCAGGATTTTTTTATTATTATTTTTGTGTGTATCTGCAACGGCAAAAAAGAAAGGAAATCATTTTAGAAAAAAAGTAAAACTTGGGAAAGTTGCCTTTGGGGCATTTAGGTAGAGCAATACTGGATTAAATATGTATCAAAAGTAGCATATGCCATGGCCCTGCAATTTCAAAGGCCCCGCGCTAAATGCTTGCAAACTATCAATCCCGATTTGGTCTTTCTGCACTTGATCTGTTACTATGGTTCTATACTGCCTCAACTTTAATAAACGACTCCTCTTTTTTATGTTATCAATTTTAGTCCGTTATTGCTTTTGATAGGGACCATTATTTAACACACATCGATATAAATGTGATGTTCATGCCGTATATCTACAATGCATGAAAACAAATGTATTTGGAATTGAAATCATAGACGCTGCACAAAGATCATAACAAAAACAAGGCGCTGTTATTACTGAAAGGTTACACCCATTTGTTGTATAATTTGGCTGTGTTGTGGATAAACAAACGATTGGTTACTTCCCTATTCAAGCAAAAATATACGTCTTTGATATTTATGTATATTTTCTCAATTTAGGGCTGCTTCATATGATAGTAGCTGGGGTACCAGGCGTTTCTTGGGTATCAAATATATGGAAGCATTTATTTGCATTGAACTGAAGTGACTCAACTGATAGCAAGTGTTTATGTATTTCTTTTGTAAATAATTTTATGTGTATATTTTTCTATTTGAATGCATACGTATCTGTACAATTGATTTTTTCCAGGCTACTATGAAGCTTGTCGAGACTGTATTTATTGTTGACTATCAACCAGGTTCCTCTGCTAGTTTATATCTATTCGATATGATATCTTTTCTCTCTATTTTTTTTCAATCCTAAATTGTTATGAAAAACGTAAAACATAAATCATAGTAACAAATACTTTTTGATATTTTAGCCTCATCCATTTTTCTGTGATTTGGTGCTTTGATAAAAAAAAACAGTCTGTTTAACTGAACACTTGAGAATCCGACATGAAGCTTGTCGCGAGAGAAGCATGGATATGTCAATTAAAATGTGACTTTTTCCAATATAAAATCGACAAAAAACATTTTTTCAAAGATAAGAAAAATATAATTTAAAAGATGAAATCTAAAAAGCAATATCTGATGTTTAGATATATGAATGTTTTTGCATTTCAAATTTTTAATTATTGCACGTGTTTTTTCCATATGTATAATTGAGTCAAAATTCATCTAAAAACAGGAATAGAAATATTCGCGTTGGTTCCATCGTCTCCTGTGTTCAGGAACTATAATTATAGCACGTGGCTTTCCATAAGTGAAATTGAGTAAAAAAAATATATTGAAAATAACAAAACCTACAGCAATATCAGATGTACAGACGGTAATATGTAAAACTGAGTCAAGTGAACCGAAATAGCAATATACGTTGATGTAAGAATATAAGAGGAATAACCTAAACGATGGTCTGCGTAGGTCTGTCTGTCAAATTCTGAATCGTTTCTTTTGGCTTTTTTTTTATGTGTATTATTGAGTCGAAAAGAAATCTAAGGACTAAGTCACAGGAAAGATTGAGCCTAAAAAACATACCTTCTTGAATTCAGTATTTGACTTTTTAAAAAAAACTGAATTGATTAGAATGTGATGAAGCAAATCAGCAAATGGAATGCGATTATGTTAGAAAAAACTGTTCGTGATAGCATGTGGATAGCATTCACATTATTAATGCTGTACTCTATCAGGCTGCTTCTATTCAAAAGTTGACTTTTTGACCCTCACCGATTGCAGATTGCATGATACCGGATGAAAAAATCTAGAAACATCTGAATACATGAATAGAATTGATTCTTTTCCTTCCAGGAAAAAACATCGAAACAGAGAAATACATGGAAGTTTCGTCGGATATTAACCTGTTAACTGAACAGGCTTTTCTTTGTTCATGCATTGTAGGCTGCATCTGGACGTTTGTGCCAAAAATGGGAGAGATTCGTTGGGAAATGCCGACGTTGTTTCAAGACAAACAAACAAACTTCAACGCTTATTACGGAGATGCTACAGACACTCCACTCACTTAATCCGGCGCAAGGGTTAGGGACTTAAAAATAAATAAATATAGGAGAAAGGGGACGAAAAAGAGAAGCAAAAGAAAATATCGTCAGAGAGGGAGAAGGGGGGAAAAGAGAGCAGAAAACTGAGAAAAATCGAGATGGAAGAGAGGCAGCCGTTAGAAAAAGAGGAATAACTAAAGAAAAAAAGGCGGGTGAAGTTCGATAACTTCTGATATGCAAGCTAGAGAGGAGATGGGCGCTGCCAAGTGACTCTATTGCTCCAAGAAATACTACAAACAATTCAGCATTATACCGTCACTACCAAGAAAGAAGACAAAAGCAGAAAGGATGACGTCACTAGAGAAACTGAGACAATAAGAAATACTGGATAACACTCAAAGTGCCTAAACCTCTGACGTTTCCATTGTCATTAAAGATTGATTGGAAATCGGTTACTATCTAAGGGAGCATACAGTAAAAATGTTCTTAAATCTGCATAAGAATTTTCTCAAATCTTCCTAACTCCATAACTCAGTAATCATTGCGTGTTAATACTTAATAATAACACAAGGATATGTGTCCTTATGATAATCTGGTTTTCATACTTATGTATATATATATATGTATGCATGTATATATATATATATATATATATATATATATATATATATATATATATATATATACAATAGTTGTGTCATCCACTTATTATGTATTACAACCCTTCAGTTTGGCTGTAAACTATCCAATATCCCCTTCAGTACCACAAGGGAGAGCCGAAACCTTCACTCCAGACCCAGAGGCTAGCGTGTACATATATATATATATATATGTATACTTGAAAAAAAAAACCTGTCTCATTTGTATGTATATATGAGTGTGTGTTTCGTCAAATCCTATACTTTTAGATATTTTTCGAAATAAGACCGAGTAATTTGAATGATCAACAATAGCAATAAAAACAGATTCGATAATTTAAATTTCATTTTTGTAATTAGTTTCCCAAATAAAAGTTACAATTTGTGAAACATTAACGTCTCTAATAGAGAAGAAAATCCCATTATTGTTCAAAAAAGGCTCTACAAAATGGCAATATCCCTCCATGGAACTTCATAAAACGAATTGAATTGAATTTTGTCATTTACCGAAACGACTAACGACCAAAACGGCCTTGATCTTACAATATTAAAGTGATATAAAAATATTCCTGCATAGAAAATATTAATAAAACTGCAGTAAATATCTAAATGCACCTTTAATTTTCGAAAAATATTTCAAACCATTCATTTAGAAGATTTCCGATCTTCTGTTCTCTGTCCTATTTTCAGTTTTATTCCATCGGTCTCTCTGTCTGTCTGTCTGTCTGGCTGGCTGTCCGTCTGTCTGTCTCTCTCTCTCTCTGTCTTTCTATCTCTCTCTTTCTGTCTCTCTCTGTCTCTCTCTCTCCCTCTCTGTCTGTCTGTCTGTCTCTCTTCACTGTGCAACTGTAGCTATCGAAGATGACGAAAGGTTCTACTTTTATTCTATACGTACCTGTGTTTATGTATTGGTGTGTTTCAACTTAGTTTATCTTGTCCAAATTTTCCAGAAACTACGTAATTGTAGATATTTTTTTTTTTTACTCTGACGTGAGTGATGTTATACGTAGGATTTGTCTTGACCATATTTATTCCTCAATGGAATCTTCTTTACAGGAACTCCAATTTGGATATATATGTATATATATCCGTATATGTGTGTGTGTGTGTTGATGAAAGTGATAATATGAAGGGGCAAGGAGAGACAAATTAAGAGAAAAGCAGATGTTACGTCTTAAAAATTCACTGTATCACATGGGTATGTTTCCATGCATTTTGACTGGTGCCATCCATCTTTTATAGAGAAAACCTCCAGCGATACAGAGAAAATTGAGCGCTGTTTACGTGTTTAAAGTTGAGGATAAGGGATGGGGATATTTCTGTGTTCTGGGTTGTTTGGTAGGGAGTTGGTGGAGGTGTTTGTATCTTTGTAGATGAGAGTCAAGCTTGTTTCGAAATAAGAAAGGTCTATGAGAGGAGGATTGAGACGGTATTTGATATCCATCTTTATCGGTGCTGGGCTTGCATTAGATAAAAAGGTAAAATGAAATGAGTTAGATAGGTTGTTCTGGCCCAACTACACATTTCGACACCTTTAAAAAAATGTTTTTTCAATCAAAAAAAAAAAATTTACAGTCGAAAATCAACGTAGTGCGTTTATTGCTTTGATGTAATCTGGCAATTAATGTACGGTGTTGAGTTCACTGTGTTACCGTCACATACATAATGTACATCCCTTGAGTCTTTTGCAGCCTTTTTTGCAGAATATCGCATATTCCACACCTCATTCATTCTAAATTTACCTCATCAAAACTTCAGCATTTTCATAAAGTTAAAACCACCGTTTCAACGGAGATTGCAGGCTGTGGAAATGATTGGGGAGAAAAGAACGGATGGCATTATCGAGAAAGGACCTTGCAGAATATTCTGAAAAGTGGAAAGGACGATTGGATAAGTATGTGTTCGCACAAGGAGTTATGTAAAGAGAATAACAAAACTATAGATATTTAGATCAAGGATAAAACGTTTATATCAACAGGATATAATTTCAACGCCAAGAGAAACATTTATTCAAGTCACAAATTTTATTGAATATGACATGTTACAGTAAATGATATTCGATTTATAATATGATCCAAAAAGATGACAAATCTAAAGTCCCAGGTTTGGTATTCTATTGAAATCCTTGAGCTTGATGTTTTCTACAAACAGACTTGATTTCTGGCTCAGTTTGGTTTCCGTAGTAAGTTGATTGATTTTGTGACATCTATCTCTCCTGAAATACCTGGAATCAGGACATATAAAGGATGTCTGCAAAGCTTTTATAAAAGCTCAAGGAGGAATAAAAAAAGTACTAATTGTGATTGCTTTGGTTGGTGATTACATAATTTGTTCCTTTGGAAGAAATATATAATGGCAAAAATTGTAATCTGATTTGTTTCAGTTATATTTCATGGAGTCAGAATATCAAGCTATTGAATAACAAATTATTTTGAGTAATATCTATGATCTGTTTATTTGCTTAGAAATAAAAAAGCTGCATGGACATCTGCCAAGTAAGGTGATTCCATATATTTCGCCAGGAGTAGGAGTCGGTTTATTCTTTTTTGTACAACCATGTTTATTCGCCCTTTGCATCCAAATTCCTATTTACCCACTATTTCTTTTTAGATAGATCCCTTGTTATGGGACGTACTCCCCATGCTCAGAATCACTGTTTTATAGTGTTACCCTACTCTCTCTTTCTCTCTTTCTTTCACTCTTTCTCTCTCTATCTATTTATCTCTATCTATCTAACAATCTCTCTCTCTCTCTCTCTCACTCTCTCTCTCCCACTCTCTCTCTCTCTCTCACGTTAGAAGTCCAATCAGTGGAAAACGTAAGAGTCAAAAATAAATTGCAGATTTAGTTGAGCATATACTCAGCCAGCTGTCGTGTATTAAAAAGAAATAGATCGATCATGCATCAAACTGATCGATAAACTTATTTCAATACGATCCTCCGTGTTTACATAAAGTCAGAAAGTAGACACACCTAGTATGCATTCCAATCAGGCTTTCTATAGACTGACAAAGGTTACACCCAGATCCGCACACATCTTTTCACGTATATGCAACGCATTTGAGTAATGTTATTCTGTATTCACAAAAACACCTACATGCAAGCATGCCCACATATATATATATATATATATGTATATATATATATATATATATATATATATATATATATATATATATATATATATATATATATATAATACTATTGGTAATGCGCTTAATTCAGTAGTGAATATTAGAATAAACTGCATCACCAATAATAATATTGTGTTGAAAAAAATATATTTGTTGAGTTAAAAAGGCTTATAGCTCCTATTTTTCTAGAATGTTGCCCAAGACGAATGATATATTACTCTATTGAGCTGCAACATCTGATCTGGAGTTACAGCTTAAGTTTGTACTCATTACATCAAGTACTGCAATAGTTTTCAAACGACATTAAGCATATTTTCTCTAATGCTAACAAGTGTTTTAGGCATTACAAAGGCATCTTTGATGCATTATCTGTAGAAAAAATCAATTTGTCTTCCAACCACGCTGCTCTCAAGTTCTTCCCCAGATTTTAAAGATTTACAAAAAGTTTCTCTCTTCTCAAGAGTATGAGAAAGTTTTTATCCGAATAATAAAAAAATGTCCTCAATTTCCAGGTCGAGAGATGAATTTACAACAGATTTTTTTTGAGACTATTATTTGTGTTCAGGACAAATTGATGAAGAAGCGATACACAGAAATCTTTATCACAGAATTTCTCATTTATATATGCAGGTGTACCCTTTATTCTGAAGTAGACCATTCGTATGAAAATATTCGTGAGCTTAAATGGCTTAAATTGATGGCAATATTTTGAAAAAAGGAATATTTTGAAAATGACCTTGCATGTGATGTTTACTACTTTTGGCTGAAAAGTGTACTTTTTTCAAAGAGCACGCAGTTTGAGGATAAGTTGGTAAGATGTTTCGAGTGCCTATGGAGGTCTGCAAAGAGGACAAACATAAGTGATTTTCGGCATGGAACAGACATACATAAAAGAACGTAGATTGGGATTTGAAAACACGAAAAATTGTTCAATGAAAATTACTTTTTGAAAACACACCATAAATGAAAATACACTTCAGATTAATTTATACAATACTAGTTTATTCTATTGTGTTGTCTTTGTCTTTCATAAACAATAAATTTTTTTGATGATTATTGTATTTAGATTTGGGAACATTCGTAGAACAGGATAGAACAAGAAATATTCTTTTGATTTTCAAAGCAACTATGATCGATACATTTTACTTTACCATGAACGTCAGTATGGTTTTCAATCAAGTATAGAATGTTATTAGCGCAATATACCAAATGAAAATTGTTCTTTCAGTTAGTAAATGATTCATAAATAAGTGTTTATACCCGGCATTGCTCTTTTGCTTACAGTTATTTCCTCGATTGGCTCTTAGATTATGCTTTGTGATGCCGTGTATTTGACACGTTCGTTCTCGAATTTGTTAACTGGGCTCATTTTCAGGACATTCAGGTTATAATTCGTCCGGTTTTTTCAATTATAGATTGATTTTTATTGAAAGAATTCTCTTTTGTGTTCTTTCTATGGGGACTTTTGAAAAATTTGCTGTCGTTCCTTTTATTCATTTTGAAAAATGTATCAACTGTCATATCTTCTGTTCCATTTATCATTATAAATGTTTCTATTGTATCTCCTCTAATTAGCTTTCTTCAAATGTTGCTAAATGTAATTCATATATTCTTCCTGACTATCATATCAAATGCTTTATCATAGGCAATATCTATCGAGCAAACGTAATCACGAAAGGTGGCCAAGGCTTTGATCCTTTCCCATTTGTTCGAGTTTTTTTTTTTTGTTTGTTTGTTTTTTATTTGTGTGTGTGTTTTTGTTTGTTTGTTCGCGCTTGTGATATTTTTGTTTGTTTGTTTGTTTGTTTGTACACGTGTGTCTAAGCGCTCCTGGCCATATTGGCATCAGTACTTCCCTACAACTTTTAAAAAAGTTTTTTTTTTTGGTTGGATGTGAAAACCTTTGTATCTTGGGAGGGTTATTCCGATAGGTTTATCGTTCTCCAGATTGTAGATGCTTTTAGATGTTTTTAGTCTATTTTAAATGATCTCCAATGGAAACACCTGCGTTGTAATTCATATAATTAATTCCTACCATGTTTATTCTTCGTTGAACTCTTTTTAGATTACTTCGAATTTTGACGCTACAGTTTTTCATCTTTAACTATAAGAACGAGTCTATTTCTCTTTCAAACGTTTGTTGGTTCAGCTGTTTTGTCTTTTAATGTCATAAATGTCTATTTGAACAATTTGTTTTATCTTCTATTTCTTCTCTTCCGATGAAAAATAAGTTTCCTGTGCGTTTGTGCAGGTATATGTGTGCCTGTGTGAGTATGCTTACGTACCTTTCCGTGAGTGCAGGGGCTTTCGTATTCGAATCAGAGGAATTTGTCACCTCAATGTCAAAACAAATCAAAACAAAACAATAAAACTTGTTGACATTCAATTAAATATCAATTTGAATTAGAACGAAATGATGTTCAATAAGATTTCTTTTTTTTTTCTCTGTAACCATGTCAGTATTCAGAAATTCCGATCGGCATGGAAACACAATTTACTTAATCAAATAAAAGATATTATATGACAAATTAGAAAACAATTTATTCATCATGTTTTGCCATTCAGCTTCAGAATAATAAGTCGAATTTGAAAATGAATCTACATAATAACGTTTAATGTTTGTTTTGCAGTGAGCCATAATTGCACGACAATTTATTCTGTCTTGATCTTCAGAATTTTCATTTATTAACTTGTCTAAGTATTATTTTTGCAAGTAATCGTGATATGTTGTAAAAGCCAGGCTGGTTTCAATCGTTGCAGATTCAGTGATTAGTTCTGCTTATCAATACAGAGACATGCCTGGTAAATATTTCACTGTAATGTGATGTTTTTATCTCAGTTATATACATTTTTATCACTTGAATTGATTCGTATTTTAATGTTGAATACATATTTTCTATATAAATTGTATTCAGTAATGTCCATGGAGACACTTCTCTTAGAGAATGAATAATAGAATTTATTATGTACTTTTTTATTACTATTTTTACGTTTTTCAAATCAAAAGTGTAATTTTTTCTGTCTTGGTGGATCACAAGTGCATTGAGTATGGCAAATTGATTCTTTTTGTTTCCTCACAAAATGAAATATTTGACAGAAAGATGGCACATTAATCATCAAATCTATTTATTTGTTTTCTCTGATTGCTAAGAGTTTGTCATGATTTTAACACCAGCCTGTAATGAATAGAGTTTGTCTTGAAAGAATTGATATCAAATGTGATCTATTCATTGTACTATGACTAATGTAGATTTTTTGTCTCCGTGTAAATTGTTTGTGACTATTTTCCCCACTTAGTTTTATTACCTTCACTAAAACTCAAAGAATGCAGATATTTCCAACTCAAAACAAATATCAGTAACGAATGATGGAGAAATCGAAGTATTATTTATATGCATGTTGAATACAGAATGAGTTTGATACTTTGGTCATACAAAATATTTTAAGCAAGTAGTAAAAAGAAAACGTGAAGAAAGATAAACTTAAAAATTAAGATGCACGCATTGGGATTAACTTCGAAGCATGATCCCATAAAATACTAGCTTGTAACTCGAAATGAGTGAATTGATCAACATAGTTATGAAATGTATTGAACGCATAGGTTTTATAATCAACAATTATTTGTAAGAAAGCATCTTAGAATTAGGTACATGCCATTGCGAAGTATCTACTAAAAAGATGACTTGAAGCATTTAATGTTTAAGGAATAGTATAGAAGTAATGTCATTTAGTCAGAAAAAGGATAGGAGACATTCGAAAAAGATCTTAACTCTTGTTATACTGTACGGGGGAGGGGGTGAAATCTACTGTGACTTTCCAAAGAATGAGCTGAGTTGTTGACTAGTCCATGCCTTTATATTGCCAACGTAATTGTGATCAATTTACTTTAACTTCAGCAAACGGATTTCATATCGTGTGTTTACTCCAAGTTTTTCATACTCGCGTGAGCTCATCAAAAACATGTTTAGTTTTAAATTGGTGTGTACAAATCTGTATTCAAATTGTTCAACACATAATGGAGGGAGTACAACAATGTTTAAGTCATTACAGAAGACAGTCAAGTTATATCAAAGTTAATTTGAGTCACAAAGTATTTTTTTCACATGAATTTACATTATCTCCTCCCGATTAGATTAATTGGTGGCTAAGTCTATTACGTTTAAGATGACCACACATTAATAATTGAATCTTCCATCGTTATAGTGGAAAGAGGAGAGGGAAACAAATACGCTAGGAGGGAGAACGGGAGATAAAGGGCGGAAATATTGAGATAGTTTAACTAATAGTTCACAACAGATGCTACGACAAATTTTTATCTATGAGTTCTATGGACACGCAAAGAAAAGGATGAAGGAGAAAAAGAAAAAAAGAGTGAATTTTTTATCTACTTTTTTCTTCTGCTTCCGTAGTTCTCAATCTCCTCTTAAAATGAAGACCCCCTTCTCTCTGTCTCTCTCACTCTCTCTGTTTCTCCCTCTGTCTCTCTCTCTCTCTCTGCGTCTCTCTCTCTCTCTCTCTCTCTAACTCGTTATGTGACCACCTTTCTTTTTGGCCCATTCATTTTTCCCGTCTGTTACTTCCAGGAATTATTCAAAAAGATTTTACTTTCTACTTTTTTATATAAAAATAGACTATTTATATTTCATATTGCAAAATAATTATACTTATTAAAAGGGAGAATAGAAAGATTTCGGTCAGCAGTTTGTTTGGAATTAACCGTTTTACGCATTTTGATAGTTTGATAAAGGTCGGGAAAAGGGAAAGAGGGGATAAAAGAGAGGGGAAAAGAGAGAGAGGTAAAGAGAGAGAGGAAAAGAAAGAGGGGGAAAGATAGAGGGGAACAACTCGTATGTGGAAGGAGGAAAAAGAGAGGATTCATTTATATATTTTCAGTCAATTGACTCACGAATAAGGGCATCCATATGTGTTCATGTATTCATATATATATATATATATAATATATATATATATATATATATATATATATATATATATATATATATATATATATATATATATATATATATATATATATATATATATTTTTTTTTCTCGAGTTTTTTCTGGATTTCAGCAAGTAAATATAATGATGCCGTGGGCATGCTTTTTATTTTCCTCCTAATTGGATTAACCCCACAGAATTTTGGAAGTTATTTTCTCCAAGGACATTTTTTTCATCTAGGGACGTGCAGATAAAATTTTGCAGTAAAGGAATTCAAAGTTGCCATGGTATTGATGTTAAAAAAAATCTTAGCAAATATTTTGAACTTTTCTCTCTAAAGTGCACATTCCATTTAAATTTCATCCTTTTTTTTTATCATTCCGGTATGAAATTTTTGCAACGAACTTTTATCTTCTCCGTTTGCTTCTACCTTGTAAATATAACAGTCGGAATCCTTGCGAACTGTTCTTTGTGAAACCTAAAGGGTGACAGGTTTCATATTAAGAAAGTCCTTGCTTGAGGCAGTCCATCGATATTGACGATGGTATGCTCAACTTATTTTCTTTGTTATCGGTTTTCTTGATTGATTCATCTTTGGTATGTCTTTCGGCTTTCATCAATGGTCAGGGTTTCGTCTAGGCTAACGATGAGTGTTCATAGTTTGTCGCAGGCTGGGCTGGTGATTGATCCCCATACTCAAAAGTGGTAGGAGGATTCGAGCTACTGAGGTTGGGGGCATCAAGCTAAGTAGGAGGGGGTTTGTGTCTCGGGTCATGTTTTGGTTCTTGGCTATTGTGTGTGCGTGAGAAATTGGAAAAATCACGCCTGCTTGGGGAACGTTCAGCAGTCAGAGCCTCTGGGAGGTTTGGCATGAAGTTTTCCAGCTGTTCATCAAACGTTTTTCCAACCATCGACAGGGCGTATGCCTAACTTCCCGCCACCCATGTCTGATTTAACATGGTGAATGTTTTATCGATATCCTATTTTTGTCTTTTATTGGTGTGTGGGATCAAATACGAATTTATCTCTCCTTTGTCAAAATGAACACTGCTTTAATGAACTTTTGAACAATCAAACAAACAAACAATATATATATATGTGTGTGTGTGTGTGTGTGTGTGTGTGTGTGCGTGTGTGTGTGTACATTTCCGTTGCAAAAAAAATCATCTACCTTCCAAAACTTAATAAATACGAACTGCAATACATAGGCAAATCTGAGTAGCAATCAACACCGGACTTAAAAACTATAAGCACCGTCGTAAATTACTCATTCATCCGAAAATACCCCTAGAAGAAGTACATCTCTGCATCCAGGCCATAATTTTGGCACATAAGCAAGATTCTCAATTACTGAAAATATAGAAAAAAAAAGCAAACTTCCTAACAAGACTCACCAGAGTGATGGGAGTAAAGAAGAACATTCTAATATGCAATCTAGATTCTATGAATATATGCAGATTAGAAAACTTGAAACTCTCTCCCCAATGGACGCAACAAAAAACTCAACAACCTTAATCGCATAGATTTTTAAAACCATAATCCTCTCATTCTTTATTACTTGATACTCACCAACTCAATGTTTTCATTACCTACACCTTCAACTATACTTCTACCCCGGCCCTATAGGCACCTTTGTGTGATTAATTTCAGTCGCACTACCCCAAGCCATCTTACTTCTCATACTTTCTCCAATGACCATCACGATACAGTACATACCTTTCCTAACTCGCTAATCACCACAAATTTCTTCTCAGATATAAAACAGTCCGGACTCACTACCATGACCTCCAAGGAATCCATTTCTATTTTTGCTTCCAAAGCAAAAAATTTGATGCCAGATTTTTTTCTTACAGGAATCTTTTAAACTCAGAAAGGTACTCACATGCTACTGAAGATGGGACCCCCAGATAACATGTATAGCATACGGATTGATTCATTTATGAAATGACAAATAAAGTAACAATGAACTTTCACTCCTGGGACGATTCCCTGTTGTTCACCAACATATGAATGAATATATTAATAAATGAATATATAAAATTATTTATTATTCATGAATCAGTAATTCATTTGAACCTCTATTTGAAATTACCTCTCGTTATTACGTGGAGAATCGGTCACTCGGTCTAGTTAGCGTTTCAAAGAATATAGTGCATACATAAATTTTATGTTGGATTATCATGATATGATATGATTTTCTGCGTTAGAAGCGCAAGTGCAGACTGGGACAATGAATATGCAATATTAGAAAAATGGAGACAGAACAGTTATTCGAGCCTTCGCCTTTCTGTCTGGCTGTTTATCTCAATACTTAAGAGCAACATTACGCTGAAGTGTTTATTACATTGAGTCGTTCAGGAACCCCCTCCTACTTTGATTTTTTTGTTCTATCCATGTTACCTAGACCAAGTGACCTCTCTAAAAAGAGCTTCAAAGAATATAACGTATTCATATATATATATATATATATATGTGTGTGTGTGTGTGTGTGTGTGTGTGTGTGTGCGCGTGTGTGTGTATTGTAATTTTACTATTCATGCCTACAGCTGCAGAGTAGGCAAATAAGAAATTAAATTTCGCTTTTTGGATCCCTCTTTACCGAGTGTGTCGTTAGCTTTTGGAGAACAGAGTCACATGAAGCCTCCCTCCCAGTGGATGCCAGTCCCAGTTCCGTATGACGCTAATTTTGTTACTACGCGGTTGGCTGTTTGATTTGTCACTCAGTCAACACTGGTAGTGGACAAATTATGTTTCTTTGTAAAATGTTTCAATAATTATCACATGTACAATGAATTAAGCCATCATGAACTATTTTTTGTATAAATGTATTTATGAAAATAGAATTAGCATTCGTGTATCGGTAATTTAAATTTTATAGATATAGAAGACATGTCAGTTTAGCTTAGTTGGCAAGAGATCTACCTATCAATCAATGAGTTTTGATTTCAAATTACATTATAAAAATTTTTTTTTACTCCCCAAATATGGTGAGGATAGTTCTCGATGTCCTTGAAAAAAGAAGTCAACTCCAGACTTGGACTTGAGTCTAAACGATATGTCGTGGAGTGCCTGGCATTGTGTCCAGTCGTGCACATAAATCTAAATACTAAAATTAGGATAATTTCCCAGTCAATGTTTTAAAATATTTCTCCCAGGGGTCATGAAGCTGAAGAACGGAGCCATCAGAGACCAGACAGATATTCCATCCATGGATAAATTCAATGATCTTTGGGGACATTTGAATACGAAAAGACGTCCCCAGGGCAGGAACTGGACGACTGGCCAAATCTAACGGGACGTTGGAACTGCATCACTGCGTCTGATGGCGAAAAGGTTGGGCATTGTCCCAGGATGTGGTTTAGGTGGGATTTCAAAGTATCACTGACCGGTCAGTTATTTGAACCTTCACTTTGCGTCTCTCTCTCTCTCTCTCTCTCTCTCTCTCTCTCTCTCTCTCTCTCTCTCTCTCTCTCTCTCTCGTGCGCGCGCTATATATATATATATATATATATATATATATATATATATATATATATGTGTGTGTGTGTGTGTGTGTATAAGTTTCTTTTGAATATATCTACAGTGAATGCCAAAAGTGTCAGATACATTTCAAACAGTTGATTTGAACATATTAACACACTTCAAAATTTGACAGTTGAATGATCTTTTATGTATTTATTTACTTTTTTTTTTTTTCAATTTTTGTATTTTTCAACTTTTGGTCAATTTTGAAGGGTTAAAAGAATTAAAGGGTTAAAATCGTCTTTTTAGAATGTATTTGATAATTCAATCTATTCATCGATTTTGTAAAAATTACCAAAATACATTGCATTTCCCTTCCCTTCAAACTTCAATTGTTTTACAGCAATACAACCTGACGTACATTCAAACTTTAATTCCCTGACTACACTTTCAGTGTCATCAGCAAATGTGTGAATTTACGTTTACCGATCTAGACCATCAACTCCTGCCAGAAGGAACCATGTAATAATTGTGCCTTCATGGGAACCGTAATGGTTCCTTTTTTTGCTCGAATAGTGTAATGGCTAGCTCGTCTGACAAGCACACAGAAGGTCCTCAGTTTGAATTGTAGAAAACTATTCATTAGAACAAATTTCAATATGGTCTCAGCAGCTAATTGAGTACACTCTAAGCTCTTTGATCAGGATAGGGGTATCCATTAGGTGGCTCTGCATCCTGCTAAGGGTGAGTCATGAAAAAATTGTGGGTATGAAATCCTGGTCACGGCCAGACTTGGGACTTGCAATGACCACTAAGCCGACGCATGGAACAGAGACGGAACTTTGTCACTGGCTATCACCTTCATGCGGGGGTCTTTTGAGAGATGGGACTTAATTTTTATGGTCTATCAATCCTTGTCCTAATGTGTGCTTACTGGACTGGCATTAAATATATTGGTATAAGTCAGCGGTGGTTTCTAGGACAGTTTTCACCAGATATCCGACTGTAAGAAAAAAACTTTTGTAAGTAGAGAATGCTTAAATCAAAGAGGCCATTACCAATAATCTATTTGAAACTTTTCCTGATGTTCTTGGGCCCCAAAATGTTGATGACGATATATCAAGCTGGGTTAGTATGGTTGGAGATGCTGAAGACTAGGGCATAAGAGACAAAAAAAGGGTTCGTTCATCCCCCATAACAGCTAGGTGCAAAACACTATTTTTGGCTTCGTCTCGTAGAAGCAAAAAAGCAGCGAATACTTTCACCTGACAAGGTGAGATTATCAAGTCTTTGCAATGACTAGTCAATCGAAGTAGAGAGAATATACATGATTTGGTCGCTTTTTATTGAACCATTTTCACGTTGACACTGCTGTAATTAGCAGTGTTATTGTATCTTTGTCACATTTTCAGTTTTGACCAATGCATAATGGGCGTTCAGCCATAACCATCAATTTACTATTCATAACAAATTTACGTCCTTTTAGGTGGGGGCTAGATTCAGTGTCTTTTGTGACCAGGGCAGCTTACTCACTTGTAACAGATTAGTACCATAAGGTTCAGGCTCATATGAGTGAGATGGTAATGTTTGGAAAAAGTGTTAATCATCGAGATAAATAATACAAAACCCACAGTAAGGAATAAGCACATTCCTTGGTTTATAGTTTCAAAGTATCATTGGTTGTCTCAAGATTTGGATAAGTCAAGGACTGATCATTTCCCGTTATATCAAGAAAAGTACACGCAGCAACCGGTCAACATCAAGGAGGCATGGACAATTAGTCAACTGAGGGGTTGATATATATATATATATATATATATATATATATATATATATATATATATATATATATATATATGTATGTATGTATATATATATTCCTCTCTTGTCAATGCGTTTAATCCACCATTTCCCTATCAATCACATATATCTCTCATTCAACATCAGGAGTTTCAGATCATTCTTCAGCTAAAAACTACGGAAATTATCGAGTTATTAGCAGAAATCTGATTTAAAACGTTCACTGCATAAGGATATATGTAACGTTTAGACTTTGGATTAAGTCTATCGAGATGAAAAGAAACTATGTGTGAAATTCATTGAGAGTAAATCCATTATCGATCATTACTCTATGAATGTATTGATGTATGTACGTCTTTATAACATAAGCAGAAACACATACACACTAATACATATATATATATAACAAACACACACAAACGCGCACACAAACACACACATGCACACACACACACATACATATATATGTATATGTATATGCATGTGTGTGTGTGTGTATAATCCATGTGTGCAGCTTTTTTTAAAGATCGTCATCTAAAGGCCATGGGCTACCATTTGCATCAAGAATCCTTATCTTTTGTAAAAGGCAATGAATGTTAACGTTTTTATATAAATCAATGATCTGATAATCAAAGATGGTCGCCTTTCTTCAATCAACGCATGTCTCTTTTCGCTGGAAGTTATTTAGGCAAAGTGTCGCTTTAACTGATAATGTGTGTATCTTTTGTATGGAACCAATTGAATCTCAAGTCGACGGCCATTCTGAATGCTGACTTGATATTTCACCGTCTTTGATGCAACAAAGATCAAAGGTTGCAAAGATCAACAGATTAAGAGACAGAAAACCTGCAGTTTAGTTGCAGACAAAAAATCATTTGCCATTGCTATTCACTCTTCTGGTTGTTGTTGTTATTGTTGTCGTCATCGTTGCAGTTGTTGTTGTTGTTGTTGTTCTTATTGCTGTTGTTGTCATTGCTGTTGCTGCTGTTGTTGTTGTTGTTGTTGTTGTTGGTCCATTGATTTGCAGGGAACACGAGAGTGAGTGAAGAAAAGTCGATACAAAGAATAAGAGAAAGTACAGTCAGTCGTGCCCTCATGCTGGCTACGGTTTCAACCATTCCCGTATGGGCCTAAATATTATATTAATACTTACCTGGCCCAATTGAGATATATGAAATAAACTTAGAGGTGACAAGTGCATTCGCTGCAATTATTCATGTTACAATGAGCTGGGGAGAGCAATGGATTCATGCCTCTCAAAAGGACATTAAGTCAAAATTGACAAAAATCGTCCAAGCTGGAGTTCGATTTCGGCTCACCGAGGCCATTTTCCAAGCTGTTATCGGCTCAGTGCCCTTAAATGTAGATTAAATAAATAAATGTAGTGAATATCGACACAACTAAGGTCTCTCTAGTAAAAATCAGTATCACTCAATATAACCAAGTGAGAGTCAGCAGAACTAAGGTCCCTTTGTAAAGATCAGTATCACTCAATATAAACAAGTAAAGAATAGCGCCACCTTATGAGATCAAGGTAAGATCAGGACCATCGGGGTGATCATCAAAGGAAAGTTTTACAACAATCAATCGAACTCCATTATTTTTCAAACATCATGGGTCCTGTGCCATTTTAATCAGGGAGCCTGCGTGAGTTTGTCTGGGAATGTATCCACGATCTCTTTGAAAGTTTTGATAGCCTAACCTAATCAAGTAAAGGTTAATATGACTCAGTTGAAATAAGTAAAGATCAGTACTACCAAGAGGAAAAGCAGTGCTGATATCAGCTTGACCCAATGAATCCATGGTAAAAATGTTCATGTAAAAGATGAAAAGGGAAGAAAACACTCGATCAAGAGATTCAGTAGAGGAGAATGAAAAATAGGGATTTGAGTGTTGAAGAGAAGGAGAAATAGACGGTGAAAAAAACTAGAAATAAAAAGTAAGAGAAATGAAATGGATAGAAGAATAAACACATCAAGGGAGGAAAGGGGAAATAAAACAAAAGAAGCCAAAGATAAAAGAGAGAAAATAATAAAGAAAGAATACAGGTGGAAAAGAAAAATCATAAAGAATGAAAAAAGGGGAAAATTCCGATCGTGACAAATAGTAGGACAAAAAGGAAGGAACAAAACACTGAAATAACGAGATAGATAGATAGATAGATAGATAGATATAGATAGATAGATAGATAGATAGATAGAGAGATAGATAGATAGATGGATAGATTGATAGATAGATAGATAGATAGATAACAAACTGAATGGGATAGATAGATAGATAGATAGATAGATTGATAGATAGATAGATATGAAAAGAATGAGCTATATTGAAAAAATGGTTTGACATGTTAGATATTGGCATGATGATAGATGGATACATAAAAGAGAAACAGATAGATAAAAAGATATCACCAGAATGAGATGGATGGATAGATATTAGCATGAGATATAGATGAATAGATAAATAGGAGGAAAGAGGTGAGATGAACAGATAGATAGATGGATAGATAGATAGATGGATGGATATGATGTGAACGATAAAATATGTCAAAAAACTGATATATATATATATATATATATATATATATATATATAGATAGATAGATAGATAGATAGAGAGAGAGAGAGAGACAGTGAGAGACAGTGAGAGAGACAGTGAGCGAGACAGTGAGTGAGAGAGAAAGAGACGGACAGACAGACAGAAAGAGAGAAACAGAGAGAGAGAGACAGAGAAAGACAGACAGACGGGCCGACAGAGAAAGAGAGATCGTAGCAAATGATATAAAACTAGGAAAGCAGAAAGAGCGTAGATATTCAGAGAGTTAATTGGAGAATTGATGCTATAGAATCCGTAGTATAACTAAACTAGAAATAGACAAGTGAAAAACTCCGAATCGAAGTCGTTTTGAAAGCTCCATTTTTTCCTATTTTAATTTCCCGAATATTCCACAGAGAAATTTCCAGAGAAATATTTCTATGGAGACCTGATTCCATCAAAAGCTATGTAATATTTCATTAAAATTTTTTGCATCTTAAATGATATGACGTGTTTTGAAAGTGGCATGTTCAAAGTTTGCCAAGTGTTAATGGTTGCTAAAAACACAGAATTGGTTAGTCATTCAATAGAAACCTTCGATGGACCAATGCACATTTGCACCATGCCCATTGGAGGTTCATCATTCAGAGAAGAAAGGGGAGATCAATAAATGTGACTTTTCAGGCACTTTGTAGCATGGTGTGATTGTTAAACATGTCCGAATTCTTAAAATAAAACAAGTGTAAACACTAACCAAGGAATCGATTTAGAATAAACATTTATAACCAATTGAACTACCCTCTAAAAACTCTTTGGGGAAAGTTTTTCTAGACATAACAAGGGGTAAATGTTCAGCCCCATAGTTGGTGCAGCCTGTACGTACGATATATACATAAATAGCCAGCCAAACCAACAAAAAAACTGAAAAAAACATATTGACTTGTTAATGCTAACAGTTTTGTTGACTTGTTGTAAAAGAAGTTTTAGCTCGATAAAAGGGGAGAGAGAACCTTTGGATTGTAAAAGGCTTAAAATCATCTTCGTTAGCTACTTTGTTCATAAATACATTTATACATCAGATTATGTTTAAAACTGTCCATACTTTTAATTCTACAATAAGTCTACGTTAAAGGCCAAAGGGTTAGGTGTTGATGAAATGGGAAAGTATGCGCGTAATATCAGCTTCTTACTTCACTGTAATGTTTTACGCCAACAAATTTTGTATATATATATATATATATAACAATAGAAATGACCTTGAGTCACGGTGGATGCATCATTCGGCATAGACAGGGTAAAGAGAATAATCAATTAAAGGGAAGAGTTATTTTGCAGGAAACTAACCTGCGACTGATAGGAAACCACTTCAACATAATGTCACGCTTTCCATTTTACCACTGCAAATGCATAGGCCAAAATAACTGCCTTATCTCTAAATCTGGGTGTTCGTAATACCAGCATCAGTTTAGCTTAATGGTAAGAGCTATGCGACTTTAAATTGGCTGCTTATCGGTTGCAGGTTCGATTCCCAACTTTTGGCTTGTTCATTTTATTTACTCTGTCAAGACCGAATGATACATTCACCATGTGATTACGGGATGCTTTTTTAAAAAGAGATTCAAAGTAATATGATGCATCTAAAATTATTTCTGTTGGATTTTTTATCCATTTCCCAATTATATGTATGTATACATATGAGTGTGTGTGAGTGAGAGAGAGAGAGAGTATTGGATGGATAAGTGAATGGTAGAGGATTTTATACACACTTAAGATGCAAGCCTCAACCACACACTTACACGTAACTATCCCCCATAGATAGAATATTGGTGGATGCATAACCCCTCACCTATACATAAAGCCATCCCACAACCCAAAGAACACTCCCAACCCATATAATTACGATACAGAAAATTCTAATTGTTTTCATTTTCTCTTTATTTCATAACCTGGCTGATGATGTTGGAGTTACTGCCCTGGAAACGTCTGTGAATAGACACTTATTAACCGAACCTGTGTTTTCCTAGTTGTTTATGAATGTGTTTTGACCATATATATTTATATATTAACTGTTTAATAGGCTGCTTATTTTCATAATTCACAGGAAACAACATATCGCTGGCTTCTGATGAGTGCAGGAGGAATGAAATGTCAACACTCACGGGGTACATGTCCTGATAATGCATATTTTCATTCGATAATAGATCTTTTTACCGCGTTGAATATTTCGCACTGTGATTTAATATCAATACCGGATGAAATCAGTTTTTGTTGGGTCTCTGATTGTATTTTTACGAATTGACAATATGTACATATATATATATGTGTGTGTGTGTATGTGTGTGTGTGTGTGTGTGTGTGTGTGTGTGTGTGCATGTGTGTGTGTGCGTGTGTGTGTGTGTGTGTGTGTGAGAGTGTGTGTATGTGTGTGTGTATTGCCAAATGCACCTCAGTTTACCAAACCAAACTTGGATCGGTATCATCAGAAAATTGGAAATTTACCAAGAGTTTCCATGATCGTACAGAATCTGCATCTGCTTGGATATGCCACTACCATATTGTGACGGAAATCAGGGAAGTCAGGAAGTATCTTGAGGTTCTGCTGGGGGATTCTAGGTCAAGCCAGAAACCATGCTTAGTTTGAGGGTCATTATCCAATGGGGATTCTGTTGAATCCACTGCTACTATTTTTTGCGCTAGTATTTGTATGAAAATATTTGTATATGTATGTTTTTTCACATACTTTTTCATACACATTCCTGATGAAGCATTAAATCTCTTTTTCGATCATGACAGATAAGAAGTATCTGATCATCAAAACACTTATAGATTAACACACTGCCAGCATATGATTAATATTGTATACACTCGTTGTAACGATATTTATTCGGATGGCATTATTTATTAACACATGCATTCAGAGGGTACCTTAGTTAATATCCGGAATATTTTGTGATCAGTGATCTCAGCTGCCTCTAACATGATGCCAAACAAACGATATAAGTGTATGCCTTGGAAGCAAATATTCGGCATCACCCAAATAATGTCTCAGGAACGGATCTTATAATCGAAAACAATGAAAAAGGGACCCACTAGTAGAATGGGCATAGTTGTCTGGATTAAAGCATGAACATTGGGAAAGGAAAACCCAAATTTCAATGAGGCGTACACTATAACGTTCGAACGCCATTTTTTGCAGATTCACGTGACCTGGAGTGGAAAATTATTTCAACAAGAAGCATCTTATCAAGGAACACCTGTCTATTGGGTTTCAAGTAAATCTGAATGAAAAAAGCTTAGGAAATCGCTATTATTGCCAGATCACATTACCCTAGGTAGGGGATATTTCGAGATAAAAACATCTCAAGAAATAACTTGAAACAAAAAAGCTGGGGAATTGATTTTAAAACAAAGTTTAAACGCCATTATTGCCAGATCATTTGATCCTTAATGGATGGTTCCTTTTTGGTGAGAAGCATCTTATCAATAGACACATTTTGAACAAGTGTTAAGTAAATCTGACAAAATAAGAGAGACACAATATGGGATAGGTCTAACGACCGATCAACCGACTGACGGACTGTGCTTCTTATAGCGAGGAGGGGACTTTTTAGAAAAATAACAGAATTAAAAATATATTAGAATGTTGAGCAAAAATTGGAAAAAAACGGAAACATGCAGCTTACAGTCGGGCTAATAAATCTTAGCGAACTTTTAAATTCAGAAAATCACAAGCATCAAGGGTAGATGAATTATACATTCTAAGACAAGTTAAGTGTCGAGACTACGGTGCTACTAGAGTTGGCGAGAATATTGAGAAACCTGCTGCATATTTTAAGGCATGTGTCACTCAATCCCTAGTGATAACCAGCAAACTTGCTATAAACATATACATATTTTTTTAGATTTAAGTCTCGTAAACAGAGTAAAGGGAACTTGTTATATAATGGATTTTAAAACTTGAAGCGGCACTCTGGAAAACAACTAAAATATTTCAGAATATATGAGACAGTCGTAACATTGTGGGTGCACTTAGAATAATCCCAAAAAGACTGGCAAAAATCCTGGAAAGAATGGAAATTCATGAAATAATAGAGATCAATCAGAAAACAGCATCAAATAAAGTTGCTGAATTACTAAAAAAAAGTATGTTAGATTATTGAGGTTGCTGGCAGTCATTGAATTTCAAGTGTTATCCACCTGATAGTGTGAACATCCAATTATAATCCAAAAAGTCTTGCCATGAGTTTAGAAAATAATGTAATCCGACAACGAATCGAACGTGTCAACAACAATATAACAATAATAGAATGGAATAAAATAAGCTTGAATACCAAGCAGAGGTTTAGGAAGCTTGGTACACTTGTTGTCACTTTATCTCTTTGAGAACCACTAGATATAACTGGTGAAAAAATCAGCGCGTACATAATATCATATTTTGTTCGAAGCTAATATATGACTAATTGACAGTAGACTAGAAAAGGAAAAATTTCGAAGATCTCTGCAAAGATGTTCCACAATGTAGAAATAAATAAAGAAGATTTTACTTTACGCAGGATCATGCTCAACATCACATTGAAAGCTCGCAAAACAGCACAAGATATTAGTGAAACAACTAAAGTTTGAGATATCATAAAATACATTGACCTTGAATGGCAATGGGCTGACCATGTGACAAGAATGGTAGATAACCATTGGGCAACACATCATGGATACGTGCAGTGGACTCTCTGTTCCCCTTACTATTTGTACCAATCATGATACCATTAAAGACTTGAAAAAAACACCAAGAATAACATTCTCCAGAAGCAGAGAGAGAAGTCAACCTCCTCATGAACATGGATGACATTCAGCTATCTGCAAAGATATCAGAATAGAAGACTGAGTCTGAAAGGCCAAGACAGGTAGGAATTGTTGTTCAATAGACTGAAAGAATACAGTGACGACATTGCGACGGGGTTTAGAGTAGAAAAATGCACACTAATGGTAAAGCACAAAGGAATGCTTGCTGCAACAGAAGTAATTGAACTACCAAAAAACAGCAAAACCAGAGCATTGACTACCCAGGACCGATATAAATACTTGGAAATTCTTAGAGTGGTGCGATAAAACAGGAAGAAATAAGAGAGAAAAAATACTTTGCAAGGACGAGAAAAATATATAAAAGCCAATCTGAATACCAGAAATCTTGAGTGGATTGAAAAAAGCTCCAATAAATAAACTGGCGAACAGGGAAGCTTATGGCAATGCAAAATGCTTCACACAGAGATGATAGATAGATTGAACGTAAAAAGGAAAGGAAGCTAGAGAGAACTTATCAGCGTTGAAGACTGTCTCCAAAGGGCTGAAACAGGACTAGAAAAGTATGTGTAAGAAATCAGTGAAGACATTTTTCAAAAAGTGGTGAAAGCGTGGCAAGCAACAACAAAAAAGTAGCAAACAAAGGAGCAACATAGCAGAAAAGGAAAGAAAAATGCAGACAGAAAAAATGCAGAAGGAATTCAAAAGAAAGATACTCAATATTGTAGGCAAAGGATCAAAGACATGGCCCTGCAAAGGAAGCCTTGGGAGGGAAATAGGATCGCTCATCATGACAGCAAGACAAATACATCAGGACAAACTATGTCAAGACGAAAATCGACAAAAAGTAAACAGACATTGGATGCTGCCAATGTTAACCAAATAACCAGCGGATGTAGTCAACTAGATCAGAAAGAGTTGTAAATAAGTGATACAGTTGGAACTAAGCAGACGGCTGGGATTCAAACATGAGGACAAATCAACAGAAGCAGTTGACATTCCTGGAAAATAGAATCCACTCAATGACTTTGATATACAAGTTGACCACCCCATCCTAGTGAGAAGACCTGATCTTGTAGTCTTAGTCAAAGGAAGGATAACCTACCAAATAATAGATGTGGCTATGCCTGCACATCACAGCTAACGTAGCAACTTTAGTGGATACAAAGGAAAGTAAAAAGGGAGGAGAATGCCACACCCTGGCAATGGAACTGAAGAAAATGTGGAACATGAAAGTGTAGGACCAATAACAGTAGATACACTCGGGGCCGTATCAAAGACACTGAAAACGAGATTGGAGGAACTGGAGATAAGCTAAAGGGTTGAGACAATATAGACCAGATACCTACTGGGGTCAGTATGAATACTGAGGAAAAGGCTGAAAATATGAGATTCACGACCACCAGCTATTAGCGATAGCCAAAGTCATGGTGATATTGATACAAATCACAGCACTCCTGCAATATGTGTAGACGATATAAAAGGAGAGCAAGAAATCTGAAGAAATTTAATATCACAGTCTCCGGCTAAACCAACAAGGCAACGTGTGAAACTGTAACAACAGCATCAATTATGGTGAGGGAAGTAGGACACATGAGGAGACTTAAACTTACTCAGTCTCCAGCGGTGACCACCAAGCAACCGGTTTGAAACTGCAAATAGACCCAACAGAGGAAGGGAAATGAAAGCGGATATGCAAACCGCAGCACTGGCATGATAGGCGAAACAGAGAAGAGACGTTGGCTGGAGATCTGAGGAGACTTATCGTCTCTCAGCCTTCAACAATGACCACTGGGCAACCGGTAAGAAACTGTAAACCGCAGTATTACTGCAACCTATGAACACTAGGAGAGAAGGACTGGAGACTTGAGAAGACTTGCTATCACTCAAACTCCAGCGGTTACCACCAGGCAACTAGTGTGAGATGCTGATAATAATAATAATAATAATAATAATAATAATAATAATAATAATAGTATTATTATTGTAATTATTATTATCATCATTATGATTATTATTATTATTATCATCATCATCATCATCAAGTATTCAGTAATATTATGCCAATCCATCATTTGCCGGTTGAGAATAGAATTTCCAGATGAGAAGAAAGCCAAGAATCAAAACATCCATAAAGGTAATTCAATAAATGGATAGGAAGAGAAAGAAGAGAATATTTAAAGAAAATTTGACATTGATCAATATTTGACCTTTAACCCTCTGAGAGTTTCCAAACCTTTCTGCACACATCCATCGAGATCATGGAGCAAAACTCAGAAGTTGACCCCTGACTTCATAAATTCGTCACTTTCACTGACAACAGTGAGTGAATGGTAATGTCTGACGGTCTGGATTATTTGTTTCCAACCGAAAAGTGGCTTCATTAGCGTCGGTCGTTTGTTGTTAAGTAATGGACAAGCTACTCAGTATTACTTACAATTCAGTTGTTTACAATACCAACGGATTTCTTCAAATCAAGAACAAGCTAAAATGTAGAGGACACATACTTCTACCATCACCATGCACTAATTGAACTTTTGATGAAATTAACTGTATGCAAAGGGGGTAAATTTTAACCGTACAAATATTGAGTTACTTCCCTATACGTTGAGATAGCATGTTTATTACCTGTTTGTTATTTTACATCTTTTCCTGCAACATATATTAAATCTTAAACAAAATTCCATCGATTCTTCTGTAGCTCACTGCCAGGTCTGCAAGAAAAATTTCACAGAAATCTCTGGGGAATTTTTGAGAATATTGTCTTCTGGACAAGCAACAATAACGTGCACAGACTTCAAACTGATCTTTAAATGATAAAATCAAAGGTAATTGTCCTCCTGACGGCACAATCTGAAGATTCATAAATGTCTTATAAAAACTAGTAAGTGGAAGGGCCCAAAGTTTTAGGGAATGTCAAATACACATTAACACTAGAAGTAAGTTCACAAAAAATACTCATGTATCTGAGTATGTGTGTGCAAGTCCGTGTTTGTGCATTCATGGGGAAAACCTTTGGTATAAATGGTGATGTTTTATTCTGTGTAACATCATTAGTTGGGGTTCTGTTTTAGGTATCCATGATAGAATTTAGATATGCACAGATTGTCAAGGGTCGGATAAGCAGTACCAGTCACAGGAGCTAAGGGGCTCGAGCTATCCTAATGTCTTTACAAGCTGTGTTGGTTATCAGCTACTGTTTGGACTCAAAAATCACGTCCGCTTGATGGATTTGGGAACACCAGGTTTGGGGTTTCAGCTATCAAGGCCCTGAAAAGGGTCTGACATGACGTCACAATGTTTAGGCTGATCTTTAAACCTTTTTTTTTTACCACTAACAGGATACTTCACTTCCTTTAGCTCCCTATATACGATCTGGTGTGGTAAACAATCATTTGACCCTATGAAGATATGAGCGACCCATCCAAAACTGACAGCTGACCATAATGGTCTCAGTGCTGATGATATTCGTATTTTGGAAGTTTCATAGTGGTATGGGATCATAATGATACCAAAGATGCTTTGTACACAGACGATAAGCTTCTGAGCTGATTGTCCCTAAGCATCTGTAGATTGTCTACGTCTCTCGACCATGGGAAATTAGTTGTACAGGCAAACAGCTCAATATTTCGACAAATTTGTTGACGGCCAGATATAGTTTCGGGAACAACTGTACGGTCCCTTATTCTGGCGAAACTTGAAAATGCTGGGTTAATCTGGCTTTGAATTCCATTATAAGATCATAGGAGGAAGTGTGGAATATAAAGGATTCTACAGTGTTTTAATTTCCATCCTCCCATAGTGAAAGATGACAAAGTATCTCAGACTCTATTCCAAGATTGGAACAAGTGAAGATATTTGTGTTCGTTTTTGTTTTTTGTTTTTGTTTTTTTTTTTGCATTGATATGCAACCCCCCAGTTTTGTAAGTATGATTTGTGGTGTCTTTTGAAATTCTTCTGTGGAGAGATACATGTTCAAGATGCCTGGAGCAAGAATACAGCCCTATTCAGCACCAACTGGTACCTCAACGGAGCCTCCTACCCACCTGTGACGACATACAATCGAGGTCTGGGGTGATAGCAATAAACTTAGATTAACAGACGAATTTTCAAGGGTAGGTCAAGTGTGTAGATACTGAAAATCTATGAGATTTACCAATACGATCAAAAATCTTGTTGAAGTTTTCTGATTTTCCCCAGAAGTTTTTCTGTCACAAAAATCACGTTTGTGGTGCTCCGGTTTTTATGGAGACTACAATGAGTTCTAGATAAGACAATGATGACAACATTATTAAGTAGTAAGATGAACTCGTGCAAATATTTTCTCAGCGATATCGAAGACTCTTTGATAATCCTGAAATCTGTCTTACTACTCTCTTTCTTTTAAATTATTACCATGATAGGGATTTTGAGTGACTGAAAACAATTCAGAACTCCTGGAGATTTCAATCATTTTGTGGAGCAACAGGTCACTGCAGGGCTACTGTATATGAAAAACATCCCTAGGAATACCGAGAAAATCGACGGTCTCGGTGTTCAGGATTCCATAGGCGGGATGGATTCCATGGAATTTAGTTATAGAAAAGTTGGTAGACGGTTGGCAAAGTGAGAATCAATGTGATTGACTCCATCGAAGAGTTCACCAAGTTATTAAACCCAGGGGTTCAAGATTCCTTCATGATCTTGGATTGAGGTTTTGTTATCAGCAGATTCAATTGACCTATCACAGCGTTGCAGTAGTAGAGTAATCACCTCTGATCTGTGGATTCAATTTATGGCAGAATCATTTAGAGAATTTGAAAAATGGTACTCAACACTTCTTCATTAAACAATGCATAAAAAAATTCGGATTAAAGGACCCTATCTTAACCCAGACACCAGCATGGTAGGTGCCCCTTTGACCTGGTGTTTGGGACTGAATGCCCTGTATTTGATTACGAAACCAAAAACTAGTAAAAACTTTGATGAGGAATGCTGAGAATTATGATGGATCATATATGGTCTTGATTGCATTGTAAACGTTTTATTAGTAATTCTGATCATCATATCGTCGGACTGATTGGGCTTCCATACTCCGAAATTCATTCTACAAAGAAGTAAGAAGAATTTGGGTCATCTAATATGGCTGTATGAGCTCTATTTCCCTCTGTATGAGTAGTTTCTTGGTATCTGGATGATTCTGGCTAAAGTAACCCGGTTATTTGCTTTAGAAAAAATAAAGACTATAGTTATAGTAGTGTTTAAGGTCTTGGTGAAAAGCACCAGTTCTCATTTGTTTGGGTATCGTCGTTATCGTCGCTCTTAGGGTCAAGAAGTTGATCAATAGCTTCAGAAAGTCTGACACAAAGTTCACTGAGTTTAATGGAGTCGTGAAAGTAAGATCTATCAATCTTTTTCGTTTTAGATTGGTTCTGGCGGTCGCACTGCAAAGCTCACCACTGATCGAATCAGCCAGTGATCAGTTCAGTATTCTACTTCATGGTGGCCCTGGTAATGTGGAAGTCAGACAGGTCTTGTTTGCGAGTGATTATGTAATCTATAAGATGTAGTTGAAAGGTGGTTTTAAGATACATAGGTCATGTGCAGTACACAGATTCGGGAGACGGAGTCCATTTGCATTTGCATTACCAACGGCCTGTCTTCCAATAATGCTTTGCCAGAGGGCGTGGTTGAATCTCACTATGGCGTTATAATTCACCCAACAGAATGATCTTGTCATTACGTCGGGTAGCCGTATGACGTCAAATAGTTGTTCATAGAAGAGATCATTCATTTCTTCTTGGGAAGTGAGAGTGGGGACAAAATAGCCGATTAATTTGGCATATCTGCTTTTAACAAAGAGAATACTTTAGGCTATAATGCGTTCGTTCCTGCTTATACGATCCTCAGGCGGCTTTCTTAATTTGTGAGACAATAGCAAAACCAACTCCACGATATCGATGATATGCTCTTCGCACAACACTTTCGAAATAAGGCACCGTTCTCAACGATTCAAGTGATAGATTCTTCATTTGCAAAGCAGGTCTCGCTCTGAGCAGCAATACCAATTCTATATCTTTGAATCTCAGAGGCAACTACAGCAGTGCTCCTGGTATGTCTGTCAATGATGCATCAAAATGTTCTTAAATGCTATGTTGTAAGTTTCATTTTTCTTCGTCGACTGTACAGACGTGATGCCTTCGGGGAGGGGCCTACGGGAATTTGGATTGATTATACGCATTTATTATATAATTCATGTGTTTAACAAAATATCATATGTAAAGTTATAGAGTTTACATCAGACCAGATCAGATCAAGATGTGCGTTAAGATCAGATGAGATTTAGCATTAAATAAAATAAATTCTTACAGCTTCTGGTTCTGAGACGTGTTAACCAACAAAAACTCTACCGTAACTTCAAGTACCTACATCAGATTCTAATTCTATGTTGCTGTATCAAAAAAAATAGATAAAATACACACCTAACAACACACCACTTTTAGTTCATACATCAGCTTCTGGTCCTGGATTGTGTTAACGAAGAAAAACAATTCTCAACTAACAACACACACAATTTACCCACAGTGAAAATACTACCAACAGCTGAATATCACAATTTCAGCCAAACGACAAATCAACGAATTCTCACAAGTAAGCATCCAGTACCTTCATCTTCATTCCTCATCGATTTCAATTACAACCTTACCTACCCAGGCTAGCCTATGTGGGTAGAGATTAAACATTAGAAATGATTAAAAAGCTGCGAGTGAAACATGAATTAACATCACGTATGCTAGATGGCGGGGTTAGGTTTATGCCGTATCTCTCTACAATTGAGCTTCTGAAGCAAGCTAGTAAACAGATTTTTTTTTTTACTCACTGGCAAAGGAAGGCTTCAGATTGCAATAAAAAGCCACTAAAAATGGCGCTGAAGGTAAATCGTAGACATCAAAGTTAATAACGATGAATAATAATATTCAATTTTTAAAAAATGATAAAAGGGAACAACTCGTTTAATCAATTTTGAAAGCAGTTTAGTCAGTAATAAACAAACAACCCGCAGACTTTGAGGTCAGCACTTTATACGCTTTAATATTTGGACTTAAAATCATTGTAAACCATCGATTTTATAGTCCGGTATAAACAGTAGACAATATAAAAGTGATCATAAGTAAAATCAAAAGTCATTTGCTTTTCTGAGGTAAGCTTAGAAAATATCAATCGCAGCAAATATTTCAACAAAAGTGCAAAAGAACGTCTCTTGGAAAAAACGTTAACCAGTCTGAAACGTAAAAAAAATTCAATTATTTTAAAGATTTTGATCTCAGTGTAAATATTTTCTTTTTATTTCTGAGCGAAACTTAACGTTAAAATACACTCACCTTGCTCAGTAACATTGGTTACATACATTGTATCAGATATAAATGTTAATGTAACAACTATTGTGGGACAGAGGTAGTAAATCTTCTTTATTTTTCCAAAAATTTCAATTCAGAGATTTCAAAACTAAGAAATGACGCAATGCAGATAGCGATTCAGGCCACTTGTTGTAAACAAAAAATAAACTTAAAAACATAAATAATTATATGACAAAACAGAAATCAAAATTTATTCTTTTGAAATATTTTTTCAGATATTCTGTTGGTATTGAGGGAATTACAGGTTGTCTCTCTGTTCGATAGATTTTCACTGAATGTTTCCAGTGGCATCAAAGATATCAAGCATCGTGTGAACGCAGACATAAATCGATTCATCTCAGATGTTTCTAGCGAATATAGTTTGATTAACTCGACGGAAAAGATCAATGATAAAAAGATACAATAAATACAATGTAGAATACTTTGGCAAGCAACACATTTAATAGAGAAACATGTTTCTTCTAATTTAGTGCAGAAACTATTTCATGAAGTAACTAGAAATCATCCACAGAGTACATACATCTGCAAATGCCGTACACTAACTCAATGAAAAACTATCCTGGATCCGTACCAAAATCTAATCATTTTTTCATGAGCCTGTAGCCCATCCTTCCATGAAATTTCATTGAAATTTTTAAGATATCGTGTGATCAGACATGAGCAAAGACATGAATGTATGGAAAAATTGAAGAATGTCCCAAACGAAAAGTAAACCCTTGATCAACCCCGAAATTCAATCACTTCCCTCTTCTTCTCTTCCTTTATCATTATTATCATTAGTAGTGGTAGCAGTCGTAGTAGTAGTATTATATACAGCTCTACCAGAGTAACCTTTAGACCCACTTCCTTGACCTTTTGACCCCTTTGGCACTCCAGACCCCAATGAACTGCATCAGCTGAACCTCTTCAGAAACTGTGATGGCAACAAACAAGATGAGGACGTTAGTTCAAACAGATCAATGTATAATACTGATAATTCCTCATCTCAGACATTTAAAGAAAAACAAAACTTTTGATTCCCATCATTTTCCTTTTCTTTTTTTTTCAATTCTCTTCCTAAATCTTCCACAACTTGCGCTGTTGGTGAGAAACAAAGACGTTGATATTTCTCTGGGGGATTTTTTTCTTTCGTTGTTTGGTTTGAACATTGAAAACTCTGCAAAGTTTTATGTTGGCAACAATATTTTTTTTGTTTTATTCATTCCACTTTGATTCCGCTCATACAAACACACATACACACACACACACATGCACACACCCATGCACACACACACACACACACACACACACACACACACACATACATATGTGCACTTAATTACAGACACACTATTGACCATTAATGATGTTTCAGTAAAATTCTGATTTTGTTTTGGCAAGTAAGACCCAGTACGGATTGCATTACGTCAGACTATGTCACTGAGAACTCCATGTCAATACACACACACACACACACACACACACACACATATGGATATATATGACACAAATCTAGAATACAATATAATATATTGGATATAATGCAATATCAAATACATGATTGGTTCGTTTCATAAAGTGCTCAATACTTTCAGCATTAAACATTAAGATGATATTGATTATATCTATATGATTATAAAGTGCATTAAATTATTTTGAAATGATATAAACAATAAGAATAAATAAAACTGGTTATTCTATTTACGCTATCTACGCCAAGTGATATATTCACTGGGTAATAACGGGATATCATTGGGAAAATATAATCATTCTGTCAGATCTTTATTAACATATACATGTACATGTATATATACATATGAAGCGATTAATAATCATATATATAAATATATGTATATATATATATATACATTTCTCCCACTATGAAGAATATATATATATATATATATATATATATATATATATATATATATATATATATATATATATATATATATATATATATATGTACATTTTGTATAGCGAGTGAAACGGAGTGAGAGAATCTTCATTGTTGAGATGGACATTTTTCAATGTATTATACAATATGATATTATTATCATCATCATATACACGGATATTTATTCATAATATATGATAATTCATATATATATATATGTAAATATATATGTATTTATTGTATGATAACTCATATATATATATATAAATATAAATATCTATATATATATATATATATATATATATATATATATATATATACATATATATATACATATATATATACATATATATATATATATATATATATATATATATATATATATATATATATATACGAATTGTATTATTATATAAGATTTCACTCAATCTAGAGAACGTAATTTGAATATACATTTTCTAGAAAAATTGGGCTGCTGCAGGAACTGAACCAGCCACCGATGGGGTAATCACTTCAAAGTATAGATGCTCTTGCCATTGAGTCAAAAAGCTGCCAATAATGCAAAGGTCCAAATAACTGTTCTCAACCCAAATACCCAACGCTTTTATTTGTATATCTTAATGTTCATTTCACTCCATTACCTAATATATATATATATATATATGTGTGTGTGTGTGTGTGCGTGTGTGTGTGTGTATTGTTTGTATGTTCATATGTTTGTGTTCATGTGTGTATATTAATCATTATTTGACTCATTGCTTTTTTCTTTAGAAAATCAATACTACGCCTGTACACGAAAATCGATGGAAATACATCTTCAAACTTAGGAAGTGTGAACTCATGCAAGTCATCGTTCAACATTTAAAAAACTTCACTGAGACGATGATTTTCAAAATGAAATGAAACCACATAAAATATGTAGATTCTTTCTCTCAGACTATACAGAATAACTTTTGTCATCTTCCAGTATCAGAGGTGCAGGGCGGCCAAGTGAATGGATGTGCGCAGACCTCTTGATTAAACAGTTTGTGTTCATCTCTCCACTCATTTTGCAATTATACCCTTAGAGCAGGGTTGAATCAATCTCTCTCCGAAGTTAAGATAAAACAACGCAGGATGAAGTGAGTGACATCACTCAAGATACTTTTTGTCACTGAGTGTAATCCATATATCGTTAAGCATTATTTACTTTTATAGTATTGTTCCAACTGATCAATTTTCGGTCTATTTTCAGGTCGAGCCTTTATGCAGCAGTCCGTATTCTCAACTGACAATAGGTAACTCAAATCTCAAACAGTTTGGAATCACAGCATCAATGCAAAATGTTATCAAGCCATCCCTGGTGGCCGAGTTTCCTTTCAAAGTCGGGCTGCTGAGACAGAATATTCTATATCACTTTATATGCCAATGACGATAACCTACATGCGAAGACTTTGCAGATTGGCCTGACATTGTCAATGTATTCCACTAAACCTTTAATCGTTATAGACAATACCCATAAAAAATGAAAATGGTATTTGATGCAGCAGATGATATTGTATTTGCAGTAGACCGTTAAACACCATTCAAGCATACCCGTCGTCAGAAAAGGAACTGACAAAAATCGAATCAATATGGCATGAAATTTTCAGAGGGATGGCCCAAACGATAATATACGTGAAAGAGGGCCGATAAAAACCAAATATTCTATTATTACAGAGCCTAAGAACTCAAAGTCTATAAGCTCCAAAGAAAAATTACCGCAAATTACCAAAACTGCCAGTCCAATTTCTGCGTATTGCAACGATTAAAACTCCTTGCACAGATAATGCAATTGTGAAATTCTTCATTGCTAATACAGCTGCTATTTAGAACAGGGCTAAAATATATCATCATGGCTTATAGAAGAAATAAAAACAACAAACATCATAGTCGACTGAACAACTGCAACGAGCAAAAAAAAGTCGATTTAAGTCATTGAAGACTAAAAAATATGAAATCTAGGAGACACCCTGAAGTAAAGTAAAGATCATGATTGTCTTATCTCTGGACCATTCTTTTAACTGCCTCAGATCCTAAGCACCTGTATTTGTGTGTTGTTTCCAGATCTGTTATCACAATCAGGGTTGCAAGATTTAGCCAGAAAGAATAACTCGTATTTTACCTCTGGGACTAACCCATGTATTGAATCAATGTCGGATTTTGGAATCGAACGAGTCTGTAAACAGAGGAACAGTGCCAGCCTCTTTTGGTTGGCAAAGATGTCCGACCTTTACTAGTCTTAGTTTGTCATAACAGTTTATGCACTGTTTATTAGTTCCTTCTCTTGCTTTACAGTTTAATTATGCAACATTGATTTACGAAGTATCTATTAAGGATAGGTTCTACGGCTTCAATTTAATATTGTACACATCCAGTTGGCATTAACTTACTGTAAGCGTTTACACATCAGGCAATACTTCCCAAGTAAGCGTGTAGAATTCGGTTGTGCATTTAGCATATACATTGATTTACATTTCTCCTATTTTTCTGTCTGTCTTGGTCTAAGTTTCATTGAATTGTGTCTTGGTTGTCCTTTGTTCATTTCAAGTCAATGTGAACAGCTTCAAAACGTTTGGCAGCAAAGATACACAAAACTAAAGGATGCCTTAGCGATTTGCGTCTTAATTTGAGATTTTTTTCGATATAATACAGTTTAATTCAGAGTCAAATTGACACAACAGTTGCTAAATTGGTATCAGACCATCTATTCTGGGAGATCTGACGAAGATCTTACCCATTAATAACCACCTGCAGGATTGATAATCATTGCTAAATGACGGCGGAAGAATCACTTTGTTTTGGGATTGAGATGCTTTTATAATGAAAAAA
This sequence comes from Thysanoteuthis rhombus, assembly GCA_963457665.1. Taxonomy (NCBI): domain Eukaryota; kingdom Metazoa; phylum Mollusca; class Cephalopoda; order Oegopsida; family Thysanoteuthidae; genus Thysanoteuthis; species Thysanoteuthis major. The sequence goes on along the minus strand of OY735236.1, from coordinate 15,158,505 downwards.
TCAAATTTATTTTCTGAGAACAGTGCACAGTTTGAGACAGTTGGCAGGAGGAATTTTTTCAGCAAAACTTACCACCCCAAGCACATGTTAGAAAAGTCCAGTGTTATGACTGGTGAACCACAGAAATCACATCGTGCATCAATTAAGTAGATTTGATGGAATTTTGTAATGATGTCTTTATTAACAAATCTGGTTAGATTTTGATCCATCTCGAATATAGTTGCTTTTTATCACAACTTTGACTCGGAACATGATTAAACGACTACGAGAGAACAGCGTGATCAGACATAAAGAGTGGACCCAAATGAATCCAGTATACGCCTTGATGCCTTAAGTGTTTATTTAAGCTTGTTATGTTTCACCGAAGCTATTTACTCTGAGCCGAAGAGAGTCGGCCCAAGTCAAAGAATGACAGGCAAATAAAAATTAAGATGAAAAGGAGGAAATCTCTTTAGGATTTGGTCTGACACTGAAAGATAAAACATTGTCAAATTATAAAAGAAGGGGAAAGTTTGGTTGAGTACGGACCTGGACTAAACATCTGTGTACATTTTTCAGTATCAAACTATTCTCTCTGCAGCGATGTATTCGATGTTTCTTTTTAACGTACAATAGTAGCATTAATTGTATTGATATTATCTTGAGGGTTTATAATAGTAAGGTTAAGCATTGTCAACCATCAACAATCTTTTGACTAGTAATCTTTCGTCTTAACATAGAAATACAGATTGGCTTCGCCCACAGATGATATATTCCAAGATGGTCACATGCTATCAATTTATGGTGTGCCTGGGAGGAAATTATTTGGAAATTAACCTATATGAAAGGTTTCAAAAGTATGGGACCAAGCAAATAATTACTTGCCAGAAATGAATAAATAAATAATATTTTGTCCAAGAAGCAAAGTTGCCAGACAATGTAATTTAAAATCAATAAAGTTCAAAGCAAAGTTCATATGTTTCTATTTACCCATGCCCCCAAATGAACGGGATGTAACATAGGGTTGGTTTAATCTGAGGAACCTCATAAGCAAACGTATGTGGCAGGAACAACCACAGCATTCTCTTAGTCCTCGGAATAATATTGTTGCAAGGACACGAGGGCGCTGGTGTTTATGTCTCAGGACGAATCTTAGTCTTGGATCTAACTACACAGAGCAGTACTACGTCTCATGTGATAACATCTCATTGGTTACGTTGCCACATCTGCATCTGGTCAGCAATGGTCAGAAAGCCAGAAATCTTAGGGGAATTCCATATTCTCATACGATTATTTCTTCAACTCTTTTTTTGGGAAATCAGATGCAAGTGAGTTTTATGCAGTAGAGTTGCTACCCCAACGCCAAGTATGGACTGCCTTACCCAGGTAAAGGGCTTCAACTCTCCTGCTATATATCTTTCTATATACACAAAGGTGGGTAGTAGAAAAATATTTATGTCTACCCCAAGGCCATATATTCGTGGTGAACGTAAACATTCGGCTGCAACTTGAACTCGGCTCGGCTATTCTGTTCTCCCAGCCGATTAGCATTCTAACGATATCGATGGTTCACATATTTGATTTCGCCGTTCATCTTGATGTATTTCCAATTAAATTAATATCGTTCTGGACACCAGCAGAGTAAAAAGAGGGCCCCATTTAAACAGTAGGAGAATCAAGTGAAGATATTAGGTGAATATCAGTAAGTAAAGATTCCACTTGAACTCTAGAAGATTGAGGAGAGACCTTAGCTGAGAATTAGTAGAATATAGAGAGATCACAGTAGCAACGCCAATGCTTAATAATCAAAACTGCTAACCTGAAACTAATTCTAATTTACGTGGTTGTTTCGACATTACACACAATAAAGGAATTATTTAACTTCTAATAGATATGTTGGAGTTCATATATCAGTATTTTTACAGACGATTGGCCACACTGTCTATGGATGGATTGTTATTTGTCTTGTTCCTTTAATAAAAAGGGAACATAAACATTTTAACGCTATTAAAGTAAAAGAACCACTGGACTAAGCGTCAAAAGACAATGCAGAAAAACACACCGAACATTGCATGACATTCATCTTTCCCTTTGCAGCTTCGATGTGACATGGATCTTCATCGGAACACTTCAAGCTGGTTGGTTGCCACGTAAAAGTGCATTTAAAGTCTTGAGAGAAATGCATCTATTGAAAATTTAAAATATTTGGAGGGTAAATGACCGTGAATGACGGCAAATGAAAGGACAATGAAATAAGAAAGATGAATGACTATTAAAATAAGAAAGCTACTCATTAAAATAGATCGTAAGCTCTTATCTAGGTAAGTAGAGAATTCAGACAATTTGTCTCTATTTATTGTTTGTTAATTTAAAAAATACTGGATGATTCCCAATTTTTCTGCAGTAAAACTACAGAAGGGAGATTCCATTATATAACATGAATCGGTATTTAATATACACAAGAGAGATTGAGACGAAAATGATTAAAGACATAAGAACATTTAGTGAAGGGTGAATGATTCTGAAATAGTTTAAGAAGAAATACCTTTGAGTATTTGAAGTTATTTGTTTGCAAAGAGATTTCATTTCTTCGAATATTTTCTAGATAATGGAAAACCTACTTTTGTTCTTTGAAGTTTCAGATTATCTGTATTATTGTCTATCGCTTTTTCTTTTTTCTTTGAATTGCTCGATGGTTTAATTCAAAATCTTTTAACTCCATTAATCGGAAGGCAAATCACCGTTGAGGGAATGTCTGAAATGTCGGCTTGTTTTGACACTAGCTTCCAGCTTTGATTCATCTGTTGCGATTGTCAGAATATTGACCAAGTAGACAATGGCAACTGGTAAATATAGCAGTACCCTAGAGCTCGAACATCAGAATGGGTGCCAATAGTTCTGACCAAAAAATCATAGAATCATGAAAGAAGGAAACTCTAACCTAATTATGAAAAGAGCGATATATATATATATATATATATATATATATATATATATATATATATATATATATATATATATATATGTGGATGGGTGGTTATATGTTTGAATATGTGTTTGAATATGTGTGTGTGACTATGAATAACGTTATAATATAAAGAAACGTGGTGATGTTCTGACTGATGAGCCAAACAGCTGCCGGTAATGCAAAGGTAGCTGAATGGTAAGGGCAACACTACGTTGAAACAGATACCTTATCGGTTGCAGGTCCGATTCCTACACCTGCCCAAATTTTCTTCAAATGTTGTTATCGACTTATGTTGTCTGTCTCGGCCAAGTGATACATTGACTTCGTAACTACAGGAGATTATTTCAAATAAATGTTTCTATATATCATAACGCACAGTAAAACCATTCTGTAGGACCAGATATATTAATTTCTTGTTCTATATATATTGTCAAATAATGGATTTGCTGCACTAACATGTTTACGTTTCTACTGTTTGTTTTTTAAGTAGTAGGATGATCCTGGCGAAAGATTAATTTTATCTGAATCCCTATTCAGGACGTTTTTTAGGCGAAAATTGTCCGTCTTATTCTATTTACATTTCCTTTTTATTCAATTTCTTTTAGTTGCCATTCTCTGTATTTTATCCTATACGATTCCTTAAGGGAAGTGGATTCCAAGCTAATTGACGTAAATTTCTCGGAATATCTCACACAATTCCACCATTGTTCTTAATCTATCAGCTTTTTGTGGTAGGTTTTGTTTCAGGGAATAAATCTTCTTATTTCATTTGTTCTTTCGGTGTTAAGTGTCACTTTTACGTGACTTTAGTTATTAATGTTCATTTTTTATTAATATTTTTGGTGGCAGGGCCTATGCATATATGAGATAATTAGGAGATGAATATTAGGTTGTACTTAAAGTAGCTCAGTGTATAATGATACATCTGATAATATTAATATTAAAACTGCTGCTACTACTACTACCGATAATGAAAAGAATACGGTAGCTATGGTGAATTATTTTGTATACCTGTATATAGGGTGTTAAAATATGTGTCTAATAGTTTTGAGTGATGTTGACACTTTACAGACATTTCAGATCCTGTATCAAATAAGTCCGTTTCTTTACTGAAGGTAAGAATGTCTAATTTCTCATCTAGGCATTGATAGCATGAGTTTTCAATGTCCTACAATGTATGCATTTGTTTTAATATTTTTTATTTTACTGTGGGTGTAAGATTGCATTCTTTCAGGTACCAGTAATGTGTGGATGGTGAAGTATTGTTCCTGTATTTTTTGTTTGAAAGGATAACATGTGGTTGGCTATTCTTGACTTAAAGGTTGTTTTTGATATTCCTATATAATATTTCACCTATAAGGGTTTCTCTAGGGTTGGAATTACAGCCTTTTATACAATATTTGATTTGAGACCTTTGTACTGCAAAAAGCACCAGTTGCAAATCGTTCAGTTGCAGTCTGTTTTATCTATATTTTCTTTACTAATATTATTCTTCATCAATCTATTCTTGTGCTTTCCTGAATTATCCTTGCAAAATTGTCTAAACGACTATAACTAATTTTCACTCCCATCATGAATATCTAAAGCAGTAAGTTTTTCGGAAAGAAGTGTTTTTTGAATAGTTTGGGGAAGATTTTCCCTATGTTGGTTTTTACTTGTACAATTGATGGTAGTGTGTACAAGATTATTTTCCAACCTATACTTTTTTGTCGTTACTATGCTTTATTCCATTGGATATCACTTTTCCAGTGCATTCAAAGCTAGTTTCAGTAAAACTGCTTTCATTCAGGGTTATAATGTATTTGTTTCTAACATTGTTGAATATTATTTCGTTTCAGGAATTGTATATTAGCCTTTTGTGATTGATTTTGAGGAACTATGATTGTATTTGGTTTTGTAAATTTCACAATTTTGCCGCAGCATATATGAGTGAGTGTCATTTTGTGTGTATTTGCGCGCATGTGTGAGTCTTTGTATTCAAATATACGCATACATTTGAGCCTTACATACTCAAAACAGAAGAATTTGTTGAAATTTGAGAACCACGTTCCATTGCCAAGCTATGTTAACGTAAATTTCCTTTCTTCGAATTCCATATGCATGTCTCAAATCTCTTGTTCACACGAAGAGAATTCATAACAAAGTTAGAAATGAACATAGCATATCACTGGATCAATAGTAAATTAGCATACAGTGGCTACATAGAATATCGCATTTAAACAATGCGAAAAAGTAAATGAAATACCTTTATTGAATGCAACAATAGTTGTCAGTTTTGAGACCAGATTTGAATAGGCTAACGGCGTTTGTAGGGCATTGGGTAGCCCAAGAGAAGAGAAAGTTGTTAAATTGAGATTGCGTTCCTAACAAACGGAGGAATCTGTTTTAGTATTGGAAGGGGAGTAAAGTAATGAGAGAGTTTTCACTCTTATTACTTTACTCAACGCTTCTGTTATTGAAGATAGAAAGATAAGATACATAGAATGGGCAGTGCATTACTTCACACCATGTCATATCATCATTTTTTAAAAACTAATTCCACAAAAGAAATAGATGAAGCTCACTATATAGTGTTGGCTACTTCATATATATATATATATATATATATATATATATATACATATATATATATATATATATATATATATATATATATATATATATATATATATATATGTGTGTGTGTGTGTGAATTATAATTTGCGTTGTATTACATAGAAACTTATCTGAAATAGTTTCCTGTTGTTATACACTTACTACACTGTTCAATTTAGACAACGTAAATCGAATAATCAGTTAAAGAATGTTGTGCTGCTGCAGGAATCGAACCTGCCATCGATGGGTAGCTGCTTCAACGTAGCGATGCACTCACTATCGTGCTAAACAATATATATATGTGTGTGTGTGTGTGTGTGTTTGTTTGTGTGTGTGTGTGTGTATGCTAGAAAGCTTTACAGCTTCGAAGACTAATTTAGAAGATAAATTTGGAAAGTCAGTCTGAAAGAAATAGCTTTATATGATGACAAATAATGACAGAAATTGTACATGCAGCGTCAAAGTTTTTGAAAGAAGATTTTTCTTATTCCTGACTTTTTTAAAGTGTCTTTCCAGACGACAAAACTGGTATACCTGAAAGTTAAATGCTATTGGAAGAGATTTATTTAGATCGAAGAATTCCTAGCTGAAGCCGAGTGTTTTCAAGTTCATCAAACCAAGCGATCTATTAATAGAAAACATACAATTACATCTGGAGGCTTATGTAGTGTTACGAGCAAAAAGCCCCTGGTATTTCATTGTGAAAAATTTGAATAACTTGTGATTTGTGAGACACTAGTATGATGCAAAGTTTCCAGGATTTGAATGAATATTTCTGGAGGAAAATGAACTATGAGAAAAGAAATATTGACGAACGATGCTTTGCTCATTTTGAAAAGCTAAACAAACAACGTGGAATTTTCAAGAAGTCACTTATTGTTATTTGCGTTTCCGGTAAGCTGAAGAGATTCTTGCAACTATCTGTTTATTTGCTGTTCACATATCTATCTATAACAAGCTGTCTGTTTGTATCAATCTAGAGAGTAAGGAACGTATATAAAAGTTGGAATTCATTTATATACTCAAATAAATCGTCATTCCAGGAATCATGTAGAAAATATTTTTTTGTATGTTGTTATCAATAATATCTTATTATGTGTGCGATACACTTGTATCCTTCCTATAATCGCATTCATCTTTATATATATGTGTGTGAGTGTGCGTGTGTGTGTGTGTGTGTGTGTGTGTAATTCATGATACTTTTAGTAATTAGTAAAATGACAAAAACAAGGAATACGCAAGTTTTCTCTGCTGTTGATGATGCTAAATGATAGTTTTCAATATTTAATAATTTGGTAAGTTGTCACACACACACACACACACACACACACACACATATATATATATATACATATATATATATATATATATATATATATATATATATATATATATATATATATATAAGGGCATCCGGAGAGAAAGAGAATCCGTACACCAATTGAATCGACCCTGATTACTAATAATCATATCTATTGGGAACAAAAGGTTAAAATCGATTGATAACTATGGAACACTAACAGTGCCGGGATGTTAATGTTCTAAAGCTGATTTTGTGATATGGAAGGCAGTTTCTGATGGGAATCTCGTTTTAAATAAATTAATAGATAACGACTGACAGTCAGGTTTAGATAACTTCATTGTTTCAAATCCAAGAAACCAAATTTATTCAGAGGGAAAGGCTCCTCACGCATTTGTAGCAATGCAAAACATAAACTGATTTAGATAAGATTGCAATTCAGATTTGTTGGTTTTTGTTAACCCTATTCATTTCATTGTCTTGTATTATTCTCTCTAAAAATAAGATTTTTTAATGGATTAGAATAGGATCAATAAAACTCTACGACATTATCATGAAAAAGCTTTATAAAAACCTGAAGATATATGTTCTTGCTGAGAAAAGTATTGGATAACTTTCGGGGAGGGTTAAGTCCCTCCAGTAAAAGGTTTGATTGATGGAGAATGCAATGATAATAGGAATCACTTGCAAAAGCATACATATTCATACAGTAGTTTTTCTACATGAAACTGAATGAAATTGCTCGACTCATTTCCAGTCCACACTGATATAAATGGTAAGGAAATCAATTTACCTGATCAGGAATCGTCAACCAAAACCATTGGATAAACTGTCCTTCTTGGGTTTATTTAGTTTTAAAGCTGATATGGCTTGCTACATATACATATATGTATGAATGAATGTATCGCTCATATGATCTGCACCAATCGAGGACTGAAAATTCAAATATTTACTCTTTATTTTATCCGGAAAAGAGTTATTTTTGTTCTTAAACACCCCCTATAAGTTTTCAGGGAGGGATTCAATCTTCCTTTTACGTCTATGCTTAACTGGCCCCTCAGTTTGTTTCAGGCAGCATTCATGCCTGTTTTTTGGGTGGGGGTCGAAAATTCAGACTTTTATTTCCTGACCACTACCCAACAAATGGCTAGAGAAGTAATTTATCCATTGAGCCTCTGTTCTTTCGTTTACAATTCTTTTATTGATCACCCTCAAATGGTATGCTACTAAAAAACATTGGTCACCGTTTCTATTGAGTGACTAAACAGATGTTATATTAAAAAACTGTCAACAGCAGTTATCAAAATAGGTTTCTTCAGTTTTTAAGTAGTTCCAGCTGGTTGGCTGGCTGGCTGGCTGGCTGGATATGCGTATACCAACGGGCTGAAAATTTAAACATTCACTCATTATTTATTACGTCAAAGAAAAAAAAATTCTTATTATTTTTTAATCCTTTTCCAAAATTGTTCTTCTAGGGGAGGGTTCAGTTTAATATGAAGGTTTATGTTGAATTGATCCGTAAGTGTGTCCATCTTTCAATTCTTTAATTGATCATCCACCACACTGCCAAAAGATGTTGGTCTCATAACGGCTTCTATTTGGTGACGAACCAGGCCAGTATTCCTTTATTAATTAGACTCTAAAATATGATCTTTTAAAGATGGCTTAAGTGCAATGAAGATAACATGCTTGGAAGAGCAGAACCGTATCTGCCTAGACTAACGACTCTCATGGGGGTGGGGAACTCTAACTCATTCACCTGTCTCTATCAAGCTTCAGTAGATGGTACCCTGGTCATAATCGCAAGCTAATTAAACGTAGTGTAATATTTGCAATTTTTTTTCTATTTCATATGCGTGCTTTAAGTATCAGTAATATTGAAAAAATGTTTGTTCTTAATTGACTTTAATTTAAGTCACGATGAAAGCATCTCAAACGACAATGAATAATCGTTGTATCATTATTACGCTGAAAATATCGTACGCAATATGATTCTTTGACAAAGGAAAAGCCTATAGATATATATAAGTGTATACATAGGTTATAAACTGTATTCTTTTCTTCTTTTCTAATCAAAAAGTGAGTAAGATGACAAAGGGTGGCTTAAAAAAGAAATGATTTATTTTACTTCCTTTCTGTTACTGAGATAACAGCTTGCTCTTTTAGTTACAAACGCCGTCTATCCCACTTTAACTGCTGTCTCTTTTCGGGTCATTCGATTCCTTGCAGACAACCGTTGACTTTTCCAAAGCACTCTTGATATGAAACTTTCACCATTCCTAGAACCGTACATGTACGCCGTAGTTGAAAAAAACGCTGATGATTGACTCAATAGCTTGCAAGAAGAGAATCTCTAAAGTCTTGGAGCTTAGAAATATTCTGATGTCTGTAAAATCCTGGAAGATCAAAGGATTCACAAAAGTCTCGGAAAAGAAATATCAAACGAACGAATTGCTAATGGAGTCTTAAATTCACATCAGTTTAAAACCAATTCTGTCATAAAATGAAATAGCATATAATATGCCTATATATAGTGAGAGAGAAAGAGAAAGTGAAAAAAAAGGAAGAGAGAAAGATGGGCACAGACTTCAGATAGACTGCGATAGTTAAAAATACAAGGGTATGTGTGCGTGTGTATGCACGCATATGTGTGTGTGTGCGTGTGTCTATAGAGAGATATAAGGTAGGTTAATATATAAATATCTATCAAAACAAAAATACAACGAAACTTGACAAAGGGTTGGCAATATATATGGGTCTGAAACAGAGACAAAGAGAAAACAGGGAGAGATATGCAAATTGTGACAATAGACTTATGATACTATAATATGTACGTGAGCATTGCGTGTATTTCAGAGTATGAAATCAGGGACACACGTGTGTCTATACTATTTTAAATATATTATGCCTGGATAAGAATAGTACAAGTTATGATTATATGCAAATTGATAGAAACAGTCCTACATATATGTGTGTGTGTGTGTGTGTGTGTGTGTGTGTGTGTGAAAGGGAGAATGTGTGTATTGATTTTGCTATGCACAACTGTTTTGTCTAGTTGAATATCTATATGTGAGTGTATATGTGTGTGTGTTTTCTATATCTATCTCTGTGCATATGTATTGAAAACCATCTTGTATACGGTTGTTTTTTCCTCTTTACAGGTGGAAATCAGGAATTTTATTCACTTCAAAGGTCTAAGTGGAGTGAAAATTGGATGGCGTTTTGTTTCAAAATTCTAGAGATCAAAGATCAGGAATTTATTCTCCTTTCTTCCTACTTTTAAGGGTCAGAATTAGGGGATGGAAATTTACTTTCCACTTCCTATACTTGAAATAGAGGGGGGGTCCTTTTTTCCATTTTCAGTGGAAGTGGATTGCAATTTCATTATTTTTTCTCCCTCGTTTTGCTTCCAATGGTCAAAATGACGGGGCAATTTCGTTTTCATTTTTCCGAGTGAAAATGAAGGGGAAAATCTTTTTCAACAATTTTCGGACAAAATGCAGCTGGAATAATTTTTGTTTATGGGTGAAAACGAATTTCAGTGAAACTTTATGGAAAGTTAGATAAAGGGCAAAGGAAGAAGTCTTTACATTTTGGGGCGGATCAAAAATCTTCCCTCGGTCAATTTCCATGCGTTGTTGCTATATAAGCACAATGCAATATTTCTGAGGGATCTAAATCAATTTCATTTGAACTTTGTGGAAGTGTGTCTAAGAAAGGATTTTCCATATCTAAGGTGAACCCAAGATTTTTCCCTCAAAAAAAATCTAGAATTATAGATTTTGATGTCATTTCCTAAGGAAAATATATCTAGTATATCAATGTCTCTTCTTGTGGCTTAATTTAATGATCTATTTGGAAAGAAAATGGAAATCTTCTTCAAACACAACAGCTGAGTCATTTAAGTTTCACTCAAAGAGGTATTTGACCCTGAAGCAGCCAGTCTTATTCAATTTAATATGGTTCGTTAGTCAGTGCTAATATTATTTTCACTATCACTATAAATCTTCAGGTTATATATTCAATCTAATACTGTTGGATAAATTATATTTCACATCCATACAAATTTATATAAATGGATCCAGTTTTTGTCTGTGTAAAAGATCATTGTATTGACTTAAACCAGGGAAACATTTGGCTCAGATCCATTTGTTTGACTGATAGTTAGTTGGGTGGAATGAGAGTTTGAACATGGAATGCTGAGTAACAAACTTTCTGAGTATATCAATGGAAGAGCAAATTAAGGTGTTACCACTCACTAGAAAGTTGTTCGGTCTCGTTTCATATTTATAAACATGATCTATCGGATAATTTGGAGGGAAACAAGTTGATAGACGCTTAATTGTATACGATGTTGAGAAAATGACTCTAAAGTTAGTTGAAAAATTATCATATCGGTTTGTCTCCAATTATATATTGACAGTGATGTATTGACATCACTGTCTATTTGTTGTGACTTACTGATAGCAACCTGACACCCACAGTAAAATGAAGAATATTAAAATAGATGTACGTATGCCAGAACATTCAAATCCCATGTTACCAATGCCTGAACGAGAAATTTGAAATCTTCACCTTTGCAAAATAAAACAAGACGAAAACAAAAAACAGAATTATTAAAAGAAGCGTTGAAGTGCCAGCACTGCTCAAAATTTTTAATAAAAACATAGTTGAACCTCTCACTTACAAGTATACAAAAATTGACTATTATAATATTTTATTTTTCTGTTCTTATTAACACTAATAGAAGCAGCATTACTAATAATATCAGCATTCTCATCACTTCATACATCCTTATCTACTCGAAGAACAACCTGATCACTTTATCATAATTATCTTAGATATATAAAAACATATCAAACCTAGAATAAAAAGAATAATCAAATGAACAGGTAACTTCATGTAAAAGTGAATCTCAATACAGAAAAAAGGATCAAATTGTAAATAGCAAGCTCTCAGAGAGGAAAAATATCATAAAAAGTTGATGTTTTAACAACATACTGATAAAGAAAGTACCAATAGTATCTCCTTCAAATCTATACTTTAGAACTACCAGACAGTCAAGTATCTCCACCATATATAACAGGAAAAAATATAACAAGCAGTGAACAAGGAAAGAAAAAAAGGGAAAAGATTTATAAATTGAATTTGATGAAGGTTCTTCAACCTAGAAAAATAGATGTTCCCCCCAAAATGTCCGAAATAAGGATTAAAAATAAATCAATCATTCACCAGAAAAAGTGCTAACAGGGCAAAAACATTATAGGAGACACATCTTTTATTCTAGTATAATTCAAGCTGTACATTAATTCAACTTGATGTTTGATGTTAAATTTATCGAGCACTTTATGAAAGAAACCCATCACACATCGGATATTGCATCATATCTTATTGTATTCCTGATTTGTATTGCGTTGCAACCTGAGAAGTATGCAACGTACGAATGAGAGAATCATGCCCAACCTTACAGAAAAGTACAGTATATAAGGAAGAAAATGAGTGTCTGTGACACTGTAGAAACTATTAAAAAACTCAAATGGCAATGGGCAGGCCATGTTGCAAGAATGAAAGACAACCGATGGACATCACGTCTCAAAACATGGATACCCAGAGATTACATAAGAAACCGAGGCCGACAGAACACAAGATGGAGAGATGAACTGAACAGATTCAGGAAATACTGGCTCTGCGACGCCCATGATAGAAAATTGTGGCAAATCCTAGGGAAGGTTATGTTCAACGACAAACGTCAAAAGACTGATGATGATGATGATGATGATGATGATGATGATGATGATATATGCATAGTCAGCCAGTCATGTCAATGAATATGATTTCCCTTCATTCCCCTTCTTATGACCTATTTCTATAGGCCAGTTTTCTTTTAGAATATAGCAATACATATTACGCTGCTTCGAGTATTTTTTGCATTGAAATCATGGTGCAAGCTGATATTGAACTGACAGTTCGTGCTGCGTAACTTCACTTGGTTTCTGGTAATGTTGCTAACTAGGCAATCAGTAGATTAGGATGGACAGAAAGCCATTGATCGAAAAAGAATCACCTAATCAAAGAAGCAGTTTGATGATAGTGATGGAACGTTCCTCAAGAATTTTTCCTTGTACATCACATAAGGTTAAAACCGAAAAACAGCATCCCTCTCTCAACCCAAAAATGTCACTTGTCACTGATATAGTCTTCTTCACTCAAACCAATACTGAGATATCTAAAGGCGTAATCTTACATTTTCATCATCAGCATCATTATCAGTCTTTGATTGTCCGTAATTGGACATGTTCTTTCCCAGGATTCGCCACATCTCTCCATCGTGGGCGTTGTTGAGCAAATACTCACTGGACCTGTCCATTTGATCTCTGTCAATCTTCGTTGTAAGTTGTGATGTACATCACTTGTCTCCCATCCTTGCAATATGACCAGCCCATCGCTATTGATTTTTCTCATGGTTCCTTTGATGTCTTGGACCTCTGTTTTTCCCTTATACTGTACTGTCGTGTGGTCTCGCCATTTGATGTTGAATATGATTCTCTCATGTGCACATTCCATGGTTCTCAGTTCGTGGGGCAGTGTCTTTGTTATGCTATATGTTCCAGCCCCATAGGTGACTATCAGGAGGATACATTGCTTGCGTACTGTTCTCTTTAGAACTAATGGGATTTACTTGAAGGTTAGGTTTGCACCTAGAGTGATTCTTTACTTGGTTTCTCCTTCTCTTGCAGATTCAATGGAGACTTGTTGTGGTGTACTCTGTCCAGCTTTTTATTTTCAATTTCGATAGTTTTAGTTTATTTTCAACATGTTTGTTGTGCATGATCTTGATTTTGGTGAAGGTCAGCTTTGATCTCTTTATTCAATTTGTCTGGCATTAGTTGAAGTTATTGGAGGTTTTCTGCAGAGAGAAATGAATGTCGTTTGCAAATTCGAGGTTTCTCACGTATTTGCTATCTCTTCTGGGATCTTTGTTTCCTGAGGACATCTTTATGAAAATCATCTTGAGGCAAGCTGTGAAGATTTTGGGTAAATTGGTATCACCTTGTTTTACCCGTTGAATGTGTTCTGAGTCTTTTACAACCTGATATAGGAGCGGCATCAGTGACATTGAGAATTTTATCTGAGTCGAATGCTTCTATAAATGCTACTGCAAGTGGCAATCTATATTCAGCAGCTTTCTCTTAGCAGGTTTATCGAATGTAGGTGGTCAATAGTTAAGTAGCTTCTTCTAAGGCCAGCTTGATCCTGTGGCTGGTTTCGTCTAGCATCTTTGAGATTCAGTTGATGATAACTCTGGTGAAAAGTTTGTTGATGCAGTTGAGTGGAATTAATGGTCTGTAGTTGTTGAGGTTTTCTGGGTTTCTTTTTTTCATGTAGCAGCGTTATGATTGCAGTGTTCCAATCATCTGGAACTCTATGTAGTTTGAGGCATGAATTGGATGAAATGGATTTTTCCTAGTGATGATTTACCAGCTTTTTTAGGTTGGCTGATGATGATGTTATCTGCTCCATGAACCTTCCCCTTTTTTTATTTCAATGGCTTGTTTCAATTCCGATGGGAAAATTTTTGAGAAGTCTTTGAACTGATCGCTTGCGTCTCGTACAACCTGTTCATTGTTTTGTGTTTATTGTTAGGGGGAGTAAAGCTTATGTAGAATTTTTGGGCGGATTCAATGACTCGCTCCCTGTTTGTTGTCTTGTATCCATTTTCTTCACAAACATCAGTTATCTGTTTCCGTCCCGGTTTTTGAGTTTTGTTTATAGTTTTCAGACCCCAACCTTCTCCGAGAATCGTTTCAATGATCACATTTGTGTGTCTCTTTAAGTCTCCTTTTTGTTTCTTTCGGATGGTTTTATATAGTTTGATCTCTTCGATTTCCTTTTTTGTTGTTGTCAGGAGCGTTTGCATCCTGCTTTTTTCCAAGGGGTTTTTACTAATAAGGTGTGGGCTCTTTGGATTAAACATAGTGGCAACTTCGATTAAAGAGGTTGTTATCTGATGTTGAATCTATCAATGTTGTTGTTGATTTTGTTTCCTCCCCATTTAGTAAGAAGTTCGTACCCGTTTTTCAGGTCAAGCTTGGAGGATCGAATGATCTCTTTTGGTATGTTTAATGAGTGCAGCCTGGTTGGGAACATTTTCCTGTATTCTTTATCGGTTTTAATTCGGATTTCACATCTCTACCATTTTGTGGTCGCCTTCTACATTGCCTTTTTGGACCTGGACCTGGATATGTTTGACTGTGTCACTTTCTCCTGCAAAGACGTAATCTATTTCGTTCTTGGTTTCATGGTTGGGGCCCATCTGATTTACTTTCACTGTGTCCTAATGTCTCTTGTTCGACAATTAATAACCGAACTTACTGACGCAGGGTTCATTTCCTTTC
>OY735236.1:15098267-15138267 GCA_963457665.1 Thysanoteuthis rhombus | reverse complement strand
TATTATGTAATTTTTTTGTTTAATATTTATCTCAATTTCTCAAAAAGTTACTGTCTGTCGATCTCCAAATGTTCCAAATGAATTTCAATGGAGTTCTGTGCATCGATGGACAATTGGAAAGGATTGAATATTGATATCACATCCATGAGCAATTATTGCCGTGTCATTAGCAGATATATTTACTTCCTTGTTTAGATATGATTTATTTCTTTTTGCATTGTTTGAATGTCTAAGCTTCTTGAATTTGTAGAATACACTTTAGAATTTCTGTCGATACTGGAAGTATTTTATTTGTATGATAATTCTAAGACCGTATAGAAGTTGAATTCTAAGACAGTATAGAATTTTTTAACTTGATGAAAGAAAGACGAAAAAATCAGTTCTGGTTAGGAACCGCCATTTGAACAATGCCTTTAGGCAGCATTTGGTGTCGGGGGATAATCAATTTGAAAAATTTACAAAAAAGTTGATCAATGAATAAGTGATTCAACTCGCATTTCGTTCAGCCATGATCGCCAAAAAATGTGAAATTCCCCAAAACAAGCTTGAATGCTCCCGGATATAAGCTGATACATCAATTTATTGTGAATTCACATTGCAGAAAGAATTACTTATGGGAAAATTATCAAAAATTATTCTTTTCAGACATAAAAAGGTGTAAATGTTTTATTTATTGGCCCTGTAGCTCAATTCATACGAAGTCACCTAGGCAGATCTAATAAAAGAAACTGAAGAAAAATATATTGGCAGATTTCGTGACAGTTTTGACTCAGAGTTTCTAACAGTAATATCTAATTCTCAAAATCCTGAATGAAGTATTTTACTCATTCAAAGAATTTAGACACTACATTTTTGCTGCGTTGAGTTTGTCTGAGGATGCACATCTATATCATCAGCCTCTGCTTATACTTTCATCTCATACATGCAGGCAATTACTAGTAAGACCAACTTCCAGCTTTGCAGGCATGTCAAAGTCCGGTTCTACTTTTGGCATAAGGTATTCCTTTGACGTTGCTTAACTTCGGTGATATTCTGAGTATTATTATATCTTATGTGATTTGACCCTGGCCTTGGGAAGATGTTCCTGAACTCTAGCCTTTGAATGCTTACCGGAGAGGTAGTGAGTACAATTAAAATTGGTATGACTAGGCAGTGAAGTGATCCACAGCCTACCGAGGACAAGGACTAAACCACTTGGCCACGGTTAGTGGCTGGCTGTTTTTGATATTTTCAGTTAATGACTGTCATTAACAAACAGCTGGTGACTCAACTTCTAAAAATTATTCTCTGAATGATTCCAATTCTAAAATGAGATGTCAAACAGTTTGTTTATTGTTTATTGTTCATTGAGACAGGCTTGTTTTTCACACTTAAGATTTAATCTCTAATTGGCTTTTACATTTTTTTTTCTTATATTCCGATTGGAGGATTTTTTTAGAAATCAAGAAAATACGTTCTTGAATTAATTGGAAAACATTCATTATTTTTGTCTTGTTTAATCAATAGACTTTTTGGCGTCTATTTCATTTTATTGACTTTTATTTTTGTATCTTCCACTTGTATTCGGGGTGTGATAACGCGATGGAGGCGGCAGTCGTTCTAGTTAAATATAATATATAAATAAATAAACAGTCTTGATTACTACTTAACAATATTTTTCCAAACAAACTTCTATGTTTCATCACAATGATTTTTCAAGAATTCCCCCTAGCCCTTCTCAAATAAATGTCATATCTTTTGGACGATACCAAGTACGAGGATAACAATTCCAAAAAGCAATAATTACAACATGTCATTTAAGAGAAAAAGAATTATTGTTAAACTGCTACTATTGTGTTTGATTCCATTTTTGCAACAGCGGTGACAGATTACCAGACCATAAACCTGTGGCGTCATGCACGAATAACAATGACGCAGTGACGTACGCAAAAGCTGATGACAAATTCATTCCCGCTTCTAAAGTCCCACTCAGGTCGACTTATTTTTCTGAAGTTTGCAAATCTCAGTTACAGGAATTACTGATAAAACTTATTAAAATCTGGACACGTAGTTTTTGAATGATATTGAATAGAAAAATGTAATCTATTGTGTTTACTTTTTAAATTTTAATGAAACGAATGACCCTTGCGCAGCCAAGCTTGTATTGATTTTATTATCTGTATCAAAAATAATAGCAATTGTTTTTAACTGATGTAAAATCAATTTGACCGATTTATTAAATGCTACTTTATATTCTATTTTAAAATGTCTGAGCGGAGATGGCAGACTGTTGATGGCATTTACTTGAAAATTCTCACGATCGAAGCATATCGATAGAAAAAGAGAGAAAAAAACACTTTATTGTTTTAATTGAAGATAAAAAGGTTTCTATTTTAATACAACGTAACAAATTTAGTAACTCAAACAATTCTCAAAGAAATATAGAGCTTACGTTATTATTCATCATTTTTACTATTGGAAGCGGATATCTTTTAATGTAGCCGATAAAATCACTATTTGAGGGAAAATGTGCACATTATGATCGAAGCATGAAATTTAATGTGTCTGTTCTCCAGAAGTCTCTGATTAAGTCCGTCTGATTTGCCACTTGAAAATCTAAAAAGATGACTATTTTTAAGAAGAACGTCTAATTGAACTCCCACGGTTGTTTTCTTTCAAGGAAATGGGTGTATTTAGACGATTGGAATGATTTTTCCTTCGGTTTCAAGCCTGTTGGACTGGAATTTACTGATTAATCGTTTGGAGTTGGCTGATGTAGACGTATTAGAAATATACTCTTGGCGCTATAATAGGGCTCTGTAGAGATGTTTGAGTTGATTATTAAGGCCAATTGGATATATTAAAAGGACATTCAGGGAGTAAAAATAACTTATGTAGTCATTTTAGATCAGCTGCAAAAAGCCTGGGCGGCATCTTTCATAATGACGGATTCTCACCGTAAAACCCAAGTATGAAAAACGTTCTCATCAAGTATGTTCTTATTATATATAGTTGGGTAGAAAATCTTATACTGAGTAATATTAACAAAAGAATCATGAGACTCAGACAGTGGCGATCCTTAGGTTGGTTTACCATGGTGTCAGCTCCACTGTTCCAAAACTTACCCTCTCCCTATGATACCTAAAATGTTGATGATCATCTTGTTTTATAGTTATACGTACCTCAATAGATACACAACATATATTGCAAAGAATTTTAAGGGATTTTTCCATGTATTCCGTTACCTAGTAGAATCTCTTTCCCGTTTATTTAAATGTTATAAGTCAAGACATTATAGTTTGGGTTCAAGTTGAAAATTTACTTTTTTTCTTATTATGTTACTAAAACAAATCAAATATATTGATCCTTAAATTTCGATACTTTTCTCCCAAGGCCTTACTTTTTATTTATTTATTTTTTATTTTATTTTTTATTTTAATTTTTTTTTTTCATTGCACCATGCAAATTGTTTCTTTACCACTGAATATGTTAAAAATCAGGATGGTTTTTAGTTAGTACAGGGTATTGGAAGATATAATTTCATATAGATAAGTTTACTGCATACCTGAAAAGATACAAAGAGCTTTTTTGGCACCTGCTTACCATTAACTTATTACGAAGTATTGGTTTATGCACAGACTTTCAGTAATATCCTCTTATAAAATACTAAACTTGCAAACTTAAATCCCTAGTCATAAATTTTGAGAGGAGTTATGTAAAATTTATATATTTATCACCAACCATCAAAATTTCCTGCCCCCATTTGAAACCTTAAGATTGATTTCAGTTATAAACAGCTTTTTCAGAAAGAGAAGAACACATCGTTCATAAGAAACAGAAATCAGTGCTGTTTTGTTTTGTTTTTTTTAAATTGTGAGCAATAAATGTTTTTATATCTTTTTAGGTACCAAGTGTTTTGAGGTACCATGCTTTTTGAGGTACTTATACAATGCACTCTCGCTTTAAAGAGCCACAATGTAACAAATTTTGGCTATAACGAACATATTGATCATAAACAACGTTTTACTTCTTATCGAACGAAGTTTGAACACCTGGTCCATAAAAATCTGTGCAATATGTTATGTTCTTGATCCAGTGTTTTGCATCCCAAAATCAGTCAAAGTGTAGTATCTGTTCTTCTCAGTGCATCAGAACATAGCAATAACCTCTTGTTTCCTACTTTAAACTTTATTATGGTTGCATTTAGATTGTTTCCTCTATAAATATCAATTCAATTTGAATACTTTTTAAATTGACAAATACAAAAGTTGCTATGAATGTTATTTATTGTCGTCACCGAAATTCGTGTGACCTAGCATTCCGTTTTCAATTTCTCCTCATTTGTGAAAAAAAGGTGAGGTAAATTGATTTCAGTAAATCATTTCTGTTGAATATTGTATTAGAATAAATCATTATTTGTTCAGTAATCAAATTATTGTGCGTTTTGTATGTATTATTGTTCTGATAGTTCATTGGAATTCAAGAAAAGCATTCAACAATAATGTTCCTCTTTTGTCGATTTTAAAAAGTCAAGAAAGTTAAATTTCATGAGGAAAAAAAGATACATATATAATAATAGTTGAAGTTGAAAACGGGAATTTAACGTTATTTTTTGTTGACGTAAGAAGAACAGTTTTTACACTTTGATCTTAAACTTAATGCAGCAAAACCCTCTCCTTTTTATTATTTACAAAACAATGTACCGTAAGGGCGAAAATAAATCGGGATGCAACCGAGCTGCTGTTGGATTTATCGAGCGATGTTCGTTAAATGCAACAAATCAAAGAACTTAATTCTCATTCATCAAACGCCATCCACCTCTAGACAAGTCTCTCTTTTCCACCAGGGCTGTGTTTTGCAACAATTTTTACCATCCCACTAATGCAATGTACCAATATGGCCCTGTTTGAAAGTTTTGAAGTATACATAAAACCTTAAATTCAAGTGTCATGGAAAACAAATAAAGTTTTGCGTACTGCTTCGAGGTTATGAAGTCAAAGTTGATTTTCATTTTTTGAATCGGCATCATGGTGTCATCTCTTTGTATTACTGTTATTGTCATTATTACTATAATTACTGTTATTATTATTATTATCATTATTATTATTATTATTATTATTATTATTATTATTATTGGATAAAAACTATCGAGTAATACGGAACTAATTTCATGTTTTGATCCTGAATCTTCCAAACATTGGATGCAGCACGTTGCCTTTGGTGGCTGTTTTGCATGTCAGATAATATTTAGACAATTCTTGACGACTGACAAAACTTGAAAGATTGAGGAATCAAACAAAAACGTAAAGTCGTTTCTGAAGGCATCTCCTTTAACCGATGCCTTTTTGACCAGCAATCCCATGACAGTTGTAGGATATCTGATACGGACAACAAAGAATTTTTACTCGAATGTTTTCAGAAGATGTTAAGCATTTTTGAACGCATCAAGTGAAAAAAAATGGTGCATTCAGCCATAAGCATCTCTTTAACCTGTAAAAACTGTTTCTGTTCCATCAGTCGAGATGAAACCAAAACAGAATCAGGAAGGTGAAAAGAATCTGTTGTTTTTCTTGGCTAAATCGTGACATTATTACTCACAGAAATTCTTCAGATAATCGCATTTTTTGTATCAATCTGGTAAGCGCCATTTCCTATGGCATTTATTGAATCAGCCGTGCAGAAAAGAAATAGTTTTGTGAATTTCCCGCCCAAAAGATCGAAAATAGAAAGAGAAACTTGCATTTGTCTTTTGTAATAGTTTTAGAACATCTATAAAACAAAATATTAGTTTGGGAACTTAACTTGCATTCCGTGCCAGATTAGCTATGTAGCAAAGCAGCATAGGCTTCAGGCCCAAGAATTCCAAAAGCTCAACCAGCTATTGATCTCGATTCACCACTTGCTTTTTTACAATTGTACTTTACTGTTTCCAACTGTTATGAATGATTTGGTGTCAAGGTTCAGTCGATCATGATCTAAACATCACTATTGTTAAAATAGTAATGAAAGGATATTTGGTGCAATGCAATGCATCCATAACACATAAATACGGAGGTATTTGAAATGGAAAACATATCTGCATCAGAAAGATAAAAATTAAAACTATTACCGAAATATCAGTAAAGAGTGAAAACGTGTGTGTTTTGATATTTGTGTATTTTCTCTATTTACGGCCACTTTTTTAACATACTACTTCATACCCGTTGAAAATGACGGGATAATTTATGTATTGATAGGCATTAGTATGAAGTTTATTTATCAAGTGTCTCAACTCAAGCCGCTTCAAAGAGACATCGATGAAGTATCAAGACAAAATGTCATGTAAGAAGAGTCACCCTTGGTATCATGCAGTATGAATAAAAGTCGATGGAGGAAACATTCATTAGAAATATCTTTTATTTTATTACCAAAAAATCTAATTAGATATTGACAAGTTTTATTGTTGGGTTTTAATTTATTTTGACATTGAAGCTAGGAATTCCTTTGATTCAAACACGAACGCCCCTGAATCCACAGAGAGGTTCCTGAGCATTCACACACATACTCATGTGCATACAAACATGCATGGACAAGCGCACACACAAATTTATCATTCATTGAAAAAAAACAGATACGAGAAAGTGTAAAAGTATACATTTATAATATCAAAAGACGGGACAACAAGATAAATGCATTTGCCATCACAATTACAATCACTCTGGGATGGCAAGCCTTCGGTAGAGCAAAAAACTCTGATTTCTCATAAAGAACAAGAAATTCTTTAAATGTCCTAAAAGAGGGGTATACAACTAATGCATACTCCCGACAGTCACCTAAGAATGTGAAACATGGAACATAACCAACAGACTGACTCTCCAGCAAGGAATCACGCTATGTTCACATTAAAGGGCCTTGTTAAACATCAAATAGAGCGACCACGAAAGGATAATATATTACGCAGAAAAACTGGTGTTCAAGATACATAATCCATTTGAAAAATCAAATGCCAATGTACTGTTTATATAGCACAAATGTCTGACAACTACTGGACATCACAGATTGATCCCAAGAAATCATATTCAAAAGCATGGCGGGCAGAATACGAGATTTCAAGATTACCTATACAAGTTTGAATGGTTTTTGGCTTGACGACGCCAATGATGAAAAGGTTTGACTAAGGACAGACGAAAAAATGATGATGATGATGATGATGATGATGATGATGATGATGATGATTGGAGAACTTCCATTTGCATCAGTAAAATCTCAGATGAAACCAAGAAACTTATTGAAAAGTGCAGAAAACTCAATCCACTAACAACCATCAGGGAAAAATAGAATAGACCGAACTAAACAAAACAATTGAAAAGAAACTAAGAAATAACAAAACAAAGTATACGGCAGCCATCATCGAACCCATCCTCAAAAAAGTCAGGGCTTTAAAGCAATAAACAAATCTCCCAGTATAGGAGGGTAACAAATACCCAGCATACTCGAGTAAAACAGAGACATAACAACGGTCAGAGACAGAATTGTCAAACACACCCAAGAATTTTACCAAGAACTGAACTCTTCAAAATATGGGCCGCAAAACAACGACCACAATAGTTCGAGGACTTCCCAGAAGTTACACCATGGGAGGTAGAGCAAGCCATCAAACAAACAAAAAAAAGGAAAAGCCCCTGGACTAGAAAACATCACCATCGATCTGCTCAAAAAAGCAGTAAAGAACGTAAACAAAAAGCTAGCTATTCTAATTAACTTGTGTCTAAAACAGGCGACAACATTGCTATCAAAATGCTTCAACATAAGAAAGGTAACCCCAAAGACCTCAACAACTACTGACCTATAAGCCTACCCAACTGCTTATAACAACCTTTCACAAAATCATCACCAACCAGATCACTAGAATTCTAGATGGAAACCAATCACAAGAACAGGCTAGATTTAGAAGAAGCTACTCGACCATGGACCATCTCCATTCAATAAATCAGCTAAAAGAGAGAGCAGCAGAAAACAAAATGCCAATTGCTGTAGCATTTAAAGATTTCAAAAAGTACCACAGCATATATACAATCCCAGTCACTCCTTCATCTTGCTAAATAAAGACTCGAGACCCTTCCAGTTCCGAATGGAGTAAAGCAAAGTGATAGCAGCTCAATCAACCTCGTCACGGCTTGCTTTGAGATGATCTTCCAAAACTAAGACTGTGAGAATAGAGGAATCAAAATAGACGGCAAATATCTGATCAACCTCAGATTTGCAGACGACATAGCCCTTTTCGCAGAGAACCTACACAACCTCCAACTAATGCTAGATGAACTAAACGAAGGAAGCAGAAAATCGGCCTACACATAAACTTCAGTAAAACAAAAATCATGTACAACAATCACATGGAGAATAAGAACATAACTGTCAAAATCGAAAACGCAAAACTGGAGAAAAGTAGACCACTGGACCAAGACAAGAGGAAATCAAGCGAAGAATTACTCTAGGATGGCAAGCCTTTGGCAGAGCAATGTTAACGTTCAAAAACCAGACGATCCCAAAAATCCTAGAAAGAAGAGTATATGACCAATGAATTCTCCCGATATCCACTTATGGAGCTGGAACGTGGAACCTTACAAAGACGCAGACCTGCAAACAGAAAAGCATACAAAGCACGAATGAGAGAATCATACTAAGCCTCACATGGAGAAATCCCAAGACAGCAAAGTATATCAGGGCGAGAACTGGAGTCTGACATCATAGAATCTATTAAAAAAGCTTAAATGCCAATTGGCAGGTCATGTTGCAAAAATGGTAGACAACCGATGGACATCACGACTCACAACATGAATCTCCAAAGATCACATGCGAAACTAAGGCCGACAGAATACAAAACAAAAAGATGAACTAGACAAATTCAGAAAATGCTGGCTCTGCGACACCCATGATAGAGAATTGTGGCGGATTTCAGGGAAGGTCTGTCCAAAGACGGACGATAAAAGACTGATAATAATGATGATGATGATCTTTTCCCACTGGAAAATATTTAAAATAGAGTTAAGCATTTAGAAATAAGTAGATTCTTTAGAGATATTTCTTTAAATCTTCAAAACGAGGCCCCGAGGAAGTCAGAAGAGTTTTTGTCTTAGAAATCGATAAATATTTTTAGAAAGGGTGTAGCAAAGTGCTGATGCCAATGTCAAACTCTTTAGATAAAATGGTATGGTCAGGAGTGCTGGAACACTAACAAATAAAGAAATATAAACGAACACGGAAAAAATTGCAAGTATGAGATGAAGATAGAAATAATCACCATCTTTGAGAGCTACGGTTGTTCCATATTATCTCATTCGGAAAATTAGAACAGAATACGATCTGATTTGATAAGTTGTTGCAAATTTGTGAGTGTGATCGTGTTCATATGTGTGTGCTGAGATTATTGTGATTCCCATCATTGCAATTTGACCATTTTTCACCAGATTAAAAAAAAATTACAACTTTCTCGGTGTCAAAGAATTGGCTATATCTAAAACGATGCAAAAGCAAAAAGAGAGGAGATAAAGACTTGCTAAACCACGTTTCTCTACACAGCGTTTTAGGGACATAGTCAGTTGCCATAATAATGATATACTATCACGATTTACAACCCTTTTATTGTTTTTTTTAGCTCTATTAATGTGTTTCACATAGATCAATCAATGACTCTGACTAGACAGAAAATACAACCTAACATACTAATTTGCAATTATTGCGGTTGAATAGATAGAGGCTGCAGACTTTGCTCTAGCATAATCCGGCACCTGATTTTATCAGTTAGATTTTCAAGTTGTTTGTGGTGCATGTATTTCTTGGCTGCAACATACCTAAATGTATTGTATCAATACAAGGGTATAAAAAGGGAAAAAAGTATTTATTTACTTAGCGCATTGCGAAAATGGAGAAGTCAGAATCAATTGACTATAAAGAATAAGGCTTTCTCAAAACCATTTGCTTGTACTTAGTATTAAAAAGTTCTCCTTGATATAATTTGTTTTATTGCATTTATAGCAAACACACACACACACATACACACACATATATATATTTATGCATATATATATATATATATACATATATATATACATATATATATACATATATATATATATACATATTCCTTTTAAATGTCATCCACTTGACAAATAAGAAAGATCTGGTCATGTGTGTTGAAGGCGCTGGTA
This sequence comes from Thysanoteuthis rhombus, assembly GCA_963457665.1. Classification (NCBI taxonomy): domain Eukaryota; kingdom Metazoa; phylum Mollusca; class Cephalopoda; order Oegopsida; family Thysanoteuthidae; genus Thysanoteuthis; species Thysanoteuthis major. Next base: position 15,128,101 of record OY735236.1, on the reverse strand, counting down.
GTTTTTTCATACTTCTTATTCAATGTAAAGTGTGGTATATTTGTGAGTTCCTTCAAATAGCACTTAGAGGGAAAATCATCTTAAAACCATTTACAAATATTTGAAGAAAAATAAAAGCTAAACTAAAAGGTAAATATCAAGTATATCATGCTTCATTTTTTGTTGTGCTCATGTACCAGGTGAGGATTGCTCATTACAGTTATGTAGTCAGTATCACAAACTTATAATCCTCCCTGGGGATTTCATGGAATTACTACTTTCACAATCTTACTGTAACTTATACACAGTAAACTTTTTAAATATTGATTTTTTTCAGTTTACAGTCAGCTCAATTTCTATGAGGGTAACTCAATACTCATTAAATACTGGTTAAGCAAAAAATAATAAAGAACACAGAATGTCCAGAATTGATTTCCTTCTAAAATATCTCTTGTTTTGTTTGTTTTGTTTTTGTTTTTGTTTTTTCCAGCCGGATTGAATTTGAAATGAAGTCATCTAAATACGCTTGTTATTTGGTCAGCATATTTCATAGTTTTCCTTATTTTTCAAAATTTTTTTTTTAATTTATCCTGTCGATATTTTTTTAATTTCCTAAACTGATTTCTTTTCACAGACTATAATCTATTTCATTCTCAAGAGTTTGTTTATTTTTCCTTAAATCAGAACGGGGAAATAGAGAATATTTTTAGCAGAGTGATAAAAGAAAGTACAGAAGTTTTCTGTTATTACAACACCTTGGAGGGTGATTTTTATAGTTATCTCATCGTTATGATTGATGGATCACAAATACGGTGTTGAGAACATAGAAAACTCGGTACGTAAATTCTAAAATGCAGTCACCGTATTATTTGTTATTTGATTTGCACGGGAATGGGTATCATCTCCAAAAATTGTCTTGTGAGAATATGAAAACTGACGGGCAATTAGAAAGTGTGTGCCATTTAATAGTGCTGTAAGAAGAAAAGCCATTAGAACGAAAGTTTACTGTTCATTAAAAAAAAAATAATCAAATTCAATAATAGATGAGAACTCGAAAAACAAGAACCAGGAGTCCAATGACGCGTGAACTATCCCTATGTCTATATTTGTCGATTCTGTTGCCCCAATTACTGGCAACTTACAATTTGTAGTTGCAGGAGAAAAAGGAAGATGGAATAAGAAAAAAAATGTCTAAAAGTAGGAAGAAAGGGGAGATGAAGATGGTTCGCCCGGAGCTATTCGATCATTCCAAATCAATCCAAAATCTTACGGCTTAGAAAAAGTGATATCAAGCTTCGCTAATTGTTGTAGTGGCAGGTCTGGGTAGAAAAAAGAGAAAGATTTGGATGGTTCACCTGAAGGTCCGAACGAAGTTTCCTATCAATACAACATTATACGGTTGAGAGAATAGCTATTTAGCATACTAGGGACCGACATACAGACACATTTCAGAGACATGCGTGGATACATCTGGAAATAGAATAAATTAACTTAGAAAAGACTCAACCAATGCATCTTCCCAGAAGTTAATTACGGAGCTGAAACATTAAACCAAACCAAAAGAGTAGCTTTCAAACCTTGAACCATGTAACGTTTATTCGAAAGGGTCAAGGCCGGCACATTATATTAAAGAGAACAGGAATCGGATATATCATAAAATGAATGGACAAAAAATTCTATCTGCAAAGGACCATCCATGTTGCTCGAATTTCAGACAACTGCTTAACATCATAACTCACAGCTTCAATCCCTAGAGATTATATGCAAAATTGAAGGCAGCAAAAAATAAGATAGCGTGACGATTTCAGGTTTATGTCCACTGATTGACCTCAAAAAGATGATGATGATGATGATGATGATGATGATGATGATGATGATGATGATGATGATGATTTTTCGCATATTTCATATTTTTTGCACATGGAAAAAATGGATATCAAGAGAGATGTAAATACCCGAAAGAGAAATAACAGACGGCAGAAAGAACAGATTTTTAAAAAATTAAAAAGAAGCGAGGGGAATGGAGAACCTCACTCCAAAAATGCGCAATATGTGTTGGTTGGTCCGTCTGTCCAAGAGAGAAGGAGAAAATCACAAAGATAAATGAGTGAAAGAATGGGAAAATGATGCAAAGAACGAAGAGAAGGTAGGAAGGGAAAAAAGAGAGAGAGAAAGAGAGAGGAACAGGTCTGTAGAGTCAGCCGATAGCAATATTTTCCCAGTACGTCATATTGGGGATGATTAATCAAAAAAATTGGGCTAAGGTGTGATTGATAAATAAGTTATTCCTCTTGCCTTTGGGAAGCAATCTGAGAATTTTCAAATTTTCACGAAACAAGCGTGAACGCTACTGGACACGAATTGAAGGAAAGATTTAATACAAAGTCCTATGGTAAATTGAACCTTTATAGGTTAGTCAATGTTTTCTCTAGATAAACAGTAATACCGAATGTTTTTTCTTAATTTTCAGCGTTCTAGCTCGATTGGTGCACGATGTATACAGACATACACACATACGTACCTAACAGGACAGATAACCAGACAGGCCCACTTAAAAACTGGAGACACCTTTGCTGACAGTTTTGGTCGGTGATTTTTAAAGTGAGAGTAAGAAAGAGAACCACGAAGATGAATAGGAAAAAAGAAAAGAACATAAATGATAGAAAGGAGAGATTGTCAAGATAAAATTTTTATAAAAGGAGAAACAAGGAAACTAAGGGGGAGAGTGAGAACTTCCATCTCTTTCCATAGTGTAACATTGAGAAATCAAGATCAATATAAACTGCTGTTTTGGTAAAAACTTTCTCTGGGATAATCTTACAAGAAAAATCGGCTTTGGTTTAATTTATTATCCTTTTCCAAATATCACATTCCAAGACCTGTATTATTTTTTTGATATCATTTGTCTCATGAATTATTTCGCATTTGTTTGTTTTATTTAATGCTATGAACGTATATTTCTGTTCCGGACGTTTTCACCGGTATTAACCATAAATTAAATGAATCATAATTGAATTCAAATAGTATTTTTCTTTTCTTTTTTTTTCAATGATTATTCTTTTTTAAATTTCAGACGGTATCAATAGTTTTTATAATAAAATTCAATATTCGTGACCAATAAGACTTCCTTTTTAAATCAAAAATAAATAAGTGAAAAGGATGAACTTACGCCCTTTGGATTTGAAATTTTAGCTTCAAAAATACAATAAAAAATGCGTCCGAAATTCGAATATTTCAGGGCTCAAAATAGATATTTTGAAAAGGATACTTGGCTGAAGCAAAGCCGAAAAATAACCCTATGAATTATTGATCACTTTTTAAGCAATTCAGATTTCTGATTTTCAGCCCATTACGCTTCAACATAGGAAACCAATTATCACAAATAACGGATTGACATCTCTAAAATTGTCTCTCTTGTTGGTAAGTGCGACCCAAGCACTCTGTCACACTGTGTCTGACTTTCTGACCTCTACTTAAATACAAAGTTTAATCGTTATGTCAAACCAATCCTACTTAACAACTGCAGTACTTGGGGCTTAACCAACGCAGAAGGAACCAGACAAGACGCTTTTAACAGAAGGCACTTGGGAAGGCTTGTAAACATACACTATTCAAAGAAAATATCCAACATATATATATATATATATATATATATATATATATATTGTGTCATCCACAGACAGCTATTTTGTTGTATTACAACTCTTCAGTGTGGCTATAGATAAGCCATTATCCCATCGAGTACCACGAGGTAGGATCAAAACCTCAGCTTCAGACCCCGGAAGCTGGTATTCTCCCCCTACTCCATGGAACTAGACGGTCAGTAAGGTTGGATTAAAGCGATATATTTATTTGTCTTATATATTCCTCATCCACCAGGGTGCTCTATTGCATGTTGGTAGAGCATTTCATAACCTAACAATGAACCAGTTACCTCACTTGGAGAGTGCTCAACCCCAGAGGAGAACCTGTATCATATACCATCAAAAAAGCAAGAGGGAAATGGCTTGGCCACATACTGAGACAAAAAATCAACATCCCTGCAAACAAAACAATTAAATTTTATTTCGAGTATAAATGAAATAAGTTTAGACACTTATTAACCATTAGAACAACTCCCCAGAGAAAAGTGACTTAGATGAACTTGCCAATCCTAATTCCACACTGAAGGATTACACATTCACAAAAATACTTCAATAGACACAGAGAATAAACTTGTTAATATCCTACTGCTAAGCTGAAGAATTAATGATAGACAAGATATTTGTTGCCCAAGTAGGGGATGACTCTACCCTACCCAACTTGAAGATGATGACATGTATATTTGTCATGGAATACTATCTCCTAGTAAATCATTATGCTTTGCGATTTGTTATAGTGAAAAATGTTGATAACCTGCAAGCCTTCGCTATAGTTTGGTTTTCAGCTTTCAATGAAATAAAACTATATCCTACCAAACTGGAGGCTAGCACTCTACCACTAAATCACAGTGATCAGCGTATATTATATACGATTGATGAAAACATTATTCCTTATTGGATGGAAATAATTGAAATCCAATTCCTGTACATAAAATTAGTGTTGGTATCTTGTAGAAGATAAGAATATCAATTATTGAGGGGATGTCTGTAGGGTGTTGATTATTATAAGCCTTGATTCTGGCACTGACTACCATTTTATCTTCTTTTAAAGCACATGTTCTCATACTGTGTGTCGCGGCATGAATGAAGCAATTATCTCCCAAGTATCATGTATAAAGTTCTCAAAATATCCAAGTATGTGTTTGGAGCATTGTAATTAACATGAGTTGAAAGCTATTTTGGTACCATAACACCTACGATCGGGAGGTCAGGGTTAGGGTTAGGGTCAGGGTTCAGGCGAGTTTTGTCTAAAAACAAACGTTAGTAGATTGCTTTTGCTACTACTGCTAACAATGATAACCGATTACATCGAGAATCGTTATGAAACATAACTATTTTAGTTTAATTCGTGTTAAATGTTTGATTTTTGGAAGAGATCGTCAGCATTATCTGACATTTCTCACTCCTGATAGAGGGGGGTTCCCCTTCCCTTCTTGACAGCGCATAATCATGTCAGACCCATGGGGCGCACAAGCTGATCGTCCCACCTTCTATTTGGTCGCCTTTGTAGTGCTTCTTATTGCACAATTGTTGCCATGGTGACAGTCTATACGTTAGATGAATTGGACTCTGTCGGAAGGTCCTATTTGATGTCTTATCTCAGCTTTTTGTCCCGAAGTATGTCTAATTCTAGCTGTTCCACTTCCCCCTGGGTTTTGCTGCGACTTTCTGCGTAGGTGTTATCAGCTCATTATCACGAAAATGCATTTATTTACTATTCAAATTATGTTCAATTCAAAGTATCACACAACTGTACCTTGCATTTACCAAAACTATTATACATACGAAATAAATAGATGATTCAAAAAGACAGTAAAGGTGAGTTTTTAAGACATTTTGTCATTGATGGGTTAATTTTTAGGGTTTTGCTACGAAATATCATGACTGGTTGGATACATCCCTAAAGCAATATTCCCTCACAATAAGTACGGCCAATATGAAACGAATTGACGTAACATTGGTTTTGAAACGAAGAGTCTTCTTTCTAAAGATACATTTATGAAAATGATTCATACCTTATAATGCGTTGGGCAGTCTGTTATAATAACAATTCAAGATGATATTCTGCCCGTTGTACGAAAGAACGCTTCTTATCGGTGTCTCAATTTGATTTTTTTCATCTCATAGTTTATATAATTCTAGAAAAAAAGTAATCAAGAGGGATAACTTTTAGGAATTATGATGAAATATCTATCATATGTAATTCTAAAAATGTTTTTACTTGAGAATTGCTGATCAAAAAACTTTAAACTCAATACAGCACTGCCTTTGAAAGGCTACAGCGTTAAATTTTCTCACGATATGACCGATAAAGTATACTTTCAGAAATTCAAAATCGCTCCCAAATGGTGTAACACAACAGATAAAACTAACCACCCTGACATAATGGATGCTGAGGCAAATATGAAAATCCAACTGTATATCATTAACCCGTCTTCAAATCGCCTGTAAATGGCCATTATCCAATTTCTTGGGATTCTCTCAACAATAGAGCTAAAGTTCATGAACATTAGTCAAGATTTGAGAATTTTCCCCGATTGCACAGAAAAACATAGTTCAGGCTTATAGAATGTTATCATACAAATGGATCAGCCATTGCTCACCCTTCCTCAGATAGAAAAAAAACTTTCCTCAAACCTATATACAAAATTCCATTGAAATGATTGAGGAATAACGAAATCATCCAATGACAAAATGATACAACAACGTCTCTGGCTTTTTCCCCCCGGGGACAAAGATGTGATAGTCTCATTTGTTTCATTGACCTTCTTTCATCCTTTCTATTTTGGAAAGTATATATTTTTTTAAATATATATTGTTTCTGAAAACTTATGATGGCTTATCTCTACTATAATCACTGAATCTTCAGGGGTCCACACACATAATTCTGGAAATCATTCCACCCGGAAAAGAGATTGGAGAGCCACTGGTTTATAATAAGAAATTAGTGCAGCGCTCGAACAGCAGACGGTCTCATTTCACAATAGCGGAGACGCAGAAGGCAATTTGTTCTATTGACTGACTTCCTGCATAGTTCAATCTATCCCGCAACCTTTCTGGGAAAATCGGTCAATTTTAATTCAACACTATAAATATCCCGGAAGGAACAAAGATTTCTATTGGATTTCCGTGATAGCACATTCACCAGTCTGGTTACGACAGAATTATCGGCAGGCATCGCTCAAATGAGCTATATTGCTATATTATTTTTCTAATTGCTACTAAGCCGTCATTTTTGTTTACATAGAATGGCAATGTAGAAGTTATGATTGGAAGGCAAGAGGAACGAAATAAATGATAGACGAATTGAAAATTGATAAGAACTTCTAATTGGGGTACAAAGAGGGACTCTTTTGACAAAGACCAATGATTTATCATGAGAAGAAAGAAAAATATTAAAGTACGACTAAGACTGTCAAGATCATAGCAGCCACTTGGTCATTTTCATTTTTTTTATATTATTTTACAATGTTTGATTCTAAGTTGAATAGATTCTTTTCCTAACTTTCAACTTTACCGAGTACCAAAAATGCTCCCAGTAGGCTCAAATAATCTGTATATGTGTATAGAATTCAGATATTGTTTTCCTTCTGGCAAAAAAAGACTGTGGCATTTGTGTTTGCTTTAACTCAGATATTATCTGATTCCTGTCTAATTATGAATAATACTAAAGGAGTAATTTGCCCAGCCCAATCAGGCACCCATGGAGTAGTAATCTAAAGTAATATATATACATGACACCATAATGTCAACTAGTAAGAAGTTATGCATGTGAATGATCGTTCATATATTTACTGAACTACAACAGCTAAGATGACCGACGATCTGATACAGCACGGATACGCTGATTTCGGGTATTTTGTCGGGAATTGAAGCAAAACTCAGAGAAACACTCACAATGAAATTTCAAATTCAAACTGAATAATAGATTTTCTGAATTGCAAACTATCGAAATGATATGGTGTATCTGAAGTATTTTTGTTTTCTAGAAACATTCACTTCAAAGAGTATTCGATGTACTAAAGACTATTTAAAACAATTAGTATTGTTATTACATATTCTAGTCTTATCAATACGATCAAGCTGCATTTTTTGTCAAATGTTGTAATGGTGGTTGCAAATATTGAGATTCCAACTATTTTGAGGCATCGTTTTGAACTGGACTCCAAAGCCATTGAATTTATTCATAGAATTCGGGAAGTAAAACGAAGAGAAACTGTATCTCCAACGACTATCTTGAGCGTTTCAAGCCTGGTGGCTTGTTCCTTGAAATGAAACGAATGAGTGGACGACCATCAGTTGTCGATTATAATGATAAACGAGACTAAACCATCAGTACCCAAATATTTTCTGATAAGCCAAGATCATAGAAAGATACCATTTGTTTTTTTACCCAACCCTGTACTGTGTCGTTGGTGCACTCATTTAAAAAAGGCATGTTTTGGGCGGAGTGGGCCCTCTTCCGGTTGTATCAATACTACTATTTATGCCCAGCGCTTAGCAGAGGGGCATCGAGTAAAATATTTAAATTCTTTTACTCAGCCGTGGATCGAACCACCAAATCACTCAAGGCAAGTGATCAGTATAGCATGTGTATATCAGTACATAAGTTTCAAGGACATAAACGATTGTAATAAACAAAAATACATTCGAAACACCCTGATAGTTTTTTTCTTTTCTTAAAGAATGAAATCTGAAATAAAATTAGCTAAATCGACTTAATCAGATTTGGAACTAAAATGCTGTCTTGAGAGAAGCTCAGAAAGTCAGATATCAATCTTTGAAATCTTCTGGTTAGAATCAAATGAAATTGTTGCACAACGGACGTTCCTATAGGCAATACATCATCTTAATTGAATCGAGATAAAATATATTTTGAACTGACCGATGTTAGGAGAAGAAGAAAAAAAGCAAGGGGAAAAGAGTTAGTTAATGTTGGGACACATGATGAGTAATTGAAGAAAAGAAAGAGAGAGGAACAATTGAGTGGAAGAGGGAGGGGGAAAGAAAAAAAATTGATGGTGAAAAAAAAGGACATATATATCAATATAAATTGATACTGATTTCTTCGAAAATAAAAAAGAAAGAGAGATTATTGGAAAGAGGTAGAAAGTAGACGCAGAAAATAATGAAAAAGAAGAAAGAAAATATAAAAATGAGTGACTGAAAGATGGAAAGGGGAAAGCCATGCTAACAAAAAGGGGATATTATAATAGAGGAGAGGGGTAGTGTGCAAAGAAGAAGAAAGAAGAAGAAGAAAGGAAGGGGGAGTGATGTTGTGTAAAGAGAAAGAAATATTTAATGACAGGCAGAGGGAAGAAAGAAAAAAGGGAAAAAAATTCAGTGAAAAAAAGAAAGTAAATAAAAATGGGAAGAAAGGAGAGAAAGTTTGGCAAGAAAACAAAGAGATAAAGAAATCACAATGATACGACAATGTCAAAGATTATAGCAGCCATACAGTTATTCAGTTATCTATCACATAATTTTACAATGTTAGATTTTCGGTTGAACTGCTTTTTTTAACCTTCGACTTTCCTCAGTGTTCAAAAAAGTTCCAGTAAGCCATAAATAGAATGTGTGCAGAATTCACATATGATTCTGCGTTGGCTTTCAACCCAATGATAATGATCTAATTCCTCTATAAACTGTATAAATTACTAAAAGTCTGATTCGTCTAAGACAATGTGGCTTGCATACTCAGTAGACCCAGGGGAAGATTTTAAAGTAAAACATATATGATACTACAAAACCAACTTGTAAGTAATTATTAATGTGGGTGATTGTCCATATATTTGCGAAACAACAACGACCAAGATGGCAAACGATGTGACACAACACAGGGTGCGATGACTAAGGTTATTTCGTCGGTGTTAAAGCGAAAATAGTAGAAACACTTGCAATAAAATTCTGAACCCAAACTGAATTATAGACAAAAGATTTTCTGACTTGCGAACTATTACGATGTTATGGTGTATCTAAAGTATTTTTGTTTTCTACAAGCTGTTACATCAAAGATCATTCGATGTACACATAAAGAAAAAGAAATTCAATGAAGCCCAAAGCAAAGGAAAATATTTCAATGACAGAGAAAGGATTGAAAGGAGAATAAATGAAGTTAAGAAAAAACTAATGCACTTTTTTTCTAACTTAGATGGCTGTTATACAGAGACAGGTCGTCTTGGTATGTGATGTCGTTTTTCTAGTGGTCACAACTGCTGGCCTTTATTGGCTACGTCAACTTCACCACCAGTCTGCCCTCGAGGGGTTTCAATCCTAGTTTGTTTGTTTTTTCCGTCAGAGTAACCTTCTCTTGTATGGATTACTGGGCTAAAAGGGCTCTAATTGCACTGGAAAAAGGAAGAAAAACAGTTATAGAAATAAATGAGATAAAATAGAAAACGTTCTGAAAAGGTACTGAAAGAACTGACATGAATAGAAAAGAGAGAAAGTAAAGATGAAAGAAGGAAAAACAATAAAAATAGAGAATCATGTTCAAAAGATAAACAAAACAAGAGAAAGGAAAGTAGGGCTGACCAGGGTTTGAGATCGCAATACAATAATTCACCAAATGTCCGTACGTGACAGCGTAATCCATGAATCACACAACATATTCACCTTTTTGTGGGTATTGATGGATCCTTGGAGCAGCTTTTTAACACGTGATAATTTTAAAATTCTCAAACTCCTTACGGTTTTAGTGTAAATTCCGATTCATCATCTAAACGTTTTGCTTAATTATTCCCTTATTACATTTACTTCAATTCACCAAATGCCTGTCTGTCTGTCTGTCTGTCTCGGCATAACTCAAGGACGGCTAGAGTCATGGCCACCGAATATTCTGGGAATGCTAAAGGACCACTGGATTATGTATTATGCAAATTAATTTTAGAATTTAAAAAGAAAATTGTGTTTACCAATGCATTCCCACCGATGATGGTAACCTGATTTGCATGTGTATGTCTATGTATTTAACTGATGGATATATTTGGTCCGACAGAATAAATTATGATTTGCATTATATTATAGAGGAACTTAACTGAAATGATCTTCCATCTAGGTTGATGAATAGAGCGAGAAAAATGAGAATCTGTGTTGAAAGTATTTATCGGCATTTGCGTTGGCCCCAATGGTAAAAGCATCGCTATGTTGGAGCAGTTACCCTATTGGTGACAGGTTCGATTTCATGCGGCAGTCATATTCTCTTTGATTGTTAATTCTATTGACGTTGTCTAAATTAACCGATTAACAGAGTAACTACGAAAGATCATTACAAATAAAAAATATTCTATGTAATTTAAAGCAATTTATGATTCATATATATTACTTATTTACCTGATTGAGACCATCTATCTATGACTTTAAAGTGACTGTACTGGTAAATTGTAGCCTGTGGTTTTGAATTAAGGTCTTGCTAGAAGGGAACTGTTTTTATTTTTTATCAGGACCAGAGGACCTATTCAAGCATTGCGCAACTGAAAATTCCAACCGTAGGGCTTGTTTCTAGCTGGTAATTGAAATTCGGGAATTAAATGGATTATTTAGTTAACGAAGATAAAAATAAAACAACAGAAAGAAAGAAAGAAAGCAAGATTATAAAGACGAAAGTGGAAAAGAACACAAGAGAGATTGAATGATTACAGCGGAAACGTTTTCTTATCTCGAAAGACATTGAAAGCGAGTTAGAATTTCACGAGACGTTATAGGAATGTGATCGATTCCTGGACGACGTTTCAGGAGGGATGAAGCTCTGTTCAAAGAAAGCAGCTTTATAAAAAGAATCAAAATTTCAAAGTAAGCACACCAAAATAAGAAAACCCAAAGATAATCGGATTATACAAGCTGCATTCACCAGACAAAATTTCATCATCATCATCAGCAGCAGCAGCAGCAGCAGCTGCAGCGGTCATTCCAGGTATATTGCTGAAGAGAGGTTTCCTTCAAATCTCTCCATGACGATTGTATCTTTATATTCGTTTAGGGGAAGGTAGTGGCCGATCAAGCTCATCTGTTACCTCTATTCTCCGTCATGGAAAGTCAATCCTCCGTGCTATTTTACCTGTTTCTTGGTGGAGGACAGAGAGTTTCATGCCTACCCCGAATGAGTGTGGGAAGTGACTTTCGCTGATTCTATCATTCATCTCTCATTAGCCTTTTCCTTGGTCTGATATTGCACGTGGATTCTCCAAAAGCTTGTAAGACATTAGGGTTATCGATCTTGCCCTGCAATGCTGGCTTCAGGAGTGTTGGAGAGTTATTATTAGATGGATACATGCCTTTTCCATGGCTATTAGAATTTTGAATTCGACCTGCCAACCCATTTCGCATGCTGTTAACTGCTCAGCCGCCTCGGACTTCTGAGCTGAATCTCATTATTTTGGCAACCAATCATGTTACGGTATTAAAATTGATTTGATAAGAAAACTGATACGGCAGAGAAACTCAGAGATATTGTTTTCTTTACATAATTGTCTATGAGTACACTGCAAAAGCTAAAGAGAATTTTAAGCTACTCTTCTCGACAGATTTCCGATCAGGAGATTAGCCCTTTGCTTATAAATCAAAATTCTTTCGCAGGGAAAATGAATATTTTTGAGGCCTTAATAGAAATATAAATCATCAATTTCCCAGTCCCCAATGCTTGGCGCTTGATTCGAGTCAAATATGAACTGAGTTTTCTTTTCATGTATCGTTTTCTTCTAACTCACAGCCAGGCTGATCAGAGTGTTGATTGGAGTTAGGGTTTTCCTGTTGGAGTTATTGAGCAAGGTACGGAAATCTTTGAGGAAACTCGCCATATGATCCAAAGCTTCTTATGGTACCTGACTGTCACTCATCTTGATACTGACCAGGGTAGACGTAGCTTAACTTGGTGATCGTACAACAACCGGTGTCTCTCATTATAACTACTATATTTTCTATATGCACATCTATTAGTAATTGCGTAGCTGCCTTAAAATCTGCATAAACGTTCGTTTCTACATCTCTTTACACGTAAACATTATGTATAAGAACAATCTTCATTTATAAACGGGAACTGTGATCGCAGCCTTTTCAGTTAAAGGTCTTGTAAAACTTACATTGTCCAAGATTGGGATCGTGACCGAATGATTAGTGCGTAAACCGTTTACAGATATATTTGAATTTCTATGATGGCATTTTCTTTAAATTATTGAACCTGTTCCAGCGAATGGGTCCATTGTTTCAAATTGTACATAGGATATATTTACATAAAAAATGTAACTTTTGACTGGAAATTCTGTTGCTACAGCAGAGTACTTTTAACGATATAGTCATGTGTGATAAGGAAAAAAACGTTCAAAATATGTAAAAGATTTATTTTTATTGTAAGAACCACTTACCCTTATCGCAAGAAGGAGAAATGAGACTTTTTTAATACAAAGAGTATTTATTTCATATCATCTAAACCGGAGACTTTTGTTTTGTTTTTGTTTTTTGATTTAAGGTGGAAACAATAGGACATAACAATTATTTGTAACACTTTCTGAATGCAAAATTATCGAATAATTTCAAATTAGTTCAAATAATATTTGAAAGCTTAGCAGGAAAAGTAGAAATGTGATGGATTGGGGGGAAATAATAATTCAATTAAACCGAAATGTTGTTTTTGATTTGGAAGTTTGTAGTTTCTTTCCTGCAAAATATATATATATTTGAGACTATAGGATTGTGCAGAAAATACCTGAGAAAAATATTGTTTTGAAATAGTTCTCTTAAAAACTAGCTATATGACGAAAGGATTAAAGATCAAAGGAATAATCTTTATTCTCGGTGAATAATCAGAAAACTCATACAATGTTCTATGAATCGAGAATTGTAAATTTCAAGAGATTTTTCATAGATGTAATTATTTACTATTACATACAATTAGCTAGACTGGGAGACGGGTGGAGTTTTTTTTTAAATTAGTTTTTAGGGAAAAAAAGGAAAATATTAAATATATTTGCAAAAATAATTGTATAAACAAATAGAACTTCCTACTTTTTGCTTACTAGTAAAAGAAAATAGGTTTCATGTTTTCTCTTTCTATAGAATAACTAAAAATATTTTGAACGGAGCATAAGTTCCTGTCACGACTCTTTCTTGATTGTCATTCACATAGAATGATGACTTGGTGTGAATGAATTCTTTTTCATTATATATCAAGTTAAAATTGATTATTACTTATTTATAGAACCCTAAAGTAACCCACAGTAACTAACTGCCTCATCCAAATGACAATTATTTTACTTTCTAGAATAGTTTTAATTTCTGATTTTTTTTTTTTTTTGTCAAATACTTAAACTGAGTGATGCCTAGAATGGTCTCTTTTTTTTTTAGAAAAAACTCTTCGTTTGAAAAATGGTCTAAAAACTGTTCATTGCATAAAAACATCTTTTTTTTTTGTTGAAGAGGGATTTCATCACAGTTTAATCCGACATTAAAATTACAAATCATTTCGGGCATTTTTGTTTGTTACGCTCTTCCAGGCGTAGCTTATAAGGACCAACCAATAAAAAAACTGCGTGGGTGCACACAGATTGATTCCAATCTGAAGTCACACAAACACGCACATACACACATTCACACATGTATGAGTGTATGTGTATATGTGTGTATGTGTTTGTGTACACACACGCATGCATTTATTGTAGGGCTGGAAAAAATTGAATCCATTGTTTAATAATGTTGATTTTGGAAATTGTCAGAATTCTGACATAAGATGGAAAATTGAGAAATCAATTATCAGAACTAGACACAACAATGGAAAGTTATGTACAAAAATTAGAAATGTCTGGTCCAAATATCTGATGATTTCCAAGATGTGTAGGTGCGTTAAAATGAATTTTTTGGAATGTATCGGATACTTTTCATTCGCTGTAAGAATGCATTAACCATATCTCTCTTTGTCCCTGCTGATAAAATGCTATTAATCTGAAATATGTTTTACATTATGTGACATCCGCCCCCTGCAGTGAAATAAATAGAATTCCCCGCTTTTCTAACATCAGTTCGGTTTTCGTTTTATTCATTTATGTGTTGTCAACGTTGCTTTTTGTCTGAGTTACACAACTGAGTAAAAGAAGATGATTAATACGAAAGTTCAACAAAGGATATTAATTTCTATTCAGTGAAAGAAACAAATACTATTTTTTAGGTGCGTGATTGTTTTATCCTTCTTACCACGCAACATATGCACACACGCATTTATATATATATATATATATATATATATATATATATATATATATATATATATATGTATATTTATATTTATATATATATATATGTATTTATATATGTGTATATATATCTTTACTGCTGTAAGAACTAGCGATATTACTACGTAAATCGAAATTCATCTGTTTCTGCATTTACAATGAATAGATTTCTAGGACCCTCAGTTGCTTACCATGGCCTGATTTCAGGAAATACAAAGCAATACCAGTTTCACGATGGTTATCCGGGAGTAGGAATCAAATTAACACTTCCTCTCAAGTTATGATGTTCTTATAATATAGTTGTCATGTTAATATCAAAAACCTCAGAACCTTTGGTATCAAGAAAGTACCAATACATACAGTACTTGTCATAAATATTTGAACTAACAAAGATTTTCTCACTTAAGTTGGTTTTGGGAGTAGAGAACTTAAACTTGACGCAAGAACAACATTTTATTGTAATCAACATCAGGCGTACATTCGATACTGTTTAGAGTTCTGACGGCTGAATATTTTTAAAATCTTGTTTAATAGAATCAAATCGTTATATCAAGAAAAAATTGTACGTTTCTTAAATATTGTTCAGAATCGATCAAGGAGATTGAGAAGGCATACCAAATCAGTAAGTTAATTTGGATCCACCCCGGCTCAAATTCTCAATGGCCTCTCTGATCATGGGTTCTAAATACATATTTTGTACTTTTTGATTTTGTACAGTGCCAAATGGAAAATATTGCTCGTAAATATTTGAACAAGCTGTGATTTTTATCTGCTTTCAACAATACTTCCACAAAAATACCATAAACAAATTTTGCTGTGCCGGGGCCGAACTCCCTTGTTTCATTGAAATCTAAGACGTAAACGAAACAGAATTCATCATTCCATACAAAACTATGTTGTGGGACATATAAGAAAACATGAAAAGTTAAACATCTATGAAATATGAAAAGTGAAATATCTATGAAACAGGAACAATGAAACATCTATTCGTATAAAATGTATAAAACATGAAATCTCAATAGACTCAGTGCTCCTTAGTTGTGGGTTTAGAATATTCCAAACAGATTATTTGCGATGGTGAAACAGATGCAGCTCATTGTATGAAGTCGGTAAGTACTACTTGTTAGCTATTCATTCATCCTTTCTTTTGCTCAACTTTGATGGTCATTTCAAAACCAGGATGTCCAACACTATTTGGCCGTAACAGTGTTATCTTTCAACTGAATCAGCAACCTTCTTGTTTACCAACCAATTTCTGACCATCCTGTCCACAAGGTCCACTCCTCTCAATTTATATTCAAATCATGGCGTTATTGTGCAAGCACCATGTTATTATGGCATGGCATGACATATGCTAGCTGACCATCAATGCAGAATCCCATTGGGTGACTAGAAAAGGGAGCCTCCTCACGTAATGGCCAGAGCAACATTATATGCATATTTCTACTACACAATGGGAAATCAATTTCGACATTGAAAATGGTTTCATGCATAAGTATACCTTAAATAAAACGCATTGCAAAAACTTCTCCGAATACCACGATGTCATGGAATGTCTTTGTCTTTCCTTATAAAAACTAAGAGTGGGATTGTTCCTCGCTACATTTGCTCCTCGCTCCTGACAACATTTCCCTGGGGCATATCCCTTGTCACATTTCATCAGGAGTAATATCACGCTCTCCATTTTCCCCCTCAAACATGTTACCCGCCAACGACTTTTTTCTGGTCAAACGGTTCACAAAAGGCAGCGTAATCACAGCTGTACACTGCAACTGGGAAAATTGTAGTGGAAATTCTCTCCTTAAAGCCTTGATGCCGTCACATTCCATTTTCCTGCTGCTAAATATAGTTGAAACGAGTCAAAAGGATTTAATGCATAACAATTCATTGAATGGGGGAAATAGAAACAGTCTTTTCCAAGTTTCCTGTCTTATTGGACAACGTAAAATGGTCGTTCAGTTCAAGAAGTAAAAGATAAAGATATCATTTTACTTTTGACGACATGTTACTTGAACACATTTTTCTTGTATTGACTTAATTAAACATCTTATTATCTGTTCTTGGTTCTTGTTACAGCTGACTAAGGAATTATTTCCTTGAAGGCAATTCTTTGAGAACCAGAATAATGATGTAATTTAGAGTTATCTTCATGGAATATTCATCACTTTCTTGTGACCTTTTCTTGTCTTGACGAACGCTTTTTGTCGATTACTAGACTAATTGGGAGCAGGACCAATTCGAATAAATCGTTTGATTCTTAGGACAAAGTTCATATCAAAGGTAACCTTCTAATCTCATCATGTATACAGTATTACCTCTACTGGGCTGAAACCAGCCTCGGGTACATTTATTCACTTGTACCATGATCTTTTCCCTTCCTAATTGTTATGAAGTATTCA
Organism: Thysanoteuthis rhombus; assembly: GCA_963457665.1. Taxonomy (NCBI): domain Eukaryota; kingdom Metazoa; phylum Mollusca; class Cephalopoda; order Oegopsida; family Thysanoteuthidae; genus Thysanoteuthis; species Thysanoteuthis major. The sequence goes on along the minus strand of OY735236.1, from coordinate 15,110,863 downwards.
CTTTTCGTTGTCAGTCACAGTTTTTTTTCTTAAAGTTGTTCACTGAAAGACAGGCCATCGTGTATGTTGAAGCCATTCATCAAAGTAACAAGTATACCTCAGATAGTGCAAATTGTTTCCAATGCCTGTTTTGGATATATTGTATAATTTTGCTCTACCATTGATTATTCTGAAATAATGTATAGATTTGATCGGTATCAGCATTAACTAAACTGGTAATGTTCAACGAAAAAGTCTGCAGCATTAGATTTTGCAAACCATGTTTGATCGTTGATATACAATTGATATACATTGTCTATAAACGGCAATTCGGTTGGTGATCATTTTGGTGAAGAGTTTGTCGAAGCAATTGAGTAAACTTATTGGCCTGTACATGACAGGGACATTACGATCAAAACATAGAGATGAAGAAAATACACCAACACAACTACGTAGGGCAATATATCTCAATGAAATCTCCAAAAAAGAGAGCTAGGTTTGCAAGCTTGTAGAGAGATTTAAAAGCTAACCAAAAGATTGACCCTCAAACTGAGAATCATGCAACGGGCACAGGAGAGAATAATACTCGATTTCAAATGAAAAGATCATATCACAGCACAGTATATTTGAGAAAAGAAATTATGAGATAACTCAAATAGCGATAGTCTCGTCATGTAACAAGGATGTCAGATAATTGCTGAGTATTACAGTTCATAATGTGGATACCCCGGGGATCATATGGGAAATTGTAATCAAAAGACAAGAAGATGTCGTGGCGACCTAGACAAGTTCATAAAAACCGGCTCCGCCACGCCCATGATAGAGAGGTTTGGCAGACCTTTGGAGAGATTATCTTCAGTGACAGACGCTAAAAGGCTACTGCTGATAATGACAACGATGATATTGATGGCGATAAACGGAACAAATTCTTTTATTTGCATTTGAGAAACTTTTTCCTTTCTTGAGATAAAAAGCATCATATCACAGAAACATTCTCTTCCATTTTAATGATAGAATCAATAAACAAAAATACTTTGATTATGATAATTTTATGTATGCTTTTATCCAGATCGTCACCATACAAACATGATCTTGCCGAATGAATTCAACCAAAACTAAACACCCCTTATTACATTTGGTAACAAAGAAAACGAACGTGTATTCGAAGCAGAATTATTGGTAAGCTCAATCAAAACAGTTCAACTCAATCATTTTATAGTGTACTTTGCTGTTCTTCTTAGTTTGATACATTGTCCCAATTCCGACATTTTTCAAAGCTGTGGATCTGGAAAGCAGCCAAAAGTTGGCTAAATAGCCTCGTTAGCGAATAAATTCCAATCTGATCGCATGTTTGACATTACCATAAATTATAAGTTCAAATAATGTCCAAATAGAACCAAAAATAGCTTCATTGGTAGAGAGACTCACTTGCAAGAGAGGAATTTGATTATATAGAGGTTATGGTAAAAACTGTAAATATATCCGTTGAGGATGCATCCAGACGCCCAGAAACGTAGTTGTTAGCTGAATTTCGTTCTGAAATTATCACCGTATAATGTTCGATCAGTGAGATCATTACTCACCACAGAAATAGGAGCACTTGACAAAGGGGATAAGTTATGTTAAAAAGTAAATATATTTTCTATAAAATAAATATTCCCACATCATTAGGTGAACAACTAGTTGATGTAGCTAAGTACGTATGTCCATGTATTCGAAGGTCGATCAATTATTACGCTATGTTGTGGCTACCAGCTGAATTCTTTTCTGATATTTTAGCTGCATAATGTGTGTATGAGATAAATGTTTACCTGTAAAGTGTGCGCATTTACAAGGAAGGTGATTATATTGAAAAATATTTGTAGTATAAAATTGGTGTACATAAATCGGTCATCATCTATAAACATCGAATAAACACAGTGGCAATTTTTTTTTTAAAGTATCTGATAATTTTATAGTTTCCGAGTGCCTGTCCCATGTTGGAAGATATAAGCTTTTCCAGGACAGCCGAGAGGAATCTCTGAAAGTAGTGTGAAACAGTTTTAACCCCCATCATCTACACAAATACAAAATGAACAAACACCCTCGTCCTTTAGCTATAACCTTTCAAGCAAGCCATATTTTGTTGGATCGCCATTAAACTATAGTCAACCTATTTTATTAGTGACCACATCGCAATGACATGGGAATTTCTATCCACATCTCTACCCAAGAAACACTCGGCCCCTTATTAACCTTCAGGCCCCGATGCACTGCACCGGTCGCACTTCTTACTCAAAAGCGCTGAACTTTTCATTCAAAGGAATTTAATGCGATCTATAAGTATAAGCATAGATTTTGCCGATGCTTTTCTCTTTGATTTCCTTTGAGGATGAATTCAATATATGTAAGTGACACGCAGCTTCCCCTTCTCAGCAATAACTTTTACCGGTAACAGATCATTCTAGCATCGAATTAGAATCCATTTCAGTCTATAAACGAATATTTAATGTTAGCTAAGCTGATTTCAGCTCGACACGTCAATTTCCCCGAACTGCTTGTCATAAGTAGGAATTTACCGACTGACATTTTGGGAAAATGCCAAATATTTATAGACGTTTACTTCTTAAGAGGTCGTTCTGAAAGAAATGGCGTTTTTCTTTACACTGACATTTATACTCGAAACAAACAATATAGTTTCTTTCTTAGGAGGTTGTTTTAGATTTTATTGACGATTTTTCACAATTCGCCGTAATTTTCTAATTCTTTACTCTTTAATGGTCGGTTATTCATCAACAAACAAAATGAACAAAGACGTCCAATATAATTTCCTCTCTATGAATTCTATAGGGAAAAGCTACTGAAATTTCTCGAGTACTTGGCTACAGATCAATTCTTGTTCTACGGTTTGGCGTTGGTTACAGACCTTTATTTTCAGGATCCCCATTTATTAAGCATCTTGCTAACTTTCCAAACAGTGAACAATTTCAAAACCGAGATGAAGAGAGAAGCTTTTCAGGAATTACACGACTCCTAAAACACAGTGCTCTAGTGAATTTTAGTATTTGGTCAAAGTCTGATCAATCACATGATACCTACCTTGATTAACTTGTTTCTCAATATCTTTATTTTGTTGCTATTTTTTCTCAAAACTCCAATTCTTCTACTTTCTGAACAATCTGTTTCCACTTTATGAAAGAATCCTTAAAGTTATGTCGATTTAGATTTAAATAAAAATGAGCAAATGCTGACGAATCACTAGGTACACGCACACATTACATCGGCCTACGTGCAAACACATGCATTTGTATACACACAGAGAAATGTGAATAGGTCAAAAGATCAGGAAATGCAAATGAACTGACACACAGATCGAAAGATGCAAGGGACGACTAGACTGACAGAAAAACCTCGGGAGGCGAATAGAGGGACTGATAGATAGAGGAATGTGGATAGATGGAAACACATAGAAATATAAATTGATAGACAGGGAGATACAAACAGGCAGACCGATTTGGATATGTGTACGGATAGACGGATTGAGATATATACATAGACAGTTCATGATGGTTGAACAGACAGAAAAAATCTAACATGAACAGGCAAATAGAGAGGTATGAACGGTCTGACAAATCAAGGGACTTGAAGAGATAGATGAATCGAAAGATGTGAACAAACAGAAAATCGGAAAATGAACAGACAGATACCGTGAGATGCATGCCGACAGACCGATATATCGGAGAACGAACTGAAATTAGAGGATATAATCGATTGAATCAGGCAAAAAGTAGAGTAAGTTATATGAGATCACCATCATCATCGTCAGTCTTTTATTGTCCGTTGATAGACATAAAACTCACCCAGGATTCGCCAGACAACCGTATCATGGGCATCACAGAGCTAATACTCTCTGAACTTGTCTAGTTTGTCCCTGCGTCTCGTTTTCTGCAAGGGTTGGTTGTGCATGTGATCTCTGGGGATCCATGTTATGAGTTGCGATGTCCATCTGTTGTCTGCCAATCTTGCAACATGACCATTCTATTGCACGTGGCATGCTTATCAGTTTAAGGGTTAGTCTTTTGGTTAGGTTCCGAGTTACAGCTCCATAGGTGATTATCACGAGGATGCATTGCTTGTATAACTTTTTTTTTCAGGATTAATGGGATTCATTTCCTACCAATTTATCTAAACTGCATCGATATACAGGAAGATAGATTTGAAAATGTCAAGGTAAATATGCAAGTCTTCACGAGTGGGAAATAGTTCCAGACTAATAAACAAAGAAGAGCTGTGTGTAAACTAAAACTGATTTTCATCGTGGGGGATTTCAGATATTTCAATGCTATTAAAGAAAACTCCAAATCACAAAATAATTGACTAAAATTGTCTGTTTTCTCTGCCATATTATGAGACAGTTTATGTATGATAAAGTTGCCATGGGGAGTACATATTGTTTACTTCTTTTCTACGGCATAGTTTATGTATTCATTCGTGTCAGTTTGTCAACAAGATATCTCCAAGAATTCTCAACGACATTTTATGAATGGGTAATGGGCTACAGTAAAAGTGACTACATTTGGGGGAATCATGAATATTTCATAGTTATCTCATGTGTATTGTGGCAATATGCCAAAAAAAAAATATATGACATATTCTCAATGGATTTTGATCAAATTTTCTGAAGATGTAGCCTATGGTGTGAGAAAGATTTGATTCTATTTTGGAGCAGATCGAGGAATTATATCCCTACTGGGATATATTTTTCAATTTTTCTCTGGTACATTCATCTATCTATTCATATTTGTTCGTACAATCACTCCCAAAGTTCTCATTGAATTCCAATGACGTTTTGTTGTTGAGTGTTCCAAAACAAAGGAAAGATTATACGAATTCGTGGCAGATCCAAGGATTTCTTAGTTACTATCCTGAATCATAGCAATCTGTTCGTTTGATTGCAATTCGGTTTAAGTATCAATGGCGTTGTCAAATGTATGTGCTGTTTGAGTGCTATTATTTTTGTATCAGAGTAATGTAATTTTAAATCCGAAACTATATTTGAATCAAATTAATTGTAGTTATTCAGGTTATAGAGTGGATTTGTATTGGCTTCGGCGATCATGGGCTTGGGTAGTATGTTGAGTTGGGGCATAATTAGGTAATATTATGCCGTTGGATTGTAATTATATACTTGTTATGAGTTGTATCTACGGGTTTTATTGCGGTAATTTAAAATTATCCTACTTTGTAGACGCCATGATGGTTAATATTTGAGCAGTATATATTGACTTTCTTATAGTGTATAGTGTTAATAGTTGTACCTAGTGTTTGGTATTGAATAGATTAAATCAATGGTATTAGTTTAAGTGTTGTTTTGTGGTTGCTTTATTATTATTATTATTAGTAGTAGTAGTAGTAGTAGTAGTAGTAGTAGTAGTAGTAGTAGTACATGTTAATTGTTCATATCATGTCATTTTTTTCTAATTGAATGCCGTGTTCATCAGGTTCTGGTTCAAATTTTCCCTCAAAAAACAAAACACGGAGAAATACATTATATCGATTTCGTTTTGGAGAACTTTGGTTTTCTCTGATCTGAATCCCAGGACGGATCAATCCATTCCTCTGGGGATATGCATTGGACGTACATTGAAACATGATATCGGTTTTCTCCTTATTTCCCTTGTCTTTAACAACATTCTGCCCCAACAAAATCTATCTTTAAAGCCAAATTTTACCATATTAAGAAATTGAGCTCACTAACTGATGATGTGGGATAAATTAAATCTAGAGAGATAGTACATAAATGTGCCCTCATGGGAACACACTGGATTTGCTGGTTAATTATTCTAATATATATATATATATATATATATATATATATATATATATATATATATATATATATATATAGATAGATAGATAGATATATAGATATATAGATATAGATATAACACTGCCGCTAATAATCATTTTGTCTGATCATAATTTTTTAATTACATATATATGAGAGTTTATGAATATTTCCAAAGCCCTTTTTACCAAGGATTTCCCTATTTTGTATCCCTCTACTCCCTCACCTCTCCGAACATTTTCACAGTTTTATATACATTTGCCAAAATTGAGGATCATACATCGATAAAACTATGTTGATTTTAATAAAGGCTCTATCTAATTGTTAGTGGAAGATTGAGGAAGTATAATCTATTTTTTATGGGTTCAAAGATACACGTTAGTTTCTTCAATATATGTTTAAGATTGTGAAATGGTTCAAATTGATTTTCGCAGCAAATTCATGAATACAAGGTGTAACTAACGCTTGCACAATGAAGATTATATTCATGTGTTTTGAGATATAGTCTGTGTTTAGATTTAATCCTTTACAACACTGAAAATGGTAATGGAAGCAATGGATGCACTCGAAAAACAGTTTCAGCAATCTCTTCGTATAAATTCCTAAAACCAAAACAAATATTTTTTCTCAAAAAGTACATCCTGCGCAGAAACGTGTTACTTTTCTTGCATACCTTTCTAAGTCTGTAACACCTGAGTATTTATGGCAGAAGGATTCTGGCAATAAAAACATTAATAATCACTAAAGTTTGATCAATATCCATCAATTCATCAACTGCTTTTGCTATTGCATTGGTCCGTAGGAACATATTACCACTTTGATCCAGTCATTTTTTCTCAATGTACCCATTATTAAATTCAAATGTACCCTGGGTCCACATGTATTCCGAGTTTGGAACCCGAACCATATATATATCATTACATGAATAAGAGGTGTTTTCTTCCTCTTTGCATCCGCGTCTCATGCACTTAAGTATAGAAACTATTATTAAATATAAATAATTTGTGAATTCTCTACACTTGTATTCATTTGATAATATGTTCAAACCTATTGACACGAATACCCAAATATGAATATCCTCTGTCTCACTTATTTACATGTTATATATTTAGATAATGATATGCGTAGGCACACACACGTACACAGATGAATAACGAAGCATCAACTTGAAAGCAAATAAAAGGGAACGTATTTTTCCTAATGGAATGTCTTAATTACAATAATTCTTTTCTCGGTAATGTCCATTGTCTCCATAGAAATTAATACAAGAGGTTTTAACCATCAAACCAATAGCTGAATGGAAAATATCTCTTTTCAAAGAATAACCAATCAAGTAAAAACCAAATATTCATCTATACGATTCGTTGCCTAATGCAATCAGGATATAGGTTGAGGATTATATATAAAAAAGATGAAATTACAAAGCTACAGGGTTTGTCTTTTTCAGTTGTGTTGGGAAATATGAGATTAGAAACCGAGCATTTGTCTGTACTTGAGAAAAACATTAGTTATGCAGTAGAAGAACAGATTATGTGAAAATAGATACCAACATGGATAGTTAGACGAAGTATACATTTATATATATATATATAGAGAGAGAGAGACAGACAGACAGACAGACAGACAGACAGACGGACAGACAGACGGACAGAGATGGAGAGAGAGATGAGCTAAGAGACATATATGGATAGATAGAAAAAAATTTAGATAAATAGGTGAATATAAAATTCTGTACTATGCATAGATAGGTTTATTGGAATAAATTGCAGAATGAATGTAGGGAGGCACTCACGCACGATCAACATACCTTGATATATATATATATATATATATATATATATATATATATATATATATATATACATATATATATATATATGTGTGTGTGTGTGTGTGTCTGTGTTTCTGTGTGTGTGTGTGCGTATATATATATATATATATACATGCAAAACAAGTTCTGACATATTGTTCTTCGGAGAGATACGTATTTTTAAACAGATGTAAATAGATAATGCGATGAGGAAACAAAATATTCATTTATACACCCACACAAAAGACGTAAAAAAAATCGTACAGCAAACTAAAATACATTCACATTTCTACGAATGCAGATATACACACATATTGAGGTAGACAGATGCCTCAGCTTACAAAGAATGTGTCTTCATTATTGGGAAAAAATTAAAATTACAGAACTGAAAATGAATCTCCATTAAAATGTTTTTTTTCTTCTTTTAATCTTCAAATCGATACATTTAAGATATTTAAGTTCACCAGTGCAGATGTAATGCCGAGTTCATAGATTCTAAAAAGCCATTTAGGATGTGTTGCTTCCTGATAATACACGAAATATCTAATCTGGATTGGAAGCTTTTCCTTGTTTTCTTTCTTAATATTTCTTCTTTTTTTTTTTCATGTTCTTTGAGAAGGATTCTGTCGTTTTAAATGCATTCTAGTCAGAAAGATCTTTATTTTGTAAAGTACAGTGTTTTCTAAAGGACACAGCGTATATCCCGATTTGAAAGAACAGACTTTTCTATGGTAACAGGTTCAGTTATCTAACATATACACACGCACACACACATCCCATTGTAGACAATTTTATTATAGATATTGTTATTTGCAGAGTTCAACGCAGTTTGGCTCAAGGTCAGAATCAAGGGAATTCCAAACTTATTACAGTAACATGATTTATTTCCTAACTACTTGATATTCCGGAAATAAGCTTAACAGATGCAATCAAAAAGAAATATACACGCACACCAAGTATATATATATATATATATATATATATATATATATATATATATATATATATATATATATATATATATGTATATATATATATATTGTTTCTTCCTAAGTTGTCAAAGCAACTGTATCCAGTTTTGGTTGTATTTTTGTTTGGGATTTTATGAAATTTGGCATTTTATGGGAAGTGCTATTTAACTTTTATATTGTTTTGTGTTGTTGAATCAAATCTTGTTTCTAATTCTATTTTTTATCTTCTTTGTTTTGTTTGATTTTGTTCTTGCTTGTTGTTTGTATGATTCTTCTTTGTAATTCCTGTATCTGATTTTTTCTAACCTTTTTTAGGTTGGTTGATTCTTTCTACGAAACACGTCCTTATTAGACAAGTTTTGCGTTGATTTTGTGTTTATAGAATTGAGATTTTGACTCATGTACAAGTGGATGATCTGAGTTTTGGTTTACATCTATTGTTGTAAGGTTTAATGTGACGTGTAATAAATCATCCGTTTGACATTGGCTCATATTTCCATCTCAAACCCTATTTATTTACATTTTTTTATAATTAATATTTGATTTTATCACATTTATGGCCATTACAGTCTCCTCGTCGCCATGGTATAATCCAATGTCTCCTACTCCAATGGAGGTGGTTAGTTTATATAAAGTGTACCATCCAATTAGTTCAATGCACCTATCACCACGACAAAGTTCAAATCATTACTTTTCTTGATTCATTGTTCTTCATTGTTAAACAGTAATTTTTTTTAATGTCTGATGATTCGTATATTTGCTTTATTAATGTCTCTGCATGTTTTTACCGTATATGTGGAGAGAAGGAGATAGAAAGAGGGACAGAAAAAGACTGACAGAAAAAGAGAAACTTTTTTCTTATCAAATCATCTCACGGAAATTCATACATTTCTTAATTTCGTAATTGTCTGCGTTGAAAGAAATAGATGGTGCAGATACAGAATATGAGTGAACAAAATGTTCAGAGGTAGGCCACTACGTCTACCTCAAACAATAAATCTTTTTGGAACCCTCAAAAGAAGAAGAAATCAAGTGAAAAGTCACCCAAGGATGGCAAGCCTTCGATAGAGCAAGCGCAACTTTCAAAAACCTGACGATCCCAATGATCCCCAAAAAAGAGTATACCACCAATGCATCCTTCCAATAGTCACTTATGGAGCTGAAACATGGAACCTAACCAAGGAACAGACCCGTAATCTGACAGTCATGCAGTGTGTGCATGAGAGAATCATCTTAAACTTCACAAGACAAGAAAAGAAACATCATAGAATCTATGAGAAAACTTAAATGGCAATCGACAGATCATGGTGCAAGAACGACTGACAACCGATACACATCATGACTCACCACATGGATCCTAAGAGATTACATGCAAAACTGAGGCCGACAGAATACAAGACGAAGAGATGAAGTAAACAAATACAGAGAATACCGGCTCTGCAACACTCATGATAGAGAAATGTGGTGGATCTTGAGGAAGATATTTGTTCAACATCCGTCAACATGATCATGATCACTACCAAAATACAATATAACGGTTAAACAATGGGAACACACTTCCAAGGTTTAATGGTTGAATATTCCAATTATATATATATATATGCTCTATTTGTCGCTTTCAATGTGGACTTATGTCATTAAAGATAGATATGTGATCCGATAGAATGATTATATATATATATATATATATATATATATATATATATATATGTATGTATGTATTTATATATATATATATATATATATATATACATATATATATATATGTATTTATATATATATATACATATATATATATATATTTATATATATATATATACATATGTATATATATATATATGTATATATATATACATATGTATATATATATATATATATATATATGTATATATATATATAAATACATATATTTATATATATATATATATATATATATATATATATATATATATACATATGTATATATATATATATATGTATATATATATATAAATACATATATTTATATATATGTATATATATATATATATATATATATATATATATAAATACATACATATATATATATATATATATTTATACATATGTAACTCATAATCATTCTATCGGATCACATATCTATCTTTAATGACATAAGTCCACATTGAAAGCGACAAATAGAGCACATATATACCGTGAATGGACAAGGTGAGATTTAGAGGTTAAAACAGATATTTGGGCCTATTTCCGGTCACTGTTTAGGTCAATGGTAAGAGTAATCCTACATTGAAGCAGCAACCCTATCGATAGCAGGTTGCATCCTGCAGCAGCCTCATTTTCTTTGATTGCTTATTCTATTTACTTTCCCTAGCCTAAATGGTATATTCCCTGTGTGATAACTAGAGATCATTTCAATATGATATAATGCAACCCATAATCAATCCTGCCCGATCCTATATCCATTTCTCTAATAGAATAACTTTCCACGTTGAAAGAATCTGATATCGAAGTCATTGGTTGGGAATGAACAAAAATAATAATTTGGACACTTATTAAAGCCTTTCGATATATATATATATATATATATATATATATATATATATATATATATATATATATATATATATATCCTCACCCTTCCTTTCAGATAAAATGTTAACTTTCATTAAACGTTAACTTCTATTTCAACGCAATATTAGTGATTATAATAGTTACAAATTCTTCTAATAACAAATACCAAGAAAAGGAAAAAAACTGAAATTTGATTTACGTACATGGCCTGTTTGAAATGTTTCCAACCATTCATAACAATCGAAAAAATAGCCTACGTAGCACAATGGCACTGTTGTCGTCTTCAAAGTACCCCCTGTGGCTCCACTGCGTTTTTACCGGCTTTCTCTATCCTTTTAAAAAAAAGAGTGTGCAAATTTTTTCTCAGGATCGCCATCGCCTACCTCCTAGCGTACCCTTTGATCTCATCCAAATTGGAAATCACATCCGTTTTCTTCCAAAAGAGAGTCACGTGTAGGTAAATCTCAACGGGGGGCTAATCGGCTTGGGTTATGAGATGCTTTCCAAAAGAAAAACTTGCTCGAGACGTGAAGGATAATAACACCCTTGTTATAATGAATACAAAGGTTACATTGGACACAAGCCCACTTCTATTAAAGTGAAGCAACCGGTTCTCGAGGCATCAAAAATGACTGAAAACTTCTAGACATTGAAGACCTCGATCAGAGTCGAATCAATGCGGTAAGTCTTACATTAGCAATAAAATAAAACAGAAATTACCGCGGCATAGTTATTGTAAAAGCGAAAATAACTGTTTGTCCTCTTCATTCTATCCATGAACTTTGCTGAATGAATGCCTCGGCTCCTGATGTGAAATTTGTACAGTCACTGAGCCGTTAATTTGAACTGACAAATTCATTAAATGTCAAAGTGCAATAATTAATGAATTTGTTCAAACAATATTTGATATCATTATATTTGATTTATCATCCATTATAATAAAGAGAGGTTGAAGTTTGAAAAGATGATCTCAAGCATTATTTGACCAAATAAATGATGATAAATCTATGACGTTTTAAATCAAACTTCTGTTGATCAGCAATTATTTAGTGCTAGTCCACATTTTCTCAGCAAGGTCAGTTCGGATATTTGTTTCCTGTTTTAAAAAATATGCTTTAAAATATCTACAGCACTATACTTTAGTACCATACAATTTAGAATGACCCTGTGGTAGAGTACCTACCTCCGGTTTGGAGAACGTGGTACAAATCAAGATTTAAAGATTATAATTAATGCTTCTCTGTTGAGTGTTCAGCATTAGGACTAGGGTTGAGAAGCCTTTCGCTGAAGCTAGGAGGTTACGGCAGAATCACGTTAGATACGTTGATTTTGTGAGAGCACCGTCGTTGAGTAAGACTTATCAGTATCTAGATAGGTAACTACAGCGATTTACCAGATATCAATAGCAGAATGGAGAATAGAATGAAGCTCAGGCAGGCGTGACAATAACAATTGTCTG
>OY735236.1:14950767-15093267 GCA_963457665.1 Thysanoteuthis rhombus | reverse complement strand
ACAGATTTCAGGAATATCATGAAAATCATTTGAAAAATCAATTAGCAGTGCATTGATAGCAAGAATGTCAGAAAACCGATAGAGATTACAACCCATACGCTGAATCCCAACGGATTATATAGGAAATTGTACCCTTCAAAGTATGAAACGGTGTGACGGAATCGACAAGTTCAGAAAGTATTGGCTCAACGACAGACCATGATAGAGAGCTATGGCAAACTTTGGCGATGGTCTCAGTCAAACAATGGAGGCTAAAAAGGTAATTCTGATAATGATGATGATATAATTGCTCTGTCAACACAATCATGCGTAATTTAGTTGATTACTCCCAATGCCATCTAAGGGCCAACAAGGGATTTTTGGCTGATGCATACTTATGATGATAAAAAATAAATGAATATCTGAGAATGAAAATGAAATGTGAGCGAAGAAAAAACGTTGAAAGAAAAAATAATTGTTCATCCAATCCTCGCATCTTCAAAGGCTTTGAATTGACTATTTCTGTTGCATTTTCCCTCTCAGATTACACGTTTTGGTTTGATTTTTGGTACTAATAAACAGTAAAGAATCATTCTCAGTTAGGGAAAGAGGAATAACTTTACTCAGTTAATAGGAAAATGAGATGTGAGTAACCGAACGATTCATGACACGGAAAATAGGACGCAAAGGCTGAGTTCAATCCCTGACTGAGACAATTTGCGTTCACTTTGCAGTAATGCTCTTTGAAAAATGTATTAATCTTTTCCCCACAACTAATACGTCGTCCTGTCTCAACTCTCTTTTTTGGGAGAGGAGTGCTTTCAATGGACCTTGCAAGCCAGAAGTGGTTTTATGTTAGCTTGCTGAAGTGAAACGAAAGAAAGTGCAAGCGGTAGATTAGATAGTATTACCACCATGGTTCCCAATCCACCCTAAGTTGAAGTGGAAGATGAAAATTTGAAAAAAAAAATATCAGGGAAATCCAAAACTTAATTTTGATGCACAGAACTGAAAAATCAAAGTCGAATGTTGAAAAATATTGTGGCGTCGTGTAAGAAAATTATCTCTTCAGAATATTATAAAACCGTATGATAATTCTCTCACGTTTGTCATTTGCTTTTTTTATGAAAATCAAAAAAAAAATGCGATAGACATTTATTAAAACACATGACATTTGATACTCATTGTTAATTTCTTTTTTTTATTTTCATTCTGTAATCTGTTTAACTCCACCGGAAAGATATGTTAGTAACATCAATTCTTTATATTTCACTATTTAAATAACGACCAATATAACCGAATTATGGAACAACCGTGGCCATCAAAGATGGCGAAAGGGTTCTATCATTTTTATATATGAATGTGTTTGTGTGTTTGCTTAGCCATAAGGTTTAGTCTACCGATTGGCATCAGCATTCCATTAGATCTTATCAGAAATGAGGTTTTGCAGCTTCATTCTAACGGATTCAATAATTTGTTCCTGCGCTTCTGGCCATACGGTCTTCTCTACAGGCTTTAAAAATTAGCATTGGTACTCCAACGAGCCTCTCCGATAAATGGTCTTCTTGATTCTTGGAATAGAAAACTCTTTTCTCATTTTTGGGGCCATATTTTGGGGGTTTATAAATAATATATAAATTCTCCAAAATCTATATGTATTATGTTTTTTTCTCCTCTGTTTTATATGTTTCCTAGTATTAAAAAACCTGAATTTATTCAGACAATTTTTTTCGATGGAATTGTTTTACAAGAATTCAAACTTTGACACTACGGTTGCTCAATTATTGCCAGTGATGTTCTCTGAATCTCCTCTTTTCTTTATTTTGATGTACACTGTTACAAATAGAGTAGAACCGTGTTTTCATATATTGCATTCGAACTATTTTATTTAACGCTGAAGCAGTTTCGTACCTGTTTCATTTCTCAAACGTTTCATCCCATTGAAAAACAACATTGCTGACACAACACAAGGGAATTGATACTTGAATTAGGCTAGCTTGCGATGCAATCAATTCCACTGCTAAATACTGATGCCTCTGAGTACAATGTTAACACAAAACTGAAATTGTAGGATGAACTACACGTGCCCATAAATCATTGTGTCGTAAGGGTTACATCATTTACAGATGGACTGTGTATTCACTTTGACAAGAAAAGATTAATCTACTCAATTTTCAGGAAAATCCAAAACTTAATTCCCGTGTGAAGAGCTGGAAAATTAGAGTTAAATAAGGGAAAATACTGTTGCAACTAAAAAAAAGTTATCCATAAACGATTAAAATGAGACATGGTTGAGGGGACGAGAAGGCTTGATTTGCCCGAAAATGTACACAGTTTTGCTTGAATTACACTAATTCACCCTTTAATAGAAATGTCATTGTGATGAATATGCATTCAAATACACGATACGTCAAATTATTCTATTCATTTGATTCCCCCCTTTTTTTATGAATTTCATCTTTTATGATTCGATTTATGCATTCGTTTACTTTTTAAAAATATTTTTTTTAAATAGAAAAAAAACAGCGACAAAAATCAGAAAAAAATAGCAAAAACAAATTCTGATTAAATTCGATCAATTTTTCCTCTCAAATAGATTCATTTCTACTTTTTGTCACATATTTTCAACTGTAAGAATTTTTTTGTTGAGGACTAGATACGTATTTCTTAAAGTATCCCCGGCGTTTCTCAGGATTAGGAGTAGCTAGTAGAATCTTTGAGCCATCATCAATTAAGGCGTCTTAAATATCCTCCTTCAAAGAACAACAGCATTTTCGCTAGCATTCGACACGGATGATTGGTGATATTTCAATAAAAGAGAAAAATCACCATCAGAAACATGTTTTCATTGTTTATAATTAGCTTAGATTTCGTGAAGCCTCACAATGTTACAAGGATATTGCGTAATATACACTGTTTCTTGTACGATCACTGGAGTTAGGCGATGTCAAACCTAGTCATTACCTTGATGGATGACCCACTGGGTTTACCAGTTGCTGCATCCAGTTAGCAAAGGTATCCTTTGCAACCATGTCAATCTCAAAACCAAGCTCTTCTTTTCCTTGGAAGCTTTTACAATGGTAGAGAGGAGAAAACAGAACTTGGACACATCACTTCCTCCATACGAAGCACCCAGGCACAACAAATCAAACTTTGAAGGTGCTAAGATAGTCTACCAAGACGAAAAGAGCCATACATGTGATGTGGGATAATTGGAAATATTGATTTTGTATTGATCTGGAGCTGGTTGCAAGAAAGTTGGTCTTATTATGAAACACTTTTCTATCCTCTACGTGTGTTACCGGGGAGTTGTTGCCATTCTTTTGAGAGCAAGTGAAGAGCAGTTCCATGTTATTTGTTGAATAGGTGGAGGTATTCTAAGGAATAGATTTCATTCATCATGAAAAAGAACAATATTAGATTCTTATCCTTGTTGGTTTTTCTTTATATGTAAATCAAAAGATTCAATTTTATTGGTTGGTACTCGTCTCAGATCTTTGTATGTATGTATTGTTGTTCTCTGCTCGTTTCAGGGTTTAGTAAACACGGGTGATTGTTAGTAAGAACCACTTCCAGCTTGCCAGGCCTCGGGTATTTCCTAATGGTCACCTGTCTGGGTACTGACCAGGTTCCACGTTACTTATTTTCAGTTATCCTACGAGAACTGATAGATCAAAAGTGATTTGGCTAAAAACCCAAAACCTTGAAGAGAGGTTTCTCAATCCTTCTTCTTGTTCTCACTGAAGAAGCAATAGAATGCATTTTAAAGTCTTTGGTATGCCGATACTGGTTTTCATGATAAAACAATCCCATATCTGTACACTCATGGATTATATTTGATTTCCAAATTGACAACAGGTACTGCCAACATATTATTTTCAATTGTCTTATATTGCAACTTTACTCGGGACGTCACTTGAGGCAATGAGTAAACAGTGCAGATCGGAAATAAGAAATAAGCTTTCATTGAAACTTGTGTCTGTACTTTCTCTATGCCAGAGGGTAGCCAGGTTAACGTCTTGCTGCTCTTACTAACTGAGCAACGAGAACTAGTTTCCTAGCGAGTCAAAATCAAACCTAGAAACTCACCATCTCGGTGTCTATCAGCCAATGTCAGTGGTAGTTTCGCTAAAGCAATTGTAAGTCTTTATTAAAAGCATTAATTTGGGGAATTTACACATTTTCATTATTTTATATAACGCTTTTTGTTCACGCTCATCAAGCATTTCATCTAAGGCTTGTTATAGAAAATCAATCATTATTTAGAATATTTAATGGCCTACACTTTGATAACGCTAATGTATAATCCATGCAATCTCGATGCATAATCTATTGATAAAGTAATGGACGTACATTTTGCTTTTCCTTGTGTTGAATAGAAAAAAATAACATATCCATCCAAATTAAGCAATAATCACTTTGTTTGATTCTTTGATTATGAAGAAGAAGTGATTCAGTCTTTATAATCTTTCTGTAAGTTACAGAAAAGATTGTAATTATGCTAAGTTGAGAGAGAGTGTCGGATCATCTTTCACGGCTCTCCACAACGATTTGTCGAACGTTGTATAAACCTATTCTCTATTTTCCAAGCCAAACCCACGCGACGGTTGGGTTGTTGGACAATACCACGGAGGTAAATATCATCTTACGCTAAAAACGAAACTCTTAAATCATCCGAAGAAGTGTAACAAATGCTTCCCATTGCCAAAGAATGATATGGAACAGCGCAAAAAAAGGGTGTTCAGCTCCTTGATGTATCTTTATATACACATCTCAGACCTTTCTGTGCCACCACACTCTTCAGTCACTCAAGCACTGTAATCTCTTCTCTTATATATGTAAAAACTTAATCCCTTAAAATATATAAGCATTAAATAGTCAAAAATAAGACTTGCACAACTATGTCTTGAAGGCTGTGTACCTGGCCAATGCAAACTGGACCCAGATGTATATCCAAGCTGCCCATCATAAAATCCAAGTCTTATGAATTCGTATTCTGCCGTAAGCAGAACTAGTACCAAGTAGCGAATGAACTTTGGATAGAATCATGCCATCAATAAAGCAAACAACGATTGTAATCACCGAAGTGGGAATTATTTTGACAAAAAAATTTTATATGGTTTGTCTGAATGGTATCCAGTCATTTAAATATCTCCAGAACCAATGTTGGTGTAACTCAACAACCCATCAAAATAGACATTGCAAAGTATGGGAATTTTTCAATTGGTATTAAAACGCCACTGAGTAAACTTGTGTACTGCGACCATCACATTCACAATGAAGGATTCCGCTCAGTCTCCACATCGTTCAGAATTTTTTCAGCAATTCATTGCATCCCCCAAGCTTTTCAGCCTGTCACTGTCCGTACCTGGCACATTACGACTTCTGGCTTTTTGTCCGAAAGATAAAAAATTTAGGCCAATATTAAGGAGAACACGACAAGACAGCTGCTGATGATCGTGGATGAGGACATTGCAGATTTTTTCTGAAACCTGATAGGGACTCTAGGTTGCACTAATACAGAGAATATATTCAAGGGGACTATGGTCTATAATCATAAGAAGCTTATTTTCTTTTTATTAATATGACATGTATTATTAATTTTCAGATAATTTCTGGGGATACATTATACCGAAGAGTGGCCAAGACAAAATCAGGGAAGTTTAAAAGTGAAAAAAGTGTTTCCAAAATTATATAGCAAAAAAAAGTAAAGGATAATGAAAAATATGTAGTTATAAACATGGCCGAATAAGTTTTTGTGCAAAAGTTATATTTGCTTAGGACCCAATATATTCAAGTCCCCTACCCCTACGCTAAAAATGTTTACAAGTTATTAATTCCTGTTCAGTGATTCTGTACTTGCTCTATCACTATAATACTTTGCTGCCCTCATATTTTATGAACTGTATGTTTTAGGAGGAAAATTTTTGAAAATCATCGAAGTAGTTAAGATAATCAATGAGAATATATATCAATGCAATACATCTGAAATACGAATGGTAGGTATTCGGAAGTCATAGCCACGGCACAAAGATCGGAAAGAAAACAAAGCAATACTATTTCTGAACTGTCGTATATATTTGTCGTATCATTTTACCGTATAGTGAATGAAAAATTATATCACTTAAAAATGAAAAATGTAAGTGTTTTAATACACACTTTTCCTGATATATATATATATATATATATATATATATATATGTATATATATATATATATATATATATATATATATATATATATATATATATATATATATATATATATATATCCCTCCATAGCATATGCTGAGGGCCTTGCACATGCTAACTCTGACCCTGATAAAACATGGAGAAAGTGATGGAAATGAATTCAATTAGGAAAAAAACGAACGAAAAGGGGTAAAAAAAAAAGAGTTATTGCAAATGCACCCGCTGACTCTGAAAGATAAAATTGAAGTGTCAAAACAGAACAAAGGTGGGAGACAAATAAAATAGACAAGGAAAGAGAAGATTAGAAAATAACAAAAGCTCTGTAAGTAATTGTAGATAAAAAAACATTTTCATCGAGGCAATAGACAATTCTTAGGCGAACACTCCAGTTTTCTCTCTGGTTTACTTCCTTTTAATCTAATTGAAAACTTCCAACGTTTTTTTCGTAACTCCAAAAGAAAGAAAAGAATCAACAGAGACTAACCAATCAACAGCGACAGAAACAGCTCAGAATGCTGTAAATGCGTCGGTGAATTCAATAATACAGGGTGGCAAAAAAAAGATATATAATTTATTTTCTCTGTAAACAATGCACCTTTCCACTTGAAATAATGGACAGATAAACATACGAACAAACAGAACTTCAAGTTGAAGGATCCATTGTACTGATGGGGATATCTTTAAAGTGCAGTCGAGCCATAGAAATGGAATGACTTAAATCTCAGGCAGTTAATGCTTTCAAAAATTAACGACTAATAAATGATTTTGAAAAAAGGTGGAAACTTTATCTCATTTGGAATATGGAACTAGTATGGTAATAATGAATCAGTTTGGCAAAGGGGAGGCTGAAAATCAAAGGAAAAGAAAAATTGGCTTCTTTGTCTCATTAAAATATTTTAAGTTTGCAACTCGTGAAACAGACTTATTGACAAGAATCATCAAAACTGATGTTGCCCACTCAATTACCCGCTATATTACCCATCACTTATATTCTAAAGCTATTGGTGTCATTCGCAGTTTATCTTGGCTCACTTGTTCTAATTCCACACTGCTAACCACTTTTCCATTAGCACTTTCCACAAAGACAGAATATTTTAAATCCTCGGCCAACGCAGATTTTTATTCTTTTACTAAACACATGATGCTCCTCTCAGTGACATTGTGACCGTGATTATTGCTTGGGGATACAGCTGAACAGGGATAAATCTTGTGAATTTGCAATCTGCCGTAGGCAGAACTAACGCGACGTGATGGAGTAACAGATGAACTTTGGATAGAATCAATCTAGATTTTGAAAGAGCGAGCAACGAATTCGATCACCGAGGAGCTGAAAAGTAGCTAAATATTATTCATAATACGTTCGAATAAGTACTTCCTTTTTTTGATAGCAGCTACAAACGATTGCCGCTTGACACTTAACATAGACTAATTTAAACACTAAATGGGGTTACAAAATCCACATCAAGTTAAAAATGTTCGTATAGGCAGAATGAACGGAAGCATGCTGCTATAGTTGCCAGATACCTTTGAGGAGTCCTCTCAATAAGTAGCTAAAATAGAACACAATGTAGTCAAAACTGATATATATTTGATTTTCAATTCTACCAACTTAAATTTCATTGGATATTTTTTTGATAAGAAAATATTTTCAAGACGATCCAGTCAATTGAAAAGGAGGTAAAAGTTTGATGTAGACTTATACAGGCTGAATGCGCCAAAGATGGGTTAGATATACCTGCAAAGAGCTAGAATAGCAACCTTGTTGGTCTGCCAGTGGTGACTGTCGGTCGTTGATTCTCAAGTATTTGTTATTCATATAATACAGCTGTCTGTACCATGGATCTCCAGGGTATTATCTGTATTCTTTACTTGTACTTTTGAGTCTCTTTCTACGTAAGGGGGTCGTGGGTCACATTATTTTCTTCGGATTCAACATGTTTGGTATCGTGCATTTCTCAATTTTTTTTGAATTTTAGAAGACTTTTCTCGAGAATCACGTGGTAAGATGAAATGTGGGAAATACGGAATGAATTATTTACCCCGGTTTCATTCATTTTCTTCTTTATTCCCCCTCATACGATTGCAAGTGAAGGTAAGTAAACAATACCCTTACGATTGCAACGACTTAGAGTTTCAAGTACCAGAAGTGGTGTCATTCCATCTTGCAGTAATTCATTTATAGTTGGAGACAGATGGGTGCATTCCTTTTCAAAGCCCGTTAGTTCAAAGTGAACCCTAACCAGAGTTTGAACTCGGTTAACTTAGTCGATTATTTGTGCCGTTAGCCATCCTACACCTCTGCGTGTACTCGAGTTATCACGGAGAGATGAAGACAGCAGTCCAACTAACCTCATCCGCTTTCTTCTACGCCTTTATATTACAATAACAATATACAACAGTCGCCTTTCGGCTGACAAGGTGCTTCAATGGGTTGTAGGCCTCTAACCCCAGATGAGAAGACATGAATGGTGATGGGCCTTACCTTAAATTACTCCTATTTCCATGAGAGAGACCCTCCTACTGAAAATAACAGATACTAAAGAAAAACTAAAGGTAAAGGTAAAGCCAATCGAGGGGCATCTTGAATCATCGAAAGGAATTGTTAGTAGGTTACTCAGGCTGATTAGAGCTAATTTACTCAGTGAGAAATATCTCTGGAAAGGTCAATTGTTTTATTATCGACGGTTAAAACAGCATACCAATAGCAGAGGTACCGTACTGTTCCCCCCAGCTTTGTAATCTTCATGCTATCACCCCTTTCATTTCACTGTTTATAATACATTTTTTTTTATCCTTTACTTTTTTGCCGTATAATTTTAGGACATTTTTTTTTTTACGTTTGAACTCCTTTGATTTTGTATTGGCCACTCTTCAGTACGATGTATCCCCAATAATTATCTGATAATTAATAATACAAGTCATCTCAGGATCGCTATCAGCTACCCAGTTATTTTCTCTTTAATCTTGTTCACGGTCAGAAATCGCCTTTTCAACGGTGGTTTTAGCTGACAAAAGTCAGAATAAGCCAAGAATCGATTGTTTATGAAGTTGACAAATTCGGGTGATCAGACGGAAAATTACTCTCTCAAACATTGTGAATTCAAAAGCTGCACAATATTTGAATCAACTGAGTAAACCTACGGGAGAATGTGTGTCTATGCAAGAGCAGTAATGCTTTCTCTGATAGGTTACCAAATTACTCTAAGGATACACAATATGTTTTCGAGATAACTGGATAGAAATTTCGTAATTCTTTCCCCAAATATTTCGCCCTCTCTTTTGAGTTTTTCCCAGTGGCGTAACTAATTAAAGCCAGAGATTAAGATGCTCAGAGGAGCTCGGCTTCTTCAGAGGAAACACCAACATTTAGTGCGTTTGCGCTATCATTTAATTGGTGGAGAACAACCACAAAGGCTGAAAAATTTGCAATTCATATATGTACATATGTGTCCAATTGTATAACGTTTCAATGGATGTGATAGATGAACTGCTATCTAAAAGCTTTTGAGGGGTCTCACCTCTATCGAAGGATCCAGGAATGTTTTCAAATAGCTCCCACTCTCAGCTATGTCTCTGGGTGTGCCAATCAACCTTTTCTTCTCAGCCTTCCTGCTCTTTGGAAGTATTACTATCATTAAACACTATTCTTCAAATATAAAATGTTTATTCTCTCTCTTTTTTTCTTTTCATCGAAAAATATCAAAAATGG
Source organism: Thysanoteuthis rhombus (assembly GCA_963457665.1). Taxonomy (NCBI): domain Eukaryota; kingdom Metazoa; phylum Mollusca; class Cephalopoda; order Oegopsida; family Thysanoteuthidae; genus Thysanoteuthis; species Thysanoteuthis major. The sequence continues at coordinate 15,083,388 of OY735236.1, read as the reverse complement.
GAAAACAGGTCTGGTTAGTCACTCGATATAGCCTGTCCAATGTTTTTTGGAAGCATGTCATGTTGGGGGTTGATCAATTAAAAATTTGAAAATAGTATGAGCAACCACTTAGTCACTTATCTTGCCTCTTTTTGGGAAGTTATCGCAAAGAAAGGGCACATTAAAAAATAAAGAACACGCATGAATGCTGCCGAAAGGAGACAATTAAGCATAAAATTACGGTTGAGAAAAAGAACTTCCTACTAAAAATTTATTATAACTAGCCAGATGAACTCAAAAATCAAGACACCGATGTTGACAGCTGAGGTGAGAGTCTGAGGTGGAGATTTCAAAAAACAAAAACAAAAAAGTCCTGTTTCAACCTCCAATTGCTCGATTAAATCATTGATCGATTTCTGATCAAACGTTGATTGATCATTTCTTGTTTGACACTTGATCCAATCAATTGATAATTATCAATTACTGGTCAGATTTTATTGGCTGTTTTGAGGCGCACAAAACTGTAAAGCAGTTGAAAGTTAGTTTTTATTCTTTCCTTTTCAATTCCGTTTTTTTTTACTCTATATGATAAGGCGCCCATTAAGATATTTGGAGTAAGAGTAAGCATATGCTTAATAGAATTTCATATACCAATATTTATTGATCTATGCGGCTAAGTGGTAGAGTGCTCACCGCTAGTTCTCTAGGCTGTTGCTCAACCCACCAACGAATTATATTTCAGGCTTTTAAAATGGTACACAGTTCCTCATTGCTAGACGCCAGAAGTAGGAATGTGGAAACACCCGGAACCAAATTATGATAGATTGACAGAGTTAAGCACCGACAAACTTTGTCAGTAACATGATTGGTTACTCTTTGGGAATATGTGTCGCAAGCAGAACAAAACCTCAGCAGGTAAGGGATATGAGTCCTGCTGAATATATCCAGTGTGCACTCAATCCTGTAAGAGACGGTATAAATGAAGAACAACGATACATACACCCAAAATCTGCAGATATTCATATTTTGTACTGTCATGTATATACACTTTGAGTGTTAACAAGTTTATTACTGAACACACGCTCACACACATATTTACACAGGTACATATGGTTATGCATTGCAAGCGTATGAAATTCTGGCCTTTACTGATTACTGACAATGACCTAGTTCGTAAAAAGTGGTAGAAATGCAACCAGAAATAAGATGAAATAAATGACACACAAAAATTATAGATTGTTAACGATCCCCCATTTTAAAGAATGACATTTTGATTCATAGGATATACTTAGGAATTGCATAAATTTTATGTTTATTTGTTATTGTGTAGTGAGGCATGAGGAAGGATCCTTGAGTGGGTCACATAATGATTTTTAGGGTTACATGAATTTGATTATTTTCTGAAGAACATTTATCAAACTGAAGCCTTTTAAATCTCAATGCAAAACTGAATTTTTTCTAGTGCTTATTGTAAAAGGGCCTGGTGTGTTTCACCATTATTTTCTTTTTTTTTTTTTTTCAAATAAATTTAGTTTTTGTTATGTTCAGTTATACCTTTTTAAAATAATCTACTTTCCTAACAAACTCAGTAAAACTTATCATCCCTCATAAATACGTTGAATTTTTTCACATTTTTGTCATTGTTCGTTTGCGGGTCTATTTTCTGTTCTATCACAGTTGTAACAAGCAAAGTTTCATGAAACAGAATTGTCCAATCGAAAGGGGTTGCGAAAAAAATCCTCCAATAAAAGGGGTTACGAATGAAAAAAGTTTAAGAAACACTGATATAGCTTGAGAAATCACTTTTTAATTCAGATAAGGAGACAAAGTTAGGGAAAAGAGGCCTGAATCTCATTATTTTAACTCAATCGATAACAAGGGTCTCTGAATAACTGATAAAATTCTTTTTACATGACTCCTTTAGAACAAGTGGGGTAATTTGATACCAATTGTATGACGAACTTATATTTAGCCATGAAAATCCCTTTGGTAATAATGGAAAATCGAAAATAATTGGTGTTCACTTTTAACCCTTGAATGTGTCGATATACGGACAATCTTCGTCTTGAAATTTTTATGAAAACTTATTCCACAAAGTGGAATACTGCTAGTTTCATTCGTCTTCAATAATAACATAGTCCCAAAGCAGCTGCAAAAGTTACTTGTGAATACTAACATTGATTCAGGCAATGCACAATATCCCAATTAAAAAAGTTTCTCGATTCAAAGATATCTCTTTTCACCTAATTCAGTCGGCATATATGTCCCTTTTCTTTTCACTCCCTCATTCACTCTCTGTCTCTGTCTCTGTCTCTGTCTCTGTCTCTGTCTCTCTCTCTCTCTCTCTCTCTCTCTCTCTCTCTCTCTCTCTCTCTCTCTCTCTCTATCTATCTATCTATCTATCTATCCACATGCACAAGCACCAACGTATATGAAAAAGTATTAATGCGAATCATGGTTGATCTGACTATATGAGAAATGAATAATATTATTGGAAGTTGTGTTTTGAAATGTGATTCCTGACGTTACCTCAATTTTTCTGTACTTCTTCAAGGGACAAATAGTGTGAGGAAATCAGGAGGTAACTGTTTGTAAAATTTGAGTTGTTGGTTGGCAAGATTGAAACAGACTCTCTTTATATGTCTATATACATCATATATACATAACACGTGATAAAAGTCGAAGAAGTAAACAACAATTTCAAAAATTAATACACTATATTTCCTACTCACAAATCAAATTCCATGTATACATAGTTGTCTCCTTATTTCATCGTATCATTTGCCTTTTGGAGAAGTCCAGATTAATGAATGAAACGTCAAGAATGAATTTTTAACAATCTGAAACGAAAGTTCCTGAATTGTCATTCATTTCTCAATGTATGTATGTATGTATGTATGTGTTTATGTATGTATGTATGTATGTATTCTTTACAGTAGGATCGTTAAACTAGTGATTCCGAACATTTCATTTCCTTAATTTCATCAAATTGCTAGTTTCACATTTCGTATACGAAATGATTAATAGGCTTGTGATGCTGGTCATTATTACTGTAATGACTTTGATCATCACTGGTTGTCCCATGATTGTAGCCTCGTATCAAACAATTAAGGTTTGTGAATATTGAGTAAATTCTATTTCAGAATTACCAATCTATATACAGATTAATCAAACACAAGGCTACAGGGGGTTGCATACCCAGTGAGGATTGAATTCATTTTATAAGCAAGGATAACCATTACATGCTTGTTAACCATTACTACGCTGACGATATAAAAGTTTTCAGGAAATTTATGATACGTTCACAAAATACCAGAAATGGAATTCCAGAAAATCTTACTGTAACATAAATACATACGCATGCATACTAAGAATGTTTACTTGGTACATATCAGATTACAATTTGCCAGTTAATAGTTTCTGAAATAATATAGAAGACATTTTTAAAGGCCGAAACTTGACAGTATCAAATGCATTAATAATGACTATTGAGTGAAATCTCATCATCAATCCTTCAACTATGACTGATGCTTAAACAATAAAACGTGTTCAAGTAATGTTCAGTTCCTTCTTCCTTCATGACAACATCTGTAAGAAACGTTTTTATAGTCAAGAAGGGTATTTAACAAAAACATGTTTATTTAAAACAAGATTAATCTATTTTTCATTCGCTGCTGGCTACATCAGAAATTATCGATAAACGTGATATGCGGTGTTCCTTTTAAATTTATTTCTATGTTCATCAATTTATTTTTCTGCGCAGTGATGTTTGTTTGAACTTGTATAGCCTGATGCTGTTTTGATAATTCTCTTCCTTTACATTCTTGTGATCACAAACTGAAAAAAAACATCAGGTTCTTTTTTTGTTTCGTGTGTTTCTGTGCGTTTTAAGCTTTGTAAAATTTCTAGGATATAAAAAGTTTTAGAAAATATAGTTCCACCATAGCTGATAGCCGATTACGTTTGATACAGTATCTGTCAATAGCTCATAGTTCCGTAACATATCACAGGGTCTTCACTCTCCTGTATCGTGTCGTTCAGTAACCATCACGGATGTATCTTTAGCAAGATAGCTTAACTTAGCAAAAACTTTCTCCAAGGATCCTTGATCCTATTTGGAAAAAAAAATTAAAGACGTTGGTGAGACCCGAATTGAATCCACAAGCTATAAAGCATCCAACAAAATTAACTGGAAAATCAAAAGATCAAAATAGATGGTGTTTATGTATAGGATAATATCCAAGTAAATAAAAGCTACTCTCACTCATAAACACACACACACACACACATATATATATATATATATATATATATATATATATATATATATATATATATATATATATACATATATATATATATATATACATATATATATGATTATTAAATTATCAGATAGCTCTATTTTATAAGTATTGAGTACTATATTTTTAAAGAATGAGAATAGCTCAGACCAGCACCCTGACCAAAAAGTAAAGTTTCTATTATCTTGTAAATACAAACTACAATGGAAGGAGGCCCTAAAATATTATCATCCTTGATAATAACTTTAGAAAACTTAAATAACTACTGCAACGTATCATTAGAGTCAAAGACATCCTTGAGGGAAGAGTGATCAACCTTAGTAAATTTAGATTTGCAAGAGATACTTCAAACCTCCTTAATAAAGGCTTCAAATTATGTACCCGTCCACCTACTTCAACAAAGGTATCTTAAATGATGACCTCAACGATTTCTTTAGGAGGATTCAGCTAAGTGCACACTTTGGCGGATCTAACCACGATAGGGACATTTCAGACGAACTCAAAGATCTTAACAAATCTTGCATCCCGAAGAACATAACTAATCAAATATTTGAACAAACAGTTAAGTAATTAACAGGACATTACAATTTACATAAAAAATCACAATAAACCGCTCCAACCACATTATAACCTTACTGTTAGAGAAATATTGAATCTCAACAACCCTTAAAATGATACTGACATCACTAGAGCAGATATAGGAAGAAACTATAAATAAATCGGATGTCGATGAAAACCCCATAGAATCTAAAACTCAACAATTACAAATACAGATTTCTACAAAGAACTTCCTAACGGACAATTTACTAGATACCAAAACACAATAACCCACTCCCAAATAGAGATGCACGACAATAACCTTATTGATGAAATAACATCAAATATACTTAAACATACTTCCACAAAACCTGCTAGGTTCTACCTACTTCCGAAAAATTCACCATTGAAATAACCAATGAAGACCAGCCATTTCCTCCACTGGCTGCAACACTACCAAACTATTGAAATATGTACATCGACACATCCCATCCCTAGCTAGGTATATTAAATCGTATATACAACTGAACTCTTGAACAAAGTCAAGCATATCAAAACAATTTCAGAAAGAGTATTTCTTGTTATTATAGACGTCATATATTTGAATATCAAACGTGAAGAAGGTATTCTAACCCTCAAAGAAGCTCCCAATGATAAAACAACCCTCACACAACACATTCTCAAGCTAAATATTTCACTCTCTCCTCATGGAAAGCTATGGTAACTGTCGCTAACCCTTTCCCATGCCACCTTCTCCATGGGAAAATTACATCTATCAAGAGATTGTCCAAGACTGCATCCCCCATGTTAGATACATAAGTATCTTCTATATATATATATATATATATATGTATGAGTTGAAGCCAAGCCAGAGAAATTCTTTCGACACAAACTATACACACGACTACAAAAAATCCACAGACTCCATAGCCTTGTCAGACACCTAGATGCACATACATTATCGGAACCTTTAGACCACACATTATACTAAGCCTATGAACACCTGCAACTACGTTCACATTAAATTAGCTTAACGAACACCTAAAAAAACTACCATTTTCATTCGTATTTTGATTTGGATATTTGATCTGCAGATAGAAAACATGAGAAATACAACTATAAATGGCTACCACATTTCACTAAACAAGGAAATTCACAAGAAGATATAAATAACTCTCACGCTGCAGATCCGTAACTGTCACGAATGATTGATGAAGGATGGAATGAACTTACATTTAAAACAGAATTCTAAGAAATATTCAAAGCCTACCTGCAGACCTGGAAACATTGAATGTGAGATTAACAGTAACATTATAACAGATAATACATATCACCATCGCTAAAACTGATAGATTCTTCCAACCTTCCAACAATAAAAATAGTCCATACTGCAATTACCTTAAACACCAAAACCTTCACTGCCTTTACCACTAACCAAATTTTGAACATCTACGATGCCATCTACCATAATTCTAAATGCAGGAGCAAAAATGTCCAAGAAATTGCATGTAATAAAGATAGACTGCAATATATATATATATATATATATATATATGACTATTCAACATTAGACTAGATAATTATAGGCACAGGATTTATCACACTGTCATCCCAATCTGCCTCATGTATTTTACACTTTCAAGCCCCAGCCACAATTTTGTTGGAGATGCTAGATTTACTATCATTCGAATAAGTACAAAAAATACAACTGCCGACTCGACTATACTTCTGGAAGTACATGTTGATTAATAAACTTAAAACTCTCCTAGCAGAACACAAAATTTAACAACCTTAAGTACACCAAGAGGTAATCCCATAATCCTCTCATTCATAATCCCTCCATGCTCACCAACTCACAGTATACATACCTGCACCCTATACTCCTAATCTGGCCGATTTATATGCACGTAAACGCCCCTCAATATACATATACTTTTATCTTCCACAGTCCTACTGATATACTCTGGAACCCCACTTGCATGTTAGAAACTTATCTTACCAAATCCATACCGACCTCTTATCTTATGTATACCAAATATTGGGAGCAACACAAAATCACCTAGGCTCTTACCTGCAAGCACTATGGTATGATCCACTCCACTTGTACTATTAAAGCCCTTTGGCTTTTAAAAACATCAGCAACAACCTATTCCAGAACATGTATTCCCATACTGATCCTAGATCAAATATAACCAGGACTGATCTCACCTATATACCACTACTCTTCATAGTATCAGGAATAACATCAACCCTACCACAGGGACACTCCAGAATAATTTCCATTACTTTGAACCTATTATTACAAAACACCCATGGACACATGGACATACTACTAGTACAACTACGGCTTTCCTGTACGACTGGTATCCATCAAGAGGAGTTGTGTATGCACCTATGGGCAATTTGATATATAAACATATATATGCAACGACCCTGCACAACCTTAACAAATACCCAAAGATCTCAACACTGGACCATAACCTAGATTCCTGATATCCATGACTACTGATTCTCAAAGTACCCACCTCCCTCGACCAGTGCAACCAATAAAATTCCCATAACTGCTTCCACTGCTTCCAACAAAAGATCCAACCAAGCCACCACGGATTCCTCCTGACATGAAACATTCTAGATTCACCACCATGGTCTCCCTCAAATCCTCATCTTTTATTTCAATTTTTGGTTTCAAAGTAAAACATCTGATGCTAAATTTGTTTCCTTCCGCTGAGACCTAACTTTCAACGACTAAAAAGTACGCACATGCATATGTATAGCATGCTAATCTATTGATAATGAATTAATTAACAGATAAGGTCCCTGTACACATTCACTCTTGAGTTTGTCTTGCTCCAAATTATTCACAATATATATATATATATATATATATATATATATATATATATATATATATGTTTGCTGCCCACTGATGAAATTTACTGATAAATTTAAATGCATAGTTAGTCACAAAATAGAATCCATCAAATGACCGACTTTTTAGGCAGCATCAGAAACTGAGGAGGGGTGATCAATGTGTAAGTCACTCTTGCCTTTTCTTTAGTAGTGACCCTTTAAGAATTTTTAAAAAATGAGTGTGAACTTGTCCATGCTTGAAAACAACCCTTTTTTAAAAACGCTTTGGAGCTCATAAGCATTAAGAGGCTTCTTGCTTCGTGCCCGTTTGTCAGAAGCGCACTAATGCATATGAGCTCCAAAATATGTTACTACAACATGTAATATGTATTCCTCACACCACTTTCTCCATGATTCACTGTGGTAGACAGATATACTGGTATAAAACCTTCATCCTACCAATGGAGACAGAGTTCTGGATCATCGATAGACAATTCAAAGCGTGATTTTTCACTCGAGATAACATGCTCAAACAGCTGTGTATCATGGTGGCCATAGGGTGATGCTAAATGCTTGCAACCTATCAATTCCAATCCAGTGATTCAACATGTGCTCTATTACTACAGTACAATACTGCCCTGAACTTTAACGAATGACCAGTTGTTCAAGGTTAACGATTCTAACCGATTACCACTAATTGGAGTCATTTTAATAGAGTGCTTAATACGAGCGAAGTATATATGTTATACATATACAATGCATGAATACAAAGTTGTTTGAAACTAAAATCATGGCCAATGCACGGAAATCAAAGGAAAACGTAATAATATCACTAAACTATGAGATATATTTGTCGTTTGTCGCAAGTGAGAAAAATTATAACAAGACTATGAAAGTAAAAAAAAATGTACTTTTTTTCTAAATCTGATGCCCGTTTATAACATATGTAACAGGCCGTTTACTTGTTTGATGTTGCACTGAGTATCAAGTAGCAACGGAAAGTCATTGTCATACATGCTTCCCATTTTACGTATGGAATTAAACGGCTGGCAGTTGACGAAGGCATCTTCCAACTGACTCTTTAGTCCTTCATTACTTATGAATAGGAGCAGCCTATCACCTAACCTGTAGTTTATATTGTTAGCCATTATTATGCATACTGAGGGTAGGAAAGAAAAGAGAAATAAGTCCATCTGAGAGGAAAATTGTTCACTCAAAGTATGTAGTGCCTACTTTGCCAACATGGACGGTCCATACCTAATGTATTTACGATCACACGCATACCCATATATATATATATATATATATATATATATATATATATATATATATATATATATAGGGGGGATGATATAATAATGGATTCGCAACAAAAACACGTTTCTGCTCTGTTTGGGCTTCTCCAGGAAAATGATTTGATTTATTTGGATCCGATTTAGGATGCTATTTAGGAGGGGGGGGGGTTCGGGAGGGGGGGTTTTGTGTGAAGAACTTTCCTCCGAGAGTTCTTTTTTATGTGACTTTTGTTGTTCATGATTAATTCTTTTTTAGTTTTAAGTTGGGTTTACCTTTAAACATATAAGATAATTAAGAAATGGTTATTAGGTTGTTCTTCAAGTGACTTGAAATAATAATAATAATAATAATAATAATAATAATAATAATAATAATAATAATAATAATGGGAATTATAGAAACTACACGAAGAATTTGAAAGAAAGATACAGGATGTGGCAGATGATAGATCATGGACATGGCTGCGAAAAGGAAACCTGAATGGAGAAACATAATTGCTCGTCATGGCATCACAACAAACTATATTGAAACAAAAATCGACGGAACTCAGACAAACAGCAAGCACCATCTTTGTGGTAAAAGGGATTAGACTGTAAATCACATAACTAGTGAATGCAGTCAACAAGCCCAGAGGGAGTATAAACTCGGTCAGAATAAAGTAGTAACATTGAGACACTTAGAACTGAATGAACGAATGGGATTTAACCATGCAGTCAAGTGATGCCAGCACAAACCGGAGTCTGCCCTGGAGAATGGAAACCACTAATTACTTTGGGACTCAGAAATCCAAATTGACCATCCCATCCAAGCAAGAAGCCCGGACGTAGTTAACGTGGACAAGAAAAGGAAAACCTGCCAAATAATAGATAATAAGGTTTTCCCTTCATGTACTTTTTTTATTGCTATGTTTCGTTCAATTGGATTTCACTTATCCATTGTATCTAAAAGTAACCTCGTTAAGACTGCTGTTTTAGGGTTTTAATGTAGTTTTTAACATTGTTGAATATCATTCTGTTCGAGAAATCGTATATTAGCTTTTTTTTAATTTAAGGTTATTCATGATTTTGTTTGGGTGATTAGATTTCGTGGTTAATTCATGTATTTTCAGAATTTTCTTTCCCATTTGGTTCGTGAGTGTTGTCATTCCGATTGGAAGTAACACCTAAAAAGTGTAACCCCTTTATGTTGTCCCTAATTTCAACTTCAAATTCCATTTTTTTCCATTCCTTCCATGATGTCTTTCCAATTCGTTTGCATTTTTGCGTGCCGCTATTTTCTTCTATAAGCAATCATCCTGGTAAATTTTCTATATTTTCACAATTCAATTTCCTATTAAGGTTGTACAAAATATAAAAACTGATAAAGTTTGACTTCTCAACTCAATCAGAATTATCTGATCAAAGCTGTAAACGTCGGTTTTTGGTCAGTTGTCCTTGATTATTAAACAGTACCACTCGTACACTGGGTCTGCTCAATTCTATTACATTTTAGTTAATGTTTGTGTTCATATCAGCGAATATCCATCGCTTCATCGAAGATTCCTTTGGATATTGAAGAGAAGTCCATTATGTCAAGTTTTAAAAATGCACATGTGCTTTTTGCTTGATGTTACTAAACCAAGTGATGGCAACATGTGTATTTACCATTGGTTTAGCTGTAGTTGTTGCTTGATGCAGCAGTTTATGTTTTCTTGTATCTTCTTGCTAATTTCTCTGATCTTGGACTTGGTGCAGTTGATTATTCTAGGAGTCCGATTTGTGGCTCTCCATGAGTATATAAGTGTCTTTTTTCCTGTAATTTTCCTACTTTCTGCTTTATTTGTCAGTTATACTTTGCCCTCGTTATTTATTGTTACTTTTTAGTTGTTCCTCTTCGTGATTTTTTTTTCTGTAATTTTGGCTGATGTTGTAAGGGGTATGTTGTAGGTCTGAGAGTTCATTTCATAAATGTTGTTAGTTATGTTCCCTTCCACAAATACGTTGTTAGATTTCTTATAATGTTCAATTTCCGCTTTCAATTTTCTCTGTTTTGTGCGTTTTGAATCTGATGTTGGTGATGGTTATAAATAGATCCTGCTCAAATCTTTCCAGTAATTTACTATGTGGTAGCCATTTTGGTTTTGAAGCTGAACAGATATTTTACCTCGTTTCGCTTGTTAGGTTTCTTGGTGTAGAGAAAATGTTCAATCTCATATGTCCGATCAGATCTTCTGTTTTCTTCCAATAGCCATATTAAGCAGTGGTGTTTGTTAGGGGTAAAGATGTCTTTGAAGGAGTGTTCGATGTTCAATTTCTCTATTTGAGTTGTTCGTAGAAATAGTATCCGTAGGAGTGCTCTACTCATATTTTAGCTGGAAATTATATTCTAAAGTAGAAATCAGTAAAACAATATCCAGTGTTTGATGGGTCTAGTTTATAAAGTGCTCGATACATTCAATATTCAACATTAACTGATAGCAATCTCACATGTACGGTCAAATAGAAAATATTAAAAGAAACATATTTGACAAAACATTAAAACCCAATGTTGCCTATGCCTAAATGGAAAAATAAAAAATCCTCACCTTCATCAATAGAAAATAGAATAGAAACGAAGGAGTAGCTATAAAATGCTGGCACTGCTCAAAGTTTATATTAAACAACATAATTCAACACCCCATACAATTTTTTTTTCTTCCCATCTTTCTTTTTTTGTTTGCTGTACTGTTCCATTGTTTTCTACTTCATTGTTTGTTGCGCTATCTCTCGCACTCTTTATGATTTCTTCGCTATTCGTTTGCACATACCTTTCTAGGACTGCTTTAGCTCTCTGGACACTGTCTTCTATGCTGATGAGCCCCCTTGCCTCCTTCTTTTCTCTTAACGTTTAGTCTATATGTATCATCTCTAGGGTGTAATGCTTTATGCATTGTCATAAGTTTCCTTGTTCACCTATCCATTGATTGGAGTTCTTCCTTTGTCTATCCTAGGAATAGTCCTGTATATCTAACTACTGACACAGCCCAGGTGTTCATTCCTTTTATTAGATTTCTGCTGTTTTTTGCTGTTTTTATTATTATTATTATCATTATTACTATTATTATTATCATTATTATTATTATTATTATCATTATCATTATTATTTTCATGATCATACCCCAGCCACTTCAAGAACAACCTAATCACCTTCTAAGAATTATCTTAGGTATATAGAAGCAAACCCAATCCAGAATATAAAAAGAAATAAGCGTAAACAGTTTAGGTCATGGAAATGTGAACTTTCACACGGGAGTACAAATAAAAATAAGATAAAGATATTTCCTGAGAGGGAACATATCACAAAACCTAACGGATTAACAACACACTGATAAAGAAAGTGTCAGCAACATCTCTAGGTAAGTGAAAACAAGATAGGAATTTGATCCTCTTATGTGAAATCAAACAAGCAACAAGCAACAACTGAAAATTGAAAAGAAAGATGAAGATAAATATAAATAGAGTTACAGGAAGTTTCTCCACCCATAAAACTGACACATCCCCCAGAAAGGTCCAAAATAAGAATTCAAATAAATCAAGTCATCCGCATAAAGAAGCCAAAATAGGGCAGAAACATAAATGTGATTCGGTAGCGAATCTTCCATTTCATCATATTTAAGCTCTTCTCTCTTGACTTGATCTTTAATGTTGAGTGTATTGAGCATTTATGAAATGAATTCATCATACATCGGATATTTTATTAGTGATTTGTGCTTTGATGTAAATAAATTAGGAGAGAAAGGTCAGTAGAATACATGCAAATAACAGGTAAATCATTACTCAGTATTTGTTTAATGCATTTTGCACATACGTACATCATGTTTACCCGAGTATAGACTGTTCAACATCTGTACATACACAAAAAATTGTAGTATTATGGAAAAACACACATACACGCATGTACATAATCATGCATAACCACCGTACGCACGTTCAAGCAAGCACATACGCACACACACACACACACACACACATACACAGACAAGTATATATTGTCTATGTATAAAAATGAACGAGACCAATATGTGTGATAACTGGTAGGCGCATGTTCATATAAAAATAAGAATTTATTAGTCTGTCTTGCAGCTGATATTGACTTTAGCTAGGACATCGGCCATGATAGATGAACTCCAACGAAACCTATAACATAGGGACCATGCTCCCATCTTCAGCATGCTTCGTAGACCCTTGGTTTGGTGGGTAAGTTTGGACTTCTAAATACATGGGAAACACTCCCAGGTCTTTCTTTGCAAACCCAGCTATATATATATATATATATATATATATATATATATATATATATATATATATATATATATATATATATATATTCTTGGAAGCTTTACAGATCGAAGCACTAAATTTTTCTTCCAGAATTTTGTTTGAATCACTCCAGCCACTAATTTCTCAGTCAGTTAATGCAATTCATGTGATGTTTTTCATTGATTTTTCCTCTATTCCAGAAATACTCTGTTATTATGGTTCAATGTATAGATTCTATTTTGTTTGGATGATCATTTGTTTACCATGTAAAGGTTTCAGGGATTTTAAAAATAAAACAGCGATATTGATATGGCACCTCTGCATTGTTGATCAAACATTTTTCTTACTACATGGCTTATGTCATACAAAGAGTTTGCCATTTAATATGAGGCATCATGTGTATTGTATATTGATATCATTTTTATACTACATACTTTTTTTTTTAACGGGGCTTATTTACGTATTCAAAAACGAATTCAACAATGAGGGATCAGAAACAGACGTGATTTGCTGTTTGTGTCGTCTCTATATATCCTCACCGATGTGAATATAGAATTTGTTGAGTCGTTTTTCATCTAAAACTGCATGTGAAATAACTTATGATATAAACTCTAAGAATAGTTATCGCACAGAAAAAGCTTTTTCGAGTTGATTTATCATCAAAATATTCATCAAAACAATTGGACATTTTTTCACTAACCTTAAAGTCATTTTCTAGGTCGTATGCCATCAAGCTCCCACTATTTTTTAAAAACCTTTCAATTATCAAATCAAGTATCTTAATATACATGGTTGAAACAAAACGAAATCTCTTTCTAGCGGGTAGTAACACTTCTATAGGCTATTCCACTAACAAATGTAGATAATTTGTTACATAGCATTCCATGTTCAATTTCCTACCCAGCCAAACTGGCTACCAGTCAAATGAATGAACCTGAGCCAAATGTTTCCCCCTTTTCTTATTTCCAGTCAATACAATGATTTTTTACACTGACAAAAATTGGATCCATCTCTTTTGGTTACGTAATTCCCCTAACATTAATACAAGTCGATTTCTTTTAATATACACTAATTATTTATTCCATTTATATGCCCTCGATACCATCCTCTCAAATTTTTGTTATCATTTCACTATGATCAAGCTGATGAATTTTAAAGGGTTCAGGATGTCCAACCATTCCTTCATTGAATCGTCCAAAAATCTTACTAATTTCGCCGTCTTGATCGACAATTATTATAATTAAAGAAACAGTTTTCGGTATAAATCTATGGGTTTCTGTGGCTATTTTCAAATATTCTGATAACATAGTTCTGTAAAATATTCAAGTTAGAACTCTGCTTGTCTTAAAGGGTACTAGCACTGCTCCAAACGAAAAGTTATCTCGTTCATCGAACGATTTGTAGATAAACATTCCATCTTCAATTTTAATATCCAAGTCTAGGGACGTTGCTTCCTTTCCTTTGGTTCACATCTTAATCCAAAATCCTCAGAGTATATATTACTACAAGATTTTCTGAATTCTCCTCCATCATTTAGAGAATATCAATAAAACGGGTACAACCTAAAAATGAACGAGTTTGTTCTATATTAGCTCTAATTAGAAATGACATAAATATATATTCGTGTCTGTATGAATAAAAAATGGACAAGCAGGGGGCTGCATCAATTCCCTAACGGACACCTATGATCTGATTAAACATTTCATTTCCTATTATGAAGAAACATTCCCTAAAAGATGACTAGAAATTGCTTTAAGGATGGAGCACGTAAAGAAAATCTTATTTATTTGTTCTACACCGGAAAGCTCTACGGTTTGTAAACCGAACATATTTATTAATTCCTACAGCAAATTTCAAGTCAATTAATTCATATGATTCTCTAATAAGATCTCTGAGATTAGCTTGTTGCGTAAAGAGTACAAAAATCGCTGGTTAAAATAGATTTAGTCCCTTTCTGGATATTCATATTATCTGATCTCTCTATAAGTGACATAGGATTATTTACTACCCCCCCCCCGAAAAAAATTTATATTACTATAGAATTTATTTTCATGATCAACTTGTAGTATTTGATATTATTTTAGAATAAAAACTTAAGAAACAGCTTTGTAAAGCTGTTCAGTTCTACAAACTCAACAGAATAAAGAATTATACATTTTAGGTATCCAATACATAATTTGTTACTCAAGATTTTTTTTTTCATTTATTCAAAGTCCAAGCTTTTAACGAATTATGATGTTATTGAATATATTGTCTAGTTCGCAAGTGAATACTTTATACGTGGATGATGATGTTCTTATTCAACTGACTTCAAACAATATCCCTTGAATATAATATTTTTTATACATAAATGTTATTTTATTTGCTGCTTAATCCAAAATAAATTTATTTTGAAGTTCGAAGAGATCAGCTAATACTTAAGAAATTTTCAGCACCGGACTTTTTTTCTGAGGGTATTGAAAGCATTTCACCCGTTGGACTTTTTCATTCACAAATCAGAGAATCTTTTCTTTCCATTCGTCGAACGCTGATTCTACTATTCAATGTTTATTTGACATAGATTAAATAAAGATATCACTTCTAATCTGATTTAAACATTTACTATATTTCAAACACGTTTGTTCACTATAATCTACACCTTTTTGTGAGGGGTTTCTCTTACCTAGTTTTTTACAATCTCTAGTTTGCCTCTAAATAAGTGGCCAAGATTTTTATCATATAATTGCAAGGCCTGGTACTAATATTTTCGAATTTTAATTTAGTCATTCTTATTTTTTTGTAAGGTTTTTTACAGTTTGTTAATTTTATGGAAAATGTTCTCCGTATTGTTTATCCCAATCGATTATCACAAATGATTTATTCACTTGTATCCCTTTTCAATTTTGTAGAGTTTGCAAGATGCCTCTGTGATCAAACATTTAGGTGAATTTGCATCAAGTCCTTTAATTTCATAGAAAAGACTGACAAAACAGTATGCAGTATCTTTTCTCTTCCTATATTGGTGTTTTCTATAGTTTTTGTCAATTACCAATATATATATATATATAGAGAGAGAGAGAGAGAGAGAGAGAGAGTGGGGGAGGTGGAGGGAGAGAGAGAAATATCGGCAACTTGCTTTCCATGTCGTTCTTTCATATCTCTCTTGATACCTAATGCTTTCCTGGTAATTGTTATGCGCCTTCTTATTTCATTTTGTGTGGTCTTTTTGTAATCATATTGCCTGAACTAAACAACTTCCTTCAAGGCTTCAGATTTTATTTTAAGGTCTTTTCCAGTGACTTTATCATTGGGCATTACTTTTATCTTCATTCTGTTGATCTTTAAAGCTATTTTGGACTCTCTATATTCAGATCAATTATCATGTTTTTCGATCATCCCCAGTTCCTGATGGTCAGGCATCATCGTCACAGTACCTCAAACTGTTCTCCCCATCTATGTTCACTGCCATGTTTACCCAGTCTCATTTCCAAAAGGTGCAATGAAACCGAGTTGTAAATAGTTGCTGTGATATCATATCTCTTTGGCTTAGTTCTCTTCTAATTTCTATCTGACTAGTATATCTATGAATACTCTCCTACGTCTTTACCCAATTTTTGCCTGAGTTTTATGCACTTTTGATATCTCGTTGTGCAAAAACTACATCGTCTGTTGATACGTGTGGAACATAACTATTCTCTATCTAGGTGGCATTGGCTGGTCTTTTTTTTTGGCAACATAAAGGTTCTCTCAGTATTCATCAATTATCCTTAATATCTTATCCCTACTTTTGTTGATTTAAGCATCTGCTCCTTGCCAATGCCATCTACAACTCGAGTGCGTTTCAAGCTCTCCCCAAATTAAATAGCCTTCAATATCTTCTCAACGTTTTCCTACTTTTTTTCACTTGTCTCATTGCTTTTGTTAACTTATTTATTAAGTTTGGCTTTCTTGACTACGTCTTCTTCGGTCTTTGTTATCATAATTCACATTTTAATTAGTCATGAAATATATGCATAATACAGCTTCGATGTATGGGTTCGAAATGACTCGAAAACAAACCAAGAACTGTACATAAGGGAAGGAAAAGAGCAATGTAAGGAATAACTCAGCAATAGGAAAAGGTTTACATAGAAAAGAATCGAGATAAAGGATATCGTACATGTAATCATGCAATAAAAATGAGAGGGTCTTGACACATATCGGGTTAAGGTAATAACAGTTGGAGCGAATGGCAAACCGATTGATGTAATTTATTTCTATCAATATTCGGACCATACTCATCTTGGTTTTTTTCATACAACGTTTCGGCCGTTGTACTCTACAGCCTTCATCATGTATCATCTGGTAGGTGTGGGGAAGTAACGAACCGAACGATTGATGTAAGACTAGCGAAAGATCAGACGAGGAAAAATATGGAAAAGGTCCAGCTGCAAATGATGATGTACTCAAGAAGGATGAGGCTGCAACTGCTACTTTATCGGTTACAAGATCGATTCCCGCAGCAGTCCAATTTTTCTTTGATTGTTTATTCTATTTACTTATTTTAAATCATTTTCCAAGTAACAACGGGTGGGTCATTCGAAATAAAATTTAATATGATTCAACAGATTCATAAATATTCAGTCGGATTGCGTATAGATTAATCGAAAATTCAAAAAATTATATATATATATACTTATATATATATATATATATATATATATATATATATATATATACATATATATATGTATGTATATGTGTGTGCGTATGTATATATATATATATATATATGTATATATATATATATATATTTATATGCATAAATAGGAATATATGTATGTGATATGTACATATGAAAATACGTAGAGACATATGCGTGTGTGTGTGTGTGTGAGAGAGAGAGTTTTTAGTGATGGCTATATTTAGTCCGACAGAATGAATTATAAAAATGCGTTGTATTACTAAAATAATATTGATATTCCGTTGTCACACAATTATCATATCATTGAGTTCAGAAAATACGAATAGAATAAATAATTAAATTCATTCTGACTGACAAAATATTTCAACTCTCGAAATACATAATTATTGCGTTGAAAGAGACTAGTAGACCAGGGATAGATGAGATTTGAACTTGGGTTGAGAGCAGTTATTCGGGTTTTTCATCACCGTTAAGCTCGATGGTATGAGTATTGCTACGTTAAAGCGGCTACCTCATCAGTTAGGTTTCAATATCTGTAGAAACCCCATGTTCTTCAATTGTTTCTTCTTTTAAGTAATTGTGTGACATATTAACCGTGCAACCATGGACGATCATTTCAATTTTCTACATGATATAACACAATTTATAATTTGTAATTCATGCTTACATATATGTATACATATATATATATATATATATATATATATATATATATATATATATATATATATATTGAGAAAGATATATACATATTTAAATATATATATATATATATATATATGTATATATATATGTGTGTATTCAATTATATGCATACAAATAAATAAACATATATCAATTCGAATATATATATATATATATATATATATATATATATATATATATATATATATATATATATATATATATATTTAAATTGTGTATATGTATATATAATGTGTAAAACTATGTGTGTATTAAGAGAGAAATAAAGAAGACAGATTGATAAAGAAACACTAATTTCTCAGTTGGTTCCAAAGCATATATTCACTTATGTGTTTTTCTTCTCCTAAATCAATTTTGACTAAGTCAAATGAAGTGCAAAAAACGAGAGATCATTATTTGCACACAAATCACGCCTTGTAGTAAATATAAACTAAGAATTCAGTAAAGAGAAAAATGTGTCTGGCGGCAATTTGCCACTTATTTCAATTTTCTTTGCTTAATCTGCAGCAAAGTGTTCGGAGTATGTCACTAAATTAGGCAACAATCATTTTCTTTGAAACCTACGCAGAAGTATTTTTAGTCGTCTGAGAAAGCTTCATATTACAGATCACTGTTGCCCATTGGTAGAGTGCTGACTCCGTTTTTTGTAGGCTTTTGTTCAATCGATAGTTGACCTATAACAAAGATTTTTAAAATGTTAATCAAAACGTCTCTGCTAAGCATTCATTATAAGTATGATTGAGTAACCTCCCACTGGGCTAAAACGGTTACGGTCAAATGAGCTTGCTTACGCAGGTTCTCAGATAGTTCGAGAAACGTTGAACTATACCTAGATGGGTGACTTTCGGGGGATAACAGTTGACTTTTATTAACGATTTGTCATGAATAACTAAGTGACCCCCAGATGAGGGTGAAATCTGAAAATGATGATAAACACTTACACATCATCATTATCATCACCATCAGTCTTTTAACGTCCGTCGTTGGACAGAGACCTTCCCCAGTATTCGCCACATTTCTCTATCGTGGTCCTTGCAGGGATAGTGCTTTCTGAGTTTGTCTAGCTTGTCTCTCCATCTGGCACTCTGCTGCCCTCAGTTGCGCATGATCCCTGGGGATCCTTGTCGTGAGACGTATTGTCAAACGATTGACCGCCATTCTTGCGACATGACCAGCCCATGGCTGATTGATTTTTAAATTCATTCTATGATGTCTCTGATTCCTCTCTTCTCCCGTATGTATTGTGCTGTTTTGAGGTCTGCCCATATGAGGTTGAGAATTCTATTCATTCAATCTCCCACAAAATACGGATCACTGCAGCCCAAAATCTCCTGCAAAACCCAACACAAGGTCAAGGCTTTATGCAGGGGGAAAAAAGAGCACCCCATGGAAGATAACTCCGGTCAACGCAACTTTGGTTGCTAAAGGAATTGTAGTCGCAAAAGTATCAGGACGAATGCAACCTATCCCTCTTCGTGCATCTATTCATCCACTCTCCCACCAGAACAAAATGATACAAGATAAAGGCTTTACGTTGAGAAAAAAAAAAGCAACACATTAAAAATAGTTCCAGCCGACGCAACTGTGGTTGCAAGAGCAACAGCAGTCATGAAAGCGTCAGAACGAGCCCGACCTGTCCCTTTAAGTGCAATGGGGCAGTGCTGACCCGTGGCCAACTGAATTCCCCGCAGTTGGGCAGGGTAATAATAGGAGAGCCCAAAGAGGAATCCAAAGGCTCCCAATGCGTGTAGCCATGCACTGTCTAAGTATAATCTCATTGGCTAACCTATTGCACTGGTGCACTCGGTCTTTGATGCTCAACACTACATAATCTCCAATTCGACAGGCAAGTGTCAGTGCCGGCGCCTCAGGCTATGCCATTGAACAGATACTACAGTTACAGTACATGTAGGAAAAGCCAGATAGAATGTGAGCTTTCTCGGCATCATTCTTTCATGTGCAAGCATGCAGGTCTGTCTTTTGATTAGGTTCCGTGTTCCAGCTTGGTATATGGCTATCTGGTGTATGCATTGGTTGTATACCCTTCTTTCTAGAATTAATGGGTTTGCCTTGTTTTGAGGGCTGAGCTTGCTCTGTCAAAAGCTAGTCATCCTAGGGCGATTCTTGGCATGATTTCTCTTTCTTTTAAGGGTCTCATGGAGATTCTTCGTGATATGTAGATGCAGTGGTCAACTTCCTCTAGTTCTCAATCTTGACCCTAGTGTTTTAATTTCCGACATGATTCTTTTACAATATCTTTGTCTTGCTGTAGTTATTGCCAAGGCCGACTTTTTTGCTCTCTCCTTATTTAGTTCATCAAGCATTAGTTGGAGTGCGTTTAGGTTCTCTACATAATGGGCAATGTTGTCAGCAAAATCTGAAGTTGATCGGATATTTGCAGTCTATCCTAATTCCTTTATTCTCCCAGTATAGTCTTCCGAAGATCATCTCCTGGCAGTCAGTGAAGTGTTTGGGTGAACTGGTATCACATTGTCTTTCCTCTTTTTGAATCTAAAAGTGCCTCGAGTCTTTATGTAGCCTGATAAAAGAGCTGCTGTGATTGTGCATATGTTTCAGTACTTTGGCAAATTCTAGGTTTACACCTTTGAAGAGGGATAGCCCCCATGACCTAAGGGATTTCTACTGAGTCAGACGCCTTTTTAAAGTCGATAAATGCTACAGCGAGTAGTACCTTAAATTCTGCTGCTTTTTCTTTCAGCTGATTTATCGAATGCCGGTGGTCCACGGTCGAGTAGCTTCTTCTAAAGCCAGCTTGCTCCTGTGGTTGATTTTCATCTCGTGTTTTTGTGATTTGGTTGGTGATGTTTCATGTGAAAAGTTTGTATCTACAGTTGAGTAGATTTACAGGTCTGTAGTTGTTGAAATCTTTTTGGTTTCAATTTTTATACATAACGAATTTCACACCTTTTTACGTATTTATTTGCGTTTGTCTCTCTGTACTTTCTGTATCCCTCAAGATCTCACGGAATTTCAGTGAAATTTCATCGGAAAGCGGGCCATGGGGTCCGTAACAACTGATCAGATTTTAAAGTAGACCCAGGAATTTTCCTCGATGAAGAACCTTTTTATTTTTTTACATTTATGTATGAAACACTCGTGTCTGTTCATGCAATATCTCCAGATATACTTTATTAATTTCGGTGGCATTATTCGGAGTGGCCCACGGACGGAGTAACCGAATTTTTTAGGGAATCTGGGAATTTCGACAGTCACCCTCTCTGTACTGTGGCTGTTTATGAGCAAATTTTCATTG
The DNA here is from genome assembly GCA_963457665.1 of Thysanoteuthis rhombus. Taxonomy (NCBI): domain Eukaryota; kingdom Metazoa; phylum Mollusca; class Cephalopoda; order Oegopsida; family Thysanoteuthidae; genus Thysanoteuthis; species Thysanoteuthis major. Next base: position 15,061,503 of record OY735236.1, on the reverse strand, counting down.
AATGTTATCGTAACATTGGCATTATTATAAGTCAGCGCCCTATGTGTACTGTCTGGTTTATTCAGTGTCAAATAAAGTTCAATCTGATTTTCTACGATCTCAATTCCTTCTGATGAACAATCTACCTTCTAAACTATTTCTTGATTTTCAACATTCATCTGTAGGATGAGTAATAATAAAACTTTATTTCTAAATTGCCAATACAAGAGAGAAAACAACTTTCAAAAGTATTCTCTATTGGCTATAGAAAAGACATACATAATATTCTAACTGGTGAATCATGTTTATCATTATATATATATATATATATATATATATATATATATATATATATATATATATATATATATATATATATATATATATTACTTGATAACAATCGTTCATATCATTGGTAAAATCACTTACGGTTGATATACGATGAATCATGGAAATACAATGCTATACGGACATCAAATAATTGTTTACTTGATATTTCTTATTTAATCAGACAGTGAGATTCACCCTGGGGCAGCAAATCTGTCTATATACCGTAAAGTGTGCTTATTTTCGAAATCCATGTAAGTCAATTTAGGGTCTGTTCAATTTCGGGTTAAAATTACTCTTAAGACAAATGAACGGGGGAAAACTTTTTTTAACTCAAGAACTCACAAAAGGGAAGTGATCTAGTCATCTCCCTCGATTTCAAACCGGTATTCAAAAACTAGGACAACCTTTGCTCCTGTCTGGGAGTACGCTTTTACCCAACTATGACTTTATACGTATAAAATCAGTTTGTTTTCCAGTATGAATCTATTTGAATTTTTACTCCGACTAATCCTGAGTATCCAAGATAATATCTTATAAGTGATCCGTACAGAGTTTCTAAGAATCTTATTTCAGATTGTATCAACGCAGAATTCAAGCCATCTGAGTAAAACGAAAGAGATATTTCTGTTAATAAGATAAGCATTGGTGATTCTAGGGTGACAAATAAAAGAGATACTAAGGTATAATATGCTGTTGTTCAATTTTGTTGCCGAGTATTTCAATAGACCTGACTCTACTGTTTAATCCAAAATGTCATTTGGACACATAGAAAGCACGGTCAGTGGCAATTAGAAATCACCGCCACTCGATACACTAGTGCTCCGGTGTTCTTTGATTGACTAAGTTCCCTCACTACATTTCAAGTTGGCAAAGTTGCTCGAATACCTATATCTTAGACTCTCCAAAGTTCAAATTTTGTTCCCTTCTAATAACAATGTTATACTCACGTTATATTGAATTATATTGTGTTTATAATTATAGATTATGTCATAATATATTGAAACTCTAATTTGAAATGATCTCCCATCACTACACGGTTAATATATCACTTGGCGTAGACAATTTCAATAGAATAAACAATAAAAGGAAATGTGGTTGCAGCAGGAATCGAACCTGTGTCTGGTAGGGTAGCTGCTTCAACATAGTGTTACTCTTACATTTCGAGCTGTCGGTAATTTTCTCTCTTTCTCTCTTTCTTTTCTCTCTCTATACATGCATACATACATATATGAATAGAGAAATTTCATTATCAAATGCTTACATTTGGTATGAGCATATGTAAGTATTTCATATCTATCCAACAGTATGTTAATGTATTAGTCTATTCGTACGTATTTGAATCAATATATCTCAGTTTATGTGATTATCTCTCTCTCTCTCTCTCTCTCTCTATATATATATATATATATATATATATATATATATATATATATATGTATATATATATATATATATATATATATATATATAAATATATACATATATATATAAATATATATATATATATATATATATATATATATATATATATATATATATATATATATATATATATATATATATATATAGCAAAGTTGCTAGCTTGGTAGGTAGGTATGTCATCATATCGATCTCTCTTTTTATACCCAACTATATTTCTTTGTGTTCATATTTATCTTTCCACCCTTTGATTGAACCACAGAAGTAGAAATTTAGTTTAGTAACGGAAAATTTGTGATCAACTCCGTCTTGACGAATAAAGTACAAATAATGGATCCATATTTATTGGAGGAGAGAAAAAATATCACCAATTCAGCAGTTAGCAATTAAATCTATTGTCGGTTTTACGTGTATATTTTATGTGTTTCTGCTCCCCAAATTTGTTTTAAACCCTTCTATGTATTTTACAGCAGAAGACTTCAAACAAAAATACATGAAAATTCAATAAGCATAATTGATGTCCAAATAGTTTTCTTGGTGTTTCACATCTCAGTTTGGTTCTGTGATCATTGTTAGTTTCCCAAGCTGTACATCTCTTTTTTGGAAAATGTATCAATAAAACTGTTGCTTGTTCGTTGTAAATATCAAAGCCAAGTTTTATTCACTTTTATGGTTAAACACAAATCACTGGCTCAAACAAATATTAAATGATTATCAATAATAAAAAGAATCTTTATTGTACTTTTGAGTTTTTGGCTGTAAACAAAATCCAATTGATGATCAAAACATATGAATGCTGATTTAATATATAATATTGTATCAACGCATCTAGCTTTCTTGTGTCGTATGTTCTGCTTGTACAATCCAAACTTTGACTAATATCAGAAATGAAATAAAGTAAACATCTAACCCTCCTACATTAAACGTTATACATGTTCAGGGATTGAAAAGTGACCGAAGAGATAAAAGATAGTGTGAGGTCAGATAAAACATATGAACAACTTTGATGAGTTTGTTTTATGGAAAATGAAAGTGTCTGGAATTAGTTTAAGGAAAAGGCACAGTATAGTATCAAGATAACGCTATTCTGAATGTATCTTCGGTGACTTGGCAAAAATTGTTACAGCTTGGTTTTCTCTCATTCGCCGTATGTAGCAGATATTGTACGTTCTGATAACCATTTATTTTAGTCTCTGCGAAATCTGCTCATTGAGAAAAAAATCAATTCTCTGGAAGATTGCAAGAATCATGTGGAGCAACTCACTGCTGAGTAACATAAACATTTCTGAAAGGACAGAATTATGAAGTTACCTGAAATCATAATGGGATAAAACCATATATGTATATCTATATGTGTGTGTGCATGTGCGTGTGTGTTTGCATGTGTTGCTGAATGAAATTAACGCAGAACAGAAGAAATTTGATTTTTTATTTCTACTTAATCAAACGAACAAACATTTTTAGCTATCCATCACTGAAAGAATATATAAATAGAAGATTCTTTCTGGAAATGATTGATAACTTTGCATCAATATAATATGAATTATTTGCATAATCAAAAACCAAAATTAGAATGTACACAATATGCAAAGGAGATAGAATAAGCAACGCATTTTTAAATTACTTAGAAATTAAGAGTGTAATAAAAACACGTGCTGTATGTATACACACATGTACGTGTTTGTATGTTCAGACACAATTGTAATATTGATAACATGATAATCACGAAACTATTTCATACGGTGATGAAAAATTGGATGTAGAATTGTTTAAGGAAACATGAGGTCAATATGGAGTCAACCAGATATACCACAAACAAGTCTGCTTTTTATCACTCCCACTTTGGTAAATTAAATGAAGATGAATTGAACATTAAAAAACTACGATGAAAAGATTAAACAACAAAATAAGACGTAATTGGTTTTATTTATTGATCTAACGCTATGGCTGAAACGAATTTACCGAGTTTTTCTAGTTTCGTGTTTCACTCGCAAACGAGTGGAATGATGGCCAGAAAGGATTAATGTATCATGTTTGAATAATATGGCCCATAAGACGTTGATTTCCAGTTCTGACGGAAAATGTTCTTTTTCTATGTTGAACGTGGAAAATATGGTCGGTATTTATCTTAAAGTCAATAAAAATGTTTCTTAACCAAAGCATAACCAACACACACACACGCATATACACATTATATATATATATATATATATATATATATATATATATATATATATATATATATATATATATATATACATATATATATTCTGTGAGTCGCCCAAAATATTTTCCTTGAAAAAGATGGCTGACCTCCATCGAAATGCATCGAACGACGCCAACGGAGTAATATGTATCACCTATCTCTTTTTTTTCTCTTAACATTCCATTGGTCATTTTCATATATATATATATATATATATATATATATATATATATATATATATATATATATCGTCAAGATACTCAGCATTGCCTGAAAAAACATGGTTCAAGGTTGGTATGAATCAAATTTTCTAAATCGAGAGAAACAGACAAATATTTGTGGAAGTAAATGTTTTTGTTATTACTCCATAAAACCGCAGTTACCTCTTGGAAAGTGGTTATGTTAAAGACTGATACAATAAAACAACTGTTTGATGGTGATTAAAAAAAAAGTAAATTTCAACAATTGCATTCTTCGAGCTCTCACTTCCATGAAGCGCACAGAAATTACCGCCTTAATTTATCATTCCAGTTGCCTTTACGAGGTTTACAACCACCATGGAAGAAAAATAGAAATTTACTTGATCTGCGAACTGTCAGATCTTCTGAGTAAGTAAAGTATAATGGATGTAAAGTACCAAAAGTAGCAGGATAATTTGTTTTTTCCATGTATTTTTTTTTTTTAGGTAATATTTTGGACCATACCTTGGTAAAAGTCGTGAAATTGCCCCCGATATTATGTAGGTGAGAAGAAGTATGATAAGAAAAAACGAAATAATCACAAATAATCCTAGATTTAGGCTTCAAAACAGAATTGTATGATTTAGTTTCTCATATTAGTGAATGATACCACCAAACATGTTTGACGAAAAAGCTACATAACAGAAGACACAAGGCTATGAATAATAATCACATATATATATATATATATATATATATATATATATATATATATATATATATATATATATATATATAATATTTTTGTCACATTTGCAAGACAAATGATTGGATGAAATTCTAAAAGAAAATGTATTGTTCCCAGTGTTCAAAATCAGAAACATTTGTCCGTGAAAAGATTGTGTACATTGTATAAAACAATAAGATGTTATAAATTTTCAGAATTATATTACTTAATTAAGATGTTTCCAGTCTGAATTGTATTAATTTTTCTATATTTCACTTTATTTTCTGTTAAATCTAGTGCGAAAAGGCTACGACTCCAATGGAATTGAAAAATGCTGGATCACTTATCACTTTATTGTTTCAAATTTTGAAAATTGTTATCTTTTTAAACAGTAAACTGAATAAGGCAATGACTTACAATCAACTACAACTAGACGCAGAAGAAGAAGCAACCCGAAGCAGATAAAAGTACACTTTTATTTTTCTCTGAACTTGGAGAAAAATATAATTACTTTCAACAAATACAAGCAAGACGTTCTATTCTGTATGATTATTATGTATATTGATTCTATTTAGATCTCCGGCTAAAAAGCCTTGACTCAAATGTAATTTGCAAATGCTGGCTCACGTATTACTAAATTGTTTATAATGTTGGTTTTTTTTACACGTATTTATCTATTCAAAATGTCAGATTAAACAAAAAAATTTAAAAACTACCCTCGGGGGCAGATTTTGGTTCACTCCAAAGATCCCCCCTTCCTTTACACTAGTCGAGTGTCCTTTAACCAAATAATAAAAAAATCATTTAATCGTCATGTTTAGAACCAGAGATCGGCTTGAAAATGACTACAAATAAACTCCAAGATTAACCTCCAAGAGCCTATGTGAGGAGTTTATCGCTTTTCAGTTTACATGCAGGATACTAGGCCGATATGACTTGTAGTTTCAGCGTGAAAGAGGCATGAACAAACATAGAAAATATTAGAATATTAGTATAGATATATAAGTGACGTGTGCAACATCTTTTTTGACAACTAAAAACTGAACACACAATTGAAAACCAATTTCATGCCAGAAACTTGCACCCTCACCATATACATGTACATATACATATATGTGTATGTGTGTGTGGTGTGTATGTGTGTTTATAAGAGTGTGTGCGAGAGAGTGTTACAATATTGGAGTTGTTGACCTGATTCGATCAATTCACAATATACATGTGATACTATTCAATTGATAAATATGAATAAGTATTTAATTTTGTTGAAATGTAATTCTTCTGATTATTTGATTGAGAAATATGAATACGTTTCCCTTTCTTGTTAAAATGCAATGCTTCTGTTTAGTTAACAGATTATTTCCAATCACAAGTGAATACAAAATATCATATCATTAATGATAGAAATAATTTTCTATAGTAATAAAACAATAATTTTCTCAACTATATGCTGTTGCAGCCCTTCTCTTTTTAGATGTGCTCATATGGATACGGCATAGAACAGATAGTAGCACTGAAAACCTCAAGTCAGACAGGACCCCATGCATTGAACCTATGCAGTAAAATACTCACCTGCAACAGGCAGGCCATGTGTTAAGAATAGAGAACCATTGTCTCTCGAAGACTGCCACCTACCCGTTCAGAGAATCAGGCTCTGGTTAGCAGAGAATATGAATGTGTCGTATACGTATCAAATCGATACCAGTGGCCTATGGGGTTTTGTATCTTGAATTTGCTGTGTATTATGGATGCACATAAAACGTTAAAATGTTTTAGTGTCTGTTAAAAGCAATGGACAGTTGAAGCGTTTTTATGCTTAAGGAGGGTGATTTCAGTTGTAGAAATGAGATAAGTGATGAAAAACAAATATTGGATTGAACACTTACCACTGGACAATAGCGTCCGATTAACATTTTGTTCTTTTTTCATCAATCGTTTCATACCCCTTCATTTTTTCGTCGTTTGTAACAAAAAATGAGTGAGGGTGTAAAACTTTACAATCAACAATAAGAACCACTTCTTTTATATTGTACGGAAATCGTTCTTACCGTCAGTTCTTTTTTATAGACACTGATATTTTTGCCTTTTGATGCATCCGTAGGACACAGCACATGCCATTAATATACATCACGCTTTCAATGATTACTGTGTTGATGTGATGAACCAAACTGAAGGCTATAACAGGCCAAAAATCGCTAACGTTAAAAAGTCATTTATAAAAATTGAAGGTGGTATAGTACCTTAGTAGAGCAAGACATAATCCCTGAATCGGAATTGACTAGTTGCAAGTATTTAGCGCGGGGACCTCGACTTTTGGGGGCCCATAACAAATGCTTATGGTTAATCCATTACTACAATCAATATTTCGTGTCTAATTATTGTAAGCTCAAAAAAATCTACAATTTTGAAATTTGCGACGATAAGTTATTTTCATTTTTGATCTTCACGACAAACCCCAGATTTTATGAGAAGCATATTCTCATTTTTTTTTTCCGTTGCAGCAGTAAGTGTAGCAGTATACTTACACAAACAGCAGTTCACGTAATCAGAAGGCGGGAATGACATAATCAACATCCTCCCTGAGATCTGCTATTTTTTCCGCTCCTGGGTGACAAGGCGCCAATTTCCTTTGAACCTGCCTAAATCACCATGGGATTCTATTTTTCCTGGTAATTATTTTGTTTATGATCTCGGCGAATATACATTGTTTTGTCTTATGTCATTACAAAATGGCTTGTTTATTGTCATTTGGGTTTCTTAATGTTTTAAGAATATTTCTGATACCTGTTTGCTTTCTAATATTTAGTACCCTCTTGTGATCTCTCTATGTGATGTTCAGCATGTTTATCCCCACTTGACATATGATTCTTAGTTTGAGAGTCTATAGTTTCTACTTTTTAACTACATTCTTTTGTATGTCTCAAACACATCAGTAGTAGCAGCATAAATAACCTTTTAACGTCCATTGTTGAAAATAGACTACTTAATAAAAAATCACCCAACCTCTTTATCATGGGCGTTATAGAGCCAATACCTTCTGGAGTCATCTAATTCGTCACGCTATTAGGTATGTTGTCGTTCAATTGATTGTATCATATCTTAGATCTTTGTTTTCTTCTCTTATATATCATACTGACTCTCCATGTTATGCGAAGCATGATTATCTCCCGTGCTCGTTATATGGTTCTTGAGGTTTGAGGGTCAATCTTTTTATCAGGTTTCATGTTTCTGCTCCTTGGATGAGTATCGAGAGTATGCAGTCTTTCAGAAATTAATGCCATTTCCTGGTTCTCGAAGGTTGAACTTTCTCTAACGAAAATTCGCCATCCCAGAATGAGTACTTCCCAAATCACATAAACAATTACTTGATCACCTGAATTTGAATTGTCTAACAAACGAATGATATTTTGTATCCAATGTCTAATCCGTATTCAATAACGATACCAAACCGAGGCTACGGAGTTCTTTTCTCAATCATAACTCCAAATTTTCTGAACTAATCAAATTAAAAGTTTGATTGTTTACAAAAGTGCGAAGTAAGTGTTGTTCTTACACTGGCTATGGCTTCAGTTGCCCTTGCTTGGGACCCTTATACCATATTACCTCTTATTCAGCCTCTTTACTATATTATACACACACATATATATATGAATATAACGTTCCATCGTGATAATTCAGACAAATGTCAAGAGGCGATGTATGTTATCTCAGGTCGTATTCGTCACGCCGCCCGGGACACGTACAAGTGTATTGAGCTGGAGATTCATGATTTTCCCAAGGACATTAGTAGGAAGTTACCCCAAAATGTGTGAACCGGAATTTGAACTCTGCTCATCGAGGCCATTGTCTGTGCCCTCACCCGCGCAGCTGCACTGCACCGCCTCGGCGTCGTGAACAGATCAAATTCTAACGTTTTGGTAGAATGAAGATAACGCCACGCTTCTTGTGTAACTTCAAAAGGAAAGAGAATGGAAACTAAAATAATGTGAGTAGAAACGAAGTGAAGGAAATGAATCAGCGGCATTGTAGGCGTCGGGTCAGGTTTTGGGGAAAAGTAAATTCCGTTGGGCGAGACGAATAAGAGAATGGGCAAGTTTATAGCTTTGAATTAGTTCAGCTTCTTGTACATGCTCCAGGCGACATGATGAATATGACCTGAGATAACATTGATAGCCTTTTGACTTTTGTCTGAATTATCAAGATGGAGCACGATATATATATATATATATATATATATATATATATATATATGGAATAGCATCTTTCATTTAAACATACGTAATGTGAGTATTGGATTTATCTTTCACTTTGCTAAAGGAATAACTAAGCCAAACTTCTATCTCATTTTCTTGCATTGTTTCTTGTTTTCTTTTTCTATTTTCTCTTTCTCTTGTATTTTTCCTTCCTTTTATTTTCCTTCAATCTCTTTTATGCAAATCTAATTTATTCATTTTTCTTGAGTTTCATTCCTTCTTCAAAATTTTTGTTTGTCGCTTTCTTTTTTTTTAAAGGTCTTCTTCTTTCCCTTGTCTCCATTTGTTTTTTTCAATGCTCCTCTATGTTGTTGTTGTTGTTGTTGTTGTTCTTCTTCTTCTTCTTCTTCTTCTTCTTCTTCTTCTTCTTCTTCTTCTTCTTCCCTACTTAAAAGTATCATTTCTGTTCCTTTTCGATTCTTCTTCCTGACTAGTTCTATCTTTTCCTTTTTGTTATCTCCCTCTATTCCCTTCGTTCTTCTCCTTTTCTTCTCTGATCAGTAACTCAATTTTGTTTTTCTTCTTCTTTTCTAATCCCTTGTATGGTCCTTCCTCCCTCGTCTATTTTCTATCCCTTACGTCTCTATCTCTTTTCTCTTTCTCTTCCCAGCATTCTACAAAATCGTTCCAATGAGGAAAGAAACGGTTGGAACCAGATTCTCAAATGTTTCCCGTGTATTAAGAACTGCATCTAACTTCGCGACCCCCAGGGCCTACAAGTTTTGTTCCTGGCTTTTATATCTTTCTTTGTCGATCCGAAAATCAAAAGCACTTAGAAAAACGCGGCAAGTTATGGAAGCAAATGACACTGGCGAGTTTGCAGGGGGTGCAAAGTATACTAAGTGAAAGCAACACTTCCCCTCACCATCCTGAACTCTTTATATATATATATATATATATATATATATATGTATAATGTAGGTATCCATTAGGGAAAAATGCCTGTAGATTCGGAAGTTGCAGGAAATAAAATGGTTGCTAGAGAAGAATTAGGCGAAGGAGAAGGAACGAAATAAAATTCATAAGAGAGTGAAATAAAAAGACAAAGAAAAGATTGAATCCGTTGAAATGAAAGGGAAAGACGAAAAGTAAAGGAAAAAAAGATGGAGATGAAAGAATTTTGATAAACAGTGAGAAGAATGGAAAACAATGACGATATGAGACAAAAATGAAGGATAATGAAAATTGAAAAAGAAAGTAAGAAGCACATCGGTATTAAGCCTTAGTTGTATGTGAGTTCTGAAACATTTGTTATAAATGCGTATAAATATCAAATGCATATAATTTTACTTGTATAGTAAAGTAATTACTTTGTTTATTCTCCAGACAGCAAGATGATACAATAGATACTTCTGAACTCACAAAAATAGTATTACCTCATTTTCACTTTGATCTTTGCAGCAGCCTTCACATACAAATACCTTTTTTTATTATTACGTGTTGTATATCACATAGATACCGAACTCCCATTATTTACTGTGCTATCTAATATCAAAACCAGTTTCAAAGTTCGAGAAATCGGACACATCGTTCTAAAGGCTCGACGATTTAGGATCAGGCTGACTGCGGGAATTATCTCCATCGATAAAGGAACAGTTTTTGACATACATGGACCTCCACGACGTCCATCATCTTCGACTTCCACTCGATGCTTATAGAATTTCTTGTACCATGAAAACACATGTGCATGTGACCTGAGATCGCGTATGAACTAAAGATAGCAGATATGAAAATCAGCAGCCTTTTTGTTCAGTATCACCAAGTTAATACATTGCTCAATTCTTGAACTGACCGTTTTTAAGACACGTCAGGAGAACCAGTCTACATTGAACGATGGATAAGTGTGTTTTGAAGATGTAAAAGGGTTGAAACTATCAGGGGTTGTTTATGCTTGCTTATTTGCCATGGCATACAGGATGCTTTATGCAAGCACATTGTGATTGATTTAAGCCAACTCATATTTTTTAATAGCCACAACAAAATTTTATAAATAGAATGCAGTTCTCAACCAGTAAATAGACCTCAAAAGATGTTCTAAAAAAAAGGATCCAAATGAATCAAATCATTCACCTAAAAGGGCAGGAACAATCGGGTCTTTGCGAAGCGATTCCATTATTTCATCACATGAAAGGTGTACTCTAACCAAATGTTTATGTTCGGGGGACACATCACACATCGGATATTGAATTACTGATTTATATTTGGATATATATATATATATATATATATATATATATATATATATATATATATATATATATATATATATATATATATATATGTATATATATATATACGTATAACACCTGTTTCTAAGTATATGTCCATTTATTGATAGACTGGTATAGACATATGCTAAGGTGTGTATATATATATATATATATATATATATATATATATATATATATATATATATATGTATATATATATATACGTATGTGAATGTGAGAGGGGTATTTATATTCGGTTAAGGCGTCTTCCTCGATTTCCGTTGCCAGAGCTTTAATTGCAGCGCAAGAGGAAAAGCGCGTTGATTAAAATGCAATCCTTTAAAGTCGTGGACACATAAACCGATTTATATTATCGTCACACGTAACTTAGAGAGGAAATCAAGCAAGAGACTTCGTTCACCGCTTATGTTGTTGTAAAATAGAACGCAACGACTTTAATGGCTGAGACGTTACAGCACTGAACCTTGAGACAGTCCCAAATAAGATCTGTAAGAAGCGTAGATAAGTAGTTATTTGGGCCAGATCAAAGTAGTTTCTAATCTTCGACTCTCTCCCCAGATCCCCTGGCTTCTCTCCATAAATCATCTCTTGGACAACCACTTCTTCACGCCCCTAACCTAGGCTTGGCAAAATTCGTGATCTGAAATTATTGTTGAGCAAATGGGATGACTTCCTATCGAGCTTCAGTTTTGCTAGAATGGACGGCAGATCAATAATGATTTATGTCAAAATTACCCACATCTCTAGAATCACAGTTTTCCAGTTTAAAAGATAATTTCTCTTTTCTTATTCAATACACGCAACGAGATTAAGTAAGCCAAGTCGTAAAATACGACAGTCTTTCCAAAATACGTCATTATCTTTCAATATTGGTAAACGGTCGCGAAGATGGTTTATGTCGAAAAGAGTACACGTATTATACTGTTTGGATTAGAATGCATACAGTGAGTGCGAAATGTACCCGATACTTTTCAAAAGTTTTATTTTAGCAGACATATACAACTTTAAAATCGATAGAATTGTACCAAAGATCTTTTTTATCTTTGTTCATAACTTTTCAATGTTTAATCTTGTTTCAATATTTTTTATTGTTGCATTTTTTAATTTTTCTCGATATTTTGTCAATTTCGAAGTTGCAGAAGGATGTTGGAATTAATTTGCCAACGAAAGAATCCTATAAGTTTTAAAAAGAAAAGTTGAACTAATGCATCTTCCCATTGTCACTTACGGAGCTGAAACAAGGAACCTAACCAAGAGACAGACCCTCAAACTGAGGACCATCCAACGTTCATGTGAGAGGATCATGCTCAGCATCACATGAAGAGTTCATAAGACAGCACAGTATATTGAGGAAAAACCCAGAGTCGGAAACATCATAGAATTTATTAGGAAACTCAAATGGCAATGGGCTGGTCATGTTGCAAAAATGTCAGACAAGCGACGGGTATCAAGACAACAATATGGACACCGAGGCCACCAGTCAATTCAGAAAGAGATGATAAAATGATGATGATGATGATGATGATAATGATGATGATGATGATGATAATGATGATGATGATTGGATTTGAATGTACGAATATGGTGCGTGTAGGTATATATGTTTATACTTATCTGAATACGGATTACAGAAGACATAAAAACAAAATATATGATCAGTAAAACACCCTTAGAGTGGTATACCTTTGCCAACATTGTATATTGATTTAAAAAACAATGGAAAGAGACTGAAAACAGAGGAAATTATCCAATTCTCGCAATTTGGCCAAATGTTGGGAAACATTCCTCTAGATTTGAATTCAGCATTTTCATGTGGCTGCCAAACGTATTTTCTAAACGTACCTTAGAATGATCTACAAGCATCAAAAGGATGCTGGTAGTCTACTGCAGACCATTTTTATATGGAGAGGCATACATTATGATAGTTAATAGATATATATAGAGAGAGATAGATTAGAACAGATGGATAGATAATTAGATATGAAGGAGAAAAGACCAGTGATATATATATATGTGTGTGTGTGTGTGTGTGTGAGTGTGTGTGTGTCCATAAATATATATATATATAGAGAGAGAGGGGGGAGAGTGGGGAGAGGGGAGAGAAACTGAACGTGTTAATTGATGAGTGGGGAGAAATGAGTAGTTGTGGCCTCGGGGTAGAGAAAGCCGCAAATGTATACTCTGAACAGTTAATTCTAGACTCAGAGTGAAGCAAAGAGAAAAATCAAGGAACAACAGTGAGAGAATCAAAGAAATGAACAAAAGGAGACACATCAAGCGTAAAACTGAAAACTGATTGTAAAATAAAGGCCTTGGTTGGTGCTTTTCACTTTGCAAAGGGGAAAGGTCAAAAAGGGCATTTTTCCCTGTTTTCACCTGATCAACATTACGAAATCTAAACGGAACGGGTTCGTACGTCTTGGGGCAGAATGGAGGCGCTGATGATGTTTGCTCTGTCATAGGTAGGTTCACAATCAATATAAACTCGTTACTCCACCAGAACCCGATAGCATTTCACGTTACATCATCAATATTGCATACTGTCATCATCAATATTGCTGACTGTCACTATTTGAATTTACACACGGGTACTATATCCTCGATATTTTCAATATCCTCATCCGGTAATTCTGCAACAAGATTAGTTTCGTCACAACAGCATAATTCAACGTCTCCGCGGCCAGCACATATTAACTGCTGGCGATCTTTGCTGGAACGTCTTGTACTTACACCTGGAACTCTTGATGAGCTGTCACTTTTTATATGATTGATGATCTCATTTGGTGCTTGTGGAATGCCATCAGGTATTGCAACTAGAATGAAAACTTTGCCTTCTCTGTCACATTTCCATCCATACAAAGTGGAATCAAGATTCAGAGGATCTGATACCATAGTAAAATACCATATGGCACACTGTCAATTGGTCCTTTCTACGTTTCCTACAAAAGTTTCATTTGTTGAGAGTAAAAATCTTTGGGGAAGTGTCGTTTTCCTGGTTTTTTAGGTTTTTCGAAACCATGAATTGGCTTTACATCCGGTCATATGGTGTGTTTTCAGCAGCTGTAAACCAATAAAGTAGTTTCCTCAGTGTCAGTGTCAATAAAAGCATCAATATCCCTAAATGAATTCAATTGAATCCTTTCTTAGAATTGTTTTTTTTTTTCCATTTTCACTATTCTTGTCTTACCTGTGTCATGATATGGTGCAACAGTATCACAACCAGTCACTGCATGGTTTGCAAGAATGGTAGAGATTATACTTTGATTACGGGTTACAGTATCATATATATAAATTACATTACGCTTTCCACTCGTTCCTTGCATAAAAAGAGTTGCTTTTAGTCTTTTACTTCCCATATGTGCACAAAGAGCAGAAATACATTGGTGTCATATCATATAACGCGCATTGATCTAGTATTGCTTTCAAGAACTTAACAAAAAGCTTGTTGTGCTATTATATCAGCTTTTTCGTGTGTTGTTGACAGGTCTTCTCTCTCGATCACAATACCGTCGTGTACTTGGATAGGTGTCAGAGGGGAGCCAGTCAGAATCAGAAAAAATGTGTTTTCGTTCAAGCAGCTGTAGACACTAATTGGTCACATACAAGTTTGATTATTTGATATTTACCACGGCTGCAGGTTAGAATCAGCTTATTTGGCTGAAAGACGGGAGGATGCTGTCAGATTGTGAATTCAGATACAGACTTTCCACAGCCAGAACCCTGTTGAAGATGTAATGCTGAAAAAATCTCTTTCAATAAACAAATTTGTATCATTCTTTCCAAGCAGCCCCAGTACGACAGCACTTACAAGTCAGTGTTTTTTGTTGACTGCCAATGATATTACAGATCCATCAATTCCAGTAGGCTTCTTGTTATTCTACTATATGTGATAAAACTTCAGATTCTATTTTCTTTGGCTGTCTGTGTGTCACCACTGTCTTAAAAAAGATGTTAGAATCAGTGCTCATGTCTTATTCCATTTCCTATTTCCATAGCATCATTGGATCGTTGTGTAGCGATGACTTTGGAGTCTAGCATCAACTTTTACGGATTATTTATGTATTTCTTATCAAGCTTAGTGAGTGGCTTATAAAACCCTTGAGGTAACTCAGTATGGAACTACCAATGTCGGCACATCTCTCTACATTACTATTCTTGTTTAAAAACTTAAACGTGTGAATGTTCACAGGGGGATGACCCTCTGTAGAAATTGATTGATGCACGTATGCAGGGAATGTCATACACTTTCTCTGTCCTGTTTATTTGCAGCAACTGTTGAAGTTTCCTTCTTCTTTGTGTTTGGTTATATTATTTGTATGATTTGCTTCCTATAAATCGAAGTAGTTTTTTTCCATAACTCTGGATGTGTGAGGACTTTTTGCAACAGCGACCATAAACCTTAGTGCAATTCTTTTTATTCCTGGGGATCACACCTATGCTCCATAACAATGGTCTTTATCATCATGTTTGACCAAACACAGTCCCATATGAGCTTCTGATGCTAGAAATAAACTTCTCAAAGTTTTTTTGATAAATCTATAACTAAAGAAGCAGTTGTTACGTAGATTTCATCGGCCAAAAATTCACAATGGAACCCACGCTTGCTGAGAAACAGAGGGTAATTTTCTTCACCAGAGGATTAAGGAACTTATTATACGATATTTAACGAGATCAGGGTCGAATGAGAATTCGGATAGAGAAACATAATAATCAATTCTTAAGAGAGGTAACAGAATTTTGTAAATTTGATAAAGATGTTCCCCATCAACCTCATATCTTAGATGGGAATGCAATATGCTGGTATAGAACATGGCCCATGGACATATCAAACTATAATTTTACAACTGCCCTTAATTTTAAAACAGCAGAATATTTTTAAACGTCAGATATTCCTTAAAAAGCTGACTCCTCATCAGGGAATTTTCTGATTCCGACTGATTTACTGTTAAATTTATTTATTCCCCAATTTCCTATTGAATTTTGAAAGTTCTATAGTCCCAGTCACATGGAGGGTGCTCCTAGCACTGCCTGCATTGCCGGCACTGGGGACCCTCTTCCCTGTTTCCAGAGTCAGATTGGATAAGTCACGATGGGAATATCGGTTTGAAGAAACAGATTATGCAGTAACAACTCAACAATGCAATTCCGATCCACTTCTTATACATCAATCGTATCGAGAATCCTAGATTGTCATAGGTCTATGCAACTTGATGATGTGAATGAAATTGATCCTGAGTCAAATTGGATGAGGTACGATGGGAATAGCACTTCAAGGAACAGATTAAGCTGTAACAACTGAATAATTCTGATCCACTCATTATACATTAATCACATCAAGAATCCTAGATAGTCATTGGTCAAAATTGAAGATGTGAATAAATTGTTAGATCAAATTTTTGTCAGGTTCTGAAAAAAGTTCAATTACAGGACTTATATATCTATCATGGATTTAGAAAAGCAGAAAGAATTAGCACACGTCATTGGAGACTTTTGATCAGAGAAAAACTTGGATGCTTAAAATTCGCGTTAAATTTCTTTTACTTGCATCATTGATTGATTAAATAACATATGAAGAGTGTAGTTCCAAAATGCAATTAGCACTCGGAAAACATGTTCTCAATTATATTAAAAATCTGGTTGAGGATTTGAATTTTTTTTTATTATAATATTTCTATATTCATAAAGTCTGGAGTATTGTAGTAAGATAATAAAAATCAATATCAAGAATTTGATGTTCACTTCAATCGAAAGTATTTTTGTTTTAATGCATCAATGAAGTCTATATTTTAAAATATGAATATAACTGGAACATTTTATCATTGCAATAGGCTTCAGTGATCCATTGCATAGATAGATAGATAGATAAGTAGATGGATAGATAAGTAGATAGATTGAATCATCTCCGTGAGTTTGAGTGATCTTTTACTTATCATCCACTGCGTCTTCAAAGGTCAAACATTGGGGCTAAGCATGTTGTATTTGCATTCTATAACTAACCATGTTTTTACAGAATTGAAATAAAAAGTAAAGTTTAAACGAATATCTAAGATATTCCAAACATTATCCAAATATTTTATAGGGAACCTTTCCAATAGCATCATATAAAATCTAACCAATTTCCTCTTGCTAGATGAATTAAATTCTGATAGTCAGAATTTTATGCAGAATCACGTTTATCCTCACGCATTAAAAAGCCCTTATAAAAGCCGGAGTTAAACATTATTGATTTTTTGAACGTATTTCATTTATCTTGATTTTTGTTGGTTCTCATCGCTATCACTCAAACCGTCATTCTACGTTCACCGGTAAGCTATATAAAATATAAATAAAGACTAAGCTGTGGATGACATTTGAACTTGCATCCTTTTTGCCTTTGGAAGCCTGTTTTCAATATCGACTGCTCAGATGATGGACCTAACAAAGCTATGTGGTTGGCAAGAGATCAAATCTTCCCTTCAAACTTATTCTATATTTTGTCTGATAAAAGTATCTTGATTTATTTGTCAGATTATTATTCATCGTTTATAAACGACTTTGTGTTTGTTTGTTTTGAAGAGTACTCTTTTTATCTTAAGTTCAGTTCCCTTTTATGTTACTACTAATAATAATAGTAGTGTACATAAAACTATAACAAATATGGCGCCGGGACATCAGGGGATGGATAGAGAATGAGTTCCTGAGTGAGATTTGATCTTCTGCCAACTGTATATCTCTAGTAGCTATAATTGATATTCTCGTGCACATCCTTTCTTTCAAAACAAATTGAGTAACTTTCTGTACATTAATTCTGGTATTTTCCAGATCACATCTTTTTAGTTTGTGTTTTCGTACGTAACAAAACATAAATGAATGTAATGATCAATATAAGTTTAAATTAAAATAGACGTATGTCAGATGCAAATTGGATTAGCATAATTATTTGAAATAAATTGAGAACAACATAAAAAATAAAACGGTAACAATTAAAGAGGAATATGACAATTACGTTGGAATGTTTATTAAGTAAAGTTAATTTAAAACAGTTGAAGTTTTATCATTCATATTTGTAATTAAGGGATGTTATTCTCCAGAGAACTGCAATGTGAATATTACAAAATTGAATTTTAATTGATGGAAGTTTCAAGAAGAGGTTGCCGACGGGTTAACAATAGGAAAAATGAATTGGTGAAGTTTTAGCGGGACAGCTTGCGTTAACTTGACACTAATGCCCTTGGAAAGGCATGAATCCACTGCTCTCTCAGGGTATTGGTAAATAGTACGGCATTTTGAGTCTTTTAGCCTATTGAGACTTGTCCCGAAACAGTGGACTAGTCACTGAGTCTTCATGAATCGTTGCCTAATGTGTCCTTTGACACGGAAGTAACTGATTTTTAAATCTGAGTCAGAAATATGAAACTAAACTCGAAGCATAGACTGGAGATCAACTCAGTTGAATGATGAATCTACAAAATGTCAAAATCGCACAGAAGTGTTAAATTATATTATATATTTATCTAATTATATTATGTCTATAACTGGAACTTCCAGTCATTCGATTAGGTAATAAATATAAAGTTTCAGTCTGATCGTTGTAAATTTTATGGCATAGTCGGACAGTTATAACACCAAAGTAAATTTTGCTTTTTTTTCTCTTCAACTTTTCATATTATTTAGAATCTCTGAGAAACAGCGTTTATTTCACACCAGTTTTGTCAATTTGGAAAAATGTAATCGCGAAATATTTTGAATATTAAATTAAGACCTTCGGTGATGAGAGTAAACCTGAAAATGATTATTAATCGTGGTCTAACATCATTAAAGTCATCTTCAGTATTTCATAAATAAATTTATAAATGATAAATAATATCATTCTCCATATATCTTCATTTTGCGTGTTACGGACTTGGGTGAATAATTGGCCCATCGAAGCTTCGTTTTGCTTATTGCACCTGATATTACCCATTGGTCATCAATCTAGTTACTGACCAGACAACGTAGCTCTTACAAGGACCGTAATTCGTCCGTAACTCAGACTTAGTCGTGTATATCCGTGACTTGTACACGGTGCTTACCTGATGTTAAAAAAATAACCATAATTCAAGGAGCAAAAATACTAAAAAAACATATAATTATTGAATTTCATTACTTTAAAAAAGTTTAAATGTACAGAATTACCTACCTAGAAGGGTATTACTTTTAATGTTATCTACTTTAAATATATATTGATAGCCTTTCCTAGTTCTCGATCTTTCACATTTTGCATCCCTAAGTGCGTTCAATAAATATGACAACGACAACAACTACTATGACTACTAATACCGTTACTAAATGAACTATAGAATTAGTAAAAAAAAAAATTAATTATCTCAATGCAGCATTAAAGAACTCCGTTCAACTAAAATGTATTTACGACTATAACCATCACTACAAAAGTGAAGGAGCAATGGCCATTAATATATATTGGAAAAGGTTTGGGCATCTCAAGACCACAAAATGCTCAAATGGAATGTCCAGATAAGTCAATGGAGTTCATCGTGGTCGGAAGCCACAAAAGTTGAAAGCTATTTTCACTTTACGCCTTTTCCGAAAAGCGGTGAAAAAAAGGGGACTATTTGTATTTTTACTCTGATGTTTTTTTAAGATATGAGAAATATTTGTTCCAGTGGAAGAATCCATCGTTTGAATTGGTGAGTAGGAGATATTTCATCGGCGAATGCGTTACGTTCAGGTAAAAGAGCTCATGGCTACTAGAAGCAAGAAAATCATACTCTTCATTATATGAGTAGATTATTGCTTATTCTAACTCAAAGCCACTAGTTGCTTACATTCTCATATAAGAACAGATCAAGATCAACTTAAGACGAGCATTGGTACTCTCAGCGTGATTTGGTCATAAATCTTTCGGTTGGTAATTCATGAATGTTTATCAATTGCCAATTAAACCATAATAAGTTTTAATTATTTGATCCATTCGTGATATTTACCTGCCGTGGATACTGGTATGTTGGCTGATCTTTGATTAACAGTCACGAAATCATCAATTTATATTATGTTTTTCTGAAGACAAGAGTTGCCCTGTCTTTTTCGATATATTACAAAAGGTTTACTCATGTAAAGGTCGACCCCAACTTTGCCTAAAAACATCATCAAAACATGACCTATACCCTAGTGCCGTTCCTAGTGTTGGTCTTACCCAGAGTGGTAACTCAGGATGGCACCCAAGAAGAATTTCAGTCTTTTCCTAAATTCCCCTTTTGAATTAAATCCGAAGGGATTCTCTCTGTGTATGTTCTAATCTAGTGAGAAAATTTTCTCGGGGGATTTAAATGATATAAGACAAGAAGTCATAATTGTAATAGTTGAAGTTTTTGGGGTTTTTTTTCCAAAACGCTACCAAAAAACACTCGGTTATATTCATGACTAAATTTCAAAACTATTTCTCCTTGAGTTCTATTTTCGTACTTCTTATTGCACTATGTAAATATTCTCACTAATTCCAAATACGTAGGAAAATCCAAAAGGTTCTTCAATTAGTATAGGTTACTAAAAGTTATAATCTTATATAGACTAATCTTTTGCGTACCTCGAACGATACAAAGACGTCACCTTTTCAGTACCTGCTTATCATTAAAATACTACTAACAATAAAGTTCCGCACAGATTTTCTGTTTAAAGTAATCTCTTTTAGAATACTAAACTTGCAATTACGTGAAAAATCATATTCTTTTTTCCCGCCAAAAATCACCATTTTCTTTTCTCCTCTTGCAACAGAATATGGAAAAATGCAATAGTTTGTAGTTTTCCAGGAAGAAATTAAAAAAATATGATAAAAACAATGAGTTTTGGATTTAATGTTGGTTTTGAAAAATTGTAAAGAAATGCTTATCTTTGTATAGTTTGAGTAGTTTGAGGGACTATGTTTTTTCGGGGATACATTAACAGTAAAACCTCGCTGTATCAAACCTTGATATAATCATTGTTGTACTTCAATTGCTTTATTTGAAGTCAATTATTTTTTTAATTGGCAAAGAGGAAGTTATTATGAATTTCATTTATGTTGTCATTTGAAACCATGTGACCAAGCATTGCCATTTTAGATTTTAGAGTTTACCATACTAAGGTGAGAAAAAAGTCAATTAATTTGATTTTACTAAATTATTTCTCTTTATTATGAGTCTTCATCATTCTTTTCGCCAAATATTTAAGTCATTAATTATCATTAGATTTTTTATTAAGATGAAGTATCATTTGTTTTGTATTTTCTTAATTGAATCAGGGTGTGCTTTGAATGTAAATTATTGCTTCAATGGTTTCATAAAATTCAATATAAAGTACAACGATGGAAATGCTATGATATATTTCTTGTCAATTAAAAAAAATCAGATAATATCAAGTTAAAATTCATGAAGGAAATAATTAAGATATAAGAGCATTAGGTCGGAAAACAGGAATTTATGTTATGCTTCACTGACATCAGGTGAATAGATATTCTTATCATTATCCACCAAACTCAGTAAAGTAAGGTAAAAAAAAAAATGAATGAGGTGCAAACCATATTCGTAAAATGCAGGAAATAACAAACTTACCTTGAACGTCTTCCACCTCCAAACAAGTCACTTTTTTTCTCACTAAGGTTATAGTTTGCAATGACTTTGACCATCTTCTAATGAAATATCCCGTTAAAAGGACTAAATACCAGTATTGCCCCGTGAAAAAATCATAAAAGAAAAAAAATTCCAATTCAAGGTACATGGAGGACACAAAATTATTGCACGTGATTTAAGAGTTAACTATTTCAAACCAGTTTTATTTTAAAGAACTAACAGATATACTAAGTTTTTTTTTCAATTCAGAAGTCATCATGATAGCATCATCAGGGTGGGCTGCACCCACCGTCTCTAATTGGTACGCCATTGACTTACAAGGGTATTCACAGTATCTTGTTGATATAGTAAGTATAGGAAGCTTCACCAGTGAATGATTGAAAAATTCTTCTGAAGATTGATATTGTTGTAACCTTTACAGGTACATTCAAGTTCAGATCGATATATCTTGCACCTGTGTATATCTCTATGATCGGTGACAGCATTAGTGTTGGCCTGCAATTGCTGGGGGCACAAATACACAACTGACTTGAACTGAAAAAGGTTAAGATTTGTTTATCCAATATTTTTAGTCGCAGATCGAGGTGAATATGACATTCTCGAATAATCTTCTTATGCACTCCCTCTAAAGACGATACAAATCATTTTTATCTTCCATCTTGCGGGCCTGAGATTGAAAAGAAGCTGGTGTTGATGAGGTGATATAAGAAGAAGGAACAACAGCAGATGGTCAACGAAGGATTTCTCTGAGCTCTTTGAGAGATGCTGCAGGAAAACATCTCACAAGGAGGCAACCAAAGGAGGGAAAATCAATTGTTGAGCTAAAACATAATAACGCATATTATACACACACACACACACACACACACACATACACACACACACATATATATATATATATATATATATATGAAGAAGAATTTCTAGATAATCGACACAGAGTGAATTTGTATTTAGTCGCGGACGTGTCGTAAGGAATGATCCAATTTCTTATCTTGCTAAAGGTGTGCGTTTTTTCCCTATTGTTTACAGAAAATTAACACCATCGTTGGATATAACTTTTTTAACAATATATATACACACACACGCACACACACACACACACACATATATATATAAATACATATATGCGCACGTATATACACATGTATATAAACACATACACACATTTATATCATCATCAGTCAGTTAGCATCTGTCGTTGGACATAGACATTCCCAAAGATTTTAGTTAGTTTACTGAATGAAGTTGTTTGATGGTTGAGTAGCTTTTTCTAAAGCCAGCTTGTTCCCGTGGTTGGTTTCCATCAAACGTTTTGTTGATTCGGTTGGTGACCACTATGCCTGCGGTTGTTGAGATCTTCTGAGCTTTTTGTGTGGGGGGGGGGGTACAGAAGCATTATGACTGCCCTGTTCCCCTTTTTTGAGATTCCACTATGTTTGAGGCGTACGTTGAATAGGAAGGCTAGTTTTCTCGTGATTACTTCTCCAGCATTTTTTGAGTAAGTCGATGGTGATGTTATCGGGTCCAAGGGACCTTTCCTTATTTTTTTGTTTGTTTGTTTGTTTGATGGCTTGCTTCACTCCAGGTAGAGTAGGTTCTGGTAAGTTTTTGAATTGATTACTTTCGGTTTGTTTCCCCCGTTCATTTTTCTACGTCCTTTGCTTGATGGAATTGGGGTTTTTGTAAAATTCCTGGGCACGTTTGACAAAATCGGTTCTTATCCGTTGTCAGTTTTGCATTCGCTTCGAGCACACTAGTTATTAGCTTTCATCCTATATTGAGAGATTTCTCAATAGTTCTGAATACCCTACTTTTTCAAAAATGCTCTCAATTATTACTATCGTTTATCCTCTTTTGTCTTCTTTTTGATTCATCTGAATGGTTTTGCTTTGCTCAGCTGCTTCTATTTTTTCCATTGTTGTTGGTGGTGGCTTAAAGTTATTGTATTTTTTTCATGAGATTTTTAATTTCTTCTGAGAGTTACACTAATTATTTTAGGTGTATGTATGTTTCTTACAAAAAATATCACTATCGTTAAACGGGGGTGCGTTTCACGGACTCAGTGCATCTTGGAACAAACTGTATAAGTTAATGCGCTTAATATTCACTAAAATGAGATTGATTCAGTAAATTTGGTAGTGTCTTTTCCACACAATACAACTGACTAATGATATAATCTTTTATCTATCTATATATGTTAGAACCACATAGAAAGCAACAACATTGGATCAAATGAATGGCTGTTCTGATGAACCAAACAACTCTATTGTAACCTTTTCGAATTCAACGCGAACAATTCGCAAAAATCTTGACTTAAGTCCCGGTCACATCCACCAACTCTTTTTTTCTAATTTCACAAATAATACGAGTTACGATCCAAACATTCATGGGGATAGTTAGAGAACTGGAAATATTGGTCATAATGAATGAATCAATTTTGCGATAATTACATAAGTTTAAACAATAGGAGGATTTTTTTCTAAAAATGTAAGTCATTTCAGTCATTTCAAGTATCTATTGATGTAATTTAAGTAATTTTTCCAGTGGATTTTATGCTTCACTCAGAAGTAGATATAATAGTAGTTTGTAAGTTTTTATCGATGAGTTCAATAGTTGTTTACCATGTAACCGTTTCAGGGATTTAAAAACAAAACAAGGCACCCAACAGTGTTAATACAACACCCCCTACTTATAAGTATATGAGCAAGAAGTATCCGATACACTTTTAAAGGTTAATTTGAATATTTCTATACAACTTTAAAATTGACAAAATTTCGAACAATGAATGAGATATTGAACCAAAATTGAACTCATGCACAATGATAATCCTTGACTGAAGTTTTGTAAATACTGAATATGAATAAGGATAAAGAAAATGAACTTTTAGATCTGTAGTATACATTTTGAACTAACATATATATATATATGTATGAAATATTTAAAAAAAAAAAAAAAGAGACCATATCACTATTTTGCGAGGAACACTTGTCAGAAATGTCACAGTTAAGGTTTCTTCGGTTTTTCTGATTTTATTATGCTCCATGTAAATATTATGTAGATATTAAGCATTCGTAATTCAACATTACTGCTTTTTGAGTTTATGCTCTCTTTTGAAAACCCCCAAAGTATCAATTAATATATATATATATATATATATATACATATATATATATATATATATATATATATATATATATATATATATATATATATATATATATATATATATGTGTGTGTGTGTGTGTGTGTGTGTGTGTGTGTGTGTTTATGTGTTGCTCAAAAGTAAAATGAAAGAAATACATCAATAGATATCTGGGAAGTGATAGGAAACTTCTGAACATCTAAATATGAAATTTGATACTGAATGTTGCTATTATTGAATTAGACTGTTGTAAATATTCTATCTCTCTAGGTTAAAATATCAGAATAGGAATAAGTTCCATGTATCGAAACTACTTTACTCTACATTTCAATTCAAATATATCTGAGTGTGTGAATGCATTTATATCTATTATGGTTATCCGGGTTGCAAAAACTTTGCTTTGGAGGTGATTTGGTGTAGTCAGAAAACTATGCTGTCTCCCTTGGCACGGTGACGATAAAACCAGTACTTATAGTGTCACTAGTTAATGGCCATTAAAAAAACGATTGTATTTGAATAGTGATTATGAGTAGAGTCCATAGTTCCATATGCTGATTAGGGGGTATTTTTATCGACAAAATATTTATCCCGGTGTGGAAGAGTCAAATTTTACTCATAGATAAATGAAAAAAACCATACTTTTCATTATATACGTATATTCTTACTGAGAGTTGATATGAGATCAACTGACGGGGAGATCCAATAACATTGATCTCACTAAGGATGGCCAACAAGATTATCTTGCTGATCATTGCTATACTACGTGCGTCCAGATCGTTTTTCATTTTATTTACTAGCATAGAGATATTGTATTAGACAATCGATATTTGGAAAATCAAACACGCTAAAACATGTCAATAGGATAAGCTTGATTTAGTTGATCATTTCTGTCCAAACGTAGATGCGATGCTCTAGGCATTGCTTTGTGTAATCTGGCTAAATGGATCAGCTTTTGCCCTTTGACATGTCTTTGCAACAACGGAGAGAATTATTTAAGGAAGTTCCTATTCCACACATTTATGATTGAGGTTCCCCACCTTAAATAGACCTGTCATATTCTGTTCTTGTTTGGCTTTCAGTAATAAAAAAAAGAGCTTCTTGTTCATTGCTACACGACACCCATTGTGAACCTTTTATTCATATCATTTATGAACATAAAAAGATCAATCGAAAAAGCCAGAACCACCTAATAGGTGCCATCAGATTTAACTTGCTGGTCACCGTTAAACGACTCGTGTCCTGATCTTTTTTTTCATATGATGTACTCATTAATCACAACGGAAAGAACTTGTATATTTTGGGGTTGAGTTGTTTCTTTTTTTTCCCAGGGAAAATACTGATTTCGCATAACCATAGTTTGAAACTGTAGGTCAGAAGAATTTTTCAGCAAAATGTTACACCCCCAGTTTGAAAACCTGCAAACTGAGGTACTCATACTATTCATTACTGGAGTGGTGCTATCTCCTCTTTGATTCTTGAATTATGGAGTTTTGGATATCGATTTTTAAAAGAGCGAGTATTTCAACTTTACGGTTATCGATCATTCCGTCTTAAAAGATCACAATCGAGTTTTGAATGGTTATACTTTTCAGAGCCCCACCAAATAAGATAAGTGAATGCAAAAAATACCTGCAACAAATTCAATTAATATCATGTGTCTATATTAACTCATAAAACTGAGAAGTAACGAACACTTATGATGAATTGTCACTCTGTACGCAAGCCATTGTCTGTATTCTACCGACAATAAAAGAAGAAACATAAATAGTAAAAGTTTTCCCTTTATTACAAGTTATTGTCTGGTGTTTGGTAGTTTATCGGGCAATATTTTATGTTATAAATGTATTCATGACCTGAACTATATTAAATCGCTTTTTCATTAATCCCAAGTGGAAGAATTTTCAATGGCCCTTCCACTAATTTATCTTATTCCAATTCAGATCTCACTTCTAAGCAGTGTCATCTCTTCCCATGATATATCACAGATATAGATATGAACAACAATAGGATTTTGTAAGAGACTGAGTTATCACTTTCTAATAAACAAATCTTTAACTTTCCACGATATTAATTTGATCATTTTATTATTGAAGAATCCCTTCAACTTTCATAAAAATCGTTGATAAATGGTTTACCCTATTCGGTACCAACATGTACGAAGTTTTTCTAGTAAGTATGCAGCCATTTGATATTGAGAAAAAAGAGCCGACCTAGGGCAATGGCGCCGTAATCTTCCTTAAAGTGCTTGCCTTGGGATCTCACACATTTATCCTTGTGTATTCTCCTCTATCCAAAACATCCTTATTTGGGATGACATAAGCTACATCTTCACATTCTTCTTAATTTTGTTCACGGACTAACATCTTCTCTTTTCAAGCCAAAAGTCACGGCCAGACCAATCTAGACGGTTGCAATTGTTGACATATCTGGACACTGCATTGTTTTGCCAAAATATCTTTCATTTGACGGGAGGAGTGGGCTAGCTTAGTTATTGTGGATCCACAACTTGTTCCCATGATATTGAAAATAATTGATTATTCTCTGGGTGGACCTTTATTAAATAATGATTTTAAAATCAGACAATCAGTAGAGAATTCATCGTACATTCATGAGACGAATTTTTTTTACTAAAATAAATGGCCGAAAATCAGCAGTTATAATCAGATCAGTCATACGGAGTAAACGCCAGCAGATGTACAGCATATTAGTAAACATTACTGTCCGATATTTCGATTCAATTCAAAACCATCTTTGTATAAAATACTACGTAAGTAGTAAATGCTGAGGTTTCAATATCATATTTCATAGTAGATTCGTTATCACTAATGTAAATTTCACTTTACAACCTGAAAAGTAATGATTGATATATTGGAGATGAGAGAAATTCTATATTTCCGTTACAGCTGACTAAGTACCATAAACAGTGAATTCATAAGATTCATACCTCTCATAAAGACATTATGGTGGATGAAAGGTTAGATTATACTTGGGTCAATTGATTTTATGAAATATTATACTCAATTCCGATCTCATCTTATACTTACAGTCGAGAAGTATACTGTTATTTGAATCACACGTTTGCTGTTTAAAAAATGATTACGGATTGAATGATGTCAGCTTTTACGAAGTTATATTCTCTAAAACAATTAACCTTTACAAAATAACCGATGAAAAATATCTACCACCCATGCACACACACACACACACATGGAGGGACATACACAAACACACTTATGCATCAACGCATATGCAAGCACACATGCTCTCAAATGCATATTTACAAATACACACACATACAAACACACATATATATACATGGTAGTGTGTGTGTGTGTATACATAGTTTGAGTTTTAAGCAATATACGATTGGGTGAATACTGTATTTTCTTGGGTATGATGGGATCCTGAATTTAAAGCAACCCCCACTTTTGTAGCTGAAAATTAGTAGTTTGTTTTATCTCTTTTATACACTCGAGTATATTGCTACTCATTCACAATTTTAACCCTGATTTTCCTATATCGAAATCGTTGCATTGTACGCGTGTAAATACGGTTGTTTTTAGAGCAATAGAGATAATCATATATATCACAGCGGTCAATGTAAACTGGGAAACCAATTGCCTTATCTTGACCAAATGTATTATGATTGAAGTCGTTATTACTGCTTTTGTCTATGCAAAGTGGAAATTATCATTTTGTTTTTTTTGTTGGTAACTATTTACGGGATGATAAATTGTCTGTTAGGTCTTGTGTTTACTCTAATGTCTTAATGTTGTTTGCCATTGTGGGTGAAAAGAGATGATTTTTTCCATTTCTGATCATCCATTCCTCAAATGTCCTATGAGCTTCTCATAAATATATGCAGGCTTTCATCACTCATTTATATGAAAAGGTGACTCAGCATAAACCACAGTGTTCATTAGAATTGAGAAAGAAAATACTCACTCTGAGAAAGGTGTAAATCCCAATATATCCTGAGTGAATATTTTACGTCAAAATCAAGTCAAGTGATTGATAATTAAATCGTACTTATAGTGGTATTTTTTAATCTATTTTGTTTGAGAAGTATTGACATTTTCAATTATTCTCTCTAAACTAAGCTTTTGCGACCAGGACAGTGATATTTTGGTATATACTGCACATTTTAAACATTAAGTAAGAATGAGAACTTAACATAAAAATCACTGTCTTGATCACACAAGCAAATTTTTAAGAGAATAATAGCCATTTTCTATTTGTTTTACTGTGTAGCGATTGAAAAATAACTCACCATCCAGGAACAAAAATAGCTTGCACTGTATGATGAACTGCTCTGCGCCAATGTTACCCTCAGTAAAATGTCACTGACATGTAAAAACCTGGTATCAGTAGCAATGCAGCCCTGCCCCTCACCGCAGGCTCTTTTATACGTCAATCGGTATTTTGTTTTTCTTTCAGTAATAATTCTGTCATGGCACCGCAGTGACTCGTCCTATGATGATGGCTTCCTGCTCTCCTATCTGATTGCATTTATTGACTACTTCTCATTATTTCTGTCAGAGTGTCTGCTATTAAATTTTACTACTAATGTGTCCAGTTTTATAATAGGCTATTGTATGGCTTCCAATTCTTACTCTCTTTTCTTTCAACTCTTTGTTCTTTTCTTCCTCTACAGCAGATCCAATGACTCAGTAGCAAAAATAAAATGAAATCCTATTCATCATACTGTTAAAGGTGGAGGTATGAATACTGAATATCCAGTTCGACTACCAAATGTGAAGTGGTCATTCACGTTCCGTACGTATAATCCTTCAATTGACCAATGTTTGAATGAGGGTTCACTAGTAATTTTGATATGATTAAACAACTGTGACTAAGAATACATAATTTTTAAAAGAAAAGTAAATAATGGAAAAAGTGCTGAAGTTATCCCATGTGGATATGAAAATTCTACTATCAGAGATATTACAAAAATAACGCCCAAAATTCAATATACTTTGTTTAATTTATATCATGACTAGTTATGCCTCATACCTTGTGAAAATGCCTGAAACAAAAATAAAAATAACCATTGCATCAGAAAAACGAAAATAGTTTCTAAAAGGCAATATGATTTATTCGGAAAAAAAAAGTAATTCAATGCATAAGATATATTGAGCTGGATACTAAACTGAACCAAAGCTATAAAATAAAATTAGAGGGAACATAGCTCTTCACTGAGAATTATTTGCCGGTTTCTCCATAAATTGATACACATCTAAATTCAGTGTCGAAAAGTTACATTTCTTTATTCGTTTGAGGAACGATTATGTGATCTGAGCGTGCGCAGTAACCTGCTTTCAGCATAAAATCGCTCTAAAGCGATTTGCATGATTCGAGAAAGGAAAAAAATAAAAGCCAGCTTGGAAATCGAAAGAAAAAAATCGACGGATGCTTTTGAGAAAAAATAAATCATAGAAAGAAGGATACGTTTGTCTAGAAGTTAATCCTCTACGAAAGAAAGTGCCATTTCTGTTTCTGAATATCAAATGATAAACTATGTGGATTTTATCTAAAAATACTTCACTTTTGTAGAGTAGGTTAGTTGTATACGTTGAATCTCGCATGAAAAACAATCGTGTAAAGGTTCAGATAGAAATCTTCGAATGCACGTGGCTGGTTGGAATGGAGATTTTCTTCTAGGAGTATCATAGATTAGATAAGATTGAAGGAAAGAATTATCGTTTTAAAATTGAAGAACCTGCTGGAAGATTACTTGTCTCAAACGGCTGCAAAGTTCATTCATTGTTCAAACAGAATTTATGGTCATTTTACCAGAGGTACCAGATCATCCTGCAAGTAATATGCAAAATGATAGATAAATATATATATATAATATTTTCACTGTTCTAAAATGAGTAAATGATATTGATATGAAATATTGATCGTTTTAATGAGATATAGAAATCAAGTACCTATAAAAATGACAGGATTATCCCATGTCTACAAATTATGCACACACATACATACACACACACATACACACACATGCAAACACACACACACACACACATATATACATATATATATATATGTATGTGTGTGTGTGTGTGTGTGTGTGTGTGTGTGTAAAAGTATCTATAGCAAACAATAAAACAAATCCAACACAAAATTACTTGCCGATCAATTTGGTATAACTATTCATATTTTTGATGTTTTGATTCAAAACAATAAGTTTATATGATTATATAAAAAGACTATTCATTTTTATGAGAGAAATAACAGTTTTATTCATAGAAATCAGAAATACCTATATTTAGTGAAATGGTTTCTGTTTATAGTACGGAAACATGAGCAGCAGCTTCTCTACCATTAATAGTATTAGTAGTCTTGATGTTAACTAGTGCCTTGTTTTATCCCCTCCTTCTCTTTTTAGCGTGACACAAACCAACAAACAAAATTTTTTTCCTGGAAAGTGTATTCTGTGCATTACAAGGCAATGGAAAACGGATTTTATACAAAAATATATGATTTTGTGTGAAAGTATTTTGGGATTGTGCAAGTGAATTATGAAAGGTATGTCTGTCTTACACTTTTAGATATGAAAATAAAACTGAGAGCAACATGTTTTGTACATTACAATCCAACCCACACTCACTTTTATATATATCCATAGTTTTTTTCTTGTCTTGAGAAGGGTCATTGACTGACAGAGTTTTTGGACGATTCAATACGACATTCAAGCTGATCCATTCTACGGTTTTCTTCAGATTGTAACAGATTTTCTTCCAATGGTAGCTATGCAATAAGTTTAAATACGTGTAATGTATTTTCCTTTCCATGTTGTACCTGGATTTCTATTCCTTATCCCGGTTGTGTAGTAGGAACGACATTGTTTTGTCTGGTTAATACTCTCAGTTGACATTTTGATGTGCGCTGATTCTTTCTTTTTTCTTAGTTTCCAACAGCTTACCCAGTTTATGATCCTGACTTCTTCCCAGAGAGCTTAGTTGGAATTGATCGGCCAAAACATCGTGTTAATAATGCAAAAAGTTCTTTGAACGTATATATTTTGTCCCAGTTTCCAGAAGTCAAGTGTTTCCAAAAATAGAGACATAGTCTTGAACTCTATACCATATCTTTGCACCGATGAGTTTTATCAGCTAAATAAACTTATTGTATAGGAATACTAATCACTACTAAAATTAATCACGCAATCGATAAGACAATTGGCTTCCTTTTAACCCAGACTCAGTATTACATCATATTTTGCTGTGCTGTACAAAAGCTCTCTTCGAGTAGATGAAATATTTGATCGATTCTATGTTCTTCTTCGTGTCCTTACTTCCTATTTAAAACGATCCCTGAGAACCAATGGTACAGTGATCGCTACCGTTCGTGTAGGCTGTGGTTCAATTCAAAGCTAGGTCATATTGAAGACTTATGAAATTATAGTCAATGTCTCTTTGCTAAGCACTCGGCAAAACGACTAAGATGCGTGAAAATCTCCAAAAGCTAACGGGCTACAGTCAAATCACTTTTGGAACATTGATCCTCGGAATTATACCTAAGTTGAGCAACGTCACAGTAAATCATTGCCCATGTGAGTGAATAGCAGGTAACATAAACAAAACAAATATTCGACAGGCCTGGCAAGCCGGAGGTTAGCCTTACTAACATTCTTCCGCATGAACCTGACGACGTAGCACCTTTGACCAGAGTGTAAGTTTAGAACGATATTACATTTGCCTGAATCTAACGATCAATCATTCAATAAACTCCTTATACATATTTCATTACGAGATAATTGACACTTAACGTCGGTTATTTTTATATCAAAGAAGAATCCCATATCTCTATGAGTGTACGCGCATATATATATATATATATATATATATATGTGTGTGTGTGTGTGTGTGTGTGTTTGTGTGTGTGTGTGTGTGCATGTGTGTGTGTGTGGGTGTATTCATTCATACTTGTGCGCATGTATGCACTCATATAACATTTTCTGTGGAGCGATGATTAACAAATAGTTCCGGCAGACATTGTTTGAAGAAGTCAATCCTCGTTGGGTACCCCTGTTTATGACTTTATCCCTGACGAGGCAATGTTAAGCAAATAGCAACATGTAAAAACATGACTTTCGTAAGTGAATGTATATATAAATGTAAATATTTTTACGGAGGCAACTTATACTCTCCCCCCTCTCTCCCATCTCCCTCTCTCGTTAAGGACGAGGGTGATCATAGCACTCCATATTTTATTTCCTTTTGTCACTTTCGGCGATTCATTTCTGCTATTCATTCAATACATTTTCAAATACTTTTCTAATAGACTTGCTGCTACTTTTCTAACGTAGTTTTTTGTTCTTGTTTAATAACTTTAAACCGTTCTGTGTCACGATTGTACTTGGTACTAATAGTGGAGAGATTTCCCGTTGCCTTCTCTGCAGTGATTTTATCAAAGTACCACCATGAGTAAGCTGACCGTTGATCTTGAAGTTCATTCTTCACTTTGATCTCATTTGTATTTTGATTGGGTCGCTACCGCCTTTCTCTTTCACACTGGAGCTGGACCAGAGAACTGGTATTCAACCAGAAGTTCTGGTTTACATGGTATCAGTAGCAAGCGAACCATAACCTGACTCTAACACTTTCTGATACTCTTTCCATCAAATGTATTGACACAAGAATTTGTTGCTCTTTTACGGATGATCTGTTTATAGCACTAAACTTCTTCATACTAAGAATTTATAAGACACCCTTTCCTGACACCTATCATCTAAACAATATTACCCACTAATACAATCACAATGACTGTGGTAGCGAAAAAAAATACTATTGACGCCAGATCCAATGTATCATTCAATATAAAATAGTCAAATATCATCAAGTATCCGTACATACGAGTGTAAGTGTTTATTTGCAAAGATATTGAATTATTTCAAAATCCTGAGCCATCATGATTTTAATAAGAAGGTCTTAAAAGGAATGTCTGACCTCAAAATAAACTTGAAAAGCATAAGAATACCGGAAATCGATTTCTCACAACAAGATACATATAATTGGTGGTATTACACAAAAGTCTTGGACTACCAGCCGTGGCGACATGGAATTGACGCTTTCCAGTGGTGGCCAGATTAAATTGCATGCACAGGCCTCCACAGGTCGACCCCAACTTGCTCGCAATGTTTTTTGAATATGATATAGTTCCATTCAGCCATTAAACAAATTAGATATTTTTGTAGACAGTCATCTTCTGGTTTGGAAGAAAAAAACTCTGACAATTTGACTGCTCTCCCAAATTTTGCGTCCCCAGAACGATGGACGTATCTTTTCGATGGGTGTCCCTGACATTCCTGTTTGAGGGTCGTCCAATCAAATCACAAGTTCATCAAGCAACATATTAGCATTGTCTAGCATGTTCGATGAAATTTGATTGGGCGATTCAGCTTATGTCATGGCTGGATAAATTGATATTTCAAAACTGGTTTATATTTATGTTTCTCAATACGCAGACAGGCGCATATATTGATTCTCATTTGGCAACGCATATATATATATATATATATATATATATATATATATATATATATATATATATATATATATATGCCCGGTTGTCAAATATAATAAAGCATTCATTTAGAGTTGTGTTTTGAACTAAAACTATTAACTGAATTGATAGAATTACTTTGGTTGATTCGATAGCTCCCTGTGTCCTAAAATTGTAATTGTAGCATGAGGCCATTTGTCTGTAAAATCTAGTACAGAAATGTCTAAAACCATAGAAAAAATTTAATCTTGATAATGAAACCTATAGCAATATCGGATGCATAGACATTAACGAGCAAAATTGATACTAAAAAGCTCGAGTAACAAATAACATATAATGTGTAGACTTAAATTATGATTAATGAGAAATAATATAAACTGTTAATTGTTGACGGCTGTCTCTGTCTCTGGAATTAATGATTACTGCACGTGGCTTTTTTCCTATCCGTAAAATTGAATCAAAAATATAGAAAACATACCTAAGAGGAAATCAAAATACAACATCGCAGGAAAAATTGAGCTTGAAGAATATACTTTCTTGGTTTCAATATTTGAAAAAAAAAGGATTGGTTAGGATAGAATCATTCCAGTAAGAATGGACGTGGTAGCATTCACAGGATTAATGCGATGATTTGTTGACTTTTCAATCTTCATCGTTTGGAGTTGACATTATTCTAGATGAAAAAAATCTAGAAACATCTCGATACAAGAATAGAATTATATCCCTCCTTTCTTATCATCTGGGGAAAAACATCTAAACAGAGAATTCCATGAAAATTTCATCAGACCTTAACCCGTACAAAGGTCTTTATCAGGTTCTTTTTGTTCATGCATAAGTAAATTGTATCTGAACATGGGTCCAAAATGGTGGAGATTTGAGGAGAAATGACTAGGTTGTTCCGAGACAAACAGTCAGACAAACAAATTTTCATGCTTATTGTATATATTTATGTGTGCGTGTGCGTGTGTGTGCACTCCAACTTTTTAATTCTGATGTTAATTTTGAGTTCGATTCAAGTGCCATGGATAATATCTTCCCAAGTAAGTTTCCTCTACAATCATGTGTGTATGTTTAAATGTTTGAAAATCTATGTACATATCGTTTCATGCATGTTTTCGCATCATATTTAACTTCATGCAATGTGAAATTTGAATTCATTGTGTTGTTCTGTAAAATAAATATACCATAGAATCAATGAAGAAACAAGAATGAAGATGAGCTTAATACATAGCAAAGAGGAATGATGATCTATATAAAATTGAAAAATTAGATCCTACGGGATGTAAAATACCGTATGTATTGAGGGATTATAGTCGTAGGCGCTTCAGAAAACCTTCTGTTCAGCAGCAGAATTATGATGGCTAATTAAGATGATACATTTATTGGTTAATGGATTTAAGTATTTTCTTCCATTCATAAAGATATGTATATGAAATTACAGGGATAATATATATATAAATATATATATATATATATATTAAAGTAAGTGTGCGTGTAATTATTTCCAAACTCAGCAAGTTGAACAATGTGTGTAAAAGAAATCTATAATCATAGCACAATTACGAAACGTTGATACATTGAATTCTCCATCTTTGATCGTACGACTAATCTATTAAACATGCATTTTAATGTGAGTCTATGCATTTATTAAAACCCAAAATATTCCAACAATTCTTTACACAAATATAGATAGATATTTATCCTTCATTAAATGGGTTTAATGCATACACATCCATATGTGTGTTTAATGATCTATATTTATATTATTATGTCATTCACAGATAACTGTTTCGATGTATTACATCTCTTCAGTGTGACTTTCCATTATCTAATACTGTACCGCGCGGCAGAATAGAAACCTTCACTTCAGGCCGATATCTTTCCTCTGGACTACGGAACTAGACGGTTAGTAAGGCTGAATTTAAGTGATATATTTATTTACACAGAAATCCCTTATCCACTAGAATGCTCTATTCCAATGAAAGAGCATTGCATAAGCTTACAGAGTGCTCAACCCTGAATATATATATATATATATATATATACACACACACACACATATATATATATATATATATATATATATATATATATATATATATATATTAGTAAATGGATATATTATCCGACAGCATGATCATAAATTGTGATATATCATATTGAAAATACTTGGCCTAGACGAGCGGTCATATTTCCTGAGAATTTGGTGTGGTAACATTTTGGGGGGTCTTCCATTACAGGCGACTGCTTAGCTCAACGGCAAGAGCAGTGATACGTTGACACAGCGACCGATATCTTCGGCGTTCCCATTTTCTTTATTGGTAATCTATCTATGTTGTCTCCGCCAAATGATACATTCACTGCATAATAACAGGATATCATTTCATATAAGAGTTTCAATATGATATAATGCAACATACATATATATTTATATATACACATATATATGCTTATATGCGTATATAAACACATATGCTAAAATATATATATATATATATATATATATATATATAGAGAGAGAGAGAGAGAGAGAGAGAAGGAGAGAGAGAGAGAAAGAGAGGGAGGGAGAGAGAAAGAGACAGAGATGTATATATATATATTCATATTCGTTATTATCATAACGTATTGTATATGAATGTTATTTTCACAACAAAACATTTGATTGTTTTTTAAACGTAGGGTTACCTTACGTAGATAATCCCTAAAACGTATTCGACTCTGAGTATGAGTATATGCATAACAAAATATGACTCTTTTTCTGTGTCACCACTGTTGAGTGTTTACCTAGGTAAATATCATATCCTTCGTGTCAGTTCTGAATTCAGACTGCATGTAAACCAACTTGGCATATAATCTTGAGAAAAAAAACAACTTCCGGTTAAATTTCTACCAAAAAATTCAACCAAACAAATTGACAAAATGCCCCAAGATCAATAACCCCAGACCAAATCATCAACGTCCCCCACACACCTTCTCTCTCTCTCTCTATATATATATATATATATGTGTGTGTGTGTGTGTGTGTGTGTGTGTGTGTGTGCTTATATATATATAAATATATATATATATATATATATGTATATATGTATGTATATACGTATATATATATTTGTGTATATATCAACGTATATATTATATACATACACGCATATACATATATAAATATATATATATATGTTTATACATATATACGTATATGTATACACAAATGTTGAAACATATATACGAATACACATATATACATATATACGTATATATGTGTATATACATAAACAGATTCATAAAAAATTGATATATATATATATATATATATATATATATATATATATATATATATATATATATATATATATATATATATATATATATATATATATGGACATACGTTTTGCTGAACAAAAACTCACATGATCTCTTTGTTCAACTTTTAACATGTTTTTTTTTTATTGATGGGTAAGGTGCTGTAAGATGGATCAAGTGTACATAATAACTGAAATCCATAACAGAATTTCTTCAAGTAATCTGAAAAATATCTTTCAAAAGCAAGATATATATGTTGTGATTTTGAAATCAATATGGATTAAGATTCCTTCCATTTATTCATCTCATCTATTAAGAACGTTGCATTTTTTTTTATTGAATGCCTGTTTATATCTCATGATAATGATGCTATCTGCAAACAGGTTAGAACTTCATACAGTCTTCAAATACTCCATTAGGAGTGACACGTCTGCAACACTGTCAAAAATTTGAGTATAATTGAATGTTAGACATTTTAAAATGCCCTCTCCCTGGGCGAAAGATATTTCGTTTTATGTAGATTGTTTCCTTTTTATAAGTATATTTCTCAGTATTTTTTGTCTTTTTTTTTACGATTTTTGCTGTATCAAGTTTTAGTTTTTTCCACTTGAGATTGTAGTTTGCGTTATGTTGATGCTGTGTCTAAGTACTTGGAATGTATTTATATAATTGAGAAATATTATTGAACTAATGAGACTTATTGTCGGTAGACATTACTGCAATTAGATGTTACTTTAAGTGGCCACACACGTATTTGCACTTGAGGATATATTCATGATGACGTTAAAACCACTTGGCTTTGTCTTTTTAAGTGTTTGCGTCTTCAACAGGAAAATGTTTCCGGATATTTTTCTGATTTGACTATTTTCAATGTCGCACAGAAACATTATTAGAAGCTGTCAACCAAGACTGTCAAATGTCCTCAACATAAGTCTCTTCTGTTTTTAAATGATTCTGATTTGCTGGCTAGCTATTTATGTATGTGTCACATATATTGGTCGTACCCAGAACCAAGTGACGTTGTAAAATTGTATATAATTTACAATGTAAGTATATGCTTATTTGGTCCCTTTTTTTTAAAAGAGGATATTTTCAAGAACACGTGCAGGAACACTTTTTGCTACACAAAGAAGGTGGAAAGCTCAAGCCCCCTCAGAGTAAGATACAACACAAGGAACTGCAAACACCCGGGAGATTCATGACAACTGAGAAGCTTAAATGTTGTGATAAAGAACAAAGACGAAGAAAATAGTCTGAACGGAACAAATATGAGAATTAAAAAAGCTTTGTCTAAAAAAGTTCTGTCAAGAATGAATTCTCACCTCAACATAACAAGCGAGTATATATTACCTGCATATTCCCAAGCTATACACACTGAAAAGTCTTTAGCTTGATATTCAAAGTATACAATGGAAGTAACACTACTTGATTTTACGACCTGAGCGGATAAGGGAGGTACGGGAGAACAGTTTTTCAGGGCTCCCATACACCTACCGAAAACAATCGTTGCATTCCAATGCCAAGATATATGGACAAAATATCTGATAATTTGACAGAGACCATTGTTTGGTCGATTCATGCCTTCCTCCCAAAAATTGATGCAATATACATGTAAGCAGTGTCAGCCAAAAATCCGACTAATTTTGCCGATTCCATTCTCAGTTTGATATCCGCATCTAAATGTTGAGAACACAATTGCGAACATGACCGCTTTTGTAGGTCTAAAATACAATTTAAAACATTCCCTTGTATAATTCATCGTGCAATTGGCTATATTTTTTGTCTGTAACAGTTGTCATTCTTCAAAGGAGATAAACCATTAAATGATAATAAAGGATAGTCTCCCTTATTTGGTTATTTATCTATTCATTCGTTCATTAATTTGAATGTGTATTAATATGGGTTCAGTCTTGTTGTGAATAAACGAGAAAATGTACAGTAGCACAATATTTTTCATAATTTTAAGTGTAATCGCAAAATTATCTGAACATAATAGTAATTTTTCAACGGCATGGGTAAATTAGGTCTTTATATTTCATTCCTGTTAGATGTTAGACTATACCATATTCTGTTGATGAATTGAAATAAGTGTAGTATACGTTCAAACATAGAACACAGTCTTCTGTGCTGTGTGATGTTTAGAGTGGTAGACTTGCAAGCCATTGAAAGGGAAATTTTCACAGATTTTCTATAAAAATGATATTTTACAAAGTTCAGCTCAATTCAATATCATTCAGTAAACCCATAAAATGCCAGGATATATTTATTTGTCTTAGCCTTGTCTCAGACACGATAAAAAAACACCAAATGTGAATCAAATTAACCAGCAATGGCCTGCAAGACTAACATGTTAACTATGGCTCGACAGAAACCTAATAATAACGGGCTGAGTAGATGTGTACAACCATTTATACCATATACTTCTACTTAAAGCAGAATGGTTGGGGCACTATTCTTGATTATCGTGTATGTGTCAAGAACAAGATTCCTTGATTGAACCCAGTCCCCCTTAGGTTTGTTTGGAATCGAATACGTTCGTACACTGTTTGACAGCCATGGCTCGAGATCCGTGTCTTTTGTACTTTTCATCCATAACAGTTGGGAAAAGAGAAAGATTCATGCTTTTTCATGTGGTATTATTACGAGGTGAAGAAAAACTGTTGCGGCCAGTTTTAACTCGTGCTATCGATTCCCTCTCCCAGGATGATAACTATTTGACCACTTTGCACTCCTATATCATTTATTGAAAAAAAAGGGAAAATTTCCCAATAAGATTTTATTGATTAATGTCTGAAAGACCAAAAAAATATTAGCTAAATTCAATATTAGTAGCAATAATTTCTATTCTCGTTGTGAGGAAATTAAAAAAAAAGGCGAGGACAGCATTTCTATTCCAGCATAAAAGAAAGCAAATATTTTACTTACTACTGACAAAGCCATCTGTAATCAGGCTAGCTATAAGTATTAATTACACATCACCATGACTCAATGGTATAGTGCTTGCTCCCAGTTCTATAGGTCGGGGATTTTATCCATGACCGATTCATAAGGAAGACATTAAAATAGCAGTCAATGTATTTTTGCTTATTGCTCAGAATGCAGAAGGCAGAGTGTGATTAAAACGTTTCAGAATCTGATGAACTGATCACAAAAAGGAATATAAACAGAGAGTCATTGTCATCCCCTTTCAAAATATTTCCCTGCTGTAAAAAGCGCTTTTCCAAGCGTTTCACATATTTACATTTATTGGTGACATTGCTGCCCACGACATTGATTCGATCGAGCGACCAAACAATGTTGATATTGCTTATTTCTGACTACTAAGCCCAGAAGCACTGACTCAGCAATCGTCGGACTTTTGGTAATATATATATATGTATGTATATATATATATATATATATATATATATATATATATATATATATATATATATATATATATATAGAGAGAGAGAGAGAGAGAGAGAGATAGATAGATAGATAGTTAGCTAGTTAGCATTACATTAGGGCTTTAGTTTGAATAAATGAAATTTCATAAAACAAACATATTTGTTTGTGTATCCTTGTTTTCAGCTTGTACACACATTGAGGGTGTCGGTAAGTAAGGTACACCCATGTAATCTTCAATAAGAACAACTTCCAGTTTGCTTGGCCACTCGACGCTTCGTTTTCATTACGACTTAGGCACTGGCGAGTCACGATGCAGTTTTGTCTGATCTTGCAGAAACTAGTGTATCAAATTTGATTTTGCTGTACCCCACCCCTAGGATATATTTTTCAATATCAGTTCCTGTGCTGTGCGCTTTGTCAAGAGGAATTACCATTTCAAAATTCTTTGGTATGAGTAGGCTGAGGATTGAACCATGACCTATCAAATTGTTGGCAAGCACCCTCTCACAAGGTCATGATGATGGGTGGAGTTTATATCTTCAAAAATAGTTGTACATCTTGAGATGCCTTGCTAGGACGCCTTTCATTACTTAAAACCAATTAGTTTTGTTTTTAATCGCTGTCAGATTAACTACTGTGGTTAATTAGCCAAGTTAACATTTAATGAGATAGACGTCCTATCGATTTGACAACGGTGCCAACATTAGCTGCAAAAAATTGCTATCATAAAATGCTTCCTTAGTCGAGTAATTTAATGGAGATTTCACAAGACTCCATTTATTATTAGTACACATAAAGCAATGATCAAAAGTGGTCAAATGTTTGACACAATAAATGAAGGACTATGACTTCAATTTCCAAGGATTAACATCACTTTTGGCCAACACTATATATAATCAGAATATCATCATCATCATCATCATCATCATCATCTGCTATGAGTACATTGTTGAGCATGTTCTTCCATGACGATCGTGATCTTCCTAATGTCCGATCGGAAAACCCATCGATTGGTTTTGTAAGTTCTTAGGTTTCCCTGCTTGAGATATTTATAAGAATTATTTTATAAGTAAACAGCCCAATAATGAAAAATATTTATTTTGTCAGAAAGAAGAAATCATTTTCCAATATTATCTTATACGTTGCTAAGTGATGACTATCCATCAAATAAATCAAATATTATACAATGAAAACTTCAGATCAAAATTCATCTCATAATTTCGTGCTTATTTATTCAACCTCGTCAGTTCACCTATAGCTATGTATTTTATCTGTTTGTGAGTGAATTAGTATCTCTCACAGTAATCAGCATACTTCTTTGGTATTACCCCATAAATTTGTACAATTATTTCAACCCGAAAATTATATACAAGCTGGACGGCACATATTATACAACATAAATGTACTCGAAAGAAATAAAGCACAAAATTAACAAAGTGATCAGCGAAAGGATAAACTTTAAAGATAAAGAAAGCTCACAGATATAAAAAAAAATACTCGAGCAGAGTCAATGAAAATCGATCGGTGACCTAAGGAATTATATAGAAAAAAAAACATTACGATATAAGTTTTAGGTAAATGGTTATATTCCATGCATGGTAGAATACCTTCAATATTAGATTTTTTTGAACTGCCACTGATATTTTGCAAATCAAGCTATGTAAAGTAATCAGAGAGATGCTTTCTTACTTCGGTAACGTGCTTCGTAAGCGAATCCCTGATGCCATCAAAAGTAGGATTTTCTAAATTGACATCGATCTTTTCTATTGCCATTCTTCGTTTAATTCATACTCATACCCAAAGCTAAATATGCGAGTTATGCAAGCCAAGAAGATTTTGCAAAAATACGCCTTCTTTATCAACCAGGAAAAAATCTGAGTTTTGAAAACCCACACGCAATTTAGAACGTTTCCACGTGAAAGCCATCTCACTTCCGAGTGATAGAGTAGGTCCAAATATCCGGCATCCCAAATGTCACTTAATATGCGAAATAGCTAAGTGCTTGGTGCGTGTCCTTTGATAACATTGGCAATCTTGGCAACATCGTTCATGATGGCTTTCACTACGAGTACCAACTGATTCACAACCATTACTT
The DNA here is from genome assembly GCA_963457665.1 of Thysanoteuthis rhombus. Lineage (NCBI taxonomy): Eukaryota > Metazoa > Mollusca > Cephalopoda > Oegopsida > Thysanoteuthidae > Thysanoteuthis > Thysanoteuthis major. The sequence continues at coordinate 15,018,156 of OY735236.1, read as the reverse complement.
AGCAATTGATCATACAATGGAAACATTCAATACATGGATTATTCTGAAAAATATGACCCAATTCGGTCAGTCAACAGACATAGCAATTCAGACTTCCAACTTTAAATTTCGGCTTGGTGTACTGAAGTGTCCACCGTTCTTGTTGAAAGCGTCAACGAAATCTCAATTCTAGAGGAAGACAGAACAATCTTTTTCTATTCAGTTGCATAGAAACCGTTGTATCCACTATACACTATAAACTTCGAATTGCTACTGACATGTTCAGTCTATTCAGGCTACACTGTGAAAGGTGGGCCCTGTTTTATCGATAAAATCATTGTTCTGTCACATTTTCTGCTACGGCAGAAATCGAGTCCATTACAACTTCTGCAGTCAAAGATACAAATTTCAGTTGCATGACTTTGACTTTGACTACGCATAACTCCTGCAATTTCCATAGATTTAGGTTCGACTAACTCCAGACAAATAGTATGTGGTTTCTTATTCTGGGCAATAAAGCAGGTCTTTTCAAAGCTAACCCTTGACGCTATACATTGATCGATAGGACTTTCAAAGTTGCTATCAAATATTTGCCTATTGACAGCTCTTTCAAAATACCGAAAATATCTCTGCAGTTTGGAAGCCAATTGAGTGTCCAAGTTACCCTAGGGCCCCCTTCCATTTATTCACTTTGAAAGACACTGCACTCAATATTTTCAAACGAATCACTGAGAATTCTTTTGTCCCTATTCATATTTCTGTAAGTCCATAGCTGCGAAATCCGGTCTGCTATTTTGTCCTCCTGTTCGATGCCATCTGAAATGTAAAATAAAGCTGATTCAGAAGTACAAGAATTTGATCACGTGAGAGTAGAATGAATATACAAGGATCTATCGTAAGATCATTCATCCAAATATCGTCGATGGAAATTTGAAAGAATTTTTTTTTAATGCTCCATAGTATAAAAATCTGACACCTTGGATACGTGAGGTGTTAGGCCGGAAATATTTATCAAATCGTTGTAGAAAAAATGTTGTTTCAGAGACATTGATATCATTAGTTGAGCTAATAGATGATTGAGTTCTGCAATCTTCCGATTACTGTATAGAGTCAATTATCAAGTCATTGTGTTTGTATTTTAAAGTGTGTACAGAATACTCACTTATAATTGCAACAAAAGTAGCTGTTATCTTTGAATGTATTGTCAAGGGGAAGTATTTACTCGTCCAACGACAGGAAGATATTAAAAGGCTGCTGTTGATATTGATGTTGATGTGTTACGAGCTTTATTTCTGAGGGAAACCAATGCTAAGGACGTTTTGCTTATTTGAACAAATTTTTTGAAGTAATTATTGACTTTTATAACGTCGTAATTTTAGTTTTCTTAAAAAATGAGCAACTAAAAATCAAATCTTGGAAAAGAAGAGGATGAAATGAGTAAAACAAATGACGGAAATGACTCAAACAAAGAGCTTGTTTTATGTTTTATCTGAAACACTCTCTTGAAAACCTTGACAATGAACTTAAAAAAGAAATAAAAACCAATAATTTTTTGTAGCAGTGATATAAACAAATAATTTATCCTTTTCTTCCTTAAAAAAATTTATATAAAAAAAGAATGAGTAATAAAAATTTCATAGAAATATTGATACAATATGTTTCTAAAAGATCAAAAACATATTTTGCTATTTAACAAAGGTCCAAAACCCAATTATATAAACAACTAATTCTGTATCTTTTGACTGGGTATCATGAATGTACGTGTGAAAATATTGGAGATATGTTTACAATGTAAGTTGCTTCTTTTGCCCTTTTTAGGCACTAATCACAAAAAAAGTCTGAATTTCTAAACAAAACAAAAACAGGTGGTCTCAAACTGAAGGGTCATCTTAACATGAACTTACATTGCAGCCCCTTTCACCCAAACATACTTGCACTAAATATCTATTCTTGGCGGATAGTGTGAAAGAGGACAGAAAAAAATATTGTTCTAGACATGATAAAGTGTGGTTGTTTGAATTTTTAGCTCTCTATCTACATCAGTGTGACCTGTATGCGTGATATTGAAATAACCAGTCAACAGGACCAGCTGAAAATTTGCCTTTGTATTCTATCATATTGTATACATAGATGCGTTCTTAAGGTAATAAATTTGTTTTACATAATAATATTCTTCAATTTTAGGAATGTATTTGCGAGAGTGAAGATGATATTTTAGTTGCCAATCCCCATGGAATTTCCATAAGTTTGCTAAATATTCAGAAATTTTTACTTGTTTATTCCTACGCTTTTGAATCAGTGTTGCTAATTTGGCTTTTTCTTTCTTCATTTTTTGAATGCAAGATTCACTACCTAATGCACAATAATGCACTCCAAAATTTCAAAAAAATTTTTTTTTCAAAAAAAGGCTACACTGATAATTCTGTTTACAACCGGCTAGGATAATCGAATATCGATCGGCTGGCATAAGCTAATATCTATGTATGTTTTCTATTGTAAGCAACAATAGTAATATTATGTGATAGACTTAAAAGAACTCAACTATCAAACATCTTATCATCAAACGAAGCTCTCGTTAAGCAATTCTAAACATAGGAGAGAAAATAAAGCTATAACCGACGACTCACTCTACTGCTTAATGACACGTTTTATTGCAGTCTGCTAACACGTTGACCTAAGACTCTTCAAGTGCACTAACCGACAGGGTAAGACGAGCAAAATTGAGGGCCTCCCAAATACACTGATCGATGATAGGTAAGTTTGTATTTATGGGTTTATGTTTATGGGTTTCTTTTATGATCGTTTTCGATTGGACGAGGTTTGTTTTGAGGGGAGGGAAATTATGCTGTCCTTTCATTAATGTGCAACTCTTTATGGTCCGGTCAAAGATCTGGAGGTTGAATATCAGGCCAAAATCTCATCAGAGCGGAACCAAGTTTTGCGGAAGTCCAATATTTGTTCATGTCAATTTTGGTAGGGTGATTAATAGTTGGACTTTCACGTCACGGAAACTTTCTCTTTTTCTATCTTCTTCTATATCGCCTATCGTCTGTTTCTTGTATACCAGTGATTCCCAAAGTGGGTGCTACCACCCATTTCGGAGCATTGGAAGACAATGGGGCAGGTAGGGATGATGAGCGCGACGGCAAACGAACAAAGAATACAAATCGATACCTCCCATGCATAGAGAAGTGATTTTACAGTAGAGCTGTTTGAAGTTTGATATTTTCCGTATTTCTGAATCAAAGAATTCTAATAGCTTATTTATGTAATTTAATCGCCAGTAAATCAACATAAATTCGTTGCAAAACAATGATTTTCCCATTAAACTACAAAAAGTTCTGCTGTGAAATCAGATTTTACTCATACGACTCGACACATAGGAAATAGCACTTCTCATATTCGATCTAACCTGTCGGAAAAATACACAAATAGCAATCGTATGAATCGGGCAGACTGGAAAATTCATTTTATGGAAAGGTGAGTTCATTGCATCATTTTTAACCGACTTCAGAGGAGGGGGTTCTGATGGAATATATGCTGTGAAAGGTGGCGCTCACCCGAAGAAGTTTGGGTCACACTGTTTTCTTTCAGCGTGCTTCTTGCTATATATCCTCAACCAAGTCTGCCTTCCCGCTTACTTGTGTCTTTTTGTTCCTTTTTATCTGATTATTCAATCTGTCTATCTTCCTCCCTCTTATTCCAGCTAAATTAGTAAAGAAAGGGCTAAAATCGAGGATACCTAATGTCACTTGATCTCTTGTGAACCCCACCACTGCTATTGCAGTAAAAACTCAACGATTACAAATATTACAATTACTGCTAGTACTACTATTACTAATACAATTATAATGTTGGTGATGCTTCTGACAATAACGATAATGATTACCATTTTTTATCTTATAATAATTCGCCAAGAAATTGTCTATCTATCCGTCTATACTCGAAATGAAGCCACGAATTTTTCTGTTTGCACAAATTAGTTTTTGAGAAACATTTCAAAATAAATCTTTTTTGCTAGGGGATGGGGTCAATTCAGAGGATGATTATTCATCAAAGATAAAAATGACCCCTTACGTTTTAATGACGTAATAAGAGAAATTTTTTTCTCAAATCAATTCCCAAAATCATAATGTAACTAGGCTGCGTTTTTCTTTTAGAAAAAGCAGGACATTTATTCCAACATGTCTCATATCGCAATGTTTATTGGTTGTACACATATATCTTGAATAGCGGTGTATTGATTTGTGTGTGTTTTAATCTTGTATGGGTAGGTATATTTTTCTCGAAAAATGTAAATTGGGGTTCGGACGTTTCGGGTCGGAACTCTTTTCTCTCACTTTGGAACCTATAAAAATTCAATTTTTTACATATAGGGGTCAATATATTGGAAAATATTTTTCTAATTTTGTTGGAGTCGAAATTTGGAGGGGGGGTTCCATCGAGGGAAATTTTTTTACTTGTGGAGATTAAAATCAAGGATTTTCTTTTCCTCTTCGAGTCGAACTCAGTAATGGAAATTTTCCCTTTTTAGAGATTAAATCGAAAGAAGAACGTTCTTTAAGATTTTTAAAGGCCATAATTAGCTTTAAAAATTCACCGTTAGGGGTCAAAATTGAGGAGTAATCGTTTTTGCACTTTCAGGGTACAAAAGATATTTGTTTACTCTTAGAGGTCACAATTTTGGGGAAATTTTTTTCTAACTCCTGAGGGTCAATATCAACGGTACTTTTATCACTTCAGAAGTCAAAATCAAAAAGATTTTTTATGGGTCGAAATCCGAAGTTTCTTCCGAATCTTCAATTGGTCAAACTTAGTGGGGAGCTTTTTTTCACTTTTTGGTGTCAAAATTGAAAAGAAATTGCTTTACACTTTAGGGGTTAAAATTGAAGGAATTTTCTATTACTTTTAGGGGCCAAAATTAGGTGATTTTTTTTCTTTAATCCAAGGCGTCGAAATCAAGGATGATTAATTTTTCAGTTTTAGAGTTCGAAACCCAAGGGATTTTTCCTTCTCTTTTTTAGGGCTCAACACTTTGGTGGAACATTTTCCTTATTTTTGAGGGAAAATGAAGAGAAGAACTTCCAATTTCAACTCTGTTTTACTCTCAGTTATAAACGTCCAAGGGTTTTTTTCTTTAGTTTAAGAGTCAAAATTGATAGGTAATTTTTTTTCTTTACTTTTAGGGGTCGAAATTTAAGATAATCCTTTTTTACTTTATTGGTCCAAATGGGAGAGGAAAATTTTTTAACTCTTGGTCAATTCCCTTTCCTCATTTTGGTGTGTTGGAGGGGCAAGAATCAGACAAGAACCCTCATTTTTTTTTACTTCTTTGTCAGAATCAGAGGGAATTTTTTTTCACTTTTAAGGATCGAAATCGAAGAGTAACGTTTGTTTACTTTCAAGTGACGAAATCCAAGTAAATTGCGTTTTTTTTTTCAATTTTAGGGGTTCAAATACAACGGTCTTTTTTTTTACTGTTAGGCGTTAAAAACAAGAGAGTATTCTCCTTACTTTTCAACATTACTCATTTTGAACATCGACGCCCTTTTTTTAATATTTGCCCAAATTTCAGCATCAGCTCTCTTTTTTAAGAGTAGACTCCTTTTCCCTAATATTACGCCCCTATTTTTCACATTATACTGCTCCTTTTAAACTTTCTACATTTTTTTACATCAGCTCCCTTCCCCTCTTTCTTGAGATAAGGAATTTTTTTTTCTAACATTAACATGCGTTTGTAAGATTCTATGCAAAATGGTGAGTCCGGTAGCACTGACACATTGACAGTTATTGAAAGAAAAAAAATCCTGATATAAATCTCCTGAAAAGATTTTTCTTCAAATTTTCAGAAGATTTATAGTGGGTTTTTTCATAAAAATTCTCATACAGAATCGGCAAGATTCTTTACCTAATGGTATGTCCGGTAGTTCTGACAAAACAAAATATTTGGAATGTTCCTCAAAGAGTGGAAAGGAAAAATATTTCAACACCTTCTTGTTTGGTCGATTTGGGTCGCTGATCGTGTCTACGGTGATACCAAAGATTTATAGAAATGGAAACAGAAAAAGCTATACGGTAGTTTCAAATGACAGAAAATATTGCAGTCCAAAGATCACGGACATGGTTACGCAATGGGCACCTGAATAGAGAAATTGAATTCCCACCATGGTAGCGCAAAACAAATCCATCAGAACAAACTATGTCATAGTGAAGAACGATAGAAGCCCCCCAAAGGAGCAAATGCTTCCGTGGAGAAAGGGATGAGACCATAAAACCTATAACCAGGGACAATGCAAACGACTAAGATTCGTCCATGCACATAGGTCGCACCTGCACGAACTGGAAACTGTCAGGGAAGGTTAAATCCATAATTCACTTTAGGCCATCCAAACTGACCACCAAGTCCATACAAAAAGTCCAGATCTGGAAGTTGTGCACAAGGACAAGAGAACCTGCCAAATCATAGACGTAGCTGTACATGTGGACCACAGAGTGAATACAAACAGAAAAGAAAAACTTGAAAAGTACCAGGACTAGGCCCATGATCTGAGAGAGGTGTGGAACACGCAAATCAAAGTAGTCAAGGGTTGAGACATTGCAAACCACAGCACTACTGGGGTCTGCTGGAATACCTAGGAGGGTACTAGAAATATGAAATTGAGCGATATTCAGCAAAAATCTAGCTAGGAAGTGCCAACACAGGTACTGTTATGGGTCACAGGAATGCCGAGAATGGAAAGGGACTTGTCACTCAGTCTCCAGCAAAAACCACCAGACATCTGGTGTAAACGTGCATTAATAATTATATGAAGGTATGATAGAAAATGTGTTTGAAAATATGATATAATCCTGTGATGATGATAATTCTATTTTCATTAAGCCAGACATATTGGATTGAATTACCTCTTATTCTCAATGATTACTATCTAATATGATCATCAGTGATCAATATTAGCAATAAGATAATAAATAGCATTAACCTTAATACATAAACGAGATCTCTTCGAGATATCGCGTGGACAGACATGAACTGGCCATCTTATGTGAAGTTGACGTATAAATAAGATATAGGGGAAGTAAATGTATATGGATCCATCCTAAGATTGAATAACTTCTTTCATAGGCTATTATCCATCTAACTCGATAATTCAATTCAAATTTATCGAGGACTTTTGGATAATTCAAGGGAATAAACAAAAGTGCATTGTTGATGTATGGGAAAATATCCCTCAATATTGCCCATTGTCAGCAGAATTTCGTTGAAATCTTTTGAGTATTTCTGGAGATATCGTGTAAATAGATGTGCAGAGTGACAGACGAGACCAGATGGATATACCTCCCCAGCTTCATTGACAGAAGTAAATTAACAAAAACAAAAACAGTGATAACAATAAAAAAATATACTATGTAGTAAAACAGCATCAAAGCAAATATCATCATCATCATCATCAGTCATTTAACGTCATTTGTTGTATATGGACTTTCTGTAAGACTCGCCAGACCTCTCTATGATGGGCGTTGCAAAGCCAATACGTTCTATTATCTCACGCCTTCATACGTTTTGCCTCCTACAGTTTTGCATATGATCTCTGGGGAACCTCGTTGTGAGTCATGATGTCCAATAGTTGTCTGACATTCTGGCAGCGTGACCAGCCCATTGCCATTAAAGTTTTCTAATGGACTCTCCAATTCCTGTTTATTCTTCAATATACATCGCTGTCTTGTGACTTCTCCGTGTGGGGTTGATCATGATGCTCTCCAGTTGCACATGATTTGGTTTAAGGGTGGATTCTTTGGTAAGATTCCATATTTCAGCTCCCTAAGTGACTATTGGTTTTATACACTCCTTATTGGGACTAATTGGATTTTTTTGTTCTCAAAAGGTCGGGCTTGCTTAACCAAAAGCTTGCCAGCGTAGACCAATTCTTCACTTCATCTGTTCTTGTGTTTATTTCATGGATGTACGTTGTAGTAAGTTCGGTACATACACTCTTCAAAATCTAAGAAGCAGTGAACACGCCGAGCTTTATGCTCAAATATTCTTTTGGCTAGATACTTTTATTAGCAATGCTGATAAAGTAGATAAATATATTGTGCTTGATCCTGAGATCGCATAGCAACAGGGTAATATCTCTTCTTTGGAAGACCGGTTTCCATACATTTTTAAACAAAATAAAGGGAGATAACTGCTGTCCACATCCGAGCCATAAATAAAACAGTTGGGCGACCAATTTGTTACAACACGTTTTTGCAGCCAGTAAAAACAGTTGTGTCGACCGGACAAGGGCAACGATCAAAGATCTTTCAATGCTTCTGCAAGCATAGAATTCCTATTTGCAGATCCGGGTGAAGATCTTATGTCCGATTGGCCGACTTTTTTTTTCTTTCTAATTTGTTTGCGCGAATCGGATGGTATTTATGGCTGTGGTAGACAATCAATAATTGATGCTGACGCTTGCAATTCCCGAAAAAGCAGTGCAACTGTGAGCAGCAAAGGAGGATTTAGAATTTTATGCCGATATTTAGGAAATATTTCACTAATAGCATCGTGATTCACATCACAATCAATTGAATTGGCATGTCGTGTTCAAACTCTGATTGATGCTGTTTCCATTTACTTTGCATTAATGACCTTGGGGAAAGAATAAACACCTTTACTGCCCCTCCAGCAGGGCAGACTCAACTCTCAAAAGAAAGGCAACTGTTCTATAAGGGCAACTCTGATTCTCAACTGGACAGTCCTCATAAGACGGTTTTGACGTCTTTCCAGCATCTCTTATAATTTGGTGCCAAACGTATAGAGATCAGCTTTTTGGAGGGGACCAAGTCAACAAAGTTAACATGGGATTTCTGTCGACTGGGCAAATCAGAAGAATTCAGCGTTTCGCACAGGCTCGTATGCCATTCCATTATCTATTGAGACAGAAAGGGGCACTCTGTCGGATGTGAACGTGGATTTTTTACAAAGAGTGAAAATATGACCTGAACACAGATGAGAGTACATTTGTGAATTTCGTGGAGAAGGTACAATGAAGTTGTCAAAAGTGGTTCGCAAACTGAGGACATTGATCTATTAATTAGCAATCAATGGCGAGGTAACTTGCTTAGTTGCCAGCTACTTATAGAAACAAAGACTGATTCCACTTATTGTGCTAGAAACTTATGTAATTTGACTTATTTAGGCCACTTGGTGGTCAGTTTCTGTTATGATTATCAAGATATATTAGCAAGTTCAAATAATAAAAGTTATACCATAATGTAAACATGATTATCCGCAGCCAAATGTAGGAGAGTTACATCCCACGATTTTGAGGGAAATAATTACTTTCGTCTTCAGCGCTAAACGCCAACGCTCCGTTTTGTGACTTGTTCTCAACCATTTAGTGCTCAAGTCATGCATATATATATATATATATATATATATATATATATATATATATATATATATATATATATATATATATTCATACATACATACATACATACATACATATATTCCTATTTTTACACCTTCAAGGTTGTGCCTGATTCACAGTTCAAGTATATGTAGACCTTCGTGTTTGCATATATTTGAGTGTATAGGGGTTTGTTACCGCTCGTATGCATGGGAATTTGTGTGTTTCCTTGTGTTTGTGTCTGAGTGTGCGTGAGTGTGTTTTTGGGCTCGATTATGTGTGAAATAGAAAAGAGAAACGTGCACAAAACGTGTCTATGGAGGATGTCATAAAATTTGTATGCATTTAATTGCGTGTAACTGTCCTGTTTCTATATTTCAGTTTTTAAATTGAATATTTTTTTTATATAAGATTGGTAAGAAAAATTAATAATAAGATAATATACTTTGCAGCAAAAGTCAAACCAGGGAAGGAAAACGATTGTGCTGTGTTAATCTTTCAAATAAAAATGGCCCTACCGACCATAAGTATCAGCTTTCTATCATTATTTAAAATATAAAATGTTGGGTTAGAAAAAAAAAGTTATTATACTCTTCTGGAATATGTGTATATATTTATATATGCGCATCGGTGTATGTGGTAAGAGAATATATGTGTGTACGTTATTAAAAGTGTCGAATCATGTATATATATATATATACATATATATATATATATATATATATTGTGTGTGGATATATATATACACTTATATATATGTACTTATAAATTGTGTATAGAAGTATATTTATGAATTGTGTATACGTATATACACTTATATATACTTATTAATTGTATATATATATATATATATATATATATATATATATATATATATATATATATATATACACACCCACATACACACACATACACACACACACACACACACACACACACATATATATATATATATATATATATATATATATATATATATATATATATATATATGATTGCAGGGAAGACTTTTTGCATAAAACTTTACTGAGATCATTCCAGATTATAGCGATTGACGTGAGACAGACTCTTTAGTGTCAAAAAGACTTAAGCAGAAGTATTTGTGTGGGTAGGCAATTTCTATTCCTGTATCAGAATTAGAAATATTTTCGCATAAAACAGAAGCCAGTACTGGTCTAGAATATTCGACCTTTCCGATACAAGAGGTTCCATAATCTGCATTTAGCAGTCACCGATAATAAACTTTTCTCAGGTGCTCCGCTCAGCAATAACACTGATATTTCCACACTAGTTTTCCAAAACCAAAATAGAGCAAATGTTTGCATCATGGAAATGAAAGTTGCTCTCTTGGGTTTTGGCTACGGTGTCATGAGATTTATAAGATTTAACCCGCGGAATCAAGTGAGCTAATCTTAAAAAGTCGATTTTATGTTGTTGGGAAGAGTGACTTTTTTATTACCAGACTTCGCCAACTCTCTCACATTGACGGTGGTTCTTCTTTGAAAAGTGTCCTTCTGCTGATAATGCTTCCTTTTCGTTTGGTTCAATCGATTTCATCGAATATTTGAGCATCAAGGCCACGTTTCTCCACTATCAAGAATTACTGTCAAGATCAAAATATAGCAAAGTTAAAGATTAGAACTAGAACCCAATTATATTCTGAGTATGGCTTCGCCGAAAAGTCCATTCTGTTTCATTCTTACATGGAATCAGGAGTTTTCAGTTTTAAGTAATTCTATCGAAAAATTGCTTTCGAATGTTTTGCTGTCATATCAGCGTACATTTATATTTAAAAAAAACGGTCAGGCATAGCTTATATTAGTTTAATGTTCACAATAATAAAGGTATAAGAGAGCGAACAACATTTTTGGCTTAATACGATTTTTCATTTTGAGAAAATACACCTCAAAGGCAGAGAGTATGAGATCCTTGAAGTTCATCATGAAGGTACTGTGAATGATCAATCGCTTCAAAAAGGTTCGCAGCGTTTTGCACTGAAGATTTTGCATTGAAATGCCTCACAACTAATTGATGTTCTCAGAATAATTAAGATTATACATCCCGAAAGGTAGTCAACATATTCAAACTCTCCGAATAGAGCTTTGAGAATCATTTGCATAAAAAAAACTATTGGATCGTTTTAAGGTTTAGATTTGCTATATGAATGTAAAGAAAATGTCTTGATTTTTCTTTCTTCACTGGGCCCTGGAGCAAACATGAATGGGATCCAAAATGAAGTTTGATAACCACAGCAGTATGTATAGTTCAGCGGTCTCAGAACATTTTTGCAGCGCCGACCAGTTTATAATTGAAAGTATCTTTGTAGGTTGGGTAATTGGAAACGGGTTGTTAATCACAACCAAAATACAAGTGATATCATCCATGTCACATAAAAGTGGTTAATGCACAGAAATTCGTTTCTGGAAAGGTTCATCTAACGTATTAAAATCAGGATACAAGTTTTTTTTCACTTCTTTTACTGAGCATATGAGGAATCAATGGAAGGTGTAGCTTCTCCTATAGTTCCATATTGCTCAATTGTATCGTTGCATATCGCTAAATCGCATCGTTTCATATCGCAAAATCATCTTGTTTCCTTGCAACCAAGTATTATATGCTTTGCAACCCGTTACTTGTCCACGGCTCGCTGGTTTGGCAACATTGTTTAAGTTGATGCTCTTCATTGCATTTACAAAGAGGAAAAAAGTCAGTTTGTGACAGGGAATTACAGTTACCCTTTTGCTTCCACACGAGTTCTGACACATATACATCCTGTAATATACACAGGTTGTCCGCCACGGACAGTCATCTCCTGTCGAGAAGAGAATATAACGAATTTTGTTGTTCTGCAGCTGAGAAACCTCGTTTTATTCAGCTATAGAATGGAAAGATTGGGAGAACAATATCACTGTTATCAAATGGTAGAGTGCTTGCTTCCAGTTCTGTAGAATGTTGTTAAATCCACTGCCTCGTCATACCAAAGACTCTGAAAATAACACGACCCGTAGGCCTAAGGACTATGATTGGAGGACTTTTCCTTAAAGCTTAGGGGTTACAGAAATATGACTTTTGAAACACTGATTTCACTGTCGCTAAACAACATTGAGCCTGGTCAATACCTGGATGAGGGACCATTGGGAAATACCAGGAGCAAAAAGCAGAATGAAACTTGAACTAAGTCAGCTTGTCGGTAGTAAGTCTTACCAAAAATTATCTATGTGAACCTAATTCCACGACATCCATGGTGAGCAGAGAACTATGGTACATACATCTCTGTAGTTGAGAACTTTGGCTTTAAAAAGAAAAGAGAAGTCTTTTATTTCAGATTGTTCTGGTCGATCAAGATAGAAGAGCGAGTCGAGCACTATCCTTTTGGGAAGAAAGCCTGATTATAGACTGTTGGAAACTGAGGAAAATCAATGATAGGCACATAAACATGTCAGCGGTGTATCAGTCAGACAAGCATGGATTGGACCCAATGCGACCTCCGCTACTCAGAGACAAGTTATGAGAATACATCCCTGATAAAGAGAGAAAAAGATATCACCTGAACCCAACCTCATAACGTTGCTACCATTAGAGCAAACCTATATTCAGCATCACCACCACCACAGGCTGGTGTATGGATCGGATGAAACCCCGTGTTAACAACTCAAACAAGGAAGAGTTTAATCGTCGAAAACTCCTTGAATGGTAATGACCCCCTCAAATTATGGACTGTAAAGATACTAGGTACTCTTATTTTAAATCACCTGACAAATTCCAACTGTGTGGATTGAAGCATCTACGCTCTCAAAGTAGCCTGTGCTAAAAAAAAAAATCCCCACGAATGTTCCCTGAACATGAATGACCTGGACGATATTTTCCTGACACTTTATATATGCTTCCCTAGACAAAGCCACACCAGAATACGATAAGTACATGTATGGTCCTATGATTTCTCAACGTGTACTCAGTTCATCATGGGATAGGTTACGTTTTGGGTTTTCATTTACTACTCTCATCATATCGCTGAATATAAGAGACATGTCCTTTGATCACAACAGTCATGATATCTTCCTTCATTCTACATTACAGAAAAGATAAAACTATACTTTCTGGTTGACTGCAAAATTTTGGTTTGTTTTAATCCTTAAGGTGTGGATTGACCAGACGGATTACAGCTCAAGGGAATAATTTGGCGAGTCGTGTTTGAACTCAAGCTTTGACAATTTATGCCCATGGGAAAGATATGAATATATCTAGCCTTTTGCTTTACGTAAAATGACAGGGGGAAGTGAGTGACGCCACTTTGGTTGCTTGTCGCCTTTAAGTCTATTCCATTTATAGGCTGGGTGAACAGTAATGAGATGTTTGAAGCCGTAGCCAGCGTAAGGGCAGTATTTACACTACTTACATAAGCCCCTAAGCAGTCACGTGAAGGCCTCATTTCATCTCAGAAATGCGAGTGAATCAAAGACCACAATAGAAGTATAAATGTCAGTTAGCAGCTATTTAAAAGTCTTTGATACAAGAGTAATTGGAGGATTCAGGAATGGACTGTTTAATGATGGTTGAAGATAACGTTGACATTACTTAGAGCGAGAAAGAATGAGTTCTTAGGGGTAATTGAAGTCATTGCACTTATCTCTGACGCCACAATCGTTAGCATCAAGCATCTCATTTAGTAACGATATGCAGATGACTCTTATTTGATAAATTTGATGCTTTCCGTGTACACACGTGTGTACATACATGTGTACGCACGAAATAACGGGAGGAATGGATGGTAAGCAGTGCAGATTGAAATATTGGGTTACATGAGAAATGGAGAAAATAAAGATAACTATGCTCCGACTGACATTCGGAAAAACGCTTGATAAATGTTTATTACCGAGACAGTCCGTCAGGGTAGATGTGGTAGGCACTATCAACTTCAGTGAAAAAAAAATATATGATTCGTCAGAAATTTTGAAAAACTATCGTGTATAAAATGATAAATGAAAAATCAAATAAACATAAAAAAGACTGATAAAAGAAAATAACTACTAAATACAAAAGGAAACATAATCCCATTTTATTCTATATTTGTAATTTAATGCACTAAACAAAACCTATGATTCATTAAAATCTTCATATTTTCATCTTAGATTGGCATAATTCCAACGTCAATTTTGGTGTACATAATAACGGGTGGCAATGTGAATATACTTACAGTTATAAGCTTCAAGTTTTATGCGAATAATAACAGCCACTTCCTTTTCCACTTGAGACATGAGTGGAATGAGTAACATTCAACTGTTGTTTAAATTGCAAAGATTCATGGGGAAACTTGTTCTCTTTATGAGGGTGATATGGAAATACATGAGAGTAGCAAATATATATTTTGATAGAGCAACGCTTGTTTTGCTTCATTTCTCTGTTAGGTTTGGCCCTTATCTCTGTTGAGCATCGAAAGCCATTTGAGAGGGATTCTATATTGGTTTCACCCATACAATCAGCGAACATCTTAATGTAAGCAGCTCCTTTGAGTTTTTCTCACTATCTGACAACGTTCGATATTTTCAACTGGATTTCTTCCCATCCCTTATGAACGATGCTGCGATAAAATAAGATGAATTCTATTTTTCATCTACACTGACACTTTTCGGATATTACACCTGAAAAAAGCCGTAGAATGGATCGACCGGAAGGTGGCATGAACAACAAAGGCAAGGAGTCGAATCATCTGAAAAACTCTTGAATGTAAATTACCTTTCTCAAGATTATTGATAGTCACCTGTTTTGAGTGTAGAGCAAACGAGCGAGAAAAATTAATGTGACTGACAGTTTAACTACCAGTGCAATGAAATGGGGAATGGGCCCATTAGGAATAACCCCACAACCATAAAGACATTCAGAATGGTATTGGGAAAAGAGGCTTATTTACGAATGGCCAAACATTTGGAAATAAATGTTTCTAACACAAATATGTCAAATTTATGACAGAGGTATGTTTTTATATTGCATCAGACATTTTATAAAGAGATCTCCCTGGATTTTAATAATCTGATTTTATTTCCTTTATTCATGCACACCCTGAGCAAGGTCCTCCGGCCATTTCTCGCCGGGGGGTTACGAAAAAGGGAATTATTATTGCCACAAAATTTAGTACCAGTAAGAACAATATAACTTATCGGTGTTAAAATGATAAAGGTTAAAATGACATGTTGAAAATGAAGGCTAAAAGAGCATTAAGAGAATAAAATGTCTTCTATGCAATAAAATAGTAGACATTACGAATACAAAAAATCATGGTAGACGCTAACATTAGGTTATGCACTTATTCTCCATAGATTCTTATAAATCAAGATTATATTCATCAAGGAAACAGTTTATCCCACATTGCAGTTGTTCTTGCAAAGAATCTATTGAAATAGATCTCGTAGCGATTCCTTGAAATACAAATTAAATATTGATGTGCTTTGCTGGCAGACAAAATTTTGACCAAAAACTATAATTGCTCTACTAATTGTAATCTTATATATGAGTTATACTTTGGGCTTACCAATTCATTATGCAGAATCGTTAAAACAATTTCAGATCACTCCTGCTTGTTTTTCCCCGTGTGGTGACTTAAAGTTGCATACAGATTAATGAAATGTTAGTTGAAATCGATTACAAATTACCCTAATGGGTAACTTGAAAGCTTTTTCAACGTCTCCCCATGATATTTCATTACCCCTTCCTAACATCTATTTGTCTATGTTTATTTACTATTTATGTTTAATTATACCTAGGGGTAGCTCGGAGGTGATTCCTTTAGTTATTAAAATAAATTTTTAAAAAGAAGCAAATTTAATAGACATTGATTTTAATTGTTCACGCTAAATTTTATTCAATAAAGGTATCAGGAATTGTATGAAAATTCATAATTCCAGCTATATCAGCGAAGTTGGTAATCTAATCAAGGGTGGGTTAATTTTAGATCCCACCCAGGGTGCACAAAGGGTTGATATTAAATTGATTTCAAATTAACTAGGGTCACCTTGGAATGAAAAGTACGTCAAATTATTTGAACCCAATAAAATTTGTTTTGTTTTGTTTTTGTTTTTTTTAACACAGCTTTTTTCAAGAAAAATTGAGTTCTATGAAACAGTGTATTCAGCCAACCTTTGCAAACTTTTGATGTTGTGTAAGGAATAGTGATTATATTTTCCAGATTGAATCCTGATTAATTACACCTTATGGAGGTATACAGGAAGTAATACATAGGCCTCAGTCAATAATTAAAGAACTTAGTAGTCGTAAAATCAAAAACTAAATACCTGATTTGTTTACAAACTATGGCTTTTTTCGGATGAAGAGTTTATCTCAACCTTCACAGTTTATAAATCAAAGAATTAATGTCATTTTATCATGATTTATATCGTTAGTTCAGAGTCAAAGCTACATTCCGAGGAATTAAATGTATCCATTGTAAATCTACTTCAACATTGTGTTACTTCATTCAATTAATGAATGTTGGTATGCAAGCAATGATTTCAAAGCATGTTTGTTTAACCGAAATCTAAATTTCCTGGCGGGACGTGCTCAGAATTTTTTTAAGACTTAGTTTATTACGATCTTCATTCAATGAACTATCTTTTATCTATTTACTTTATTAAGTTTCTTTTCACTGCTACAAGTGTTCTTAACATTTTATGGGGTTTATTGAAGGATTTGAGCAAAATACGAATGGGCAAGATTAGGGATTTGGAGTATATCAATTCTCTTATTATTTAGCAGATGTTTCAGATTAAAGTGTATATATGTATTAATATCAAGAACAACATCATAAATTCATGACAATCATAATATGTAGTATCTGTCCGGACACTTCAATTTTTGATATACTCACAAACATACATACTAAGAGGGTGGTATCACATTGACGTAAAACTGGAATAATACAAACAATTCTGTTCAAACCTGATGAATTCATGACTCCCTATTTGTGATCTCAGTGTGGAATTTGTCTGGTCAGTCGTCGTTTTAGATATACATGTGTACGTACATTATATATATATATATATATATATATATATATATATATATATATATATATATATATATATATATATATATATATATATCAGGGAATAAAAGACACAGTGAATCAGAAGAATGAATGGTGGGTAGGACCTGATCTTAACGATATGATTTGGTAAAAGAAATATCCTTAATTGAGAAATAGATTACAGGAAGATAAGAGAGAAATATCTCTTCAAGTCAGCAACTGAAAAACAGTTGCGGTTTTTTTTTTCGTTTTTTGTTACTTATTAAAAAATCTTATCTGATGCACTGTGCCCCAGTGAATGATCATCTAGGAAACAGCGAATCAACGTAAGATTGAATGTTTCAAACAAGTCCCACAGTCAAATCAGATAGTCTCATTTAATTGATAACTAAATTTTTAAAAAGTGGCCACTAAAATCATTCAAGCATTCTTTGCCAAAAATTATGAATATGAAAGGAATAATTTAACCCAAAATCACACCCATACAGTCTCAAAAACAATTTAAGAAAAAGACAAAAAGAATGATATAAAAGTAAGATTTAAATGAATTTTTAGTTTACTTGTAAAATACATGAAATGAATCGATTAGATCAGTTTCAATTGAAAGAATTGAGGTGGTCCCTTCCAAGAAATGATGTACTTCGTCCCGAATCACTGTGTCTCATGCATAACTCCGAGAAAGACGATTTAACATCTGTTTGAGGAGCAAGCACAGTGATTTTGGATGAGGAATGAAAGAGTACCCCAATTTTTGTAGGCTTGTGAATAATAGAAATAAACCCCACCATTTCCCCTGTTCTTTATACCCCCAACATAATTGGGTTATTTCGTTTGGCTTTTTTTTTAATCCACGTTAGCCCCCAAAATTTTTGACTGTATACATTATTTGCAATGTGCATTAACGTAAAAAAAACAACTGATGAAGCATTTACCCCTCCAGTCAGAATCAAAAAACAAAAACTCTCTCTTGTGTGATGTAAAACATGGCAATTCACAAACCTTTTTTTTATCCTTTATAGCGGAATTAAAAAAGTCTAAATAGTTGTGCGTCTTTTAAATTAGATTAATATTGTGCATTGTACAGTAATGCTCAAACAGGCAAATTTTTGACAGAATAAGATGGTGGGAGTGTTCCCTCGAAAAAAGGAAGTAACAACAGCCCTGTTGCAAATTTCTGTTCTCGTGTTGATTCACTTAGCCCTTTGATCCAATGGGCTCAGTTCACAACAATATATATATATATATATATATATATATATATATATATATATATATATATATATATATATATATATATATATATATATATATATATATTACGTGTTTGTGTGTATGTGAGTATCATAAATAAATAGTATGGCATTAATGTTCCACTGAGATATTTCCTGGTGGTGTCATTAAAATATTTAAGGGTGTGCGAACCCAGTCCTCTAAAGCTCTAAAGGGTAATGGTGACAGAAGTCTGATAAAACACTTTCTCATTTCAGCTGGAATATACGACTACTCTGCGGCAATGATGGATATTGGTTTTTGTTTTGCATCTAGGTATACGCTAAAGCACTATGTAGGAATTACGCTGGGGAATTATAATTGAGTCCTTCAAATTTAGCAAACGGAAACAGTGCAAATAGGGATTCCAGAATACAAAAGGGAGCAACATACTACCCATCAAGCTGATACCCATCGTATCAAAAACATCTACTACCATTAAAAAATTGGTAGAAAAATTACATAATAATCTTCCCCTCTAGATGAGGTGCCCTCAACATACCTTGTTGAAACTGAAACTCAATTCATATGAAAAACAACCAGAGGTCTCAAAAAAGCGAATCTATGAACATACTGAATAATTATTCTAATGCTTTGGTCAACATAGGACATCTAACTCCATGATCTCGAATTAAAATGGGACTAATCGTCAAAAGCCAACACAACTCTGAGAAGAGCGCTTATATCAAATCCAACCTCATATCATTCTGCAATACAATCATTCTACGTCATTTTCAATTAGAATTACTGAACATACCCCCAGGTATTATTCTAAAACCTTTTTCCTCTTATACACACATTTTTATACATCCCTTTAACACACCATGATATTAACCAAAAACACCCCACCCAAACCATATCATTGGACAACCTTATCTATAAAAAGGAACATCCATTTGTCAAAAACACTACTTATATCAAAACCTTTCGCCGAACCTCTCCATCTATATCAACATTATTTCTTCCCCCCGGGAAACAGCGAATCAGCCACGTATTTCTGTAGTTTGCATCATTTTTTCTCAAACAAACTTCTCCTTCTAAGCTTCGAGGAAGCCCTATACGGGTGGAACGAAGGTAAGCTATCACATTCGATAAGAAGTTGAGTTTAGTTGGTCTCAAGTTTTCTTTCCCACAATATATATATATATACATATATATATATATATATATATATATATATATATATATATATATATATATATATATATATATATATATATATATATATATATACGGTGGCAGTTATTGTACAATGGGGAGGTAAAGGATGGTGAAAAAAGAGAATTACACCTCAAAAAAATGTGATTATAATATGAGGCTGGAGGGGGTGTATATAAACTATGGGTCACTATGGTAAAAGGCAATACGGGAGGGACATTTTGTCAGGTTTTGATTTTGGGGGATGTTTTGTTTTTTGTCTGTCAAAGGTAGCAATTTTGAAGGTAAATATTTCTATGATTTTGAAATAAGTTGATATATACACAAAATATAGAGAAGAAAAAATTGACTAAGAACAGCAATTTCTGCATCTTTTCTTAAATGAAACAATTAGTAGGCTTGTTCATGTCAACAAAGTTTTTGTATTTTACTCATCGGATTTTATTTTGTTTAGCTTCAGTGAGTTTTGTGATCTTCCTCACTTGTCTTTCAGAGTTGAAGCAATCATGATGAAGATAAGGCATGATGTAATATCTATTTTGAGATGTAACATACGTTTCCAATTTTTCACTTCCATATTGTCAGATACTTCTAACATTTTGTTAGATTATCTTTAATGCACACTATCAACACATATATATGTTTGTGTGTGAGTGTATGTATGTGTGTGTCAGTGTGGGTGTCTGTGGATATGTGTGTGTCCATTAGTTACAATGAAAACTCAAATTTGACTCAAGATATGGAAATTGGTAGACATCTTTCATCAACCTACAAACAAAATAAACTTGATCAACTCATCACATTTGTATAATAATATCATTATATATGATATTTTTTCTTATAGAATACTGAAATACCAATATCAACAATACCCACTTCATATCCGGTAGGTGAGTATACTTCGAACTGTAGACAGAAAGAAAAATTTTTATTGTACTAAATTTTAACTGACTCAATGAAGACATAAGATCAGTCGTCTGCAAAAGGCCATTCATTGACAGCGAAAATTAGCCTTGCTGCTCTGTTGATAATGATTCAGCCGCCATTTTGGAAATGAGCCAGTATATTTGCGTGCAAAGTAGAACATTAACGTATTTGATGGTCGGTTGTTTATGACAAAACCGAGATGATAAACGACACGTAGAACTGTGAGAGTATTACAGCCTGATACGTGAAATGTCCCTTCAATTATATTTATTGGCAACTTTAAGACACAGTGTTCAAAATATGAGACATGTAAATTTCGAATTCTATGGTTCTGAACATCTTATAATATGAAATGACTTGTTACTTTCTTTGATTGTTGGTTTTCGGTCACGCTAAAGTAAATAGGCAACTGGTGATGAACATGAAAATCATGAGAATGCTGTTTTATTTCAGCCTATTAGGTAAACCTGCTGCCTTTATTGTTTTATTGTTTTGAAAAAACAGGAAGTATAAAGGGTGGTAGACAATTGACAAGAGTGCATTTCGTTTGAAGTCTTCATATTTTTGTTTGCCATAAATACAATTATGGTTGAAATATTTGTATGATTCATCCATTCGGACATTTTGATGGGTATTACATTACTTTTTTTTCCTTTAGTTTCATATACCTCGATTACTCTTTACGATATTTGCCTCCATTTCATAGGATTGCGCAGAAAAGTTGAGTAGGGGTTTTGATCCGGGCAAATTTTGAATCATTCTAAATACTGTCCAAAATCTAACTTAGATTTTCAATCAATGTTACATTGTCTTATTATCACTTTACAGTAAATATACATGTACACACACACATAGACACACACACAAACATACACACACACACATATATAAATATATATATATATATATATGTATATATATATATATATATATTCACGTTGTTATAAATTGTTTGCAGTCATAAGCATTCTTTTTTCCTTAATAAAATCAATTGGACCTATACGATGTTGTTTCGAAACATTTTTGGTAAGAGTGCAATTATTTACGCACCGGGTAACCTTTTTCTGATCACTGACTAAATTGTACTTAAATAGAACTGCCAAAACGTTTCCTGATGTTATTTGTAAGTGATAGTGCACCAGGGGTAATTTTCTTTAGCAATAGGGGATATAATCTTGGGAGAGTTCAGTAGTGCACATTGTGTCTTCTCAAGGGAGAGAAATTATTGTTTCCAAGCAGATGAAGAAGAATCACAAATTCTAAATCATTCCATTTCCTTTACATGCCTAGTTTCCCTTCAACTTAAATACATTTTGTGATCAGATGAACAAATACTTTTCTCATGATTATACTTACTGATATACCTATTTGCACGCACACGTACACTCATATATTTACTTCCATATATATATATATATATATATATATATATATATATATATATATATGTATCTGTATCTGTATATGCATATGTATATACACATGCGTATGGACATCCACAAACACACACACACACACACACACACACATATATAAATATATATATATATATATATATATATATATATATATATGTACAGATATATGGATTTATAAATATATATATATGTATATATATATATATATATATATATATATATATATATATATATACAGACGTATGGATATATAAGTTAATGCATGAAAATACATATACACATATATGAATAAACATACATATGCATATATATACATTCATATATATATATGCATATATATATACTTATACATAGATGCACATGTATACATACATATTCATATGTGCATATATTATTGAATATAAATGCATATTCATATCCATATGCACATACACATATATACATACATATATATACACATATATACATATGCATATATGTACAATGTATACATATGAATATACACATAGATACAAATGTATATATACATACATATGCACATATACATATGTACACATACAAATATAGGTATATATAGATATTCATAAATGCATAGATAAATGTTTATGCATTTATACATACATATGTACATATATGTTCATATGTTCATTATATGTATACATATATACATATATTTACATACGTACATATGTCTATATGTGAAAAAATTATCAATCTATGCATATCGATATTTATACATATATGTGTGTGTTTGTGTGTCTGTGTACGTGTGTGTGTCTGTGTCTGTGTACGTGTGTGTGTCTGTGTCTGTGTACGTGTGTGTGTGTGTGCATGTGTGTGTGTAATCCTGTAAACTTTTCACCGGATCATGCAAAAAAAGCAAATAGTCAGTTTCTTTATCTTGTCGTATATCTCCTAAACGAAGTGCCATGAAAGCCACTTTCCATCTGATCTGTGTTATTTCCGATGTCTTTCAACCATCCTGCTATATAATTTGAGGTTTTTGGTGCATGTAATTTAGTTACATTTTGAAGAAATTCACGTTGTTGATCTAATCTTCCCCACGAACTCAGTTTTTGGTAAAAATATCAAGCACAAATCTCTCTCTAAATCAGTTGACCTCAACTGGGAGGCACACCTCTTCGGGGGAAGGGTGTCCATGATTTCAAGATGAGGCGTGAACCCACAAGAAAATTAGGGAATTTCTGATTATTTATAGAATTTTTTTAAAAACTGTTTATATAATATAGTGATGGACAAGTAATATTTTTCTCCCAGACCCGCAGTGCCTATTTAAAACAAATAATTTAGTTGAAGACGTGAAGGGTCACGGATACTACTAGGGTGGGCGTGGGGGTTAGAAGGTCAGGAACCACTGCTTCAAATATGATAAAAGTCTTCCGGGAAAGAATATTTTTTTAAGCTTAACTCCGGGAAAGCACAATAGAAACTTGTATATTGCAACATAAAGAACAAGTTATAAAAACTTACGCGTGTGTGCGTGCTGTATCTATTACCGTAGTCAATATGCGTTACTCTTTGAGAACTTTTGAGTGTTTGTTTTCCTTTTTCCTTTTTTTGGTTGTCTTCTCTTGTGTATGTCTCATGTCTATTTATCACTGGAGCTGAGCCATTTAAGATATTTCCCTCCTTATAATTCGCTGAATTATATCATATGCAGATGAACAAACATATGCTTGCGTGTCCGGATATTACAAGAGATTTTTTTGTATTAGCGATCGAAGCTTGTTATTCCTCCAGTCATTGTATATATATATATATATATATATATATGTATATGTGTGTGTGTGTGTGTGTGTATGTGTGTGTGTATGTGTGTGAATATGTGTGTGTGTGTGTGCGTACACACAAACACACTACATCCATATATGCACAAAGACGCCACATTCATGTATGCAAACACAGATACAAATGTACAAACGTATAATATACATACACACAAGAGCACAACATACAAAGAAAGACACCACATACTAACACGCAATCAAAGACTTGTCTAAACACAAAAACACCGCATACATATTCACAAACGCACCACATATATACAAACAAACATACTAGATACATAAACATTTGCATGTAGACACACAAAAATATACAATACATAAACGTACACAAGCTTACACATACACACTGGCACATACAGGCACACAAACAGATCTGCGTATGAGTACAAAATATGTTCGCGTGTCCGGACATAACGAAAGATTTTCTTTTTTTTTTACAGCTGATCGAAGCCATCGTTCTAGAAGCAGACAAGATTTCCGTGATCTGAATTTCTCTTGAAGAGAATTTTGTTCGAATAAAAAATTACAAGACACGTTTAAACTTTGACTTGTTTCATGTTGAATTCGAGCTGAGAAATACAAAATGGAAAAAGACCACGCAACGCAGTTTTAAAAGATACAGGAAGTGCAGAAAGTATCAGATACATTCCAAATTGATAAAATTCAGATATTACATTAAAAACACATAAATCAAAAACTATTGACACAAGATTGACCATTGAAAATTTACCTCCGGGAAGCAGAAATCTTTGGTCCAAATTCTGTCAATTTTGAAAACGCATGAGGACGTTGAAATTAACGGTTCGGAATGCATTGGAATCTATGACACTTAATCACCATCAGTTTTTTAACGCCCGTTGTTTGATTTTCACATTCGTCACATGTCCTCCTCATGGGCGTCGTAGGGCTAATACTTTCTGAATTTGTCTTGTTTATTTCTCCATTTAGTATTCTGCCGGTCTTGGTTGCGCATGGGGATCTACGTTGTTGAGTTGTGATGTCAATCGGTTATATGCCATTATTATATCATGATCAGCAATCGCCATTTGAGTTTTCTAGTGGCTTTTATGATGTCTCAGACTCCTATTTTCTCTCTGATAGATCACACTGCCTCGTGATGTTCCGATGTGAATTTGAACATGATTATTTCATATGCACGTTGCATGGCTCTCTGTTTGCGAGTCAGTCTCTTAGTTATGTCCTGAGTTTCAGCTTAATAAGGATTTTCTTGTTCTTGAAGGCTGAGCTTGCTTTGTTGAAGGTTTGCTATCCTAGGGTGATTCTCCGCTTGATATATTCTCTTTCTGAGGGTTTAATGGAGATTTTTTGTACTTTATATATACAATTGTTTACTTTCTCCAGTTCTGAGTTTTCCATATCGATAGGTGGGTGTTTAATTCCGACGTAATTGTTGAACATGACTTATACTTGCTGTACACTAATTCCCTGCCTACCGCTATCCCGTTTTAGTTGATTGGTTATGGTGCATTTTTTTTCAAATATATCTTTTCGTAAAGAATAGAATTAAATTTTCAAAATAACTAATGATAAAAGACAGCATCATGCACAGTCTCTGAAGTACTGTACAATTTGGTTAATATGCTATGTGGATGGGTATGAACGTATTCACCATGATTTATCACTTCATATGAATCGACGCAGTGATATTTTATCAGCTCAAGAACGTAGCTACCAGTTGAGGTATGCAGCACAAATCCATTCTTTCTTGTTGCAGCTAAACAATGATATATATCTTAGAATGATTCCTGGCAATATCACTATTTTCTATTTTTATGATGACCCCAAAAGCGCTGTTTTGTTTACCGAACTTCTCATTAGGACTAACCGAGTTGTTATTGTATCTGTTTTTTATTCTAAATGCACGTATCATCATAATTCTCTGTTCATTTCCTCAGCGAGGGTTAGAGACACACGGTACACATAGACAATCATCATTGAGACCCACTTCCGCCTCACTGCACCTGGTATTATCCAGGGACCATTAATATAGTTTCAGGCCGGGTTAACGTGAGTGATTTAACGTGAACTGGTGTATCCAACACGATTTTGCCGATTATGCATGGGGGGGGGTAAATCTTATCCTTCGTGAGTTCAAGGAGAAGCATTAGGCAATTTTTTAAAGTCTTTGATATGACTCAGCATCAGATTGAGCCACGGTCCACAAAACTGGATGTGAGCACGCTACCTCTAGGTCACAAGTGTTGATACGATTTGAGAATTATATAATCTAATTTTTCTCATCAGCTGTGTATAAGGAGGATTCTTTGCCGCTTTACGCACTGATGATATTGTTTGTAGAAAATATTCCCTTAATTAATCCAGATAGTCTTTCAGGCCGGAATAATCCAACATTTTACGAAGTAAATTTCAAATAAAACATCTTACATACGGATATATTTAGTTTCTGATTATTGGTTTATTCCATGTATATTATGCAAATCAATTATTCGCAAATAACCGCTTTTGACCGTGTGAAGATCAAATACGTTATCATAATTTTCAAACTCCGACCGATGCAAACGTAGTGCGGACTCTATCGGTCCAAATAATTATGAAAGATTTCCTTCGAGTCAATAGACAAACAACATATTCAGCCTAAGAATTTGACCCCAAATCAAAAAAGATTACTGACCTCAAATTGACTCGTTGTAGTTCGTCTCTGATTCTCACGCATAAAAGTAATTTACATCCAACGGAGTCAGCTTTTGGTGGAATAAAACCAGAGTGTAACTAATAGTGGACAATTTGTACTGCTGTATGGACTCTACTGTCAATATCTTCGAGACATTTGTTAACTTAGCATTCATTGTTCACTCAGCTAACATTCAAACGAACAAAGCCATGCATTTAGATATGTAGGTATATGAAAATATGCTCTGTTAACTGACACAATCTAGGAAATTCTATAACTGCATAGTTCATTTTGTCTGCAATTGACGCGGATGTATAAAGCATTGCTTTTTACTATTTACTGGCTATTCATTTGTGGGAAAACCGGATCCTTCACACACACCAACCGTGTCTTAGCCTTGGTGTCCCAGGTATCAGACAATATTACTAAAAACAATACAGTGCATAAATTGAGTTGGATTAATTCTCAACTCTTTTAATACTTCTAATCATCCCAAGCAAGGCGTTACATCCATTTCACGCAAAATGGTCACAAAAAAGTGATTTATCTATGACACAAAATCCAATACCAGTAAAAGAAAATATGTTGAAATGGCTGAGGGGTGTTAGAATTTTGAAACTTGGAAGCATTAAAACCTGAGAAGTTAAAAATGGAGGCTGAAATAACAATGAGAAAGTAAAACTTACAGGTGATAAAAGGAAGAAGAAAAATTGTTAGAATGGCCTTCTAGTGTTAGAATAATAAAAGTTAGAACACTGATATATGTCAGGTTTAAAATGGAGATACTATAAAAGTAATCCGAGAGATGAAATAAATCGCATTCTTAAATACACTAGAGGAAAGTGGCATAACCTTTGAGCGTAATTTAAACTCGGCTTGTCACTTTCGTTTTTCCATATATTATCCACTCGGTTAATTAGCATTTCTGACATGCGCGAAACAAAAGCAAATTTGTAGTTGAGACATTCCCCTATTTGGAGTCAAAGAAAATAAAGAAGGAAATGATCTTCTCGTATTGGCATATCTGACAGTTGAACATCAGTGAAAAGATGCAATCAAAACAAAATAATATTGTTCATTAGACATGAAGGATGATTGCAACTTTAGAAACATGCATTGACGTATCAGGTTGTTTTATTAACAAAACACAGCGTAGGATGGTCAATTAATATTTGTAATATTTGTTTATTCATAACATCTCCGAACTTTTCAAACGATTAATAATGTCGTCGATTTTCAAGGAATGGAATTTAAGATAATGGATACAGTAAGGCAATGAGAAGAATAATTAAAATTCATTTATGGTAATTCACAACAATCTTCACAAAAGCAATAGCCACTGGATAGTATATCAAACGTCCTGCAGAGGGTTGAACAAGATCTTCTACAGGTTCCAACATTTTTTTTCTAAGATGCAACATCGGATTATTAAAAAGGTTTCGATACGTTATTCTTAATGGAGTAACTATGATCTAAGAAAAAAATGATCACTAAAATTTGAAGTTATAAAGAAATGCAACAATGTTTTTTTTTCGGTTGTAGAATGTAGTATAGATAGTGATTTAGGGACAGACATGGACACCTCGAGTTATGGCTTAGACAAGGAAATACAAATATGAAATAAACATATAAAGAATTATTTTACTTCAATTATTCAACCTCAACCAACAAAGTTGGAAACAGTATAAATATTCATTCATTTCCGTTTGTCTCTTCGTCTGCCTTTGTAAGTGTGTGTTTGTTTGGCTGTCCGTTGCTTTGCCTATGAAATTCAATTAAATTTTGTGGAATGCTTGGGGCATGTAACGAAAAAACTGATTGAATCTTAGGGGCCAATCCAGGAATCTGTTTTTAGATTGTGAGATATTTTATTGGTCTACAGGGAAAAAAGTTAAAGATAGATGATAAAGAATATACTGAATTTGAATTCCAGAAGAAGTAATTAAATATTTGAACGATTAAATTTCTTCTCCTTGATATTAATATATTTTTTTTCATCCAGTTTTTAGATCGATACAGTATGGGCAGAGGTATGTGTTCTCTGGATGTTTTCTAGTTCTACAGATAAACAAATTTATTAACTGTTATTGATGTCTCGTAAATATGCCAACTGGAAAGACGTTGAAATCAAAGTTGGCCGTCAAGTAGGCGCGAAACCAATTTCCATCGTGAGAACCAATTCTCCATACTCCCGCTAAGTTTTATTATCAAACATTTAGATATCTATATGGATACTTAAGGGATACATATTTCAATGTTGATATCTACAGTAAAAAAATAATAAAATAAAAAAAATCACCGTCATCACGATCATCAGGATCCTTTTGGCATCGTTGGACATGGACTTTCCCTAAGAATCGCCAGACTAATATATCATGAACATTGCAGAACCAGTGCTGTCTGAATCTGCCTTAGTCGTCACGCCATCGTACATGATGTCAGCCACAAATTTGCATATGATCTTTGGGGATCCACATTGTGAGTCGTGATGTCTATTGGTTGTCTGACATTCTTGCAATATGTCTAGTCCATTGCCATTTGATTTTTTCTAAATGTTTCGATGTTATCTCAGACTACAGGTCTCTTTCTAATATTTTGTGCAGTCTTATTATCTCCCCTTTGTA
Organism: Thysanoteuthis rhombus; assembly: GCA_963457665.1. NCBI lineage: Eukaryota > Metazoa > Mollusca > Cephalopoda > Oegopsida > Thysanoteuthidae > Thysanoteuthis > Thysanoteuthis major. The sequence continues at coordinate 14,988,908 of OY735236.1, read as the reverse complement.
AAGTGGAAAATCACTTTTGGCAACCATGGTATATAGCCAATATATATATATATATATATATATATATATATATATATGAATTCATGAAATGAGTAACTGTCTGATCCGTGATGCATATCTCCCCATGGCTCATTTATATAGTTTTTGGTAATAATAATTCTATGAATATCGTCAATGAATACTATTTAAAAATGATTTTTCGTTCCGGCTTGAAATATCTGATCCTACTTCAAAACAAAATTCGATTGGATAGTTAATTTCCGACAGAATGTGATAATTGAAGAGACATCTTAATTAGAAACTACATTTCGTCTGGCACCGGTGTTAATCAGTAGTAAATCGAACGGCCAGCCATGTAGATAAGCGATGTGCCGGACTCGAATCAAGGTTCACAAGAAATCAGTTTTAACACGACTCTTTTTATCGTCTGAGCTAGCTGCCCTTGGCAAGCAGGAGCACAAGGTAGCGCGCCACTGGTTGAGAGTGTTCTCAGCTCAGATGGAAGAGCAGAGGCATGTTAAGGCTGGTTTCGAGTCCTAAACGACGCTCAATGTCTTCATCCATACACCTGATCGGTTAACACCGGTGCCTGACAGAATATAGATCCGAATAAAATGTGTCTGCGATTATCACACATGCATTTATTTATGTAGCGTAATTTCATTTTCCAACTGATGCGGCGATTTTCCTGAGCGGTACCAAACTTTTGATCATCGAAGTAGATATGTAGATAAACAAATTAAAATGAGTTCTTATATCGAAGCCAAAATGCAGACTTATAGTCATTTATATGCACCCATGTGAGCTGGTTCAACAACGGTACGTTAGACATTATCTCTCCTCTTCATATCCCATACTTCCTTTAATATTTGTTCTTAGCTTCATCATATCGCCCACCAAAAACCAATTCTTCCGAGATATCGAATTTCTATCCACATATTCATTTCCTGATACTATTGATTCCAACTCTTGTTGGTATGTGTCAGCTCTTGGTATTATACCTATAAGCATCTGAATTGAATTCCCATTACTGAACAGTTTTTATTTATCGATCTTTCTTTAATTGATCTCCACATCAGTCTAAACATCTCAAGTACGTTTACGTCCACTTCATTACAATAGCTCTCCTTTAAAGAAAAGAAAAAAACATTTTTGAAAGTGTAACCCTGCAAATTATAGATACTATAATTGCAGCATCGGCTTATCGACATTTTCATGCTTATTTATTTAGTTTTCTAACTTTGAGTCAATATCTTGATTAATATTGTCGTTTAGAAATGTAGTGTAATTGTTCCTTTTTCCCTCTCAGTTCTCTCTCCTTTTTCATCTCTTTAGGTCAAGTATTTTTACCTCCGCCAACGAAGTTGATAGAGATATATGAATCAATTTATATCTGTTTTATCGATCTGGTGCAGGATATCTCCAGAAGATGAATTTCAATAGAATTCAGTAGGAATGTGATTAAATTTGGAGACTGATCTAGGAATTCATTCTTGATTAAGAGATATATTTTTAGCAAAAAAGAGAAAGAGGTTGAAAAACGCTGAATTTAAATTTCAAGGGCTGAAACTCAATACTTCACCATTTCGATTTTTCACTTGTTTGAGATATTCCAATTTCACTTAATTTTTACTTAGTGTACGATGTTGGCAGAAGTATACTCTGTGTTAGAGCTTTCTGTTCTACTTATCCTTTGTTTTCTATTCACAATTTTCATTTATTTTCAAATTTTATTAGTTTCACTTCTATCTTTATCTTATTCTATCTTGACACACATGCACATGATATATGCAATTCGATTGGTCATTCGATAGATAAATTGATAGATAAGAGTAGATAGATAGATATGAACTGTTCCAGATATAAATCGGAAGATATGAGTGAGAAATGTTACAAAATGAAATATATCGATAGAACAATAGTGATATAGATGCATTGATATCTAGACATGAAATAAACGACCTAATGATGGATTGGTTCTGTGAAAAAGAGAGATGTCTGCTTTCCTCCTTTCTTTTCTTCATCGAATCAACGAAATATGAATCAATAACGAAACGTATCAATGATCAACGATATGAAATATGTTTCGTTTTTGTTTTTTTCATGGTTAGTAGGGTGCATATTTGTGTGTGTGTATTCACGCATGCGTGCCTGGAAGTAATTCAAGAACAATTTATTGCAGACTTGAATTGATATAGAGTTATCAACTTTGTAAAAGTTTTACAATTAATCATACATTTCATGTTTATGGATATATCTTTATGTGGGTGTGTGTCTGTATGTCTACGTACACTAAGGACAAATATTTGTATCTAAATTAACTTTATTTTACGAACATGTTTCGCCTTCACCAAAGTTGCAATTTTTAATGAAACGATACTGAAATATTTGAAGTAATGACCTCTTGCGATATCATAATGCGGCTGCTGCAAATGGTACGAATGAGAAAAAAAAACTAAGAAACTACGACGCGAAAAATGGATCCCTATATCGATAAATTAAAACTCGAAGCGCCCCAAGTTATAGAGGATTTCCATGGTTATGATTTTTTGCTACCTAAATGGCCAGTAAGTGTTTGTGTGTGTGTGGTTATTTTGAATGAGTAACTATTTTCCTCATCATCAAATTGATACATACATAATAATCATATGTACGAATACATTCATCTACGCTTTCGCTTAAAGAGGAGACCGGGGCTAGTTGGTACATTTTCCGATTGGATTGCTGTACGCTAATATTACCAGAAGTTACTATTGAAACGAGACTTCCCCTACAAGGTTTGTTAAAATCTGAAATTTTTGTTAACGTTATATTATCATTTAAACATTCAGAAAAAAGATACCAACATACCCTATCATTGGGGATAGTTGATACAGCATGGTTGTACAGAGGTGGTTGATATAGCGTTTCAAATAACGCTGAAGATTGAAAAAATGGCGACACCAATGACTGGTTTTCAGTTTGTTTTGTTATTCTTTCGTTTTTCTCTCTGCCCCAATCGTAAGCCCCAGACACATGGTTTTTGTCCAAAAGTCTGGCGGATGCTACTTGAAATGTAGTGTGTGTGTATATGTGAATAAAAACATATACATATATATATATATATATATATATATATATATATATATATATATATGTGTGTGTGTGTGTGTGTGTGTGTGTGTATGTATAAATGTATGTATGTATGTATGTATATAAATGGATATATCTGATACGACTGAAGATCGATTCTATCATATAGAAACTTATTTGAAAATAATTTCCATCATTACATGGTTATTGTATCACGGCTCTTTTTGTTCATTGGTCTGAGCATTGTACTTTAGAGCAGCTACCCTATCGGTGGAAGGTTTGATTCCTGCTGCAATCCCATTTCCTTTAATTGTTCATTCTCTTTATGTCGTGATACAGATTGACTGATACATTTATCGTGTGCTGACAGGAAAAACATTTTAAATACGTTTGTATGTAATAAAACGCAACTTACAATCATATATACATTAGGAAATGGATATATATAATCGAACAAAAATGGTGATAAATGTGTTATATCAATATTAAAGTCTATTTAAAATGATCACAGCGAATGTATCATTTGACATGGACAATGTAAGGAAAATAAACAATTAAATAAAATTGGGTTCCTGCAGGAATCGAACCTGCAACCGATAAGCTGCTTCAACGTGACATTTCTTTCACCATTGAAATCTATTCACGTTATCTAGGCCAAATTATACTCCTATGTATAATAATATGAGATCATATAATAATCTAATGCATATATTCACACGTATATATATATGTGTGTGTGTGTGCACACATATGTATACGCTTGTTTCTATTCATGTTTGTCAGTATGTATTTACATTTGCAGGATATTTACAAATATACTTGTTTCCTCACCCTCTCTTCCTTTTCTCTCTCTCTCTCTCTCTCTCTCTCTCTCTTTCTCTTGCTATATATGTATCTATTCATTCATGTATGTGCGTAATTTAGTCACGTTTGTTGGAATTTACGTAAGTTCGATTACGTATATATTCCATTTTCTCGGTAGGAAGCTCAGAATACAGCCTGGGGTTAGCGGTTAATGAGGTTAAGAAAGGAAGCAGAAAAACATTATGATTTTATGGAATGGAATAAAAGAAAGAATAAAGATTGCAAAATGAGTTACCAAACCGATAGTATCCATCATTATCTCAGAAGGCGTTTAACGCAATATTTTTACAATTTATTTACTACATACCGACCACCGTGGCTCAGCGATGGATTATACACGTAAGGTCTGATAGGCCAAGGTTCAAATCCGAGTTATACCAAAGACTTAGAATGCTTTTCCGCAAGGAGCCAAGCTCCCGATTCCACAAATCTCTAGCTACGTCTTTGAGGCTTCTTCTACACATGTCACATTGGCTAACGAGTGAACCAGCTCAGTCTTTTGAATTAGTCCAAAGAATCGATGAACTTTTGCTTTAATATACTATTATAACGTTATTGGCATAGTAACAGGCAAAAATTACCAGACTATTTATACATGAATCAGATTATCTATTTGCTCTCCATAGAATCAAATTGTTGCTCTCTGTCTTGGATCGAAGTTTAGTATCTTTGTGCTCTAGAAAGAGTCACGGATAGAAAGATAAAGAAACAAACAAAAGAAATCACACTGTTCATTTAGTAGATAGATTTTGCAACTCTAATGAATGCCATTATTTCTTAAATCAATGTCTTTAGATTAGGAATAAATAGAAAACTCTCTTTCTGCATTCAAACAAGAAATGCATCATTCTAACATTGCTTAGTTCATCTATCATTGATTAATCAACAAATTTATTCAAAAGCTAGCGAACATGTTCTTTTCTTTTTCTATAAATTCGTGTGTTTCTTTGTCCGTATGTATGTTTGTGTGTTCCAGCGCTTCTGGCCATAACGTTTTTGCATCGGTACTCTGCTAGACCCTTTCAAAAAAAGTAAGGGGCTTTTGAGGGGTGAAAGAGAGGGGTGAGAGAAAGAATGAGGGTGAGAGAGGATGGCCTTATATCGACATGTTTATGAATAGTATTTAGATTATTCAGTATCTACATATTTCTAGATTCTAGATATTTTTTCTAACTCTATTTCCGATTTTTTGCTGTGTAAAATGCCAGTAATGTTTGAAAGACGTTTATTCTGACCATATTTATTGTTCGATTGAATTTTTATCCATACGATTTCAAATTTGGACAGTTCGGTTGTTCATTTACTGAATGTAATGTTGAGTCTTTCATTTTTTTCAATTAATTCACTTCTTCTCTCTTTAAAAAGGAGTGATGTTGAATATTAGTTTCAACTTAATAATTTACTCCCAGAATGATTCACATAACTGATTCTGCGAAAAGAATGAATATTCGTTTAAACCTCTTGCTGCAACAGCCACGAACTCCGAGCTCAGTCAAGGTTGTCTTTGTTATCCCAGCGTAACGATAACAATTATAACCCAACTCAAGGGAGTTAACTCTCCACTGTTGGAAAATTAACATTTTCCTACCATCATCTGAAATCACGACAAAGTGATCAGTAGGTGGTTCCTTTACCAAGTCTTAGATATCTACGAAAATATATGTTGGGAAAACAAAATATGCTTATTTCATTTTAATGAATAAATACATGGGTAAAATTGACGAAGTCCTTTATTTGAAACAACGATAAAATGATTAGTGAGCAACTCTCTTACCGATTGAGCCAAACTTACAAGTGTAACATATCTACAAAAAAAATGTATTAAAATACGCAATGGCTTATTTCATTATAACAAATTGATACATTTGTAATTTAAAAAAATGTTGTTTTCAATAATCTTCATTTATCATATATTCATATACATATATTTATAAGTGGCAAGTGTTGTCGGAATAGAAGTAAGAATGGAGTTTGACCCTGAAGCAGCCAGACTTGGAACTCTCCAAGTCCTGATTTGTTGAAAACTTTTGATATAGAGCATTCAGTACATGATGGGTTAACATTACTTTTTGATTATTTTTTCCCAAAGACTCGAATTTCGGGGACGATGCATTGGTTTAAATGAAGAGTGATACACTTTAAAAGGAGTATCTTTCAGCATGATTCTTTTACATTTTTCTGAAATTAGGAGAAAATAATGATATCGTAAAAATATGAATCTTGAAATATAAGAAGGATCACAACAACTATTTCTATTTTGGTTTATTTTTTTTAGATATTCGTTTCGGTGATATTCTGTTCAAAATTAGATTCAAGGAGAATCAAGTGGATAACAAAGTCATTACGAATGAACTGTAAGGTTCATGTGTTAATCATCTCCTTACACTGCTCAGTCACATAGGTCTCAATGCACAGAAATAAAGATCGATAGATTTGACAAATATAGAAAGAAACAGTAATACAACGCCTAGGACTATGCTTTCTAATGAACAAAATGATACCAGATGGACTAAATAATCGAAGCAACAATTTTATATTTAGAAACTCAAATCGATTTATTTATTTTAATGATACGGGTGCTTTGCTCTTAAATATTTTCCTTATTTTAGTATAAACGTCTTTGTACCGATCGCTAGGCCAAATGGTGGAGTGTTCACTCACGTCTCTATGTCGTACGTTAAATGGTACTCAATACCTCTGCGCTGAGCACTCAGCACGAGGGAAAAGATTCTGAAACCTCTCCCAGAGGCTAACGGGTTACAGCCAGATCACCTTAAAATCTTTGGTCCTTGTAAGACCACCCGTTAACCAATGTGTACCCTAATCAGTACCCAGCCTGGATAGATAACCATTGTAGAATGCTAAGTACGAAGAATGCTGACTCAGCAAGGCTTGGCCAGCTGGAAGTGGATCTAACTAACCTCGCTAGGATCCATAGATGGTGGTTACTTACATTTGCCATACTGCATGACAGACAAACCAACTTTCAGGAATTCCATGTTTCAAAGGAGCATTCAACTTGCACTGTATCGGCAAGATGGCTCTAAAAGAAGCAGAGAAGAGAAGGAAAATATTATAATTGGATTGGTCGATTGATTACGAAGAAACATACATGATCCCTCATAGCTGGATACTCAAATAGTTCAGGATACTCCAGATTAGCGGATCAGTGGTAAGATTCATAGCCAACTCTATGGAAAACTGGAAAGTATTCTTGATAGCTACGGCTAAAGCCTTAGCAGAGATTAGTATAAAAAAAGAGGACCGTCTATCCCCACTACTACTTATTCTAACCATGATACCACAGAACAGAATTATGGAAAACGTGAAGGGTATCAATTCTCCTGAACAAAAGAGAAAATACATGGACAACAGAAAGCTATTTGTAAATAACTGGGAAGGACACGGGAAAGTTGTTCAACAAAGTGAAAGTATACAGCGATGACATTGGGATGGAGATTGGAATATAAATATGTACGCAAATAGTAATGCACATGGATGGCTTATAGCAACAGAAATCGATTTAATGTACAAAAAAGAGCATTAAACATACAGGACCGATATAAATACCTTGGAGTTCTTGAACATGCCGCAATAAAATGGGAAGAAATAAAAGAGAAAATAAAAAAGGGATACTTTAGGAGGATGAGAAAAATATTACTGACTGAGCTAAATAGCAAAAATTTGATAAAAGAAATGAACACACGAGCAGTATCAGTCGTAAAATACACATGTCCATTTTTTTAGAAAGACAAAGGAGAAAATCTAACGATGAACCAACGAACAAGGTTGCTTATGATGATGCACAAGGCTCTACACACCAGAGACTATACAGATAGACTGTATGGAAAAAAAGAATAGTGTCCAAAAGACAAAAATGGGTGGAGAAAAATACGTGCAATCAAGCTGTGCAGATATTATACAAAGTGCCTGAAGGAGTGCAACAGACAACAGAAGAGTAGCAAACGAGGGACAATGTGTGCTGTTTTCTGTGGGAATTTTTTATCAGAGACATGATGTTTTTATTCATATTCAAATTTTCAATAATTAAAAAAAATACGTCACTAATTTTTTGTGGCCCAGTGAGTATACTTTTTAAGATAGCATCCAAGATGGTCGCCAAATACTTATAATGCCCATTACTCGTTCATTGTTCACTTTTTGCAATGATTTTGTGACATCAAGTGTGCTTTAAAACATATCAATGTCTACCACAGTCGAACCACTAGAAAAATATATTTTTTCAAGATGTCTGCCAAATGGTCAACCAAATTAGTTTTTTGAAAAGAAAAATGAATTCACTACAAGACGTTTCTCAACTGTTTTTTGTTCCATCAGGTATGCTCAATGACGTACAAAAAAATCTCTGACAGTCCTACGACTGGAAATGTGTAATTTTCAAGATGGCGGACTTGGAATGTTGAGGAAGGTTAGACATTTGAGGGAACTTGTTGTCACACAGTGTTTCACGACGACCACCAGACAACCGGTGCGAAAATGTAGATGATGATAATAATAATAATAATAATAATAATAATAATAATAATAATAATAATAATAATAATAATAATAATAATAATAATAACAACATATAATTTGGCCAAAGATCTGAGGAGACTTATTGTCACTCAGCCTTCAGCAATAACCACTGCGCAACCGGCGTGAAACTGTAAACTGCAGTATTACTGTGGTCCATGAGAACTAGGACAGAAGGGCTGGAGACTTGAGGAGACTTGCTGTCACACAAGCTCCAGCAGTAACCACCAGGCAACTGGTGTGAGATAGCAAATAATGATAATAACAACAATAACAATTATAATAATAATGAAAATAATAATAATAACAATAATAATAATAATCAACTAAAAGGAGTATAAACACAGACACAATAGAGTAGCAACAGTAATATACAGGGAACTCAGTAAAAAAAAGTTGGATTTAACCATGCAAAAAAAAAAGGCACCAGCACAAACCGGTGACAGCCTTGGAGAACTGAAACCACAAATTACTTGGGTGAAGAGTAAACAGAGTGAAAAACTGGAAGAATACCAGGATGAGGGCTGAACACCTGATGAGATGTACAGTTGCTTAGCCTTCAGCGATTACCAACGGGCAACTGGTGGGAAACTGTAGACTACAGTATTACTGTGGTCTATGAGAGTGTGGAGAGGAGGGCTGAAGATTTAGGAAACTTGCTGTCACTCAACCTCCTGCGTTAACCACAAGGAAACTGGTGTCAAATTGGGGGGGGGATAATAATAATAATAATAATAATAATAATAATAATAATAATAATAATAATAATAATAATAATAATAATAATAATAATGATGATGATGATGATGATGATGATGATGATAGAATTACTTAGATGAAGGTGAGGTCCAAGATTGGGTGACCAATCATGTGTTTACCAGTAATGGGGAAATCTTGATCAGACAGATAGCTGGGTTGATTTCTGGAATGATGGCGACTATTACCTGAAGATCAGAAAAGATACAGGAGAAGGACCAAAGGAGCAAAATTTGCTCTACATTGACCAGGTGATCTTCAAGATCAAGGAAACAGTGATGATATTCATAGCAAGCTCTATGAAAAACTGGAGAGTAGACTTGATAGTTACAGGAGAAAAGATAAGAGATAAGTATAAAAAAGGGCCATCTTCCACGGAGGCTCTCTATCCGTACTACTTTTTTTTTTAACCATGATACTACTCCACAGAATCCTGAAAACAGCAAAGAAGACCAATTCTTGATTGTGAAGTGATAAAACAAGAAGCAATGAAAGGAAAATAAGAGAAGAATATATTAGAGAGAGAAGAAAATTTTTCGAGACCAAACTAAATAACAGGAATCTGATAAAAAGAGTGAACACATGGGCTGTATCTGTAATAAGATACACTGGACCAGTCTTTGGGCGGACAAAGGATGAACCCCAATAAATGGGCCAGCAAAAAATAAAGCTTATGACATGGCACATGGCTGTACATCCAAGATGTAACACAGACTGTATTTAAAGAGGAAAGAAAGTGGTAGAGGACTCATCAGCATAGAACACTGTGTCCAAAAGGCTAAAAAAGAATTCGAAAAGTATGTGCAGAGAGTGGAGACATTCTAAAAGGCACCCGACGCAGGGTAATGAACAACAAAAAAGTAGTTAACGAAGGAGCATCACGATATCTCGCATACGAGAGATCGTGGACATGAATTTGCAAAAGAAACCTGAAGTTCGATACAGAATTGCTTATCATGGCAACCTAAAACAATAGCATCAGGAAAATCAAAATGAAAATCGGCAGAACCCTATCAAACAGGATATATCATCCATGCGGAGAAAGGGTGAGAGCATAAACCATATAAACAGGTAAGGTGACCAATTAGCCGATAAAGAGAATAAAAATAGCTAAAGCAAGGTAGCAACAGTGTAACACTGGGAACCGAGTAAACGATTTAGATTCAACCATGTAGACAAGTTGTATCAGCACAGACCGGAGCCAGCCCTGGAAAACGGAAGCCATAAATTACTATGATTTTAGGAAATTGTCTCTCGAAACATCGTAATCTCAGTACCGCTTGGATTGATTATCGCAAGGTTTTTGATTAGTAACCCATTCTTAAATTTCACAAGCATTCGAAATAAATAAAGTATCCCCAGTTATCATCAATTTGATAAAATCAAAGAACATTAACTTCAGGTCAAATTAGTATAGACTGTGGTATATTTCAAAGGGATTTATTGTCTCCTTTTCTTATCCGTCTCTGCCTTATACCTTTCTCTCATTGACTTAACAACGTCGGTTATTGCCATAGAATTCATAACCTCTTAAACCACCCTCTCCACATGGATGATCTCAAGCTTTAAGCAAATTATCATGATGAACTGATGGGTCTCCAGAAAACTATAGAATGATTGTGATGACATAGGAATCAGTGTCGAATGAGACGATGTGCAAAAGACAAATTTAAAAGAAGTAATCTAACATCAACCTCATCCATCGGTTTGGTTCAACAGAAATTGGAGAACTATAACAAATAAGTGCATGTGAGGCACAAGGACAGCAATTTTAGAAAATATTAGTATGTGAAAATATGTGTGCGCGTTCATATGAGAAAATGGCTGTGTGAGTGTATGTGTGTACTCTTCTTCTGTTCACATCATTTTCCCATGACAAGATGAAAGGAGCCAGGCTCAAGAATAGGTGGCCTCTTCACCAAGGTAGCTGGCTGCTGAGGGGACGATTTAAGGATTAGCTCTGACAGGGGTAATGAAACAATATATAATGTTTAAACTTGTGTATGTACCTGCATGTTATGTGACACATATATGGACATATGGTGGCAAGTGTGTGCGTGAAGAACTATCATGAATTTCCAGAGAGAGAAAGAGATAGGAATTGTAGGGATTTGAGAGAGATAGAAAAAGATTTCTAAGTAGCAAATTGAGGCGGGTAGCAGTTCGTCTCAGGCCTTAGAAGCCAGTAGGTGTGTTTGTGCACCTCGGACAAGGAGCCAACTTTAATCGAATTCAAGATGTGGATTATTTTGATTTAGGTCTTAATATGGAACCTGTATAAATGCAGCGTTTTGTGTCTGCAGATGTGTCACCATATATTCCGTAGCAACCGGATGTGAAAACACGATAATCCTTCTAGAAGATTGCATCGATGATGTCGGTGCATGTATGAAATGCACAACCATCAAGAAACCACGCCACGTACATTTGGCAGCATGATGGCCAACCCCTGTAAGAAAAGATTTGGGCTAGAAGTCCTCTGCTATTGTCTCTACGCTTATCCAACATGGATAAAATATCGCACGCCGACACTTGGTATCAGTGTAAAAAACGGTATCCACCATGCATAAATGAGGAATACAATTATGAAATGGTATTATACGACGAGTCAGAGTAATATTAAATACAGGAATGAACGCACGAAACCGAATCAAAACAATCAACATAGTAGCAGCCCTAATAATACAATACAGTTCAGCATCCTAAAATGGACTTTACCATATCTGACGAGGATACCAGAACAGGGAAACTCCATACAAGTCATAACATGAGTCACCCTAAAGCTGGTGTGGACTATTTACGTTTTCCCAGCTAGGAAGGAGACGGATGTCATATTCAACTAGAATGGTTACACGAGGCAACAACCATCAGTCTTCAGAAATGCCTGGAACAATCTCCAAGCTGCTTGTAAAGAATCACGAGAATCACGAGATGGAAAAAATCAATGACAATCCTGAAATATCAGAATCGCCCATTAAAGCTAAAGATAAAAACCAAGGCGAAACAAGAGGCCATAGAACAAGAAAAAAAGAGTATTGGCTAAGTAAACCGCTGAGCAGCCAATATCCAACTTATATCAACCTGATATAGATGAACCTAAAACCCATTAGTGATGGCCAAGCTCTGGCTTTAAAACCAGAATAGAGAGCTTCATCCTAGCAATCAATGTTTTTACATCCATCAAGACCACATGATAAAAATGGAACTGACTCAAAATTCAGATTTTGTGCTGTCAATTGAGACAATGGGCCATTTCCTTGTGGGATGCCATGTTGTAACCTACGATGAATAAGAGAAAAAACATGACAGAGAAGGACAATGCATCCACTGGGAAAGCTGTCCATACTATGGCCAAGAGACATCAAAGAACTGGTACGAATACCATCTAGAGCCAGTTACAGAAATAGGCCATGCTTTTTATGGGACTTCACTATCCACCCAGACAAAATAATAAAAGCTAATCGGCCTGACATCATCATGAAAGACTTGGAAGAAAAAGAATTCCCATTGATAAACATGGCAGTACATTATGTATGTCAGTCAAAATGTTCGAAAAACTAGTCAAGTATAAAAACTTGGAAAGTGAAACCTGAAAAGTGTTTCAGTTGAAGACAATAGCAATCTCAGTGTTAGTCCTTGCTTTTGGATTAATCAAGAAAGGCATGGATAAACATTGTGAAAAATACCTGGGAAAATCTGTTCATGCAAAATTTTAAAATTGTTTGAATTATTTCAGCCCTTACCCCAAAAGAGTACATGATTTTCAATGATTTTGTGTTTGTGACAAATCTTATACTTGAATATCACTTTGGTGATTCCAGACTGAATTGTACATCTCTTTTCTAGAAAATGATCCAAATCATTTAAACCGTCCATCGTCTTAGATCAGTGATATTATTATTATTAGTAGTAGTAGTAATAGTAGTAGTAGTCAATCTCACACCAATTGCCTGGTGGTTACCGCTGGAGGTTGAGTGACAGCAAATCTCCTCAAGTCTTCAGCCCTCCAGTTCTCTCGCTAGGTTTTGGTAATTTTCCAGTTTTTTACTCCCCTTCCTCTTTACTTTATGGTCTGCAGGCACAGCAACGTTTCCATCCTCCAGGGCTATCTCTTGTTTGTACTGGTACCACTTTTCCGTATGGTTGAATCCCATTCGTTTACTCAGTTGCCAGTGTATCGTTTTTTTTTCGAAACTGAATAATTTTTAAAAAATAGATTAAAGCCATCAATACGCTTATAACTCCTGAGTTGGCTATAAGAAAAATCATTGAAATTTAGATACGATTAGTAAAATTGACACAAATCAGTAAAATTACTATCATGTCACAAAATGCACCAACATAAAGCTGACATTGATCGTCTTTATTAGCTAAAGAGTAATGGTGATCAGGGATTGGTGCAACCCAGATTGACATTCAAAACAACAACAATAGGATTATATCTCGAAATTACTCAAGGCTGGAAGTTAAAGCTAGTTAGGAGACATGCTAATAACTAAGAACTGCATTCAATAGTAAACGAAAGAAAAAAGGTTTGCAAATGAAACTGGGAATAAACTTGGACAGTGAAGGGTAATCATAGAATATAGATCTGGAAAGATGGGAAAACACGATAAGAGGTAGGGCCATAAGCAGCTTGAGGTAAAATAAGAACAGAAACCTCTGCTCTTCTGAAGTAAACATGCTGATGTAAGTCAGAAAAACACCTATCATTTGGATTGAAAGCAGAAACAGTGGCATTTATTCTGACTGCTCAAAACCAAAGCTTCTTTACCCAGATCTTCAAAGTAAATATCATTTAAAAAATGATGCTGGACTAAAATAGTGATTTGTGACCTGCATACAGAAATAATAATAAAATTTTAACACCTACTGAATATATGTCCATTTCAGAGATATCAGGCTTATATTTGCGTAGGAAAATTTGCAAACATTATTGAATACAAACATGTAATAACCAGACCAAGTAACTGAAAGACAGAATATCAAGACACTAAGGGACTTTGCAATAAATACTGGCAGGACCAGAAAGGCAAGTAGACCCGCCATTGTAATCAAGGACCATCTTGAGAGAACTTGCGTTTTAATTGATATGAATGTGCCTCCTGAGCAAAATATACCTGAATAGGAACTTGTAGGACGGAGCAAGTACGAGCACACTGACATCAAAATACAAACGACGTGGTACTTAAAAGCACCAATTATTGTAGGGGGACTGGAGATGGTAAAGAAAGGCATTCATTCCATGGAATCCTGAAAATAATGCTCACAGGCACTATCCGTATGAAAAGAAGACCACTAACATCTATTGTAAACTAATGCAAACTGAAACACACGAAATAAGACTTCAGCACAGAAATGAAGACTGCTATACAGATAAGATAACTGTTATAGCACAAAAGAAAACCACAATAACAGAAAAATGCACACAGATAACTACGATGAACGAAATCTGCAGCACAAAAAATAGGACTACATCGCACAAAGGGAAATGGAAAAAGAAGCGAATTAACTAGTGAATCACTCCGACTTTCTTTTAACGTTACTTTTTGGTAACGACTCGACAATAGATTGCAAAGAACAGAGATAATAATAATAATAATAATAATAATAATAATAATAATAATAATAATCACTATTATTATTATCATTATTATTATTATTATTATTATTATTATTATTATTATTATTTTAATCATTGACAATTTCGCATTAGTTGTCTGATTGTTACTGCTGGAGGTTGAGTGTCAGCAAATCTCCTCAAGTCTCCAGCCCTTTTTTTCAAACCCTCTGATATTTGGCAAGTTTTCCCCTCCTTGTCTACAATTACAGGGTCTGGTCTTCTTGCTTGGATGCGGTGGTCCGTCTAGATGTCAAAGTCCCAAAATAATTTGTTGTTCCCATTCTCCAGGGTCTTTCTCCGGTTTGTGCTGGTAACACTTTTCGGCACAATTGAATCCCATTCGTTCACTCAATTTTCAGTGTATCAGTGTTGCTACTCAATCGTGTCTGTGTTTATACTCCTTCTGGGCGAGTTGACTACATTCACTAGTTATGTGGTTTACTGTCTCATCTCTTTCTCTGCATAGGCGGCACTTGCTGTTTGTCTGTCATCTGTCAATTTTTGTTTTGATATAGTTTGTCCAGATACATTTGCTTTGAGCTGTCATTATTATTATTATTATTATTATTATTATTATTATTATTATTATTATTATTATTATTATTATTATTATTCATTGTAAAGTAAAATTTGATTAATTGCACTTGATCTAATTACTTTAGCGATTCCATCAAAAAAAGACAAAGCCTCCGGGTTTAATCAAGCGACCAGTCTCACCAAAGAATTTAACAATGGTAATTTATACCACTCTGTTAAGCTCTCGTCACAAGGCAGAGGATGGATGATCCTCTCATTGGAACTGAGGAGTTATTGCTAAATCACATATCAGTTCTTGCAACGTCAAACCCCATCAGTGCCTCGATGGGTGGCCATTGAGAAACACCAGGCGCAGTGTAGGGAACGAGGCTTCCACAGGCCTGACAAGCCAGAAACGGGTTTTACTTACAATGTTTGAACGTAACCCTGGAGCACCCTTGATGAAGGTTGAGGAGAAAAACGATCATACATACATAAAATACAATGATTATTGGATTGATAGGTTTTATCCAACATAATTGTGAAAGTCTTTTATAGACAATGAGGGAAACAGAGATAGGGTGAAGAGGTAACTTTTCATGTGCGTTTAATTAGGTCGATGGAGAAATGAAAAGAAAATAGATTTACTGTTGTGTGAGTGGATTGGATGGAAGTGTATTTGAAGTTGTTTGTGGATGGATAGCTCGACTCTGTGTTTGAATGAGGGATCATATTTCTGTCGTCATGTTATCTATGCTGAATGGAAGATAACCACTTGTGTAAGGGTGTGGTTATTTTTTTCTCTTTGTGTCCATGTGCGGAGGTTAATTGTGACTAAATATGTCTGACTGTGTAGTACGTACATGTTCATGCGTAGAAATATATCGGAAACCATAGTGCAGATACATATATACATATAGCATCATGTAGCCCTATGAAAAGTGTCCAGCTACATAATGGTATATGTCCTGCTGGCCTGTGTTCTGTATGTGCACAGATATACCTATATTGTTAAAAAGGCCAGGGCATCATTTTACGGTGTTTTTCGTTTTTTTCGTTGCTGTTTCTACTATTTGACAGTTCGTTCTCGGGCGTACTTGTTTTATCATTATTGTTTTCTGGAGATAAATCCTGTTTCCAAACGTTGAACCTGTACTTTCTTATGTTCTTCTTTCTTGAGAGCACGTTGGTGTTGGTAGTTTAGTTCTTCAGTATTCCTAGATGTTTCATTGACGTAGATATTTGAGCGGTTGCTGCACGATATCTTTGGTGAAAACGTAACCTACAGATCCCACATTCGATATCCACGATAATGAAAAAACGTCCACCCTAGAACGACCCGCCAAATGATACAAGAATCACTCAGTGCAACGTAAAACAATGCCCTGGCTTTTTCAACATATGAAAATACATTGCGAAAATTATATCAATGCAAAACGGCTCCATTGTAATTGATTCCCAAATGACACACCTGCCGATAGACGCAGGTTTTCCACACTGTCAGAAGCATCCATGTATCGGAATGAGTGTATAAGTATGCGCAGGAGCACTAGCGTGCTCGAGCGGATATATGTATGCCTTTAAGCGAGGCACATACGCTAGAACCAGTATGCACCGTGCATTACCAGCATAAATGAGTAAGCAAGTATCATATATATAGCTAAACCAACATACACTGTTGTATGATCGTAAACGGTGTATTAGCAGGATTGATGTATACATTTTTTTTGAGCATACACTATGTGTATAATTAGGCACCATAGGATATATTGTCACTTTGCAGAACTGGGTATTTCAGGAAAGGATAGATTTTTTATATATGTAATTCAGCATTGCATGGATATTCTACGTATATAGGCCATGCACCAGCAGGACGTATACTGTTAAGTGGATGCACACATGGTAGCACTGAAGAATATACTATGAGATTGTATTTATCAACGCTATGCTTTCCGGTATATTTGTAGGATCAAAGATATATATACTACAAAGCCGGAAATATATTTTTGGTTACTACTAACCTCCGGTGGATACACGTTTACTCACATACAGAAGGTGCAAATATCCCTCACAGAGGAAAAGAAGCAGCCTTAACCCCACCCATACACAAGCGCGTATCCCACTTCCAACGTTACATAATGACAGAAATATGATCCCCCCACATCGTCCGACTATCAATCCACAGACAACCTCAAACACACTTTCACCCCATAAATTCAAAACCCAGAGAAATCCGTTTTCTCTTTATTTCCTATATCGTTGATGATGTAGAGGTAACCCCACAAAATGTCTATACCTATTCATCTTTCGTGAATAACAGTGTATTTTCTCACAGATGTACGACGTTGTTGGACTCCTTTTGTTTCTATCTGTGTTGATAACTCAGGATTAACATTGCTGAACATGATATAGAAATATGATAACAAGTGTCTGTGTAACTTTGTTCGAACAATAGATCGTACTAAAAATATAACAATTTAGAATGAACTGAAAATATAGCTTTTCGTGTTGTTTCTAACACAGAAATATAATGTATGCAAAGACGTTAGTCATTGCAAAAATAGTTGTAGTTTTTAACTATTAACTTCAAAGCAGTACATCACAGGTTAAAATAAAATGTATTACTCGAAATAAGAAAAGGCGTTTTGAGCAGCTGCTTGGTTGATGAAGACTTCCCATAACAGAAAGTGGTCCAAATGCTGCTGGGGAGAGGCTTGGTCAGTAAGCTCAATGAATAGAAGTTAGGGTCATTCGTGATTTCAGATTTCTTTCCCTCGCGTATACACTTAGGTTCAAAAGTAGAACAATTGTTAAATGTGTAACGTTGAATTCCTGTGCAACTTCTCAAGTTTTTTATGTGGGTCCATCTCAATAATGGTTATCCTGTTATTGTCTTAAAGGCTCCAGTCTTTGTTTCAATCTTTTAGGTACCAATGTTGGCGTCCATTGATGGTCGGCTTGCAAAATACTTGGTTGGTTTGCGAGCAGTTTCCATTGCCTTGCGTCAAATTTGTGAGTGATAAAACGAAATTGTTTTTTTCTTTCATCTTTTACTTGACACCAAATAAACTAGAATACGTATTTGAAAGAAAACGTTCGACTTGAATAATAAGAGCACATTTCAAAATGGTATATTCCATGAATATACTTAGATAATACTTTATTCTGGAGCATCAAAATTCGAAATAACAAAGAGAACGCAATTTCCCTTCCACAAACCTAATAGATATCATCTTTCTCTGCTTATACTCTCCTAGTGTTGTTGCAAATTTAAGACGATTGATAGTAAGACCTACTACCGGCTTGCTATGAATATCGTACCCTGGTCCTTTTAATGACACTTAGTATTCCCTAATGTCACCCATTCAGGCTTTGACAAGGCACAACATCGATTAACTCCATAGAAAAGCAACGTACCAAACGTGATTTAACCGTAATCCCCAAGCCTTGGGACTAGTAATTGCTCCTCAATTGCTTTGATCATTTTGGATAATATGTATGATTGTCTTTTAAAAACAGGCTCTTCCTCTCTGTTATCAAGACATAGAAATAAGCAGGGTTATTCGGTATTGTTTTAAACTAACATGATTAAATGTATCTAGCGTCAAATTTAATTGATGGGTTGATTCCCAGAGTTTGTATCAGTCTCTACCACAGGAATCTAATTCCACTTATAAAAATAATAATAGTAGCAGTAGTAATTACATTTATCTGAAATAACAGAAGATTCATCTAATTGCACTCGATTTAATTAGATTGGCAATTTGATCGAAAAAAACTGACGTCAATATTGCGGAATAAACGTCTAGATGCAACCATTAAGCCACTTGAGAACATCTGTTGCTTATACCGGTATACCTTGATTAGTGCTGTTAATTCACTCCAGATGTTTCTGTACTATTCAAGACTGCTCTACTAGAGGCTCATTAAAATCAAATGTGTTTCCCAGCAAATAATAAGTTACAGCAATTCTTACAGCGATGCCTCAACAAAACAACACCAAAATCAACACTAATCAAAACTGTACAATTCAGGGCATTCCTGTACCATCTAGTGGAGTGATCACTATAGCTCGATGGTATAGTGCTAGCCCCCGACTAAGGTGACTGTTATTCAATCCACCAAGTCAAACCAAAGAATTTTCAATTGGTACTCAATCCTGCTCAACCAAACACCCAACACAAACACTAGGTTTGAGGAATTTCCTACCTTCCCAGGGCAGGGAAGGTCATTACGTCTATATCATTATAAAAACACTGGGTCTCACGAGATGTCAAAAGAGGCCTCGTTAAACTTGATCATCACCTTTATGAATGACGTAAGAAGGACGAAGCAGAATTAATCATCGACGGGCTTGGCGAGCTGGAAGTGGGTCTCACTAATAAATGCCAGTGTATACTTAACTTCGCCGAGAACGATGATATATATGCAATATATTTGCTGGCTGATATATTATGTTGGCCGAGTGGTTTTTTTCTTTTCTGTGTTGGAAACTTGGGAATAACTTTACTGCATGATATGAAAATGAATAATCACTACTTTTGTGCAACTTCATTCTAACTTAATAAATCCAAAAAGAATGGGCAAAGAATATATATTAACTGGAAATAAGCTGTGTTTTAAATTGCTAACACGGAAATTTAATCTATATTCAATTCTCTACGAAGCAGGAGAGTCTGGCTACAATAAGCTACCTCATATAAGATAGCACAAAGTGACTTCCGATTTTAAAGCATAAATAACTTTTTGATGAAAATGTACAGAAATTTTCCTTTTAGGATATATTTACTTCAGACCTTGGAAATTACTTTGGACTAATTGTGGTGTATAACATCGAGCAAATGCAATCTCTCTATAAAATTCTATGTACATTTTCTTATTATATTTTGATTAAATATTAAAATACACCGTCTGTGCAAGTTTAACATAGATGTAAGCATTGAAAGTATACTTCTTAGTTTGAATCACCAAGAGATCCGAACTCTGTGTATTTGTTGGTTTGTTACTATGTTTGGCAAAAATTTCACCCGTCATTTTTCGGAATCTTTGCTTATATATATATATATATATATATATATATATATATATATATATATATATATATTCTTGCAGTGAATCTTGGTGTTGCTGGGGGAGAAATAACTGTACATCTGAAAAAATATTTGAATGTACTGACTGACAGGTTGAGTGATGGAAACTGTCATTGAAAAGTTTGAAAGCGGGTGTCCGGGAATTCTAACCATCGTCGAAATCGACTACTGATGCACAAAACAGCAAAAGTAAAGTGACTCAATCGTACGAATGACAAACTGCATCAAATAACAATTTAGAATGTTCCATATATTTACTCAATCGATTTTGAAAACGGCAGACGGATTTTGTACACCGTTTTTAACATTATGTGGGGGCAATTTTATTCATGGAAGAAAGACAGATGTTAATACATAAATTATATTGCTACAGCTTTAAATTTCATCCAGTATAAGTATCTTTGCCCTTTTGCGCATCCTTAGTCGATAGTGGTTAAAATTGTTGCATTCATAAAACGAAGGATTACTAGTAATCGAAAATAAGTAATAGAAGTAACTGGATACTCAAACTATTTCGGTATGACGGACAAAAAGTAACAGCCAGCTATTTCATTGTAGTTACAATGTAAAAGTGTCGCCGTTCAAAAATAATACAGAAGTGTCATGAAAGCAGAAATAATTTTATTCCAAATACTAGCTATTTAAAAAGATCTGTTTACATATTAAGAATTAAAGTTTACGATTATGGCAGTTGACTGACTCAAAAACTACATTATAAGTATAAATAACGTAACCAAAAGAAACAAAACCATTAACACTCAAATAACTTGAATATTTAAAGTATCCATCTTTAAAATCTTTTCGAATAACCGTATATAGGCGATAAAACTGTCGAGACCATGACTATAATACATCAAGTATCAGACTATAAAAATGGCTGCACATTAACGTATGTATTTTGAGGTCAGTTGGATTATTTTTACACAGGCAGCCAAATTCATATACTTGAGTCATCCATTCAGTGCGATTCCAATTAGCACTTTTTCGATTAATATGTTAACATTTTTATCCAGAATAATTGATAAGAATCCCCTGTTATGACTTAGAAGGTTGTGTCGAAAATTATAGGTTGATTTCGAATATTTCCCGATTTGATTAATGCATCACACTTTGAGGACACATCAACCGGATATTTCATATATATATATATATATATATATATATATATATATATATATATGCATATGTATATATATATATATATATATATATATATATATATATATATATATATATATATATATACATATATATATATATATATATATATATATATATATATATATATATATATATATATATATATATGTAATGAAATGAACAAAAAAAGCATCAATATGTATGTGAAGTTTATGGCAATAAATCAAAAACTGAAAATTAGATTGCAGTTTGCGATAATCTGTGGAAAATAAAACTGCCATATTCCGTCTTCCACGTAGCTGCATCGATTCTTCTCGGGGTGAGAAAACCAAAACAAGCGAGTGGGAATTAATTGGCTTTGGCAGAATTATGAAAACGCTTACATAGTTTGCAAAACCAGAAGAACGGTAACTCTGTGAAAAAAGGTAAGAAGGAATCCCAATAGCTTCGGATCAGGTTAGTATCTTTCGCAAAATACCACCTCCCGAACCCCGAAATAATTATGTAGTATTTTGGACAGTATTCCTTTATGTATCTAATGCAAGACTTTTCAAAGGATGTAAGTCTTACTTTTCGAATAATTCATGTCATTTGCAATTTACTTCATATTGGCTACCGAAGAGAGATTATAGGATCAAAACTAGTTAATCCATATAAAAAAGCCCAAAACCAAACAAAAAGATCAATGCTTGAGATACGAAATAAAGGCATTTCTATCGTCAAAAATGCAAAGAAGATTTCATGCCACAAATTCAAAGGGTTAATTCAGGGCTCAAAATGCAATATTTCACAAACAGATACTAAACTGAACCAAGTTCAATCTAACTATAGATTTGTCCCTTTCGTAGCCAATTCACGTAGCATTTAGTAACTCTGAAGTGCAATACTTATAATGATATGGAGACACTTTCAAAAACAGCTAGTATGAGATCTGGATTTTAATTAATGTTGAAGTGTCTCTTCGTACGTTGAAATATATGTTTGCTTGAAGCGATGTATCACAAATGAATACCCTTGACTAATAATTCAATGCAAAGAGAGACATGAAAAACTTGACGTTTTTATTGCTTCGCTGTTACACTTCTGAAATATCAATGACATGGAATATACCTTATGGCAGGAGTTCTCAAACCAAGGAACGTGTGCTCCTAAGGGGCATGCAGAAGAAATTACGGTTGTGGGTGAAATTATACATTTAGAATGCTATGCATTGCGTCTCTCTGAAAATGTGTATATAATTGAGTTATTCGTTGGAAAAAGACAAGCTCATACATCTCATTAAAGATTTGACATTGAATTCAAAGAAACTATTGGATTATATTACATGTCCATTTTCTGTTCTATGATATCCTTACATTTACACTGTATTCTCACAAGGGGTTTGCCAACACTATCGGATAGAATGGATAGGCACACTGGAAGAAAACATTTGAGAACCCCTTCCTAAAAGCAAAGATCGATTCTTGTTTGAGACCATGATTATCAGTAACAGAAAATTTCAACATTTATTCTTTATCATGTCAAAAAAATGTCCCTCCATTTATAGATTTGTAGAGGGTTCAATTTCGAATGCGTTGATAAGAAATTGGCCCCGTTGTTTGTGTCCAGCAGCAATCACATTTACTTTTTTGATTTAGACTTTTTTACTGATCACTACCCAACAAAAGGCGAGAGAAGTAACATATTCATTGATCACCCATTTTCCCAGTATTTCAATTGATCACCCCAACATGACATGTTGCTATGATACATGGTCACTTGACAGTATCTATTGAGTCAGTAAATATTGGGGGTGCGATTCTTTAGATGTATTGACTTTCGCGCTGTACCAACAGTAAAAATGATATGAATTGGACAAATGTATATCAGTGGTCACTGAACTAAACTTTTATATCAGCATACTACTATAAGTAATCATTACCAGTGTTTTCTTTAGCATGAGATTCGGGGTCTTACAGATGAATATACAAATGCAAAAAGTGCATTATCATAGAAGTTTTATCATTAGTATATTTCATACAATTGCCTGCATACACTACGTGTCCTGATGTTATCATTTGGAAATGAGAGACAAGTCATTATTTCACGCACGACTATGAACGTGATGTTCCACAACTTTCTCAGTTCTCAGACGAGGTCCAAGTATTTCATCTCTGTTAGTAATTCATAAATAAACAAGATGCAATCTATAATTGACAAGGCTTCTCTGATATGTTTCACTAAACCTGGCTTGAGATTTATCATCATCAGCAGCAGCAACGGCCCTTTAGCGTCCGTCATTGGACATACACCTTCCCCAAAGTTCGTCAGACCTCTCTTTTCGGGGCGTCACGGAGCCAGTATTTTCTGAACTTGTTTAGTTTGCCACGACATCTTATATTCTGCTGGCCAAAGATCTGCATGTGATTTTTAGGGACCCACGTTCTGAGTTGGGATGTCTAGTGATTGTCCGACGTTCTGGCTACATGACCAGTCCATTGCCATTTGGGTGTTTCACTAGATTCAATGATACCTCTGGCTTTTGTTTTTCCTCTGATATACCGTACTTTTTGCGATATGTCCATTAGATGTTAACCATAATTCTTTCATGTGCACGTTACAGAGTTCTAAGGGTCAATCTTTTGGTAAGGTTGCATGTTCAGCTCCATAGGTGACTATCAGGGGGTGCAGTAGTTGTACATCCTTCTTTCAGGACTAAAAGGATTTTCTTCGAAGTTTGAGCTTGCTCTACCGAGAGCTTGCCAATCTAGAGTGGCTTAGAGCTTAGGATTACACATGGGTAATTGGACCAGGAACACCGTATTGCACCAATGTCATCAGGAACGAAATTGAGTGAATTGGCTGCTTATGAATGACTTTTAAATGACATTCCCATATTCCAGTCGTGATTAACAACATCCTGGTCTGCAAGAATATAGTCAATATTAAACCGGTCTGCGGTGCAGGAAAGGCTTACGATCCCTACCTTGACTAACAAACTCATTGTCAATCGCTTAAAAGTAAGATGCGGTTAAGATAATGCAGGGAATGTAGTATATTTCATAAAGAAGCTGTAAATTCTTTTGAAATATGCAAATACTAAAGCATATTTTTAATTACTTAGTAAAATAGAATTTTCTCGTTTGCTATTCAGCCAAATGTCAAATATGTCTGATAATTCATTTGAAATATTACACTTGTGTTTTGATTTGTGTTCAGTTGCTATGAATTCAGTTTCAAATACCTTCGTATTTCTGCGTTTTATTAGTATCTTACACATACCACATTCCCATTAATTATTTAATTAATTTTTAACACCAATGAAAAGTGACAATTGGCTCGATATATTAAACTTGGACACCCGGTGGCTCATTAGGTTGAAAGCCACACACAACTGTGGCAATAGAGAATCACTGGATCGGAATATATATCTTGCCACCATATTGTTACATACTTAATCAAGAACTGTGACGAAAGTCGACGGTTGTATGGAAGCCAAAACGTTTTTTTTTTAACATTAATGAAATTTAAATCATTTCATAGCATTCAGAGAAAAGGTAGGATAGAGAGTGTGGGCAAAGATAAGGGATCTTTCTACTTTTATGTGTCATATATCATCCTTTTTAGATCAATTTTTGTGAAAAAAAATGAAAGTACACGGATGGATGGATGAATGAATGAATGAAAAAAGCAGACTAAACAGTGTCTATTACTAATGTGTATACTTCATATTTATATTAATATTTTTCCATTCCCAATGAATTATATTTCATTTCTGATGATATTTTTGTTTTTGCTTTCTATGCAATGTTTTTTTTTAATTTTTGTCTTGAATCTTTTAACCAGGATTAACTCGAAGAATCAATTTGAAACAACTAGTCTTATTAAAAAAAAACAAATGCTGTCAAACGGTCTTGAACAGAGTCTGTTCTTTATCTTGATCTCTGTTGACCATTTATATTGTTGGTCATTTTTACATCACACTTCAGTTCTTTTTTTTCTGTTAATAATCATGTCCTCTGCTTCCTGGTCTTATTATCGTGTCTGTGACCAGTGGGACAAACAGGTGAAATCAAAAGAATCGGAAATGATAGCATTATGACAAACACTAGACTCAAATTCGTACATTCAATTCAAACATTTTACAGATTATTTCTTGTTAACAATGCGTCATCAGCTTCCGCTTAAACTGTCATCAAAAGTGTCTATAGATTAGTTACAAATGGGTAATCGTTAGTAAGACCACATTTGGACTTATCATGTATATTGAAGCTTCGTTCTGCCTATAGCACCTTGCATTTTCTAGAATTGTCACCCATCTAAGCACTGACCAGGTTCAACACGGTTTAACAACGTTATTTGGCTGTACCCACTCGAGAAAATGTTTATAAATCCCTGTATTTCCGCTGAGTTCTTAGTGGAAAGGCGTTGTGTACCATTTTAAAAGTATTTCAAATAATTTGCCAGTGGATTGAACCCCAGTCTTCTGAGGCAAACACTGAACCAACGGGCTGCGGAGAGCTGTAGACGAAAATATTTAAAAGAATTGAGAATAATGGTTTCGAGACAAAGGTCAGACAAATACTCAACTTAGTATAAAAGATATTTTTAAATATAATTTTCAAACATCCTTTCAATGACTTCTTGTATAACAATGCTTCAAATTACGAGCATTCGTTAGACAGTGCGATTTTCTTTTCATCTAAGGCTATTATTTTTCTTTGTTTCCATTTGATTAGGTTTTGTTTTCTTTTCCTGTCCTTTTTTTGCCGTTCGTAAACAAAGCATGAACATTGTTGAACTGCCTTCAAGCAGACAAGCTATATACTAAAAGCCGGATGAAAAATCAGATTGAAAAATCCAATCTATTATATTTTTCATTTATTTCTGAAAGTTATTCTCCTGCTGCTTCGTCTCGTTTCAATTTTTTCTTTTCTTGTACCGGATATTATTGTTCGGAGTACAATTCATGAGACTTTGTTCATTACTGAACTGGCCATAATATTGATTGTCTGCAATATCTTCATAAATTCATTTTTTGTAATGAATTTTTTCTTCTATTTATTTGTTTTTTATTCATCAATTTAAGTGTAGTTTTGTAAGGAACGAAAGTGCATTCGTTTTATAGGTATATGGCTACTATTGTCTTGGCAGATGGTCCGAGCAGCTTCAAGACTTTGAGATGTTATGACGGTGCTTAGTATGGAGTAATTGTTCTGCTCAAGTTTTGTTCTATCTTTCGTGGTTATACCGAAGGCTTTCAAAAGAAAGAGATGCTCAATACGTTGGGAGATCAGATTGGCTCCAGTGATATTTCCTCAACTGGTTTCAGCATTAGGTATTCCTAAATAGGGACCCATCTAGAAACTGACTAGGGTCAACGTTACTCAACTTCAGTGATTGTACAAGGCCTGACTTATACAACACGATTAGACTTCCTCAAAAATGTATCATTCAGTGAGGCAATACAGATATATTGTTTTCTTAGTTAGGGATATTTATCAAGCTTAGCTTAGTATGAATCTTCTTCTTTTTGCCTTTTTATTGTAATAGACCATTCTTATTTATTTGGAGTGTAAATTTCTCATACCATTTTGCACCTTTATTTTTGTTACAACTATCCGATCAACTTTGCATTTTTGTTTTGTCAGGTGTTCGTATCTTACTTCTCAGAAAACGGCTTTTTAGTTGGTTGATTGTTTTATCCTAAGGCTCAAAATGGGAAAAGTTTTTCTAATCATGTTTACGGCTTCAGCTTTATCTCTTATACAGCCATTTAAAATTACCTCCTTTCTTTTTATAGGGTGGCTCAAAAGCAACTGTCCATTTTAAAACTTGACTTTTGAATAGAATGGAAAGAAATCTTCATTTTGAATGTTTTCATTTACTGATTTTAGGATATAACATCCCTCGAATGACTTTCATTTTCAGCTCAGCTTAGATTTGACCAATCGTGTTCCTTCTCTAATGGTATTATCTTGAAATTTTTACATGAATGAGACTCAGATACACTTCTGTGTCTGAGGAATAATATTCAACAAAAGTTAGAGCATTGGAAACAAATACTTTTTTGCTGTTTTTTGCTGTCAAGGAACTTTGCCTAGGAATGTTTTGACACTTCAAGACATAAAATGGGAAACATAAAAAGAATGATAGATCCCGAAATTAGTCAAAAGTATTTTCGAGATTCAAATAAATTCAAGTTTTAGAATAAAAAGTGACTTTTGCACCACTTTCAATATCAAATGACCAGACCCATGAATTTCTAGTAATATTTCAGTCATCAAAAATTAAGCACTGTGACGAGAAAAGTCTCTGGGAATGTCCGCAGTTTAACTCTGAAACAGTGGTGATAAATTTAGTCTCATAAACCATTACTACAGTAGTGAATTTGGTTCTCACTTGGTGACTCAACCTGGTGCTGTGTTAGACTTAATAAACATTGATATCTTGGTGAAAACGTAGGTAAAAAACATACAGACATAGATGAATTAAAACAGAATAATTAATTGAAGATGTAATAAACAGCTTCGACATTATACAAACTTGATATTTCACACGAGGAAAGATTTTCACAGTTTTAGACAATTCTTTGAGATCTTTTTTTCCATTATGTTTTTATCAAAAAATTCTAGATAAATCACCACTCTGAACTTTTGAAGAATCTTTGTAATAACTCCATTTTTCATTGACAATTTCAATACTGATTTTCGCTCTAAGGTTACACTACGTTTCTATGTCGATAGATAAGCTCAAGTAAATTATTCTGATTGAAAACTGCCTCTTGCAAATCCTAATCGATTCTTCCTATCTCTCTAGAAGCAAATCCATTATGTGACGTGTTATCCTGACATGACACAAACCTGATTTAATCATCGTACAGAATATTTTACTGGATTCCCAAATAGATCCATGATTCTCATTCTCAGAGATTTTCAATACTTTTTGAAACAATTCATCTTGAACTTGTAAACAATTCAACCAAGGGCGGATGATTCACTTAAAGGTGAATGAAATTATGTCGTAAGTAAATGAATCTACATGGTTAAATGATTGGTAAAGGCTTTGATTTACTAAAATATTTATATTTTCCATAACTTGAAAAAACATTACCATCAAATGTTTTAGTTGAATTCTATAGTTTTTTTAAAAGCTGAGAAGTGCGAAGTTTGATATTTTCTGTCTACATTTGATTTTTTAAATTTCAAAGTTACTTGGTATTCCCTAAATTTACTGTAATATAACTTTGGGGGGAGAAATGGTGGGCTTACAATATGAACAACATTATTCCTAAATGTTTCCTCAAAGGAATAGTTGACAAAATTAGTAAAACATTTAAAGAAAATTTAGTTACAGATCAATAACATTTTATGATCAGAACTTGAGTTCCCCAGCTATTCGAAAACAAAGTGTCCCCGTAAAAAGGCTCTCGTAAGCAGGAATGGCATAAAGCAAAGATGTAATTTCTGTTATTTTATTTGATTAAAATTTTGAGCGTTCCCAGACCCTCAGATATGGTAGTGATGATGTAGAGTGTTTTAAAACCATAAAAGTAAGTACAAGTTTGCCTGCTGTCTAAAAGTAGTATTCCTGTATAAATGCTCTCATAAGAAGAAATAGCGTAAAGCCAATAAACAATTTCCATTGATTTATTTGTGGAAAATTTTGGAGCGTTCCCAGATTTCCCCCCACCTAAATGGTGATGATAGTATGTTAGGCTGAGAATTCGGAGGTGCAGTTGGTGGAAGATATAGAGGACTTGGAGGTAGAAAAGAGAGCAGAAGTGTCTGCGTTGCCTACAAAGCTCCTCACAGCAGAACAAACACTGAAAGTTTTAGTCACTTTTCGACTTTTTTCTCAAAACCCAGAAAGTGTTGTAAAGCGAAACTCCCTAAAATAAAGGGATGCCTGGGAAAATGACATTTTTTTTCAATATATTTCTCTGTCCCAAATGTACATGTTTCAAACAAGTTGAGCATTATTTCACACTCTCCAACACGTGTCGACAGATCCACAGGTCCACCTTTCCTTTTTTATTGGAAATCATTTTGACCAGAGACCATATTCCTAACTGTTACTTAATTGACAATGATATCAATGTCCCATCTTCGATGCAAGATATTCAAAGAGATACAAATAGTAAGACGCTTCCTAAAATTAGCTAAATATTTTTCAAAAAAAAAAATCAAATAGCTTACCGTACAGGGCATCAGATTTTACTGTGCATGCTTCAACGGGCACTCTGTTGTCCACCAGACTAGATTTAGCTCCTTCTGACATTTCACCGTTGAAGGAGATGAGGTTTAGGAACCAAATTGCCTGCAGTCCTGCAATATATCAACAGTAAAAATGGAAGTATTAAAACGTTGTTTCATATAATTGACATGATCATTTAAATGCGTCATATTCCTATTATGTTCAGATTAACAAAATCTACTAGATATAAAAGAAAAAACAATCATTTAAATATGAATAAAAGCATACTTACAGATTTTTAATCACTAATCATTGATCCCAGTAACAAAGCAATGAACAATGGATTATTTTATCATGGGAAAAATGAATCAAGCGAAATTATCCTAAGTTTGTGGTAGTTGCCTTATGTTCAAAATCTAAACAAATTATTTGAATGGTGTGACTGCCACATTTTTTGTTGCCTGAAACAAATTGTTATGCGTTACAAAGAGAATGGTCACAAAGATTGTCTGTTGGCCATTCATATCGTCACTGCATTCAGTGCCCGGAAGAAACGTACTGCGTTATTCTCTTAAGTCATAAAATATGCATAGTAAGCGAACAAATATTTAGCTATAGAAAGAAGCCCTTTGCTGGGGCCCTTATTTTTGTTTTTTCTCTTTGCCTTTTCTTTTTTCGTCTCTTACTTCATTTCCGTGGCTGGGAAGAGGTTCACAGCCGAAGATACCAACATTATTCTTCAGATTGTACTGATATCGATCATAGCAATTTTAACCATCGATATTCCAATTAATTTGATGACACACTAACTAAAATGGAGCTGGTTTAATGATGCAATTGAATGCTGTAAAAAAGCCTATTTCAAGTACATTTATCTAAACACTTAAAGACAAACCATCGTCTCCTTTTCTTGTTCTTATTCCTCTTCTTGTTCTTGTTCTTGCTATTGTTGTTGTTCATCTTTTTTTCATTATTATTATTATTATCATTATTATTATTATTATCATCATTATTATTTGCAATCTCACACCTGTTGCCGAGAGCTCGAGTGACAGCAAGTCTCCACAAGTCTCCAGCCCTTCTTTCCTAGTTGTCATAGGCCGCTGTATAACTGCAGTTTACAGTTTCTCGCCGGTTGCCCAGTAGTCATTTCTGAAGGCTGAGTGACAATAAGTCTCCTCAGGTCTTCAGCCAACATCTCTACTCTGTTTCGCCTATCATGCTAGTGCTGTGGTTTACGATTCCGCTTTCATTTCCCTTCTTTTTTTAGATCTCTGTTAACAATTAGTGTTGCAGCCTATATATTTCTAGCACTTTCCTCAGTACATGCGCAGTGCTATGGTCTGAACAGTCTGTATCCTTCCTTTCATCCCGGTTCAGCAACGTCTACTATTTGGCAGGTCTTCCTCTTCTTGTCTACGATTACCAAGTCCGGTGTTCTTGCCTGGATGAGGTGGTCGGTTTGAATGTCGAAGTCCTTGAGTAATTTGCGGTTGCCATTCTCCAGGGCTGCCTCTTGTTTGTGCTGACAATACTTTTCTGCGTGGTTGAATCCTATTCCTTTACTCAGTTCCCAGTGTATCATCGTTGCTATTCCAGCGTATCCGTGCTTATACCCCTTCTGGGCGAGTTGACTACATTCACTAGTGATGTGATTTACGGTCTCATCTCTTTCACTGCATAGGCGTATTATTATCATTATTATTATTATTATTATTATTATTATTATTATTATTATTATTATTATTATTATTACTACTATCATCATCATCAATTTTTATACCATTTGCCTGGTGATCACATCTGGAGACAGCAAGTCTTTTCGGGTGTCTAGCCCTCCTCTCCATACTCTCATAGTTTACAGCTGTGCTGTGGTTTACAATTTTACACCACTTGCCCGTGGTTATAGCTGGAAGTTGAGCAACAGTAAGTCCCCTAAGGTGTTCAGCCTTTTTCTCAAATGTCCCTCATCTATCAGAGCAATGCCGTGGTTTGTACAGTTTTGACCCCCACTTTTATCCCTAGTTCTTCAAATCTCGCTTTTAGTGTCTTTGGTATCGTTCCAAGTGCACCTACTATTATTTGCATTATCCTTATTTACATGTTCCACACTTTCTTCTGCTCTCTTTGTTCACGATCACTAGGCCCAATCTTCTCGTTTGGGAGGGTTTAAGTTTTGATGTTAAAGTCCCAAATCAATTTGTGACTTCTATTCTCCAGGGCTCTCACTGGTTTCTCTGGTAACACTTGACTGAATGACTAAAACCCATTCGTTTACTCAGTTCCCCGTGTATCAGTGTTGCTTCTGTGTCATGTCTATGTAATGTGGTTTATGGTCGCATCCCTTTCCCAACCTAGGTAGCATTTGCTATTTGTATTCAGTCGATTTTATTCTGATATAGTTCATTCTGATGCATCTGTTTTGGGCTGCTATGATGATCAATTCTGTTTCTTTTTTCAGGTTTCCTCTTCGTACCCATGTCCATGATCTCAAGTCTGCAAAAATCTGTATTTGTCTTTTGAATTTTCAGTACAATTTTTACTGTTCCCATTTTCTTCCCTTGTTTGTTGTGCTGCTCTACCAGTTTCTACTTTTTATCCCATCGTTGTGCTGCTTCAGGCGCTCTTTATACTATCTTCACTTCTTACACATACTTTTTTAGAAGCTTTTGTCCCTCTGGACGCAGTCATCTAAGCTGATGAGTCCTCTGCCGCTTTTTTTTTCCACGGACCGACTATTGGTGTCATTTCTAGGAAGTAAAGCCTTGTGCATTGCCAGAAGGTTTCTTGTTCGCCGGTCCATTGACTTGAGGTTTTTATTATTATTATTATTATTATTATTATTATTATTATTATTATTATTATTATTATTATTATTATTATTATTATTATCAGTAGTAGAAGTAGTAGTAGTATCATCATTATTTTTAAAAAACAGATTTGTCATCAAAACTGTCGACATAGATTCTTCAGTGTTCAAGTTGGTCCGTCTGGCTATATAAGTATGTGTTTATCATGTATATGACTATCATCATTCACACCAGTTGCCTGTTGATCACAGCTTGCGGCTGAGTGACAGCAAGTCTCATCAGTTCTCCAGCACTCTTCCAGGCATCCACAGTTCACAGAAGTGCTGTTTTACTTTTCACACCGGTTGCCCGGTGGTTATCGCTGAAGGCTAAGTAACAGTCTCTTCAAGTCTTCAGACCGCCTCATTTTTCTGTCATTTATCATAGCGGTAACACCACTGCCACCTGTCTGTGTGTGTATTTTTGTCTGTTTGTTTTTTGTTTTGTTTTTTGTTTTGTTTTTTTTTTGTTATTGTTGATTTTCCTCTTGGGCCACTGCTATCGGCTGGGATCGTATATCTCATATTTCTAGCACTTTCCTCAGTATTCATGCTGTCTCTAGTGGTGCTGTTGTCTGTACTGTCTTAATCCTTTTTTTTTACCCCTGGTTCCTCCAATTTCACCTTCAGTGTCTTTGGTACGGTTTGGAAAGCACCTATTGTTACTGGTATACCCTGACTTTCATGTCCCACACCTTGTTTAGTTATTTTACCATATCCCGGTATTTTAAAAAAATTTCCCGGTTTCCTATTTACTTGGTGATCTGCAGGCACAGCTATGTCTATCATTTGACAAGTTTTCTTCTTCTTGTCCACGATTACTTGGTCTAGTCTTTTTGCTCCGGTGGATGTTGGGTTCACAACTAATTTGTGGTTTCCATTCTCCTAGGCCATCCCCAATTTGTAATGGTGCCACTTTTCCCCCTTGTTAAATCCAATTCATTTACTCAGTTCCCCGTGTATCAGTGTTGCTACTCAATCACGTCTGTGTTTTTACTCTTTCTGAGCTAGTTGACTACATAGGGAAGCTATGTGGTTTACGGTATCACCTCTCCCTCCACATAGGCGGTACTTGCTGTTTGTCTGTGCTCAGTCGATTTTTGTTTTAATATAGTTTGTTCTGATGTATTGGTGTTGGGCTGCCATGATGAGCAATTCTCTTTCTCCCTTCAGGTTTCGTTATCTCGTTTACCACATCCAGTATTCGTCTCCTAAATTCTTTGAAGTTTTTTCTGTTCCCATTTTCTTTCCTTGTTTGCTGTGTTGCTCCATTGTTTCCTCTTTTTTTTTTCGTTGCGCTGCTTTGGGCACACTGTATGATGTCTTCACTGCTTACTTGCACGTACTTTCCTAGACCTGCTTCGGCCCTCTAGGCATACTCCTCTATGCTGATGAGTCTTTCTTTTTCTTTTCATGTACAGTCTATCTGTGTCATCTTTGGTCGCAAAGCTTTGTTCATTGTAATAAGCTTTCCTTGTTTGCCGTTCTATTGATTGGAATTCTCCCGTTGTCCGTCAAAGAAATGGTCCTGTGTATCTTACTACCGAAATAGCCCATGTGCTCATTCTTTTTATAAGGTTACTGCTGTTTATTTTGGTCTCTAATATCTTTTTATCTTCCCCAGGTACGTTTTTCTTATTTTCTCCTTCATTTCTTCCAGTTTTATCGTGTCACATTCAAGAACTCCCAGGTCATATGTGATCAAAGCTCTAATATTCTTACCGTCAAGAAGTTCGATTCCTTCTGCCGTTGCGAGCGTCCCTTTCAGCATTACCACTACTGCTCATTCTTCTAGTTCAAACTCAATTCCAATAGCATGATTATATTATCACTTTGTTGGAGAGCGTCTCGAGTTCTCCTCTGTTCTTTGCAAATAGTTTTATGTCGTCCATAGACATAAGTTGTTGACTTTACCCTTTGATCTGTAGACTTGGTGTCTTTTGCTGGTTTTCAAGATTCTGCTATTTGGTATCATAGTTAGAACAAATAATGATGGAAAAAAGAGTCACCGATCTTATACATTCTGGGACATTCAAGTAACCAGCTGTGTGGAATCATGATGTATGCTTCTTCATAGTTAATACATCCCATTGAAAGGTTCTCCCTCCTTTTTCTTACTTCTTTTAAGATCATATGGTCACTGCAGAATAATTCATTTGTCCCCCCCCGCTTCCTCTACTGCATAGTATCAGTTCTTCTAGTAACATTCCTTTCCTTTCCAGATATATATATATATATATATATATATATATATATATATATATATATATATATATATATATATATATTCTCTCCGCTATTAGTCAGGCCAGGATTTTCTGCATGAGTGTTAAGCACATGATTGGTCTATAATAGCTTGCCCCCCCTTTTCAGGGTCCTTTTGGATGAGGGTGGTTTTGTCTCTAGTTACTATTTTGGTACCTTGCCTTCATTTAGGCAATTTTGGAGTTTGTGGGTGAGTCTGTTATGTAGTGTGGTGAATTTCTTCAGCCAATATCCATGGATCTCATCAAGATATGGTGTTCTCCAGTTGGCTATTTTCTCAAGAGCACCTTCAATGTAGTTTCGTGCAATATTCTTCTCCATTGTCCATATCCTTACGCTTGAGTTTTCAAACCATTCCGAATCTTCATTGTGTCTTTCCAGTTGTTCCCATATACTGTTCCAGTTGTACTTTGTCTCTGTGGCATCTGGCTTTATGTTTTGTCTTCTTTCTCCGTTCAGATTTTGGTAAAACTTTCTCGAGTTGTTTTTGAATGTGCGGTTGTGTTGAACAGATTGAACAGTCCTCCGCCCGTGTCTCCTCAGTCTTGGCACAATCATGACAAGTAAAAGGCATGTTCTTTTATGATGGACCTTGACTACAATACGAAATTTTTTTGCTTTGCTGGTCCTATCAGAATTCGTTGTAAGTTCGTATAGTATCGTGTCACTGAGTCCTTCTTTTACTGGGTCTGGTTTACGTCCATACCAGTTATTATCTGTTGGTGTTTCAGAGTGCTTGTAAATTCTCCAATATAAATGCTGGCCAACTTAAGCTTGTCTGAATATACTGTTACAACAGAGTAGCCACGAAGTGGTTTATTATTCCAACATGCAGGCCAGAGAAGTGGTATTTTGTGCTGGCATCATTTATTTTATTATATTTGCTTTGAAGTTTTGAGTGTGTAGGCTTTGGTTTTGAGCAGCAAGTATAAATGCATCTTTTTCTTCTTTCCATATACTGCTCCGAAGCCACTGGTGGCTGTTTGTTTTGTCTACAACTGTGTCTTTTGTTTGGTGGGCGTATTACCCGTGCAGACGTTCTGTTCCGATTTTACCTCAAGCTGTTCATAGCCCTGCCACTTCACACGTTGCTCCATCTTTTTCACGTATGTATTCTACAAACATTTTTCACTGTCCAAGTTTATATACAGTTCTATTATAAAAGGTTTACTTTCTTTTACTACCGAGTGCGATTCTTTAGGATTCTAGCGTCTCAACTAGTTTTAACACCCAGTCCCGAATGATTTCTAGATTCTGGTGTGATCACCTTGTTTTTGATTTGTGTGTCATTCTGTGACACGTAATTCATTTTCTGATTTTTTGTCAATTTTTCTAATCTCATCTAGATTCCAATTGATTGTAACAAAGCTATATGTCACAACGGGAATAGCAAATGTATTGATTGCTTTTAATCTATTGATCTCAATTTCCAGTGCTGCACTAACTTTTCCCTTGTATTCTTTCTCTACTTGTTATTTCATATCGACATGCTGAATTCTACTTCCTACATTAATTTCATGATATTTGTATTTATTTATGGAACTGCGTATCTCATTACCGATATTTATCCTTGAGTTCAATTCTTTTATCAAAATTCTGCTATTTAGGATAGTTTAATTATCTTTTTTATTCACTTAGAGGAATTCCTTTTTTAGTCTCTATTTCATTTCGTGCTGTTTCTTTCGAGAAACATTTGAGATTCTATCGGTATTTATATA
This sequence comes from Thysanoteuthis rhombus, assembly GCA_963457665.1. Taxonomy (NCBI): domain Eukaryota; kingdom Metazoa; phylum Mollusca; class Cephalopoda; order Oegopsida; family Thysanoteuthidae; genus Thysanoteuthis; species Thysanoteuthis major. Next base: position 14,952,305 of record OY735236.1, on the reverse strand, counting down.
TTTTCTCTGTGGTTAATGTTCTTATTTCGTTGTTGTACGGTAAGTAGATTCTGTCTGCTATTATACATTCTCGCCCTATGCAATACGTAAACGTTTTTCTAGTTCGAATTCCCTCCCAATGACATTGGTGTATCTCTTAACTTCATCTCTGGTCATTCAATCCGGGACCACGCCTTCGTTAGAGATGGTGAATAAGTATGTCATGTCGTGTGGTTAATTAATTGACCGATTATTTAGTGTTGCCATCAGGTCCTGAAGCTTTACAGCTCGACATCTTTCGGAAAGCACATGGTTGTATTCAAAACAGCTTTTCCTCATCTGTGCCTAGGAGTTTGTTTTTTTATATATCTTATGACATCCCCATGTGTTGTTCCAGAAGTATCTTGCCTCTTTGGTGATTGGTATCATGTTTCATCTTCTTTCCCCATTCACGTACTGGTATTAAAAAAAAGTGTGGTTTTGTGTGTATTGGCCAGTTTTTTGTCTATATCTCTTTAACCTTGCTTCTTTGACTGATCTTCTTCGGGGTATTTCTTCCGATACAACAGGTGTATCCCTTTTTGTTTTATCTTGCATCCAATTGTCTTGCTTCTGCATTGTGCTTTTGCAAATGTTTTTCAGTAATCTTTCGTCTTTCCATAGTTGAGAGATCTGTTTTTTCAAGCTCCTCCCAGGGGCAGGTCTTTCCTATGTTCCTCTTGCTTCCTCTTGTATCTTAAAGATGTCAGCTACTATTTTGCACAAGCGTATATAGAGTTACGGCGTTTTGTTATCTTGTTACTTTTCAGAATTAGTTTCGCTTCGTCGGGCAGATACTTGCTTGATGCCTCAGCTATGAAGCCCTACATATTGTGAGCATCTGTTTTCTGTCACCAAGATGGTTTGATTTTTAGGTAACAACAAATAACTAATTTATTGTCCTCGTTTGTCGTGATTTTGGCCAACAGTTGCCCGATAATCACCGTGTCCCTCCTATAGGCTATCAAGGGAACACTACTCAGGATTTTGGGCAACTGTCTGTGGATAACGGCCGGGTGTTCCTAAAGGCGAACAAGCGAACACATTTCTTTTGATGCATATTTCTTGAGATTGTTCCACATTTTTGGAATAATTTAATTTGGTATTAATTTTTTTTGCTGGATGGGGGGGTCTTTGAGCTAACACCGAGTCCCGGTGGGTCGGTTGAGACTAGTTTCAATCAGTCCTTTCAGAGCAGCATCGGCCCTTAGAACCCATAGTTTTCTCACTTGATAATGAAACATAATAGTGCACATTGCGTTGTACAGGATAACAAGTGGATTGTGCTTTCGACATATGATTTGCCGACATATGCCACCCAATTTTTTAATATATAGCTATGTTCCCCATCCCTAAACCCTGATCAATGTATGTACAACGACGTTGAAGCCAAAAGCAAACCATACACGCTGAATAAAAGCGAAGGTTCAAGAAATACTTATAAGTTTGAGTACATACCAGCGTCGATTCTTTGTTCGTATGGTTGACTTACAGGGCACCCTTTGTCCCTCTCCAAGTAC
>OY735236.1:14900767-14945767 GCA_963457665.1 Thysanoteuthis rhombus | reverse complement strand
TTCATTTATATACATGAACATACATATATATACAACATATACACGAATGTAGGTACCAATGTCATTTGCCTGATCAGGAAAAAAACATTTATTTTGCACAAACATACATTTTTCAACATGATGTACTTTATCTAAGTATATATATATATATATATATATATATATATATATATATATATATATATATATATATATACGTTGACTGTTTTTATGGATATGTTTGTATGCATTTGTTTATTTATACATATTTATTCAGGTATATCTATCCCTACATATATATTCATGTATGCACGTGAGTGTGTGTGTGTGTATAAATATAATGCAACTATCTTTCCAAGTATGGCCAAGAGCAGCCTCCTTAAAAGAGCATTTAATGCATAGTTTTTATGCACATGGAATTATTCTGGATAAATGCATCTTTTCAGTCGGAGAGCATTATTCGAAGGATGGCAACTCATCCTGGAATAGCAAAGACCATTATTCCATTCCTTGGTCGCTTGGAGCAGTATAGTTAAGATTAGTGTCAAAATGGGACAAGGAAAGCCTGAACAGACAGGATCGATGAACCAAGCCAGTTGGATTAAATGGTCCCAAGTGTGGAGGTGCTTATTAATCGTGGAACGCTTGACCAGAAGTCTGAGTCTAGCCAATATGCGATACTGTGCACTGAAGCGTATTAAATCGGGGTTAAAAAATGGAAACCAGATAAAGAAAAAAAATCTGCCCTATACATATTCACACACATTTACGTAAGTAACTTGACAGACTGGCATGTGGAGTCGGTCATTGTATGAAAGATTGAAACAGTGGTGGATAATGACAGGCTTGGCAATTTGGATGATGTTGTTGTTGTTGTTGTTGTTGTTGTTGTTGTATCAGTCCAGTGTTCAGAATATTTAGATTTTCTCTTTCATTTTCATATTTTTAAGGTATTTTTTGTTTTTTTTTCTTTTGATTTTTCGAATTTAAGAATGATCTCCAGAGTCTGAAAATGAATGGATGGATAATTTGAAATGTACACATTATATCAAATAATGTATTAGTATCGATTTTTAATTTTTTTTTAGTTCCTCGTTCATTTTATTTACGTTGATTTTGTCACAACTCTCAGATCATTAGAGCCTACGTAGATTATGGGAATGAAATGGAAGGACTATGAGTTGACTAAAGTCTGGGAAAAAATTACAACGGTTTCTCGTATCGACCATCATTTGCAGACAACTCCTCCGCTGGTGGGGGATCGTCATGGGGCTCCAAACGACAACACCTGTAAATCATGCTATCTTATTGCTGCCACTAGATCAGGAAAAGAGAGGACACCTAAGCATAATCTGGCGAAAGACAGTGAGGAGTGACCTCTTATCAGCAGAAATTTGAATGACACAACCGGGCCAGCTTGAAAACCTTGATTGTTTCGTTTGTCACACAATACAGGGCAACTGAATATGAGCCTCAGATCGTTCCTCTTGGACAATGAAATACTTAGCATGAAACATAAATAAAGAATCAGTTTTCGGTTGAACCTGAATGCACATCCATTAATGAGGTGCTTATTTGTCGAGTAATGTACGATTAAAACGTCTGTGCCCGGTGAAAAAGTGTTAATGTCAACTGAAATATATTAGACGAACTAAATAAAGCAAGCAAGAAAGTTGGCCTCTGCATGAACTTCAGCAAAACAAAGGTTGTGTAGAACAGGCATATTGTGGACAAAATATACGACAATCGAAATCGAAAATTTAATGCTGGGAAGAGTAGATCACTAACAAATAGACTGACCCTGAAACTGAGAATTATGAAACATGCACATGAGAGAATCATGTTCAACACCACATGGAGAAATCATAAGGTAGCACAGTCTATCCAAGAAGAGACAGGAATCCATTTGAAAACCCAAGTGGCAATGGGTTGGACATCTTGCAAGAATGTCAAACAGATGCTTGTCATCATGACTCACGACGTGGATCCCCTGAGATTATATGTGATATGGTGGCTGAGAGAAAGTTAGATGGCTTGAAGAGCGAGATAAATTCAGAAAATACTGGCTCTGCGAAGCCCATGATAGAGAAGTCTGGTGAAACTTGAGGAAATGTACGTCTAACGACGGATGGTAAGAGGCTGCAGCTGCTGATGATTATGATTATTTTTGTGTTAGAGAATACCTTTTGCTTCACTAACATTATACGCTTGGTTGCAAATTTACAACACTTTAGCATCTGAAATATCTCATAGGAGGTACCTGAAGCGACCATCCCTGGCATTAAACCAAGAATTTTACTCAATGTCCAACGACGGACGCTAACAGACTGATGATGATGATGATGATGATGATGATGATGATGATGATGAAGAAGAAGAAGAAGCGTATCAAATCGGAATTAAAGAATAGAGAAAGTATAAAAATTCCTGCTTCTTATTCATACACATACATTCATGTAGGCGTCTCGACCGACATGTAGATTCAGTTATAGCTGGAAAGATATGAGCAGAACAAGGAAATGAGATAGACAGGTATGAATAGACAGAATTTGTTTGGCCTTTGTTGATTATGAAAAAGTATTCGACTTCGTAGAACACTCGACAGTTTTCATTCCAATGCGAGAACAAGGTGCTAACGAGAATTACAAGTCATTCAAAATATATAGGAAAATCGCAGTGTGAAAATTAGACGACATGAAGATACAAAGAAGATGAATATCGAAAAGAAGGTTGACAATGGAATATGATATCATCTAATCAATTCACATATTGCCCAGGAAGTGCCTTTTAGAAAACAGACTGAGGAAAAAAGGAATTAAATAATCGGAGAATACTTGAACTAACTATGTTGAGTGATCTAAATAGGGAAAGTAAACACATAGGATACGGATAAAAAACAAAGACAAAAGTAATATTTTACATTAAAATCCCGAAACAGACTAGCAGAAAAGAAAGTGAGGCTTCGGAAAAGGTTAACAAATAACTTCATCTTGGTCAATTAACAAAGACCAGGTAAACTAAACTAAAATAATTGATTAGAAAAGCATTTGGCGTGAATAGATACCTGATGAAAAGAACATCGCAGATATGCTTAAATCATGAAGTGAATAATGAATGCATAACATAAGGTATGGCATGTGTGTGTTTGTGTGTTACAAGAAAAAATTGTTGGGAAAGATTTCCATGGCAGTCAGACCAGAGACGGTGATATATATATATATATATATATATATATATATATATATATGAAGAGAAAGAGAGAAAGAGAGAGAGAGAGAAGAGAGAGGGAGAGAGAGAAAATTATATCTCTGTATAAAAACAATATATGTTTCGAAATTTCTACATTTCAGGGCGCTTAATGCAATCATGAAGAACTAATAAATTGAATTTGCAATGAGTTTAATGTCCCATTCACAGCGTGGTAGATTTTTCAAAATTTAGAAACTGATCGAATTCATGTTGTAAATCGGACATTAAACTTATTGCAAATTCAATTATATATATATATATATATATATATATATATATATATATATATATATGTGTGTGTGTGTGTGTGTGTGTGTGTGTGATGATATATATATATATATATATATATATATATATATATATATATATATATCATATTCTCAGAATTTTTTTAGTTATAGCAAAGTTTCTTTTCATATGCATTTACAATCATAGCTATGTAGTTGTACAGTAGATATCTACAAGGTGTGGCCTGAACTGATGCAAGGCATCATCATGTGAATCTTTCAAAAATTATTGTAGTACTGGAAATATATATATATATATAGAGAGAGAGAGAGAGAGAGAGATAGACATGTGTGTGTGCGTGTGTGTTTTTGTGCATGTGCATGTGCGTATGCATACGTGTTTGTGTGTTATATTCTTGTAATTTCTTTCTCCTTTCATTTATCTTCTCGCAATTTGGAAAATACATTGTAAAGTATGACATATGTATTTTCATGTGTCTGTTTGTGTATGTGTGTGTGAGTGTGTTAACAGTGATAAATATAAAACAAGCATATGTCTATGAATCAAATATATCTTTAATTCAGAATAGTGCCAATATTATCTGTAGAGCAGTTATAACATGAATAAAGATATTTTCAGTGGTTCATTACAAACTGTATATTCTGTCTCACAAAAAAAGAATTCAAAATTTCATTTGAAAATCTTTTTTGAATTAAACAGAATGTACAATCAGTAATAAAGCGGTGAAAATATCTTTACTCAGGTTTTATATATATGTGTGTGCATGTATATGTGTGTGTGTGTGTGTGTTTGCATGAACGTTTATATGTATGTTTATTTATTAAAAATTCAAATATATTAGAATTTTTCATTGGTAATAGATATAATGATAAAGAAAAAGAAGAAGAAGAAGAAGAAGAAGAAGAAGAAGAAGAAGAAGAAGAAGGAAGAAAGAAAGAAAGAAAGAAAAGGGGAAGGAGAAGGAGGAAGGGAAAAGATGACAAATCAGACGAAAGACATGAACAAGAAGGACATAAAGAACAAGAATAACAAGTAGATCAAGAAGAAAAAAGGAGAAGAAGAAGAAGAAGAAAAAGAAGGAGAAGAAGAAGAAAAAGAAGGAGAAGAAGAAGAAGAAGAAGAAGAAGAAGAAGAAGAAAAAGAAGACGTGGCAATTGAAGAAGAAGACAAAAAAGACAAAAAGAAGAACAGCAAGAACAACAATAACCAGAAAAGAAGAAGATACAGAAGATAATGAACAAAAGAAAGGGATAAAAAAGGAGACAGAATGAAGAAGAAAAAGTTGAAGGAGGAGACGAAAAAGATAGAGGAAGAAGAACAAGAAAAACAAGAACAGGAATAAGGAGGAGATGAAAGCAAGAAAAGAAAAACAAGGAAATAGAGGAACTGCAACAACAACAACAACAACAATCCACAATGAAATGGCATTGTAAAGAAAGTGTGAAAAGAACGTACAGGGACTGGGACCGATGCATTGACTTAAAACTTGACATAAGAAGTTACAATTCAGGTTCAATATAATAAAAAAACCTGAGATTGCACAAAGTTGCTTTGTGTGGCTTCTATTACACTTGGCAAATCCAAGTGCTTACTATGTCGTACGTAATGTAGCTTTGCGCCCTCGCCGGGTCTGTGCATTCAAACTCAATTTGCTTCGTTGAGAGACAGGTAGAGAAAAGTTACGGGTGTCCGAGGCTATGAAGGGAGAGGCCAGGGCTATGGAGAGTAAGGCTGGCTCGTTCAAGTCAGTTCGTTCTTTTCAAATATCAACCCGATGTCCACTTGAATATCTTCCTGTTCTCGCTTCACGATCGAGGCTGGCATTAAAATCAGGACAAGAGGCGAGAAAATTCGTGCATGTTCGACCAGATCGATACAAATCAGATTTGCCTGGAAGTGGAGATCGAGGTTTCCGATAGAAACAGAGACTAAAAGAGGAGGATCAGACTGACAAACGGACAGAGACAGACTGACAGAGAGCAGAGGCTGGAGAGGAAGCAAGACAAAACACGAGTCCAAAAATTATGGCCACGAATTTTCCAAACTGTCAACCAAAACTGTCAACATAGGTTTCTTCAGTTTTGAAATTGATCTAGTTGACTATCTATAATCGATACAGGACAGACTAATGGAGTTACAAGGATGGAATTTCAAGCATTTACTCCCATTATGCGTAGAAAAATGTTTTGTCTTTTAATTATCTCTTAAACAAGTTTTCAGTGGTGAACTTTGCAAAGCAGTGACTACCTGTATGTGTATTCCATTAGATCTAATATGTGTGTCAAAATGCGTAAATTTTGAGTGTTGGGGGCAAGGCCATGTGTTGAAACGGTAGTTGATAAAGGTTTTGCTGCATAATTTCTGATAGATGAACTAAGTGGCGTCAATAAACCTTTGCATAGATTTTGCCATGTATGAATAAAGATATTATGCGATTTATTTTTATATTTTTTATAAATAGTGAGATTTGACATTTAATAAAGTGGTAAAATATAATGTAGCATTTCATTTGAGAAACCTACTTTAATGGACTCAAGAACAATTATTTCTATTTTCACTTTGGAATTATTACCTTTCAAACCGAAACCAAAAGATCTTTATGATAAATTGGCAAATAATTTTCAGGCTTCATGCCAAAAAGTGTTGTCCGGTTTACGTCTAAAATCGAGTCGAGAAACATGAATGAAAATAATATCTCATTGAAAATCATCTCAAATATCTGACATCTTGGCACAACCCAAAACATCTAAATCTGGATGAAAAACATCTTAAAAAATCTGAAAATTTTTCTGTCGTTCCCATTATTTGTTAGGGAATTTGACGCTGTTATCGTCTTGTTGAAGACCAGGGGCCGGTTTTTATCTCCTAGTTATTTTCGCCTGAAAAGAAACAAAATTTAGATATCAAAACATGTCAAAAGTGTAACTTTTTTTTGCTGTTTACTTGTTTCAGTGAAAATGTCAATTGTTTCAAGCAGTTGGTTGGAGATATTTATATCGGCGAAATTATTACCTTCAAATGGAATAATACATATTCATGGACGGAGGACCAATAACATCACACTTTACATTATAAAAGTACATGTATGAATTTGCTCTCCAGGAGTATATTTTGACTCTATTTTGGGATCAACTGACAGCAAATTTTTTCTATAAGCCAGTAATCTTGTCAGTGGTCTTTTACCGATTTGAATAATGGTATTTTGATTGCTGATTTTATAGTCAAAGATATTGAATGATCCCATGTGTTTTATGCCAAATCACACTTCAGTGGTTTCATGCTGAAGCATTATTATTAAAAACACACATAAATGCTAAATTTTGTATGATACCCAGATTTATTTTCCCTATTTCAATTCATATGTGTAGCTTTAATAATAGCGTCGGAACATTGAACTACAAGAGTATAGATGATAACAATTTCTGATTAATTTCAAATTCTTGTATGATTTCATTCAATTTCTCCACTTTCTTTTCAAGGGTTTCCTTTACCAAAAAATAATTTCTGAGAATTATAGATATTAATATCATCTCATATTTCTCTCAGAAACTGTCGCCAAGACTGTCAAAATAGGTTTCTTCAGTTTGTCAGTGATTCTGGCTGGCTATGTAAGAACGTATCACGAGTGCATACCGCACCAATGGAGCTATAGGGCTGAAATTTTCAGTATTTAATCCTTATTATGACTAGGAAAACATTCTTTTGTTATTTGAAAATTTCCCACCCATTGCATTGGTTAATGATTGGGGTTTGACTATTCCATTTGACTGTATTCTAAATTAATCCATTAGTTTGTGTCCACATGTTCCTCGAAAATTCATACTTTTTTAGCGAGCACTGTCCAACAAAAAGTGAGAAAAGTAACATTCGTTTATCGAACTTTCTTCTATTTTCCTAAGACCTTTTTTTTTTCTAGGGATAAGTCCCTATATTTCTCCAGCTTTTCATTTGCTCCCATTCTGTGGTCTTCGTGAATGGTTACACACACATATTCTGTCCTTTCCTTGAGATTACTAGATCTGATCTCCTGGCCTAGACTGGTCGATAGAGTCAGTTTTAAAAGTTCCATGAAGTTTACCTTATCTGTTCTTCAAGACAACATCTAGATTCTCTATTTCCTCCACATCCAATCAGTGTTTCTCCTGGACAGCCTCGGCCTGGCTGGTCTTTTTTACTTTATTCACGGCTGACGTGTCCCGTTTTTAGTAGTAGTAGTAGTAGTAGTAGTAGTAGTAGTAGTAGTAGTAGTAGTAGTAGTTCTATTCAGAGACTGTCCTGGAAATAAAATGATAAAAATACTCTAGGACTTAGATCCACCAACCCTCAAAATCTCAGAGTATGTTTTCCAGGTCGGCAGTTTCGAATTACTACTACTACTACTACTACTACTACTACTACTGATAATAATAATAATAATAATAATGATAATAATAATAATAATAATAATAATAATAATAATGATGAAATAATAATAATAATACAACTAGTACTACTAATAATTAAAATACTAGTTCGACCACTATTATTATTATTATTATCATCATGAAGAAAAATGATCTATAGCGCTTTGCTTGTTAATATTTCAAATCAAACGTTTTGAATGTTTTTCTACATTTGAATTTTGACTGATGAAGATATTATCATTATTGTTGTTGCTGTTGCTGTTGTTTTTCTCCTTCATATTATTATTATTATCATCAATATAAAGATCAAGATCATCATTATCACCATTGTCGGTGTTGCCGTTGTTGTTGTTATTCTGCAAGTGCAAACCAGTTACCCGATCACTGATGATGGTCATCTATTTCCAGCATTCTCCTCAGTATTTGAGTAGACCCAAGTTTTGAAATGGATTGATAGTCTCAATCCTTCCAGAAAGCTGAAGCTCTTCCAGTGTTGTTTTCAGTATCTTTGATACAGTTCTCACTGCTTTAACTATTATTGGTACTACTCGGACGTTTATATTCCACACTTTTCAGATCCCTTTCAAAGTCCTGGTATTCTCTTAGCTATTAACTCCCTTTCATATTCACTCTGATCCCTAGGCTCAACTTCGGCAACAAGGTCCTGTCTTCTTGTTTGAATAGAGTGACTGGTGTCAAAGTTCCTGGGTAGTTTACGTCCCCTACTTTATAGGACAGTCTCCGGTTTTTGCTGTGACATTTCGTTTATATGGTCGAATCCTTGTCGTTTGCATAGTTCCCTGTGTATAGCATCTGCTATCCTATTGTACAAATTGAACTTCTTCTAGGCTAACTTACTGCATTCACTGATTATATGTTTTACACTCCATATTTGCTGTTTTTTTTTTGGAGGGGGGACTGTTGATCTTCAATTCAGCATAGTTTGTACTGATGCATTTGTTTTGAACAGCCTTAATGAAGGATTTAGTTTCTTTCTCCAGGTTTCAATTGCGTAGCCATGTCTATGATCGTTTTTATGAGATATTTCTTATCCGTCTTCTGAAATCCCCATGTAATTTTTACTCTTCCCATTTTCAATCCCTTGTCTTCTCTGCTGAAGCCTTGTTTGCTACTTCATTGTTGGTTGTACTGCTTCGAGTGCTTTGCAGAATATATATTCACTGCTTGCATGAACATACTTTTCCAATCCCGTTTTTAGAAATGATATGGGTGTACATGGCGATGTAAAGGGCAACAGGATCAATGTGCCTTCCACATATCATGAGAAGTTAATGCATCTCTGTTCAAACGCTGAAACTTACATATTTTTCCACGGATTCAATTAACACTCTCCTTTGTATATTAATCAACTTGCAGCTTTTAGAGTCTTATTGCTCTGTTCATACCTCTCCCACTCTTCTTTCAAGTTCAAACTCATCAAAAGGCCATTAGATTTGTTTAAAAATGTTACTTATCTCCCCCAAAAATATTCTCCTCTTTCATTACTCAGTTTACAATGATTTTTTTCTCCCTCTCTTTGCCAGAATAATTTATGCTTGTTTTGTTTTGTTTTTCAATTCTCTTTTATTTACTTCTTTTATTTTCACTTTTTTGAGATATATTTCGGCCAAACAAAATGAATTGATAGACGTATGTTATAAAAGAAATAGAAAGAATACTTCAAATTGGAAAATAATTCCTGGATCCACCCCAAATTAGATCAATTCTTCCTCCATCCTCGGTGCAACTTCTCACATGCCTTCATTGAAATTCACTGAGAGGTGTGTGAGATATTGTCAATAACACATGTGTTATTATACATACTACATTAGCAGGGGAAAATAATAATCTCAGTTGTAATATGAGCGCTTTGATGCATCAATGGATATATAAAAGATGCCCATTAAAACATTTTCAACATCCATTAGATTGAGTATTTCAAAAACTGAGACTTACATTTAAAGACACATATTTGTGTAATCAATGATTGAGTAATTGAAAAATCAAATCTTGGACTGTTGTGAATCAAAACCAGTAATTCCCGAATGATTTGGAAATTTTAATCAGTTAGGGTCTCAAATACAAGTACCATCACCTCATCGCAATGGTAAAGAACGCGCCTCCGGTCTCATAGGCTGAGGTTTTAATCTATTGCATGATCTTACCAAAAACTTTGAAAATAGTACTAGATGCGTCTAAGCCTGTAAGATCGTCAAACTAGAGCCTGGTCAAAATCTATGATGATACGTACAACAAGTATGAGTCTTCGGTACGTACAACAAATCTTTGGTCAAGATTTACTGACGTCAAACATTAAAATCCTACTAATGCAACTAAACAGACGTAGAAAGTATTACACAGGGAATTGATGTATCATACCATATCAAAATACATGGGTTTGAAAATTAAGTTCTGATAAGTCACTCAATGGAAACAGTATGCCGAATCGGGGTCAATCTGAAAATTGCTGAAGAGAGTGATAAATTCATAACTTGGATCTCTCTCCTTTGTGGGCTAGTGATCACTAAAAAGTAAACTTACAAAAAAAATAAACAATTGGACACAAACTAAGAGATTAATTCAGCTTAAAGTTATATTGCAAACTAAGACCTCCCGTGTGAAACAATTTAAGGGGAATCCTGTGAGAAAGAAACGTTTTTCTAGACATTACAGGGAGTTATCATTTAATTCTTCATCTCTCTAGGTCTGTTGCTGCAGTTTGTATGTCTGATATATAAAAAGATAAATAGCCAGCCAAACTCATTTGAAAACTGAAAGAGATGCTCACAGTTTTTGTGGAAGTGTTGGATGACAGTTCCTATAAAGAGAATATTTAGAAGATCGTAGACAGATTGAATCTCACTGTAACTCTATGTAAGTATATTCATATTTTTGTCCCGTTTTTGAAGTCAATATACCATCATAGATTGCCTGTTCGCAAATATGCATAAATACACATGTGTGTGTGTGTGTGTTTGTGTGTGTGTGTGTGTGTGTGTGTGTGTGTGTGTGTGGCCGTGTGGTCCAAGTCGCAGACTTGGACTCGCAACGCCCAGAGTGTAATTTAAATTTCAGTCGGATTCGAATTCTAACACGGGGGCGCCTTTGAGAAGTGTCCTTACCACAGCCACGGGACGACCAAGACTTGTGAATGAAATTGGGAGTGGAAACTGTGTGGAAGCCCTCGGATGGACAGTACCTGTTGCTGCAATGCTACGGCTTTGTCACACTTGTCTCACGCTGAGTTCATCGTTGTAGTTGTGTGAAGGATACGAGTGACTGTAGTCTAGTCAACTGCCTTCACTGGGTCGTTCCACTTTGTGGAACCCTCATACGTTGAAATCGACAGGAGAGAGTCCATATTGTATATATATATATATATATATATATATATATATATATATATATATATATATATATTTCATTACATTTTGTTTTTGTTGATTTGTTTCAATTTGTAAGCATACGGAAGAGAATTAGAAAAAAGATTATATCCTGTTGTTGATAATATTTAATCATAATGCAAAATATTAATCAAGTAAATAGAACTATTAATGTATAGAAATAAGTTTTACAAGGATTTAAACCCAGTGTATATGTATATATCCTTCCAAATCTCATATTCTTATATATATATATATATATATGTGTGTGTGTGTGTCTGTGTATGTGTGTGCATGTGTATGTGTGCGTGTGTGTTTGTGAGTGTGTGTGTGTGTATGTGTTTGTGAGTGTGTGTGTGTGTGTGCGTGTCTGCATACGAGTGCATGTATATGTGTCTTGAAGTATTATGACATTTTGGAAAATTTATTCTACATGTTAAGCCATCCATCAGATATAATGTTGAAAAACGGAAGTTTCAAAAAATAATGTTCAACAAACGTTCTGCATTCCAATTGGTATCGGACAAAGCAGATGTATTTAGATTCCGTCACGTCTTGAATCGGAATAGTCATGTTTCTTTTATTTTACTTCCACTGTTTTTCTCATTTTCCATGTGTACAATATCTGTATTACTCCGGCAATATTAAGGTATTTTGACGTATAGAAAATCTATAACAATGAAAGCAAATCTTCGTAAATGTTATAATACTTTAATATCGTCAGATATCAATATCTGATAGGCATACGTATATATGTATGCATCTGATACGTTTTTGAAACATCTTTTAGAGACAAAGACAGAGACACAAAGATAGAGACACAAAGAGTGAGACAAATCGACGGACAGAAAAACTGAGAGATGGAGAGAGAATGAGAGACGTAAAGAGAGAAAAATAGCGCTGGCATAATCCTGTAATGTTCTGACCACTTGAATTGATTATCTCTGAGTCCAGGAAATATCATTTACCTTATTAAAGCCATTTCACAATCGAAGGCAACCTACCTACCCGACTAAAGATAAGCTACTGACAAAGATAAGACTTTCTACACCAATAACGGCAATTAAGTCTCCCTGGTGTCAAGTGTTTTATCACGTTGCTTCCAACCATTTGGGTAGATGCCAACAGATTTAATCAGGTGCGTTGATAGGAGAGAAAATTGAACAAAAACGTAGACGACCAGCTGGTAGAAGGTCGTTTTTATTCGCTCGTAAACAGAACCGCTTATGGCGGTCAAGCCTGCGGCAATGACCTCCTCTTTTCGACCAGGTGGAATAGGTGGTAATTAATTGATTCTGATTCACTGAGTTCAGGGATTGGCAGCCTGGTTGGTAGGAAGGTGGCTTTGTTCTCATAACTCTTTACTTTTCGAAACATTACAAAGAAATGTAAACTATACCTTTTCCCAAGCAAATCAGAAAGGTGGGCGGTTAGATTAAAATATGGCATGGAAATAAATAATACGGTGAGCAAACTAAGAAATACTGCGGGCAAATTCAATAATAAAGTGAATAATTTTTAAAAAATAAAGCATGTAGATTAAAAAGTACTACAAGTAAATTTCAAAATACGGTATGCAAGTTGCAAATACAACAAACAAATCAAGAAATACGTAAGGCAAATTAAAAAATACGACAAGCAAAATCAATCAATTGACATGATTAATCACATATATGAAGTCATTGGTAAGTTGCTGCAAATGTTAATTTTTGTGTAAAATCATATAAATTGAAACTAAATAAATCCTTTGGGTATTTTGTTAGTCCCCATTGAAGTGCTCACTTTATTTTCAAATTTTTATGTCGTATTATATCATTGTTTGGTATATCATTTTTAATTTGATTGCCTTACTTTACTATTTGCCCAGGAAAAGGTACAGAAACTTGAAATGATTCTAGTGTGGTAGAGAAAGATCTTGTTAAATAATTCGGGTTTAATCTCGCCTCAAACGTGGTTTTATGTGGAAGTATATTTTGCACTGGAAGATTTCAATAACTTTTCAGACAACACATAAAAATACTCTACTGGTCATTTTTAACTAATACCGATCATGACTTTTTCAGGGTTGAGCTGGACTTTAAATGTAACTATCTCAGTCACTTAGCCGAATTTTCAGAATTAATGTTTTCCCTATTTATTAAGAGGAATGTGTGTGTGTGCGTGTATGTGTGTGTGTGTGTGTGTGTGTGTGTGTGTGTGTGTGTGTGTGCTAAGTTTCAAGCTTCTACAATGGACGGTTAGGGCTGAGAAGATAAGAAAGATAAAGTAAAGATTAAAAAAGTACATGAACGCGAACTGATACGAAGTGACGTCACAAAATCACTCTTCCTTCTCTCCTTCTCACTCTCTCAGCTCCATGTCGAACTAATTGTGATGATAGAATCTAGTTGGGCAAGCTTTTAGTAAAGAAGGCTCGACTTCACAGAACACTAAAATCCAACTACTAAAAAGAAGTATATACAACCAATGCATCTTCCTGAAAGTCACCCATAGAGGTGTAACATAGAACCTAACCAAAAGATTGACCCTCAAACAGAGAATCATGCAGCGTGCACGGGAAAAAATCATGCTCAACTTCACATAGAGAGATCATGAGACAGCGCAGTATATTAGAGAAAAGACACTTGTCCAAAATATCATAGAAACTGTTGTTTTACTCAAATGGTAATGGATAGGATATGTTGGAAGAATGTGAAACAACTGATGCAAATCACAACGCACAACTTGGGTCCCCAGAGATCATAAGCGAAATTGTGGCCGATAGAAAGTTAGATACGATGACAAGCTAAATAAATTCAGAAACCACTTGCTCTGCGATGCCCCCGATAGAGAGGTCAGGTAAATCTTGAGGAAGGGTACGTCTAACGACTGACACTAAAAGGCTGATGATGATAATAATCATGTTCGTTTTTTTGGAATACCTGTTGCTTCATTACGTTATACGCTTGGTTGCTAATTTAAAGCACTTTAGCATCTCATGGGAGGTACTTAAAGCGACCATTCGCCTTCAATTTACTTAGTCACCTTTAATCTTTTCTGGAAGGCCGAGGTCATCTGTCCTCCATCTCTGTCCCACCTCTTATTCTTGTACATACCGCTAAGCCACTCCTCCCCAACACCCTGTCCGTGTTATCCTTACTATTTTTGTGCTGTTATTCCATTCTGAGAACTTTTTCTCTATGCTCACTATCCAACGTATTTTTTACTGTCAGACGGACGGACAGACATGTTGTATATTTTGATGTTGATAGTAAATATTTTCTCCATATGCCGTTAAAATCTCTGTCTGCTACGAATAATTGCTGTAGCTTATGATTCATTATCTATCTAATTCTGGAGGAAGATGTTTTCTTCGTCTCAAAAATATTGCTAAGAGGATTTTAAGCATATTTCTTCTCCATAATTCCATCGATTCTCCCAAGAGATAATAAACTTCTACAGTTGTTCACAAACTTTTCTTCCTCGTGGAACCCTAAAAGATCTCCAAAAATATATTTGGATCCCTACAGAGTTCCTATGTGGAATAAGTATTCATACTTAAAAATAAAATATAAATAAAATTATTTTTATCACATTTGTTTTTGTTTACATTAGAAAAACGTCTTCGTGGTTCTTAGCAAAAAGAGGCGATATTGACAGCAAATATGAGGTTACTTAGGTATTCTCTGTCTATTTTGATTCATTTGTGTTCCGATTCTAAGTTTTGAAAGATCATCTCGAGGCAGGCTGTGAAGAGTTTTGGTGAGCTTGTCCACTTTTCTCACTCCTTTTCCTAGTTCAAAGTTTTTACGTACCTAATGAAAGAACTGCTGTGTCGATATATATACTGCAGTAATCTGACATATACAGGGTCTACAACTTGTATTATTGCGTCGAATCAAAGGTTTTTTTTTAAATCAACAAATGCAACAGCTAGTGGCATTCTATATTCTGTTGCTTTCTCTTCTGGTTGGTTTACTGAATGGAGATGGTTGAGTAGCTTTTCCTCAAGCCAGCTTGTTCCTGTGGCTGGTTTTCACCTAGCATTTTGCTGATTGACCCTCAAACTGAAAACCATACAACGTGCACATCATTGAAAACTCAAATGGCTTCCAAATGAACATCTTGCATGAATTTCTGACAATTGCTAGACATCACGTCTCCCAATGTGGATCCTCAAGGATCAGATGCAAGACTGTGGACAACATAAAGTAAGATAACGTAACGAGCTCGATAAATTCAGGAAGAACTGCCTCTGCAATGTCAATGGTAGCGACATCTGTCGAATCTTAGCGAAGGTATAAGTACATCGTCAGATTCTAACATTCTGATGATGATGATAAAACTTCTTATACTACTTTCAAAACCCTACCCAGTTTTGTAAAGTGTACACAACTTTTATTGCAAATTGTCCTCGAATCTTTATTCAATAAAATTAATTCAATTATCAAACAAGTTGAATGTTTTTCTCTGATTGTTTTTATGTGCGTCAGTAGTTTTTTTATAAACTGAACTTTGATATATAAATTTTACCGTGTAATGTTTGATTTATGTAATGAATACTAACCAATAATTTGATTGCATTGACTTGGTAGGAGTCACTTACACCTGACAAAATATAGAATCTAAACACTTTTCGGTAGACCAGTACGATGTACAGTCAACTTCCCGGAATAAAAGGGATCCAAGTTCGAGTCTCACTTGGAGTTTATTCTCTATCATTTATTTCTGAGCTTCCTTGATTACTCACTGACAGTCTAGAGTGTATTGAGATAAAAAGCAACTTAAAATTGAAGATGAGAAATACTAATCAAGAATTGATGAAATTTGACAAATTTTTCCCAAATAATGTTACTAGTACAATTACTTGTTAGATAGTAGAAAATATGGTGCTGAGTGATCAATGAAAGACGAGTTTATGGGTTAGATTCAACTATCTGTCAACCAGAAGTGCTCTAATGGTTCATTCGGTAGTGCAGTAGCTTGCATAGGCAGCTTACCGAGGAATAATATGTTTGTTTTCTTTCATTCTGATCTGTACTTATTCCAAAATCTCGTGGAGAAATGTTCGTCCTCTGTACTGTGTCATCTGTCACCAATATTATCGGGGGTGGAACCTAAGTTTTTCAGGTGAGACAGCCTGGTGGAGCCCATGACTCCCCAAGATTCTTAAACCCTTCTCGCTATGCTGAGTGGTTAGCAGAGACGTATAGGTACTAGTCTTTTGTGCATTTCCATCATGAATAGAGTCCATGATTGACCCAACCTGAGCACTGGTTATCGGTTTCTGGGCTGTTTACAAACATCACTTACGAGGTAAATTCTTCCTGATTGATTCCAGAATCTGGGCTTATGCTGGTGTTACAAGCCGTAGACAGTGAATTGATACTTTACTCTATTTGGATGACCTCGAACCAGACAATTCCACCTCCCATAAAGTTTATCAGTATCATCCATGTTATCCCCATTGCCAAATAGTTATGAATATATTACTCAATCGTTCTTGTGAAAAGTTGCAAAACGTGAGATGACTGGAAGATGGAATTAAAATCTGACTTGATAAGATATCGACGACGTAGAGAAAAAAAATTATTCATTTGTCGTCAAGATTATTAGATCTTGAATGGAGATTAGACACGAAAGACGAAAAGACAAAGTCAAAAATGAAACAAAACTATTTCGACAAAGGAATCATGCAGGACATTTTAACCCCCCACAATACAAATGGATGAGCACAGATTATATCTTAATCACTAATATATGCATTGCCAATAACTGATTGCTGTAAAACAAACGCTTAACTCTATTTTGAAACTTCGTTTTCGATTCTATTCATTATTCCGTAGAAGCTGAGTTGGAAAACATGTCAATGATTTTCTTTCCTCATTGTCATTCGTAAATCAAAATGAAAAGACAAAAATTTGATCATTGAGCAGATTTTTGAAGACTTTGACCAAGTCTGTATTTTTTTACAGAAGGCTAGAAATCAGCCTATCAGCAGCCGTGTTTCTACTGACAAATGTGCGATTAATATAAACGGATTTATTTTTTTTATCCCAAGGGGCTTTTACAACATAACGTTACTTGTTGATAACATGCGAGCATTTTTGAAGAAAAAAAATGAGAAGATTTCCTTATTCTGACTGACTTCAAATTGTTAATTCCAGTCGGTATTGTTGCTTGAAAATTATTCAGTGAGGTTTTCTCTCTGCCAACGAAGTATTTCCATCCTTACAATATCTCAAACAGTTTTCAATCAATGTCAATAAAACCTTGTGGAACGTTGAGCCATGGGATACGGAAGATTTGGGTAGATTTCGAGATCTCTGATGGAGTAAGTAAGCAGTACTGGAAGAGTAATGCACTCTCTGAGTGCTTTCTAGTTGCAATGATTTTACTCGGTCAATTTCAGTAATTACATTTGCAGTTGCATTAAAATCAAAGCTGTCTATTACAAACCTCTGATGAAGGCTTTTAAATCAACCTTTCAAAGTCAGTAGTTAAACATAGGTCAGCCAGAAAGTTCTAAACCATGGGAGAAGAGTGAGTTTTACCCTGACGAGATGGCCAATGACGTACGCCCGGGAGAAAATTCATGCTGTCCGATAGGGCATTGGTGCAAAGTGAACACAAACAGCTCAGTTTATTAGAGATAAAACAGAGTAAACTGAATCAGAGATATTATAGAATCCATTTAAAAAGACAAATGGCAATGGGCAGGCTATACTGCAAGCAATGGCTCATCATCACAACTCAAAGCATTGATCCCAAGAGATCGCATGCAAAATTGTGGTGGCAGAAAAAAAGATGGTGTGACTATTTAAAAAGCTTCAGGTGATAGTGAGATTTCATTGATTTTCGGAAGAGTCCATGTCCAATGATAGACGTTAAAGAGCTGATAATGATTAAAGCAAATTATATCAGCCGGTGCTTAAATTCTTCTCACCGATCTGATTCTTTGTGCCTTGAACCGCTTGGCCATCTTGCACTTCTAATTAACTAACCTTTACGTCCAGCCAACTTCTAATCAACACTGTACTTGCCGAGCCAAATCTGAGATAATTAATACTTAGAAGAAAGCCAATGCAATTACAGCTTAATATTACCGCTCTTTGATTCGTCCGGAACTTATTGCATCCGAGATTAGAGGCTAATAATACAGGGACGTTTCGCTCGACTTTTAACCCTTTGGGGCGTTCGTTTGAAGATGCAACGATAATAAATGCTTTTATTTCTGCTCACTGAGCTGTACAAAAGTGTTGATGTTTAATAAAAGCCTCCAGCATGATAATCGTAAGAGTTGACAACGCGTTGATCTATCGGCCTATGCTGATACCTTTCCGGGTCGGGGGTATATTGGAGAAGCAAAGGGATATATCCAGATGTTAGAACAATAGCTCATCTTAAACTTCCACTGTAGTAACCCCTTGAACCCAGGCCTCTATAAAATTCCACCTTCCAAACCCCTGCACCTCATTTGGAAAGTCTGATCAATTTTAATTCTTGAAAGAAAAAAGACATTCCTGAAGGATAAAAGGTTCGCCCTCACTTCGAACCAATAAATGGAAAAGGTTCCTTCTTGTTTTAAACCCCCAAAAGAGAAAGGTTTTTCCTTGCTGTTGACCCGTAAAGTCCGTCCCTGCTTTTTGTACTTCTGACACTTTTCCCTCAGCAAAATTTCCTTTTACCACAAACAGCTTAGGAACCTGGTGGAACCGACAGCCAGACACAGAATAACTATTGAATATAGCATAGACTCAGAATTCGATTCGACAACCCCATCCCCGAAAGAATATTTTGGGAACGAATTTCCCCAAACTAACCTGCTAGAAACATGCACGAGTTCCAAATTGGTACACGCAGCAAATTCCATTCAATAATTGTATATTTCCCACGGGATCCAGTGATCGGGATCCCAGACTGAATGAAAGTCAAGATCTCGGATACTGATTTTCAATATAGGCAGGCTTTGCAAACATGGAAGACTGGTGGTATGACACAATATTCCTAGCCAGAGCTGGGCCCAGATAGTGCAGGAATTGTTGCTTATGTTATAGAGGGGCCCGAAATCGAAAAAAAGTACACATAAATACTAGAATATGTTGTTTTTTTCTTGTTATGGAATTGCTCTGTTATGTTATTCCTTCACTTTTGTTTTGATTTTTGTCTTACGACTAACACTTACAAATGTTTTAGTATCTATGTGTCATATATGCATGCATAGCGAGCACTACTGAATTAATTACTTTTGAAATGATAATCCTAATTAAAATTTTTAATAATGGTAAACTTCAAACATCTAGTCTTTTGTAAATTTGTAAATGTTGAAAGTACTATACGTAAAAGAGTAAGAGTGAAATCAATGGATCGAAATTGATTGCTTGCAAGCACTCAGGACTCGGTCCCTGAAATCGTTCGGCCCATTGCATATGCTGTTTTGGCTTCATGCAGCAATGTTCTTTCTTTCATCCCTAGTGGTCTGGTGCTGCACTAAACTAAACACCGTGAATATCGATAGAATAAACTGTAAAATATAAAAAGTAGAGAAGTAATAACTTGATTAATATCCATAGAGGAAACTATTGATCTTTGCAAGTTTCCCTTGGGTTGTAATATGCTTGGCAATGTTATTAGGAATGGTTCATTGTAGATGCAGTCTATGCAATAATAGCGCTATGGTCCTATTTGGCCAGTAGCAAGGACAGAACAGTTTGGAAGCCCTCACAGGACTGAATGGATGGTCACTGTTTTATTGACCTTTTATCGGTGAAGTAGAAAAAAGGTATGGAAGAGTTGAGTGGGTCATAATGCCTTTGAATTATATAACACCCAACGACAACTGAACCTGCTATCATTAGATTACGCAGCCGGTACATCGTAAAAAAGAATATCTACTGTAAAACAATATGCTATTGCTTTTTACTCTGTAACTGATAATCATGAGCCAGAGGTTTAGTGCTTGATTCTCTTTGTTAAACTGTCAAGTTATACCAAAGGCTCAACAAAAGCAAAACACTGAGCACAAGTTGTACAATGGAGGAATCTCTCACTGAGGCTGAGTATTTACAGCCGAATCACTATTGGTACGCCAGTTCTCGTAAGATCAAGCAATGTTGAGCTTGGTCAGTACCTGGCTGGCTGACCATGGGGAATATCAGGTACTTTGAGAAGGGAGTTTCAACAAGTTTTGCAAGCCGGAAATGAGGCAAATTTTTATTTATACTCAATTCCGCAATGTCTTCGATGAGGTCATGTGGAGAACGATGATGTATAAGCATAAGGCCACTAGTATGGAAATGCCTACATCGAACTGAGTCATCAGTTATAATAATTTGTGAAACTATTCTACTCACCAAACAATATGCTACAAAAGAGTTCGTTCCCACAGTATCAAGTTAGCCAAATAGTTGTTGCTTCCGGTTATATAAAACTTTTTGGTGGATATTACTTTTGTGATGGGGTTGGTGTGTGTCAAAAACCAAAAAGTACTTACGGAGTGTCTCTAGCCGGGATGTCAGTGGGATTCATCTTCTGTCATGTGTCGTGTACGCTGGGTAACTCCTAGGGCAATTAGATATGAACGAGGGAAATCAAAAAAAAATTGAATAAAATTCACCAAGTTCGAAGTCAGTAAATAAAACAACAAAAAACAAAATACTATCAAATAGTTTGGAAAACTCTTTGGTCTTACAATATTATCGTGTCATCAGCTTCTCAAAATGATTCATGGTTTAAAAAGGGATTAGCCATAACAAATCTACACAATTAAATATAAACCAATTTGAGATACCTCACCTTAGTGCTGTGAATTCTAGCCTCACAGACCTTCACTACTGATGTTAGTTTGATTCTAAGTTTTACACGCTTTTGGCCTTGTACTAAGCCTAGTCTAGGAAATACAAAACATCCTGATTTAACAAGCTGCTGTGTGACGGCTGTTGATTATTCAGGGAGAAATCAAAATGGGATTCAATCACTTGAAAACTAATTAATTACACAAAGAACAATCGGAAGAGCGATGTTAGACAGCATGTTAGACAGATAGACAAATATTAATATGGATGAAAAAAAATTTTAAATAAAATATCATAGAAATAATCAATAGACAAAGATGGAGATGGACTGGACACATCACAAAGAAAAAAGATAACAGATCGTACAAAAGGTTAACAGATTGGTGCTCTGGAGATATCAGCATGAAAGGAGCTGGGGAAATATTTGTTTGGCAGTCAACCACTGTTGCTGATGACGATGATTTAATTCAATGTATGTAGTTTGATTTTTAGTCTTCATTGAGTTAACGAGTGCCACACAAAATGGCGTTCCTCCTAACCTGTAGAAAGTTGGCTCAATAAAAGATGGGGCCATACGGGGTCACTGTTCGATTGAACATCTGGCATGACCCCAAATTATAATCACCTTCGATTTAGAGAAAGGAGATACCGTCTCCCCAAATGGTCCTGTATTGAAAGCAGCCAACTTTCAATGCTGCATTGAACAATATTCTTTGATCCCCA
Organism: Thysanoteuthis rhombus; assembly: GCA_963457665.1. NCBI lineage: Eukaryota > Metazoa > Mollusca > Cephalopoda > Oegopsida > Thysanoteuthidae > Thysanoteuthis > Thysanoteuthis major. The sequence continues at coordinate 14,924,008 of OY735236.1, read as the reverse complement.
CTGCACCGAAGAAACTATTACACACGCTTCAGACTAGATGAGAAGAAAGGAGATTATTTTATAGTTTATTCAGAAGGTCAGCTGTTACTCGACAACTATCTTTGAGAAATGTTTTTTTTCAGATAACAAAAATGTTCTGGGATTTCCTGATATCCTCTGTGTGTACAATACGGTTTTTTTAATTTTTTATTAGGTTTTTTTATCCTAATTTCGTGAACCACCTGATTATGCTCCTAATTGACAGTGTAACTCTTCTGTGAATAGAATAGAACATTTGATATGATTATCTATAGGGAGAAAAGAGGTAACTTCAATCACAAATAAGCAACATACAAATTACTTATAACAATTCAAGAGTTAGTCTGTTGTTGGACATGTCATAAATCACGGGAGTTGCAGGGCCATACTGTGCAACACTGGCTTGTGGCGTCTTGGTTAGCAGGAGGTATTAGTATACGACCTTCCCAAGAGGAATTAGAAAGCAAACAGTCCCTATATCTCTTTTTCTCCTTCCCTCCCCCTGCTTACTCATCACGTAGATATTTCATCTTCAAAAGAAAAACGTTGTAATGGCACTTGTCACCCTTGCCCTAAAGATAAAAACCTGGGTATTTGATGGACTATAGACGCAAAAATATAACTCAAATTGTTTATTTCTGAAATATTGGTAATCCCATTGTCTGATAAGGTGTTTATCTTTACATTTACTATCAATGAGTACTGTTAACATTTTTGGAAACTATTTAGGGGCTATAGTTCTCCACCTAACACACACACACACACACACACACACACACACACACTCGCACACACACACACATATATATATATATATATATATATATATATATATATATATATATAGATAGATAGATAGATAGATAGATAGATAGATAGATAGATAGATAGATGGATAGATATGGATACTGAATACTGAATTAAGCTCCAGTTTAAACTTTCTTCTGTTTGGTATCATTTTACGAGCAGTCAGTGGTCAATGGTTCTTAAGGATATGTTCATGTCTAAAGACAGTTTCTCTTGAATTTCCCAAATGAATGCTATTATTTCCTTTCAAGCATATATCTGCAATCCTGTCGAAATAACAGAGACCAAATTCTGCCAAATATTTACCTGGGGTCGATCGATCATGACAGCACTGGTTGCGATGAGACTCCGAAGAACCTGGTTGTTTAGGAATCGTCAGATCTGCTGCAAGCAGTGGTTCCGATCTCAGAAGATTAGCCGAGAGACGTCTGTCAGCTCTTGGGAAGTACTTAGTTTTCCCCTCTACGCAGACTGCTCAAAATCTCAACTATAAAGCAATGGATTGACGTGTTCAGGTTACAAGAGCAGAATGTGACACGAATTCGGTTTTTAAATTTGGATGAGCACACGCGTACTTGTGGTAGCGTATGATTACAAAACTTGACATTCCCAAACTGGTCATCCATTATGTTTTCAAGTCTGGATTCAATTTGATATGGCTGTAAGTTGATCATTATAAGGTCACTTGATATATACGCAATCTGCAACCCATGATACCATGACACATACGTATCGACATAGATCCTCATATTCTAAACCCGTCTTCCTTGCCTTTCCAGAGAAAAAAAGGAACAGATGTCATGCATTAGGTTTCCAATATCTTTCAATGCAGTGAAAGTAATTTTGCCAGCATTGTTGATCAAATATCAGTACATATGTAACCTCCATGAGACCTTCAAAAGAGGTTAAAATCAAGCAAAGAATCATCCTAGGTTGGTAAGCCTTTAGCAGAGCAAGCTCAACTCTCAAAAACAGGAAGATTCCATTAATTCTAGAAAGAAGGGTATACAACCAAATCATCCTCCAAATAGTCACTTTTGGAGCTGAAACATGGAACCGAACAGACAGAGACCCGCAAATTGAGAACCATGCAACGTGCACATGAAAGAATTATGCTCAACCTCACATGAAGTGATCACAAGACAGCACAATACATCCGGTAGAAAAAAGGAGTCAGAGATATCATAGAATCATTTTTAAAAATTCAAATGGAAATGGGCTGGCCATGTCACAAGAATGGTAGACAACCAATGGACATCACAACTAGCGAAATGGATCACATTCGCAACTTACGCAAGCAGAGTACTGGATGGAGAGACGAGCAAAACAAATCTAGAAAGTACTAACTCCACAACACCTACGATTGAGAAGTTTGGCAAATCCTAGGGAAGGTCTATGTCCAACGATGGACGTTAAGAGACTGATGATGATGATGATGATGATTTCATATATATATATATATATATATATATATATATATATGGAAGCTTGCATGAAAACTACTCAAGGCATTTCTTCGTATCAATCACTTTGTTGTCTCATTCATACATCCATCAAAGAGATATTAAAAGCCTCTCGAGTCTTTCAGTTCTTCAAAATGTTCTTAACTGAACAACGGATCAATCACTTAAAACTAAGCCAGTCAATGTGAAGAGAATTAATCTACCAAACTCTAGACCCATTATATCGAGGCTTATAAATATCCTCCAAGAAGTTCGATTCAATTCTTTAATTTATTCAGGGTAGGTTGTAATAAAGATGTCATCGGAATTCACAGTTGGCTCAACTAAACTATCTATAACTAAAACTATCTAATTTGATTTTTTTTTCTGAATATTCATCATTTTTGAACGTCAAGTTTTTCTCAAAAAAGCTCTCAAGTAAGAGGCGTGACTTCCTGACAAGTAGGAGGGATTGAGAAGATCTCATAAGTAAAAAAAGTTCTTGGGTAGAAAATGCTGGAAATAAAGGAAGAGAGAGACATATAAATATCGATTTATACGATGGAGTTTTATTCAAAAAATGATTTTTTTAGAAACATTATATATATTCCGATAATTGGGTACCCAAGAATCTATATAACAATTTTGATTCCAGTCATTTCAGCAGTGTCAAAGTTCTATAATTTTGCAAGTTGAGAAATTGTTATTTACAAATAAAAAGTAATCAATACAATTAGTTTTGAAATCTTTCAGGTTCTGTTCATATTTTAGTGACATTACAGCAAAATTTAGTCAAACCTTCTACCAAAACTGTCAGCATAGGTTTCTTTTACTTTTAAGCTGGTCTATCTATCTGGCTTCGTGTGTATGTATCACGTGTGCAAGCAGCACCAATAGAGCTAAAAGACTGAAAATTCAGACATTTACTCCTTACTATGTCCAGAAAACGTCTCTTTGCTTTTTTATCCCTCACAGAATATGTTTTAGTGGGGTTTCTACGCTCAATGTGCGTTTGTGCCTAATTATTCCTCATCTTGATATCCGACAGCTTTCACGCCAGTTTATGAAATTTCAGTTTTTAATGATCACTGCCCAACAAAAGACAAGAGGAGTAACTTATTCATTTTTTAATTGATCATCACCAATGTGGCATGCTGCTAAAGGATATTAGTCACGTGACGATTGGTAATGAGTGACAAAGCAGACTCGTTTTTCTTGTTTTCCTCATTGATCTTTCTTCTACTATCGATGGCTTTTGTATAACCATTCTACTTAAAAGTTTCTTTCCCAGTCAAATGTTAACTAATAAAATAAACCAGGGGAGATAAATCTAACACCATTATTCTTAGCATAGCCAGCTAATGGCACTTAAGCATATTCAACCCGACAGACAAAGCATTAAACTTTGCTTAAGTCAAAGTTAATGCATTTAGTAGACAACTAACGCAGAATTAATCAATATTTCACTGAAAGTGGTAACTTGTGACTGAAACTTCATGTGGAGAAATTAATCTATGTCTCTGAAAGACATTACATGTGGCTTTTAAAATATGTTTTCCTGACTGTCTGACTGACACCGAAAATATTGACTAACTAATCTCTTTTTGTTGCAACGGTGAAGGGGTACTTTCGGTTTTGTGCTTAATACCGATTACCGTGGCAGAGTCCATCCCTCCAGTTTGGCAGGCTGTGTTTCAATCCGCCACCGAGTCATATCAAAGACTTTAAAAATAGTACCCAGTGCCTCTCCGTTGAGATTAGTACTTGGGAACCACGCTCTGAAACTAAGGTAATGTGGCCAAATCACGTTGCATATGCAAGAGATAACTGGGGTTTGAGCCTGCCCTGTACCTAGATTGGTGACCAATCGGGTATAGAGTGTAAACAGAATGGATCTTCTTTGTGCTTACCAGGCCGGAAATAGACCCAAATAATTGTTGCCACTGTATACTTAACACAGCCACACACTCGATGATTGCATAAGCGGAGGACCATGCTACTTATATTTCAAAATGTGAAATGTTTCAACAGCGCATTTGCGATAAAATTTACACAGTTAATATTGATTTCTTGTTCTTAAATAAACTTATACTAAAAACTTAATTTCATGATCACAATGAAGTTCTTCAAAGCTTTTGCAACCCATTAACTGTGACAGGAGCAGCTCAATTGCCGTGTTCCAAATGCAACGATAACTTTGATTAAACAAGGTGGTGCAGAGTAAGTACGATAGTTTGTTTTCTCGATAAACGATGGGTCCATCTACTTGACCTAAAGGACAAAAAAACATAGAAACAGACTGAAGATGTTGCTCTTAAGTTAGAGTAGAAGAGTCCATTGTGCGATTGATGAAAATTTCCGTCATTTGCAGTAGAGTACTAAGATAGCACAGTACATCTGAGAAAAGACAAGAGTCGGGGACATCATAGAATCCATTAAAAATCTCAAATGGCGGTGGGCTGGCCATGTTGCAAGAACGGCTGACAATCGATGGACATCACGACTCACGACAAGGATCCCCCAAGATTACATGCGCAACCGACGCCGGCAGAATAGTAAATGGAGAGACGAACTAGACAGGTTCAGGAAGTACTGGCTCCGCGACGCCCATGATAGAGTACCGTGGCAAACCCTGGGGAAGGTCTATGTCCAACGACGGATCTTAAAAGACTGATGATGACGATGATGATGATGATGATGATGATTAAAACTGCAATTTCTTTCATCCGTAGTTGATGGATTACTAGTAGAGAAGTTGTGTGTGTCACAATTATTATGGTAAAATATATGAATAAAAGAATTCTGAACCATTTACGACATCTACTAAATAGAAGACATGCGGCCGAAACATTGTTTTCAAAATATGAACTCTGGTGAGGACAACAGTCCAAAAACATTTATACTTAATGATGAAATAAATCTTCCGAAAACGTTTTGTTTTAATTGGAAATTTTGCATTTATTAAAAACGAGTATGGAATGCAAAATCAATATTTCATTTATTGTTCTGAGACCAGAAGTCAACTTCATATTAAAATATTAATAAATTCTCAGACATCTGTGCGCCATGACTTGAAATTCATTTCCGAGGAGAAGTGTAAAAAAACAATTTTAATTTTACACTCCAGGCTCAAAATAACATTGAAGTGGTAGTTTTTTTTTTCTCCAAATTTCCCGAAATAAAAGATTGTTCAAATCATCAGCTACTATGTTACGGCCAGATTGCGTTGGACATAAAGTCTTTCGTACGATCGCCGGAGTTAAGCAACGTTGAGCAAATACAGTACAGGTAGCCATTGGGGAAGACCAAGTCCGTAAGCAGCTGTAGACGTTGTGTGCAATTCCGATAGTTTTTTTAAGGACACCAATCTCTACAATACGCTCAACAAAGCAAAGCAAAGACCCAACGTTCTCCGAGCCCTGCCCCTCAGCCTTCTGACTGACCTGGCTGCAAATGACATTAGTGAATCTGCCACAAACTTGGAAAGACTCGTGCTGTGTCAGTTGATTTCTCTCTAAAAGATATTCCATAATAAGATCGATATATAGCTCCAATGATGCGCAAATAATAATCTCGATAGATAGTAACATTATTGATAATCGTGCACGTGGTCTTGAGTTTGCCTGACTTTTTTTTTTATTCGAATTGTGTATGTCATGCAAACTCTACACTATTATCAGTATTTGCTTATTTTGTGGAGTTAGGGGGAATTGATCGCTTGCACTGCGTTCGCCACACACAGGTTGGAAAATGTTGTTCTTTTTCTGAAAATATAGATTTGGTAGATTGTTATGAAATTCACCTGATATGAATCCCACCGAGAATCTTGTCCTTCTAAGTTTTCCCAAAAGACTTCAACATTCTCGACAGGATGTGAACGCAGGTGATTGATGAAATTATACAGAATCTGTTGGGGAACAACAACCGTCTAGAAACCCACATTATTTTTTTCGTTTAAATAGATTGGATTCGTCAAGTGGGAAATCATTTGGATGTATTGATAGTAATGTATTATGATGTTTGCAAAAAAGTTGATTTCAATATGAGACCCACCCAAGTTGTGTATACAATACAATTAAATTATTTGATACTGATAGTTCTCTACACAGAACAAAATTTTCTCGATAAGATTACGCAAAATATTCGGCACCAATCACCTTGACCAAGTAGTAAAGTGCTCTCTTCAAGTCAGTGGGTCGTGGTTCAATCTGCCGGAAATCTCAAAGTGCTAATGCTTCCGTAAGAACTCAGCAAAAGATTAAAGTACCTCTCCCTAGGACTGACAAGTTACGGCGAAAATAACGTTGGATACACTAGAATCAATTAAATCACCGAAGTTAAGCAACGTTGATGCTGGTCAGTATTTAGATATGTCACCATAGGGGAGTACCAAATGCCGTAAACGGAACGAATCTTTGACCGGTTCAGCCACCGGGTCTAACAAAAAATTGTCCTTATGTACCAAACCTGCCGACACTTTCGATGAGGATAGAAGCAGAGAATACTGATACGTATACTTTAAAGAAGATTATAATCGTGGATTATCATAGAAGGATTATTTTTGATCATAAGCATATTTTTATCACAATAATAATGTTACAGAATATTAAAAGTCATAATCAGTATATTTATTTTTCTGATTGAATCAAAAGTATAATTCGTAGTACACCGAGGGAGACATACTTTCAATAGCAAATGTATTTTTTTGTTTTTGCGAAAGACAGTGATATTTCCATTGATAAGTGAAGAGACTGTAAATTATCTCTCTTCACTATATTTTTCCTGTCTTCGTCTTAATAAACTACCGTCTATTTTTTCATCTACAATCTTCAATGAAGTAATCTAGTAATCTACCTTCCAACAATGAAGTGTGTTTTTATAGCTGTCAACACAAATACTAATGACACGGGCAGAAAAGATAAGCATCAACTATGTGGTAATCAATTTAACATGGTCTTCCTAATGTACAGCTAAAACCAATTGGCTTTGAAAGAAGATAGGTGTCTCTGCTTCAACTAGTTGAATTATTTTGCCATTAAGAAAGCAGCAGCTTTAACACTGACCCAACCACTAAGCTCTTCAAGGTAGATGAGTTGTATAAGTATTCTATGTCTCAATGTAATTGTCTCTGACTGCATTTGGCAGGGTTGAGAAAACCAAGTCCGTATGAAGTAAAAGTTTTGAATATTCTATTACTCACCCATTTATTTTTGTGGCTTTGATAAGGCTGCCAGGTCAGTGAAATGGTTAGGGAGGTAGCATCATGCGCTATTGTGCGGAGATCGATCTCCTCGAAGGATTAATAAGAATAGCCACAGAAAAGCTTCGTACCTGATCCCCAATTATTGAACTGAATTCCGTAGACGTTACATTTTTGAATATCTCTTTACTTGGTGGCAATATTTTTTTTATTTTAGCCATGTGTCAATTTTAATATAATTTAGAAGTTTTAATTACATTTCAAATATTCTGGTGTTAGCACTTTTATCAACATTGGCACATTTTAATGCGGGGTATCATATTTTAATTAATAAAGTTGCGCATAGTTCTTCCTTTATGTATGCATAAGCAGTTGTCGATATCGATTTTGTAATTAAGAATCAAAAGTGTGCATAAGACATTCCTAGCACTCCAGGCACACAATTGAATTGACGTGAAATCTCGTTACAACGGCATTTGTTCTAACGGCATTATTTAAAGGCACATTCGCTTTTATATTCTTGCAAGACAATTGTATCTCCTTTTCCGAAAATTATTTAGAAATGCATTATTTGTAGACCGTATTTTTTTCTAATTTGCATGCCGTGTTTTTAATGTCTTGCAGTATTCTCAATATGCATGTTGTATTCCTAATCCACTCGTTATAATGAAATTTCATTAAAAGAGCCATCTTCTCGGGTGCCATAATAACAAGAGTCCACTGTATCTAATGTTGGGAACTGTTGGACAGGAACTAAAAGAAGTAGTAAAAAGATGTGTCTTTATTGTAATAGAAGAGCAGAATGATTTATGGTCAGTGACTTTAGAAAGAATCATTAACATTGGAACTTTTGTTCGGACCATCCAAATTGCTTCAAATACAAAGATCAAGAGAAGTATGACTTTCTTGTTGAAGATAACTATTCGACTCTTGACGCTTGCTATAAATCTATTGACGCTTTTATTGACAAATTATCTGGATGATAAACATGATGTCATTGACTACAAGGAATTCATCCTTCAGGGTGATTGGCGAAAGGATGACATAGATGGCATTACAGAGCTTCGATGATCCCCCTCAAAAGTTCAGATGGCTTTCGGTGGAAACCGTGAATTATAAACTTTCCTTGACAGATTTATTTCCCTGTGATCCTCTTAAGCAAATAGAGACTTCAGCGAATATCCTTCTTTGAGAAAAATAACATCACCGATTAGAAGAAAAGATTGGATTGTTCGAACAAAGGTTGGAGCAATTTATATTCAAGACATCAAGCTTATAGAAGATTTTACAAGAACACAGATCCATACCCTTTACTGTTCTGTGAATTTGCCATAAAAAGAATCATTTATAAGTCATGGGTAATTTTTTTTTTTGTGTCCATACACGTTTTTAAGCTCATCTTAGCACCCAGAGACAATCGAACTCACCACAGAAGTAATATTTGAAACTAGCTCGCCATCCCTTATTTTACATCGGAAAGATTTATGCAATTAGGTAAACAGTGCCCTTGAGCTGGTTACGACTGTTGTTGGGCCTGCTCTGGCTCTGGGTATTGCATTACCATTTTTATAGTAATATTAATATTAAATACACTCAGACGCTAAAAGCACCCGAATCGCCATTACTCACTCTACTTTTTTCTATTGGACGCATAGTTTAGGGGAGATGGTTCCCTGCCTCTCCTAAGGGTGTTCGTGAAAGATTAATACAAACTATCTCAGTTGACGTCTGAACTCGGTTAGCCAAGACCATTGTCCGTTTGGTCATCTACAGTGGAACCTCAGACCACTGCATATAGATTTGTCAACGGCACAAAATGCTGGATTAGGTTGAATATTAATGTGTAAATGATACAGCTGATCAGATGAATATTTAAGGAGGAAATTGATTACGAAGTCACTAACATGGTCTTGTAGATAATGGCAAATGAAAGCTAGTCATAAGAACCAGATAATCTAAAACTTTGAGGTTATCGTTTCTTCTGCATAAAGGTTAGTCACTTGATTAACCCATTTACTATGCCAGGATCAGCTCAGTTGCCGTCTTTGCAATGTGGCACTAACTTCATTTATGTTGGATAGTATAAAATTAATATCAACATTATCATTATCATTATTAGCATGTTCACCTCAGTTGTGTGATGGACACCGCTTGAGATAGTGACAGGAAGTCTTTTCAAGTTCCCAGTCGTCCTCTAAACACTCTCACGGTCTGCAGCAGTGCCGTGGTAAACAGATTCATACCAGTTGCCTGATGGTTATCGATGACGGCTAAGTGATAGTAAGTCTCTCCAGGTCTCATATATGATTTAAATAAGGAGCCTAAAGACGTTTTATCAGGTCTTTTATTTTTTCGTTATTAAAGTATCTTAATTTTAAGCTCTTTTTCGTTTCAATTCATCCGCAGCTGATTTTATGTGAGATGATTAGACCTGGTGTCTTCTAAACGTAATTTGTATCATGTCATTATGTTATTATGTCATGATAAAAAAAGGTCACCCTTGTTGTTTTGCTACGTTTCATTGGTATCCTCCCTCGCCACAATTTTGCTGGCCTTTTTTTTACTCAATGGCTCCATCTGTTTGGATGCTAAGATCAAACAGAATTTTACATTTTCGCTCTCAATCACTCTTTCCAGCTAATACCGGTACCACTCCTCAGTTATACCAAATCCATATTTCTAGCACAAGTTCCAGTGAAGATTCCTGCAGACCATATCATACACTCACTGAGCGAGAATTTCAGCTGCACATGATATGAGTAAGACATTCATATACACTCACTGAGCGAGAATTTCAGCTGCACATGATATGAGTAAGACATTCATATACACTCACTGAGCGAGAATTTCACATGCACATGATATGAGTAAGACATTCATAATGCTGACCATGGAGCCTGCACATATTGGTGTCTCCTTGATGTTAAAAGTTTTACAGAGTTTGTATTTAGTGTCTGGTTCTGAGCATCGATGATCAAAATCTCAGTTTTTTTTTTATATCTCCCTGTGACAGCAAAGCCCTTGAGTAATCTTTTTATCGCTCCTGTATCTCTCTCAAACAAACCTGGTATTGCCATCCTCTCTCTGACCAGCATCATCTCAATCATTTTTGGGGACTCCTTCTTCCGATTAATACTCTCCCTTTCTTGTTTGTATCGAATAACAGCAACAGCCAATGCATTTATAAGCACAGATCAAGTTCTGTCTTAGTTTCGATTTAAGGAAGAGGTTCAGTCCCTAAATATTGTTCCTTGATTCTTTCATTCATCCATTTGCACCGAATTTGATCAAGTAAAAGAATTCCCAGAAACTTATAACCTGCATATTTTAGTCCAAAAATCCTTTACCCAACAAGGAATTCATTCCTTAAGATGAAAAAAGCTTTCTACGGTACATTGTACATGTATCAATCCTGAATTGCATGCCAATCTTCTTGCTATGATTTTGCACAGCCTGCTTATGTAAATCAATGTTCTATCTTTTTCCATAAACAATATATGATTGATAACTGAGCTGGTTTCACAAAGCGTGTACCTTATTGTTGTGTCCCTCAGTATCATAGCTGAGGGTATCAGAGTGAGGACAAACATTAGTTGTGGGAAAGAGTCTCCTTGAGATATTCCATGACATATATGTACTGCTCAAAGATGAAAGCAATTCACCTACGAGTCTGTTCTCCATTTTCCATGCTAGAAGACATCAATTTAATCAAATTATCAACATCTCCAAACATGCTCAGTGTCTCCACTATCCAAGAAAGGGTTACCATATTGCAAGCTTTCCCAAAGTCTATCTAATCCATGCATGGATTTGTGTAGCACCGCGTACAATTCTTGAGTATGGTTTTGTCAATACCAGGATGACCTTTCGTACCCTGTGACTTTTTCCCTATCCTTCTGCTTCATTATTATTATTATTATTATTATTATTATTATTATTATTATTATTATTATTCCTTCTGATGTTTAGTAGTATTCATTACACACCGTATTTCGACTAGAAACTCAGCGCAAGTAACGATGTTATGACATAGTAGGTTCTGGCATTTCTTTCCATTTCATATGATTATTGTTAATATTATTGTTTCTATCATCTAGATTTCTGTCCTTTACGATTTATTCCCGAGTTGTTGACAACAATCCACAAGTAAAAGAAGGTTGAAGTAATGAACATTCTCCCATCCTCGGGTCTTTTGTGCTCATGTCTTTTCATGTGTGTTGCAATGTTTCTTCCGTTTGCATTTAATCATTTGTTGTTTCTGCCGTAGTTTATTTTCGTGTGTGTTACTGTTTCCAGTTTACAGCAGATGATAGTGATCCTCTCAGTATCTGGGCAGTGCCTGTGCGCAACAAGCACCAATGAATACAGGGACAATTTGTCCTTTAAAGTGTCACATTATCTGTAGCTCGATTTCAATGTCCATGTACTTGTCAAATCCCATTAGTTTCTTTGCTGTTATATATTTAACAGAAGACATACTCATGTCAATTAACAGGCAAGGAACTCTTGACTATTGTGTCGGGTCTATTTGCTTTAATGGTCCTGTCGATATATATCGCAGAGTCTCATAGTTCTGTGGCGTTCTGTCCTTTAGTTACTTGGTCTGGTTGGTGTTGATACCACTTGTTTCTTGTTGTTATTCCGTAAAGCTTGCAAACTCTGAAACGTAGATATTGACCCATTATGTTATCTCATGAATTCTGTTAATGACACAACAGAGCAGCTGAACACGAAGTGGTCTATTGTTTCTACATGGAAACATGGTCACAGATATATTATTTTGGGTTGGCACCGTTTATTCATTTATTTATTTATGTTGTTGTTGTTGCTATTTGTTTGTTTGTTTGTTTGTTTTGCTTGGAAACTTTCGGGTAGGCAAGTTTTGGTATTGAACTGCCAGTTTGTATCCCTCTGTTTCTGCCTTCAACCTGCTGCCCCGGAGCCACTAATGAGTGTTTTTTTTCTTTTTGCATCAACGTCTTTGCTTTGAAGGGCGTATTGTCCGTTCAGTGGTTCCTGTTGCCATTTCGATTCAAGCTATTTGTGGCCTTTCTCCTTTGTGTGTTGCCTTGTCCTTTTCACAACTATATTCTGCAAGCACTCTCCACTGTTCGAATTTATTTCCAGTTCTGTTGCCAACTTCTCACTCACTTTTACTTTCGAGGGCTTCCCAGTTCTTAACTAGTGTCAATATCCATTTTTTTATTATTATTATTATTATTATTATTATTATTATTATTATTATTATTATTATTATTATTATTATTATTATTGTTGTTGTTATCATCATTATTTTTATTATTATTATTATTATTATTATTATTATTTGATATCAATAGTATGTCGAAGGAGAAAAAGAAGAAGAAAGTGAAGTGGCTTTCATCGGGCAACGATGTAACAATGGTATTTGCCCCAGTATCTGCCATTTTCGGGCACAAGTTATATTATGACCTACAAGAGTAGCTAGTGATGTTACAATGAACACAAAAAAGGACATTATGAAATATCCTGTTGACACCACAGATAGAAAAGAATTAAACTAACTATGTATATTCAAAATGATGATTGATCAAAATATGAAAAATTGAAAAAAAAAGTAGCAAAATACGTTTTTTAAAGAGTAAAAAGTAGAGTTGTCGGCTGGAAGGTGTAACTCTAAGACCAACTCACTCTGACTGGTAAAGATATCGTAAAACCTAACCTAAGATACCTTATCAAAAACCTCTCTGACACTTTCCCTCTGGAGCAAAGCTAATGATCTCCTTTAGATTCCTCATTGCTGTTAACATTCGGATAAGTACAAGGGACAAAACAACTCCCTAACACGGGTGCGACACTTTAAATCCACAGCTCTTCCCTTTAACGGAGGAATTACACTGCTGTCTAAAAAAAATACGTTTGACGGTTGTAACGTCATCTGTGTACGTGTGTGTGTTTCTGTTCGTTTGATTTTCACACGATGAAAATCAAAATTTGGAACCCCTAATCAATAATAGAGGCACACATTGTTATCTAGGCCCTCCCACTTTGGAGCCAATCAATCCATTTTCACCTGGATCCAAAAATTCTTTCAGGTGAAAAAAAAACTTTCAAAAGGCTTAAAGTTATACTTCTTTTTTTTATGTTCATCTTTTAAAACGTTAACATTTCTTGTCTCTGATTCGAAGTCATGAATATCAAGAGATTCATTAACCGAATGAAGACTGCAGAGTTGACTAATGTTGTGTTTTTTGTTTTTGTTTCTTTTTTCAACGATATCTATCACGTGACTGACCTCCTTCATAAAATCTCAGGTAAGTTAAATGAAGTTTAATCTCTTCACTATGCTTCATAGGCATTGGGAAATATGTGGAACATTAGACCCAACTGTAAGCACAACATTTAAGATTCTCATACCTATCCTCTAACAGAGGAATTACACTAATATCTTTAGATATATGAGAAGTGTAACACCGTCTGCTGGTGATTTAAACTTTCAATTAAAAGAATACTTTTTAATTTTCTCAAAATGGTCCCTACTTTCTAAAATCTTCTGAAATTTTCATTTATAAAAAATTTCTTGAGATGAATATAACTTGTGACAGGTAGTCGCAGATTTTAATTACTGTATTTGATAATGCAAACTGTTTGTTTTCTTAGTAACAGTTGACCCTCCCATTGAATGATACGAATATCTTTTTTTGCTCATTTCTAAATTCCCCTGCCTGTAACTTTAAAAGTAAAAATTTTCAGTTCATTTTTTGTCGTCGCGTTTATCTTCGATTGATCAAAATTCATGTCATTCTTAGTGAAGCCACAAAGCTGCATCGTCTGGAAATTCAGTCAGATGAATAAAAAACTTTTAAAAGTATGAATGCACGTATCATAGTTGACTTTCAACGAAAATGTCACTAGGTTAAATACATATGGACAAGTGCGAATAAGACCCGTTCCTGGCTTACCAGGTTCCTTGTACTTGTCATTGTGCTGAGTGCTAAACGGAGAAGCATCGAGTGCTATTTTTACTGTCTTTGGTATAACTCAGCAGGGAATCGAACGAGGGCCTATCGAACTAAGAGGTGAGCAATTCACCAGTGGGCCACGGTGATCGGTTAAGTTTAGATGAGTGAAATTAAGACATTACAAATTTTTTTCCTCGATACTTTTGACGAGTCAGTATTTGATATGAAGCGATCAATGAGCAGAAACACTGAATAAAGGGATATGGCAACGTGATGATATTGGAGATTTGCCAGATCTAGATTCGGAAGATTGGCTGGGCCGAAGGGCAGGTTTTTATTCATAGCATTAGACTGGCTGATCTTTCCCACGATATGAATTTATTCCATTACACCATTCCAATTTATATAAATTCGATGTGGAAGTAGATGGAAAATGTGCTGCGACCCATATAGTTTCACCAAAAATTGAAAGTAGAGTCTTCTTAAGTAAATGTATTCAATTTGTTTGGTCTCAATTGTTTCATCAGAAAATGAACAAAAACGACCATGACTTCATCGTTAAAAAACAAAATTTCGGTTTATTTTAATTGAACGAAATATTGTAAACCATCATTATTACACTATGATTACAATTTTCCTTCTTCTTAATTCAATTTTTCCAGATATACGTCTAAGGTGAGGTTTGATCTTCTGCCAAGCTGTCGAGTTTTCGTAGCTCAGTGCAGCTGGTGCACTTAACCATTTTCCCTGAAGCTAAATAGGCGTGGTTTGCAGTCTTGCTGAGAACTTATTCTTTTTTTCCGGTTGATATTGTATAATCGCTGTCGTACATCAAGGACAGGCATTCAAAATACTTTACCGAGCCTCAAAGAATATTTGTGCTTTTATGAGTATTTCTAAGCTATTGTAGGGGGGGTCAATTGTGCTTTTTTTTTAATTTTCACGGAAAATACGAATCTGCAAAAGCTCCATAAGAGATTCTAAATGATTGAAACAATTTTAATTTAATCTGAACGAGCCTACATGAACGAAATCTCTTATAAAATTGGCAACCAAATTTTAAAATGCCTACCAATTATTATACAGTAATACACGTATCAATTACAACTCAAAAACTTTCAACACTGAACCAAAGATAACCACAAACGTTAATACTACAGGATGCAAACAGTCAAAAATTGAAAACTGGGAAAAACACAGATCTGTGACTTGAAAAGGAACCTTGAAGAGGGTCAGCGAAGGTCGAAGTTACTAGCATAACTGAAACATTTATTTTGGAAAATCCATACATTCTTTCAAAACGGCTATGAAAGCAAACATCTGAGAATTTGAGTAGATCACTAAAATGTTGAAGCGACAAGAAATGCTGACACTGTTTAATGAAATATGTATAAAGGGAGTAGTAATGCCTAAATACACTTACTTACAAGTAATAGAACAGAGAAAAGAACTAGTGCGATTCATAGAAAAAAGTAAAGGCAAACAATTTTCTCCAAGTTTGAAGTTGTTTAATAAGAAGCACTGAATGCAATAGTATAATCATGCTTATCTAGTATTAGTGATTTATCAGCATTGACCTATTCTATGAAATATTAGTATCTTATGCTGAAACGTCCAATATGATTCTTTTGTAGTATAAATATTATTTAGAAAACGGCACCTTATCTTTACTAGAGGGAATAGAACCCCCCAAATCAAATGCCCAGGCCAATGGTCCAACCTGACCCATACTCTTTCCAGGCCTGGTTGCTGTGATTTTTTTGATTTTATTTTCCATCATCCCGGATATTGCATGTGCTATATTGCATTCTCACGAATCTCAGACCTATTTGTCATTATTTGCAAGCAGGAAAAATTTGATGGGATGCGGGTGCAAAAAATAATACAAGGAAATTTATAGCACTCGAAGAGCGCATATCTGTCCACCAACACCATACATTAAATAGAAAATGAAGGAAAATAGAGAATGAAAAATAAAGGAAAGAGAATTTCAAAAATTCATATATTGACTTACTCCTTTTGAAATTAAAATTTAGCTTTTTTATAAAGTGACCATTTTATCTATCCTCCTGTAGAACGATACAATATCTTTGATTTACTTCGAGATATAACCACATCTTCCGTAGGCAACCTCTCCACAAAATGGCATTCAATTAAATTGAGATATTGAATTGACAGGAAAGCACGGGACCGGGTGGATACATATACTTCAATCAACTTTTTTGGATAGGTGAAAAAAAGCAAATAAACGAGAATTTAAAAAAAGAAAGGAAGAAGATCTGATGAAGTAGAAATGAATGAAGTAGGAAATGTGAAAAAGACTGCGAATGAATAGAAATGAGAGTTTTAAAAAAACTAAGCTTGAAAATGTGAAAGTGAATGAAGAGAGAAAAATGAAAAAAAACTTGGATGGACGAGAATGAAATAAACTGAAAAAAAAATCCAAGAAAAATATGAAATGAAGAAAAAAACAGAAATAAAGAAAACAACAAGGCAGTTCCTCAAAAAAAAGAGGAAGAAAGAGAGCGAAGAATTGAGAAGTAAAGAAAGAAAGCGGGGGGAATAAGACAGAAAGATATACAGAAAAAAGAAAGGAAGGGGGAGGAAAGAAATGTGGGATATAACAGAGAAGGAGAATTTTTTTTAAATAAATAAAAAACAGAGAGGAAGAAAAGAGAAAAATAGGATATGAGGCAAAAAAAAAGAGAACGAAAAGCAGAACAAGGTCGAAGAAAAACAGACAAAAACTTAGGAAGTAGGTAGGAAGAAAAAAAGTAAAAGAACACCTAACAGTAAATGAGGAAAAAGAAAGAAAGGCAGGAAAGATCGGATAGTAAATTTGAAGGAAAAATTAGAAAAGAGGGTAATGTAAAAAAGAAAGTGAAGAAGAGGGGAAATCAGAATGAAGGAGGAAGGAAAGAAAAATGAAAGAAAGAATGAAAGAAAGAAAGAAAAAAGAAAGAAAGGAAGAAAAGAGCAAAGAGAACATTTGGAAGAATAAAGGAAGAATATTTGAGAGATGGGAAAACGAAGATAGGGAAAGAAGAGAAGATTCTATCAAAGAATGAAAATTGATAAAAAGAAAAGAAAGAAAAACGATTTTGATTGAAAGGGAAACGAAAAGAAAAAGAAAAAAGTTTCGGATTGGATAAATCGATTTCGTTCATTTTCCAGCCATATTGTGGATCCCAGACGACGCCAATGGCTTGGAGACGATCATCGTGTCACACCAAATGACCTTTCTGGTAATTCCTGGTTATTAATGGTAGATGGTAAAATGGCCATTCAACTGGTCGGTTAGGCATCGGCTAGCGACAGGAAACATGCATTCGACACTCGGACGGTTGCTTCAGCAAAAAATACTGTCGATCGAATAAGGCTTGAAATATATATATAAATATATATATATATGTATGTATATATATATATATATATATATATATATATATATATATATATATATATATATATATATATATATAAACACACACACACACACACACATATACACACACACACACTTACTTATATATATATATATATATATATATATATATATATATATATATATATATATATATATATAGTGCATTTGGTTGTACAGGAAGACAAACGCTTGACTCGTTATTCAATGCTTTTTTCATCTTCACTTTTCTTTACAATTTCCCATTTTGTTTTTCAATCCAAATTCTTACTTTTTTTCCACTTTTCTCTTTTCGTTTGCTTTCTGTGACTCATTTGCTCTCTTTCTGTTGTCAGATTGCAGGCCAAGTCTCGAGTGGACTCTGTTTTCGACCGTAACGACAACAACAATCCTCACCTAATTCAGATGAAAAAATTCCTCATGGTTCAGCTGTTGCTTCACGTTATACCCGACTGATGTAAAAAATTAACATTACAATTACCTGATTTAATATGACAACCATGTCATCGGTAGGCAGACCTTTCAGCGACTGAGCCAAACTGACAAGTCGAAAATATCTACGAATATTTGTGTACCAAACACGCAAAGCTTTGTTTTATTCCAGTGAATATATACATTTAATAAAAAAAATTCAATGCCCCTTTTTATTATATATTCAGAACACAAATTATAGTCATAATCTTGGAATTAGGCTGAAGTAGATAGGAGTGAAGTTTTATTTTCAATTACATTTAGTGGCTGAACCCATGGAAATACCAAGGATATTGACGACGAATGTCTTTATTCCTCTTTCAGCTTTGTATCTCCTCATTATTTTCCTTATCCCTTCCAATATCTGACTAGCAAACTTATTGATTGACAGCTTGGCAGGCTTATTGGCTATGTGCCATGCGTACAGAACGCATCAATGGAGCTAAAGGGCTGAAGTTCTCAGCAATTATTCTTTATTATGTCCAAAATAAACAATTCTTTAGACGTTCACCTCCTGCCTAAATGGGTTTTTAGTGGGTGGTGGATTCAATTTCTGATGCAAGTTTATGTCCAATATGATCCTTTAGTTTGTACCTAGCAGCATTTGCATTTGTTTTAGGAAAATCCAGACATTTTAGCAATCACTACCCAACAAAATACAAGGGAAGTAACTCATCAATTGATCACCATTTTCCAAATTTTTAATTGATCACACGCGAAACAGCATGTTTTCGAAAGACGTTGCTCATGTGACAGTTTCTGTTGAGAGACAAAACAGACCTGTTTTCTTTTTATCATTCTTCCTTCTTCTTATATCGTGAAAGATTGTTTTTCCCACATTGATTCTCTTTCGCTTATCATCCTTTTTACTTTCTGTTGAACGGACTTGGTACCACTATTTCTATTTACCTTAATGCTCAACACCACACGGAGAAACCACAAGACAGCACAGTAGGGAAGAAACAGGAGTCCTAGACATTATAGAAACCATTAGGAAACCCCCTTAGCAATGGGATGGACATGTTGCAAGAATGGCAGAAAACTGATGGACATCACGATTCATAACATGGATCCCCAGAGATCATATGCCGAATTGGAGCCAGCAGATTATAAGACGGCGAAACGAACTGAACAGGATCAAAAAATATTTGCTCCACGACGCCAACGATAGAGAGGCGTGACTAATACTGGGGAAGGTCTATGTTCAATGATGGACAATGCAAGACTGATGATGATGATGACATCTACTATCACCCTCTGCTTGGCTATCATTATTTTATCCTTGCTTTTTTCTACTCGAAAATATCACCAAAATTGTAAAACTAAGTCTTTTCAGCTTTTGGTTGGTCTGGCTGGCTTTGTATGTATGTATGTACGTATGACCAATCACGTTGGATTCACATATTTGTATAAGATCACCGAAGTTAAAATGGGCATCCGTCTGGGAATACCAGGCGCCGAATGATATAAGTGTTGTTCAGATTCGTATTACACTGTGTATCATTCATCTATTAGCTCCTCCAAAGAGTGTGTCTGGCTCTGAACAAGCCTTCACCACTAAAAAGAAATCATTTGTTTGGGTTGTATGGTCTGTGAGCTTCGGTTAAACGCAACTGACTGTTGGGCGATCGTTGAAATCGGTTTATGTATCGAGCGTACAGAAGCCAAAGGAGAGAAAATTTCAGAAAATTACAACTCACTATTGCTGGGAAATTTTTTTTATTTGTTCTCTAAATAGGTTTTAAGTAGATCAAATTTGCAAAGTAAGTTTATGTCAAATTAATCCCTCAGTTTGTGTCCGAAAGTATTCATGTTTGCTCCATGAAAATTCTGATTCTTTTGGTGATCACTCTCCAACAAAAGGCGAGGGAATTTAATTCATTAATTACCTTTTTCTCAATATTTCATTGAAACCCACTCCAATACAGCTTGTTGCCAAAATATATTGGTCATATGATGGTTTCTATTGAGCAACTAAGCAGACCAATATTTCAATATTCCTTTATTCAAATATTTCTCCTTGCTTTCTTCTTTGCTCTCCTTCTTCTTTCAGTCAGCCACTAATTAAATTACTCAATCATTTCTACTCTTTCATTCCCGTTTCCCTCTCGAACAAACTCTTTTCTCATTAATTTCCATAGAGCATCAAGCTACCTATGCCTACCATCATTTATAATCGTACTAAAGGCTCCATAGAATCCAAGCATCACAACATCTGCTTCATGTGATTAGATCAGAGAAAAAACACGCGATTCAACACGCAAAA
Organism: Thysanoteuthis rhombus; assembly: GCA_963457665.1. Classification (NCBI taxonomy): domain Eukaryota; kingdom Metazoa; phylum Mollusca; class Cephalopoda; order Oegopsida; family Thysanoteuthidae; genus Thysanoteuthis; species Thysanoteuthis major. The sequence goes on along the minus strand of OY735236.1, from coordinate 14,903,439 downwards.
GAGAAGTTTTCTGTAAAAATAAATTTAGCCACTGAGAAATAGTTGATTTTTATATGAAAACAGATTGTTGGAGTTACAAGTTATTTTTGCGGATAGTATCCTGATTTAGAAATTCGATCGATAAGTAGAAGAAACGTACAGGACTGTATTCTTGTGTGCTATTCGCTACCCAAATATGACGAATATGTTCAGTTTTTTAATCAAGCAAAGAAAAGTGGGTACTTTATAACACAAGATTATGGGACAAGCCAAATCAACCTGCAATAATGGTACCAAATGCCGGTCTTCATCCAAAGGTAGTTCGAACTCGGCTCGCCAAATCCAGTTATTGGCCCCGGCACCTAGCCCCCTCCCCTATTGTGCTACGTCATCAGCAGCATTTAGCGACTATCATTGGACTAACATCCTCCCCAAATTTGCCAGACCTCTGTATCATGGGCGTTACAGAGCATTTCCATAATGATTTTAGTGAGGCAGCAAAATAAAAATCTGGTGATCCTTCAAGTGTCAATAAAAAAAAATATTGATATGTTTCGCTTTTGTTCTCCCTAATCCAGAAATACTGTTTGCAGTGGGCCCCCATCGGACATTTTGTTCCGAGACCACACGGTTTTACAGATTGGAATTCTCAAAGTAGGGTTAAAGTATATTTAACTGTGATGTCTCTTTCTTGTCAAGCTATAATATTGAATGACCATAAGAACAGAAAGCGGAGATTTGAAGAGATTGGGGAATATATTCATCATATATCCCGGTTGGTAAGATGCATCTTTCGTGAAGGCACCTTCGAGAATCCCTTCTGTGATTTAACACTCGAAGATCAAGTTGTCGAGAAGAGTTTGCCTTCCTTCGCAAACCTCAGTACGATGAGTTGTTGAATCTTCAAAATATTCATTTTCAAAAAATATGTATCATCTTAACACTTGTATCGTCTTTCCAGCCGGAAAATACGGTACCTAGGGAAGTTGATGAAGTTAGAGGAAGACAATGAAAACGAAATGAAATGTAGTTTGGATGGAAAGTATTATTAAACATAAATACTAAAAAGCACCCTGCCAAACGTAGAGTCTACAATGGAAGTGCAATGCAGACGCATAAAAAAACCCGGTCATTTTTTAAGAGTCAAATATCAATCCCTTCCCCAAACAGATTCTATATATCAATCTGTAAAATACCGTTTGTTTGATTTAGAAGCACGTACATAACCAGAACATAATTAAATGACATCTTTTTAAATCCATCAAAAAAAAATCCTCCAGATATTTTTTGTAAAACCAGAAAGTGGAGGTAATTGTTTAGAAGTGGTACAAAATATTCTTTCTAGATTTAATAAAAATCAAACGGGCTTCTTGTTAACATTTGAGCACCATTGAATTCTCGGCTATTTACATGACTTCATGGTGTTAATGATTCGACCCTGTAGTACCTGAAAATGAACCTAACCTTCGCTCTACCAAAAACCTGGGAATTTCAAGAACTCAGATGCCCTCTGTCCCAGGGTTGCGAAATTCCTAATGTTCAACCCGACCGGTGTGTGCTTCTGGTTTCCCAATTTCATGGACAAATTGTGCAAATACTACTTGCTGCATCTCTCCATAAGACTTACTCTTCCCTGACCATATTATTTTACAGATCAATATATTTCATCCTATCGGACGAAACCAAATTTCGTTGCGCTTCTTTCATTCTAGTAAACAAGGAGACTAATTGGGACTTTCGAACAGATAATTTCGACTATTCTACTAAATTGACCATTCTACTAAATCAACTATTCTACTAAATTGACTATTATACTAAATCAGTGGTTTTGGATCGATACATTGATTTCTCCGATTGCTATAACTTTTCGGTGTGCGTTCCACTCAAAAATAATAAGTGCGATTGAATTCCTATGCTAATTATTGGCAGTATCCAAATGAAAATGTCTACGGCTCGCCAGCACAGTCAAAATTGAACCGCCGTAGCGTCAAGATTTGAAGTCTTGTGCAAAAAATCAATCAAAAAATAAATATGGTTCGAAAAAATATTACGGAATCACTGACATTTTTCACCGGAAAACATCTAGAAACGTCTACATTCAGAAAAATGCTGATATTCTCAAAACAATGACAAACACACAACAATCAAAGTGAAAATTTAAAAAACAATGCTGATTTAAAGAGAGTAGACCATGACATCTACCTAAGACAACATATCTCTACGAAATTCTCAAAAGAAAGAGAAGCAAAGCAAATAATCAATGGATAAACTAAAGAGCTTTTAATAAAAGCTTAACTTTGAAGAGCGGAAAATCGTATTAGTCCTAAACACCATGCAATGAAATCATGAGAGAATCATGCTCAGCATCACATGGAGAAACAAAAAAAAAACAGCACAATGTATTGGGAGAAAACAGTCCAAAGATATTAGAGATTCCATTACAAAGTTAAATAGCAATGGGCTGGTCATGTTGAAGAGTGTTTCATAACTGCTGGACATCAATATTTACAACATAGATGCACAGAGATCACATGCAAGATTGTAGCTGACAGAAAATACGATAGATGAACCAGGCAGGTTCAGAAAATATTGGCCCCCAACACCTATGATAGAGAGGTCTGGCGAATCTCCAGGTAGTTCTACGTCTAACAACGATCTAAAACACAAGATGATGATGATGACGATGATGATGG
>OY735236.1:14873267-14898267 GCA_963457665.1 Thysanoteuthis rhombus | reverse complement strand
GTGTGTGTGTGTGTGTGTGTATGTGTGTGTGTGTATGTGTGTTTGTGTGTGCATATATGGAAGATTTGTTGTCGTCTTCAAATGATTTACATAATGTTCATATATATTAAGTTATATAAAAATAACAATATTATTTTAAACACCGGCTACATTTGAAAAAGTCTAATTACCACACTAACTATTAACACCATAAATAGAATAAACTCATTATTCCACCTGACATGAGCGCCAACTGCTTTTAATGTTAAAAAAACAACTAGCGAAGCGTAAATTTTTCGAAATGTCAAAAAAAAATAAACGAAGCGCTGTGAAAGAAACCATATGAAATCAATTAGCCCAATAGGTAAGTACAATGAAGCATGAAACAAAATTGTCTGGGGAATCTCATACATATACAAATATATATCATATATGACTCATCACTAAGAGATGAGGTATAAACACGAGGGTAAATCATAAAGTTTTGCTTCAAAATCATAGAACTCCTCATTAAACAAATTATCCTTCATATAGATCTTAACTTTTCTGACGGCAGTGTTTCAATCTCCCTACTTTCCTCCTAAATTATTCTACGCTCTTCAATTTACAAAATGTCAAAATAGCAATTTGGCATCATTGATGGACTCCCTTTGCATTCCTGGATATAAATGGGCAAGATCAGCAATTCTCGCTGGACAATGCTTGTTATCCTTGAAGGATGAGCAGGTGCAATAAGCTTTTTCTACTCAATGCAGTTTTCAATCTTCTCAAAATTTCTCCATAATAAGCTCCCACGATTGCTTTGTGTCACATCAAGATTATCCCTTTAGAATCTGAAAGATATGCCATCACCTTACAAAGCCGACCTAATTTTTGATGTCTTTGAACGTTTGATCCATCTCAAACTGTCGTTATATACATGGGACAATATTCATGTGAGCCTCTTGCGAAGCTTCAATTATATGGGAGGATATCCACACGATTTTTTCTTCAAAAGCAAGAAAGGATAAAGTATTTTTTCATGGTCGAATTCACCGATTTCCTGCATAGCACCTTGGACCAGACGGAAAAACGAGAGAAAGCTGGTATTTTTCCGTTGTGCCTGTAAAAGAGACAATGTCATTAAATAGTTACTTGTTTGGTAAGGTGTATCTTGAAGGAGGACTTCACAGGAAATTTAATTTGCATCCTGAGGAATAACAGAACACATGAATTCAGTAGACTGGAAGTCTACAGTTTCGATATATTCTCGAAAAACAAGTCATTAATGCAGGGAAATGGTTTCAAAGTTCTTGTTGGCATTGTTTTATTGAATAAAAAGTAGTAAACAAAATTTTATAACTTCTACTTTTATACATATATATCTATATATATACACCACTAATTATAAATTCTGTAAAGAATGTATTCAGTAGTAACTTCCGTGGGAGCATGGAGACTCATCGCCCAGTTGGCTTGGAAAAATAACATAAAATAAAGTATATATTTAATTTAAATATAAAATTTCTGCACGCAATATCGGACTTTGTTATTCTATCTTATCTCTGGCCCTTTGGGAGGGAAATAAGAAAGAAACAGCGCAGAAATATGTCTGAATTCAGAAGTTTCCTTAGCTTTCTACCTAGAGGAACTTTATCACGTTTGGAAGTCTATGATTATTTTTTTTACGGAGAATTGCCATTATATATATACACACACACACACACGCACACACATATATATATATATATATATGAACAAAAAGAGTAATTCCGTTTGTATGGCTTAGTTTTGGGAGTAAAAAGAATCAAACATTATTACAGTTAACACAATACGGCATGCCTCTAGGAAAGTTTTTGAATAAGCTCAACTCTATGCCTCTTGTCTATGATTGCATTCTCTCAAAAATGTGTATCTGACTAGTTTGAGGCTATTTAATTTGGTATTTTGGCAACCCTTCCAAATGCCAGTTATTTTTTTTCAATTTCATTGATCAAATCGAGACAATGTTTTAAAAGGATATACTTAGTATCGTTTATTTAACAATTTCAAATTATCTTTACATAGATTGAGCGTTCAGAGTCATAAAAATAGATATGCTTAGCTGTGCTGATCACAATAAATTTTGTTTGTTCTAGCATGAATGTCCTCTCAAAATACAACAGTATCCTGTTTTATTCAAATACTTATAAGTAATACAATATGTATATGCATGTGTGTGCGCATTTTGTTTTTAGGCAATATTCTCTCTTTTAAACACGTGTTATAAAAAGTTATATACATTCTTCTGTGTGAATTCAAGTTGTTTTTTGGGGGGGTTCGGGGGGGTTCAGTTGTCTCAAATGGGTGTAACAGCTGGGTCTGTCTGTCCATCTGTCTGTCTGTCCGTCCGTCTGTCTATGTAAGTGTATTTGCAATAGGGAAAGAACAAGTAATGGTGAAGTGAAAATTTTTTAAATTCCAAAAGACCAAAACGCTATAAAATTGACAATATGTAATCACTTTGCCCGTTTTGCCAGTTGATTTCTCTGCAATGCAACCCAAGTAGCCGCTGTCACGAAAGCGTCAGGACAAACCCGACCCGTCCTGTTAGGTGCAATGGAACAGTGCTGTCCCGGGGCGTGCTATTTATTTACTCTCCCACCAGAGCCAATTCGACAATGTCAGTACTGCCGCCTCAGGTTCTGCCGGGGAACAGATACTACACCTTATCCATACCGAAAAGGCCAGAAAAAGAAGGGTGTCGTAATTATTTACTGTCCCACCGCAGCAAAATGTAACACAAGGTCGAGGCTTTACGTGGGGAAAATAGGGGACACCCTTCCGAAAATGGCCCCAGCCAACGCAGTTTTGGTTTGCTAAGCAACCAAAACAACATCCGCCACGAAAACGTTAGGCACGAGCCCGACCTGTTCTGTTGAGTCCAATAGAACACTGCTGCCCCGGGGTGCCATATTCCCTGCAGCTATACCAAGTAATAGAAGGGACACCCGACGGTTCCTAATGCGCGTAGCAGTGCGCAGCCTCAGTATAACCTCATTTGCTAACACATTGCACTCGGTCTTGATACCAACCACAACCCAATTTTCCTGTCCATTCGACAGGCAAATGTCAGTACTAACGTCACGGTGTGGGAGAAAAATGCCATTTCTTTCGAATTCAAAGAATGACCTAACCCCAAATTGACCTTTTCGAGTCATCAGAGGTGGGCACCATTCACCTGTTGATATGTAACCATTCCACACAAATTTGCTGCCTGTACGGTGCAGAATGTTCTTCTAGGTTTGAAAATATCAAAATTTATCTCCATGGATCACCAGAAAATATCATTATATATCCTATGTTCTTTTTTGTGTTTTTGTGATTGGTGATGATCTTTGTGAAAAGTTGGTATACACAGTTGAGTAGGCTTATAGGCTTATAGTTGTTGAGGTCTTTCGGTTTTCCTTTTTTATGAGCATTATGATAGCAGTGTTCCAATCGTCTGGGACTTTACTGTGTTTTAGACACAAGTTGAAGAGGACGGCCAGTTACCTAGTGACGATTTTACCCGCCTTTCGGAGTAGGTCGATGGTGAGGTTGTCTGGTCCAGGGGCAGTTCCTTTCTTAGTCAGTTTAATGGCTTCTTTCACCTCCCATGGGGTTACTTTTGGAAAGTCCTCGAGTTGATTGCTCATGTCTTGCGTATCTCGCTCATTGTTTTATAGTCCTTGTTTGGACGAATAAAGTTTTTGGTAGAATTCTTTGGCACGTTCGACAATCCTGTCTCTGTCAGTTGTTAGGTTTCCATTTTCCTCGAGTATGCTAGTTGTTTGCCTTCGTCCCGAGTTGAGAAGTTTATTTATAGCTTTGAAGCCCCAACCTTTTTCAAGAGTTGATTCAATGACTGCCGCCGTGTATCTCCTTTTGTCCTCTCTTCGTTTCTCCTTGATCAATTTGTTTTGTTCAGTCTCTTCAATATTCTCTCTCGTTGTTGTCGGTGGTTTGAGGTTTCTGCGTTTTTCCGTGAGATTTCTAGTTTCATCCGAGATTTTGCTAATGGGTTGTTTGCTCATTGGCTTGAATGTAGAGGCTACTTCAATCATTAACGCTGTCATTTTGTTGCTTAGTTCGTTGATGTTGGGGTAAACCAGCCACGTGAACAGGCTGGCTTGAGAAGAAGCTACTCGACCATGGACCACCTGCACTCGATAAATCAGCTGAAAGAAAAAGCAGTTGAGTATAAACTACCACTCGCCGTAGCATTTATCGACTTCAAAAAGGCGTTCGACTCAGTAGAAATCCCTAAGGTCATGGAGGCCATCAGTCAGCAGGGTGTAGATCCGGTATATGCTGAAGTGTTGAAACATATATACAATCACGGCAACTCCTTTATCAGGCAACATAAAGACTCTGACCCCTTTCAGCTACAGAAAGGAGTAAGACAAGGTGATACCAGCTCACCTAAACTCTTCACAGCCTGCCTCGAGATGATCTTCAGAAGGCTAGACTGGGAGAGTAAAGGGATTAAGATAGAGGGCAAGTATCTGAGCAACCTTAGATTTGCAGACGACATAGCCCTTTTTTGCAGAGAACCTACACGACCTCCAACTAATGATAGATGAACTAAATGAAGAGAGCAAGAAAGTTGGCCTACACATGAACTTCAGCAAGACGAAGATCATGTGAAACAACCACATCAGGGATAAAAACACTAAGATCAAAATTGAGGACACACAACTGGAAGAAGTAGACCACTACATCTACCTAAGACAACGAATCTCCATGAGACCCTCAAAAGAAGAAGAAATCAACCGAAGAAACACACTAGGATGGCAAGCCTTTGGCAGAGCTAGCTCAACCTTCAAAAATAATAAGATCCGATTAATCCTAAAGAGAAGGGTGTATAACCAATGCATCCTCCCAATAGTCACTTATGGAGCTGAAACATGGAACCTAACCAAGAGGCAGACCTGAAAATTGAGAACCATGTAACGTGCACATGAAAGAATAATGCTGAGCCTCACATGGAGAGACCACAAGACAGCACAGTACATCCAAGAGAAGACAAGACTCAGGGACATCAGAGAATCCATTAAAAATCTCAAATGGCGGTGGGCTGGCCATATTGCAAGAATGGCAGACAATCGATGGACATCGCGAATCACAACATGGATTCCCCGAGACCACATACGCAACCAGGCCAGCAAAGTGTTAGATGGAGAGACGAAGTAGACAAGTTCAGGGAATACTGGCTCCGTGACGCGCATGATAGGGAAGTGTGGCAAATCCTGGGGAAGGTCTATGTCCAACGACGGACGCTAAAAGACTGATGATGATGATGATGATCCTATGTTCATCCTGAGGTAAAGCTGCCTTTGTGCATATTTTCCAGCCCGTACAGTGAATTTGTCTACATTAGATTTCAAAATGCACGTCAAAATTGATTTGCCACAACCAAAATTTACATGATCGAAACTTGGCCATTAGAATCCACAAGAGGCCAGTACTACCTATCGTATGTTCATTCAACAGTCAGTTTACCTTTGTACATAAATTTGCAGCTTTCAAAGTGCACCTGGCTCCTTTAGATTACAAAATGTCAAAATTGCCCTGGCCCCTAATTGACCTTTAGGAGGCACCAGAGATCGTGATCACCAATCATTCCATTGTGGGCCCAAATTACCTGTATACACAACTTTTCGGCTGATAAAGTGGCATACTCTGTATGAGTTGATAAATCCCTTCTCATGTATATATATATATATAGTGTCATCCACAGACAGCTGTTTCGATGTATTACATCTCTTCAGTGTGGCTATAGACTTTCCATTATCTCATCAAGTACCGCAAGGCAAGATTGAAACCTTCACTTCAGACCCGGAGGCCGATATCCTACCTATGGACTACACAAATGGACGGTCAGTAAGGCTGAATTAAGGCGATATATATTTATTTACACAGAGATTCCTCATTCACCAGAGTGCACTACTACTATGGAAGAGCATATATATATATATATATATATATATATATATATATATATATATATATATATATATGTGTGTGTGTGTGTGAGTTTGTGTGTATGTTTTAATGTAGTTGCCGCACTTGTGGTATTGCAGTTTGTATGAAGAGTGAGTGTACAACTTTTAGCAATTATCAGCGTCCAATAAAGGGGCAATGGGCTGGAGAACATTTTCATGTGGCAGCAGTAGGCGAAAATCCTCTTTTTCAGTCATCATTTTAGCTGTTAATCGCCATATATCGTTGCAGATTATTATCCCAATTATATTTAAATCTTTCATTCATCATCCCTTGGCATCTTGTTATCCTTCGAGATTGAGTATGAATACTCAGGTCAATGATTCCCAACAAAGGGTTTCCGGGTTGGTTGCTTGCTGCAAAGCATGTGCTATACAGCCACAAGAAAAATATGTGATATGGCGATATTTCACTGTAAAATAGCAACATATTCAATTCTTTTTTATGTTACTATTGGATTCGTTTGTGAAAAAACTTTTAGAAACGGGTTGTATTAAACACTTATAAGTGGTTTATAAAGGATAAATCACCCATACTTCGGTTTAGATTACGTCCACTCCCCTTTTGGGGCGACTATAAGAATTTAATAAACAGGCCCACGATACAAACAGTGTAGAGAACCCTGATCAACGTACCATAGAAATAAGACTTATGTGTGTGTATTTGTTCAACGTGTTAGCGTACCCCAGACGATATTTCACATATCATCCGATTGATTCCAATGAGAACAATGGCTCTCATCAAAATAGTGAATTGTAGTAACAGTTCACTAAAACCCTAGAAATCATTTTATTTTTCTTTGTTCTTTGGGGTTTGCTGGATGAGAGGGGTTACTGCATAAAATCAATACCCGGACCCCGATTGTTGGTCGGCGTAAATCAGACCGGCGTTAAAAACAGAACAGAAAACTAATGACAAAATTTAGGTAATGAAAGCCAAATAAGAGGGAAAATTGTGTACAGAAAGTTGTATGGAGGAAGGGGAAAATTGATTTGAAAGACAAAGGGAGCCAATGGATCTGTTATATCGACTTTAGAAAGCCGCTAGTTCTTTTGATTTTCGATTCCATCTGTTAAAAGACTGTGGTTTCCTTAATGCTCCGAAAATAAACATCCGTTTTCTTTTATCCTAAGAACTTTATTCCGGCGTGAATCTGCGTTATCACAAATTTTCATTGGGTTCTTTTCCATTATCTTCTCATTGACGTCATTGTTCTTATTAGCATCTCGTGTTTCCTTCTTGTTTGTTCTCATCTCATCAAATTGTGTTCTCTCATAGAATCGAAATGGATTGTCATCATATCTTATCAGGTAGTGTTTTACAAGAAGATAATGTTTCAACTAGAATAGAAAAAGACGCCATCCAACAATCTAAAATGAATGGTGAACAACAAACTGGACAAGATTACAAATCAAGATCAATACAAGAGAGACTAAAGAGTAAATATTAAAGGGAGGCTTGATTCGCTGCATCACCCACTAGAATTAACACCCGTGAGTGAAGCCCTGAAAGGTTGCACTTTACTACAGAGTGAACCCTTTTCCAACGATGATTTTGATTGGTCCAGTGATATCTCTCAACCTAGAACGATGATGCCGAAAATAAGTTCATGACGCCGGGGAGGGCCATTAACAAAGAACAAGGGAAAAAGAAATGAGTTTATAGGCATCAAAATAAAAAGAATTCATCTTTTAGGATGAAAGGATATTAGTTTATTTCAAAGTTGAATGCAATATGCAAATGATGTGCGTGTACTGACACACATTTAAAATGGTAATTTTCCTTGAGCCGAGAGATCTTAAAAAAATCTGAAATCTCGTGAAATAAACCGCTAATTGTCTGTTATGCTTTCTTCCTCAGCTACCGACAAATCTGTAGCCACTACTATCAGAGTTAATTATTTTTCTGTTTTTACTACTAACAATTTCCTCTGTATGTCCCCATTCCTATGACACGGGCCCCGAAAACGTAGGCCTAACCGACTAGGTCATCGTTTTAGCAAAGACTGGCTGCCCACTGATTTTTTTTCTTTTTCTTTTTCTTTTTGATCTGCGCCATAATTTAAAGTTTCTTTGTTTTGTCTCATGATCAACTGGGGAAAAGCTTGGGGGATTTACAAACACATCTCTCCACTTTTCTCTCTTTCTCTCTCTCTCTATATATATGGCTACATATGATAACCCCTTTGAAAGGCTCGGAGGAAAAGAAAAAGCATGGGTTGACCAAATACGAACAAAGTTATAAAAGATCCAGAAAAAAATTACCATCTGTCATAGAAGCACCAACGAATAACTGGATAGCTTTGGCAGTGGGTTTTTTTTCGGAAAACGTTTTGTATACTTTTCAAGCGTAAAACAGCAAGTTTATACTGAATCACCAATTGTGACAACGTTTTGTCATTTTATCGATTTTTCCGTTCTTCACTCAGGAGGTTCGAGCAAACAATATGTGCATTTTTAAGAAAAACTTGATAATTAAGTTTGCATATTTAGCGCCCTGAACTCAGAGATTTCACATCTTTACCATTAACTTAGAAAATGAGCCGATTCAATAAAGATTTTAGCATTCATTTTTTAAATGAATTTAATTATAAAAAGGCCAGGGTATTTTGTGAGGAAGTATGGGAATATTTTCTGGTCAATCAGGCAACATTTTGATGGATGTGCTCTTAGCGTTCAATCGACAATAAACCATTGGGGATATTTCCTCAGAATCATACGTGTAAATTTCGAATCTGATAATGACAAAATTGATAAATTTCTTTCAGTAAAAGATTTCATGATTTTTCGAGTTATCACAAAATTATGAAGATTACCAACTGATGATGCATGGACAGATGCAGTATAGATTGGTATTTTTGGTGCAAGCATTTTAGAAATCTTTAGATTCATGTGATAAGTGTATTACGGCTGATATGTTTTAGAAAAGAAAGTTTACTGTTTCTTTTGATGAAGAGTTCACGTAGGAAATAGATCTTGATGTCATAAATCTATCTCTAATACCAGGAATTATTTGAGTTTGATCAGTATTTTTTGTCTATATTGTTCTTGGTAGCATGGGTTTACTCTGTTAGCATATCACACAGTGTCCTTTTATACTATGTTGGGTGTCATTTTGTAAATGTATTTCAAGTCACTTCTCAACATTCTCTTTTGTAAATTTGGAAGCTGTTATACTCTGAGTCCGTTTTCATACTTTGGATCTTTAAATTGTGTTAATAGTTTGGTAACTCTTTTTTGTAGACTCATGGACACTTCTTTTTGTATTTGGAGACAAGATATTGTTTAAATGTTCTGCAAAAAATAGAACAATATATATATATATATATATATATATATATATATATATATATATATATGTATGTATGTATACATACATACATACATACATACATACATACATACATACATACATACATACATACATACATACATACATTTCAGGCAAATAAGAACAAAACATATGAACAAAAACAGAAGTAATTGAAAGATATATACATACATACAGAGAGAGGGAGAGAAAGAGAGAGAGAGAGATAGAGAGAGAGAGTGAAAGGGGGCAAATAAGACCCAAAAGAAATAAATTTGATTTTTCGATAAAAGATTTTTTTCAAAAAAGATGAATTCATATGGAAAACATAGTTATTTTGCTTGATGAATTCCATTGATTATATTTTTGTTCTTTGAAGACGAAAACAATTCTAGATGGAGGGGGGAGGGTAGGGAGATTAAAAAAAAACTTTTTCGAAAGAAAAATATCTTTCCTCAAAAGGAATAAAAAAAATGATATTGCTTTCCATTCGAATACATTTTCTCTTTAAAAAATATTTACTGATGAGGTTTACTTTTCAGGCAGAAAAAACTATTTTCATTATCTTTTTCATGAAATTCCCTTTTAATAACAATATTCATTAATAAAATTTATCGAAATCGACCCATTTTTCGAACTTCATGCGGGAAATCTTAAGTTCAGGAGTTCTGAGTGATAAGTAGCTAACTAAGATTCATTATCAAGTTACACCAGTTTCGGTTTCTAAAAGTTTGAACGTGGTCTGCTCAAACCTCTAGAAGGGAAAACACGAATAAGAAATGACAAAAAGTTATCAAAACTTCCAATAGTGTTTAGTCTTTCGGTTATATACTTACAAACTATGCAAAACTCCAGTCGAAACAATTAAGAAAGAAAACTGAATATTATGTTATTATATTACTCTCTTGAACTGAACTTGTGCTGATGATGTAAGACTTTGTCACAAGTGTCAATTTTCACATCATGTTTGTCATGTTACTATGTTTATTATCGATTTTCATATCTCCAAATATATTTTTTTTCTATCTTTCTGTTGCCCTAGTTGTCCGTTTGGTTCAGCTAAGTGGCCTCGTTAGGGGTACCCTGTCAGCAAAAGGTCATCCTCTAAAAGACTGCAAAAACAACAGGTGATGGGTTTAAGGGACTTCAATATATCCAACAATTTGTACATACATGGAGATATTTTGATAATTTTAAAGGTAGGAAATGTATTTTGCTTAGCACCGATGAAAGAGATCAAGTGGCCTCGGATCATATAGATATATAAAGAAATGAACGTCATGCAGGATTCAAACCGGCATCTATCAGGAAACAGCATATACGGGATCTGCGTTCTTACAATTACGATTGAGCTAACGAAATCCTTGGTAAGATAAGAGCTCAAACAGCTTATATATCATCCATCTCTTTATTTTGAGGTCGTTCAGTTTGCAACTGAGTAAGTTCGGTGGCAAGCAAAATATACCTCCAGCACTCAATATCTTTATAATCATCTCATTTAGTTAGATATATATTGTCCATTTTCTGTCTGATGCTTCACGTATACATATGTGTGTGCGTGCGCGTATGAAGAAGTAATAAATATAGATGAAAAAAATTTACTTTGAATTTTTTCTATTCGAAAGAGCTCAATGCGTTGACTAATGAATAGAATGTTCATCTTCTTCCACGGAAGTTTTTCATTTCATTTAAGACGTATTATGGACTAGACTATGTGAGCTACGATGATAGTCGGAGTTTAATAAAATTCCAATCATTTTTGCAGCTTTATGCACGGAGATATATATAAAAATTACAAGAATATATACTTGGTTACTATTTTGTGCTTAGAGCACTCATTAATAGCTCTATTTGCTATGTTAAATATCGAGCCCCGTGATTAAAAATCATCAACAACCGGTACAATCTGTTTTCTATTTCTTTCTTGTAGTATTTTAAGAAAACTGATAATAGATCGAAGACTATATATATATATATATATATATATGTGTGTGTGTGTGTGTGTGTGTGTGTGTCTGTATAGGGGTTGTGTTATGCGTTAAAGTTATACATATGAAAGGAGTCATATCACTCACACCAAATATTGGTGACAACCATCAGCCTTCCTGCTCTTTTCAAAGTACCTAACTTTCCTTTTGCTCCTTTCCAGTCCCACCATCTTTTCAATTACCTAAGCTCCTTTTCTCCCCTCTCCATTTTACCATGTTGCCACACGTAATATCAACAGCAGCTTCAAGTCGAGCTTGGTTTGTACTGATGAAAACTGTCGGAGAAGCGATTTATAATGCGTTAGAGGGACAGGATGCCTAGCGTATTACTCAGGGAATAGACTTGGCGGGCCGAGATCAAATCTGGTTGCGATAGTTCGTGTTCACTTCGTACTAATGCGTTGGAAAAAAGCATGGATCTATCCTTCCTGTAGGTATGACCAAAATAGATAAGAATAGATAGACATGGTTGCAGTACCACATCCAATATGGTATTGCCCCATTAGTCTTGGTACTGCCGTGTGAAGTCAAAACCAGAGGGCTCGGGATCGCCTCGAGTCCTTAGTCCAAGCCTATCTATTTGTGATTATAGTTAGTTCCTACCCATATGTTTGCGTCCGTGGTATCCCCACTCTGACCTTTTGTCACATCTTTTCCTCGTAGCAGTTAAGGTAAATAGGAGCTATGACAAAATAGCACATGTCAAAGTGACTGAATCCACTTTGGGTGCCTGTCGCCTCTATCTCACGTGAAATGATAGGTTGCAATGTGATACGTAGAACCAAATCAGGGACGACTGAAGCCGTAGCCTCTGTAACTGAACTACTTACTAGACTTAATTCCATTTAATAGCGCTTATTCCTGCAAGTTATTGTCGTGTCAAACTTCGTTTCCACTCATGGCCGATGATTTGTGAATGCAGTAGCCAATTAACAACTTAAAGCCTCAACTCTGAGAGACAATTCATGCCAGCCAGGCAAACATCTCACCTTATGCAGCCTTCATGTAATTAATCTTTAATGAGAGACCATATCACAATGTTATAGACACATCCAACATTTGGACCAAGTGAATTGATCATTAAACATAGAACAAGTAATTATCTTTTGAGAAACGCGTTCGCCTCCCTGTGATAGACTTTGTCCGTCTGTCCGTCCTTCCATCGGTCCGTCCGCCAGTCCGTCTGTGTGTCTGTTTTATTATTTTATCTCAGTTGTTTTAGGTTCAATTTACTCGAAACTTGGTAGAAAGGTCTCCCTTGATACAATGCTTCTTACCTAGGATAATATTCCACTTATGTTCACGTGATCTGACAGGGATGGCGTTTAAATTTTATGATTTGTGTTTGATTTTTCAGCCGTTTTGAGTCAGGTTTGCTTGAAACTTGATAGGGTGTTCCTTGCCAAGATGCTTCTTATCTGAAATTATCTTTCATTTTGGGTCACGAGTTCTTGCAATAACAGTGTTTAAAGTTTATTGTGAATGCCTCATTGACATTTTGGTCACTTTGAAGTCGCTAATCTACAATTGCATGTGTCAGAAATGAAGGAATAACCTGCAGGTAAGATGTTTGTACGATGTTTGTACTCTTTCGAAGCTAACTTGCTACATTCTCTTATTGTGTTATTAATTGTTTCCTTTCTATCTCTGCATAGTTCACATTTGTTTTTCTTTTGTGTTTTACATATCTTGACCTTTATGTAATTTGTTCTTATGGCGTTTCTCTAAGCTGCCATCAATAAGTTTCTCCTGGTAAGCCTGCCCATGTCAGTTTGTAGGATTTGTCTTCTGGAATGTCCGTATAAATGTGGTCCTTCCAACATTTCGATTCTTGTTTTTTTGTTTCATGGTTTTCTAGTTTTCTTGTTAGTTATATTGCCGTCTTTGACTGCTGAAATTTTTATTCCCTTGATCTTTCGAGTTTAATCTTTGAGTCTCTTGATTGCCGAGTCAGCACAATCTTTGGTGCTAATTAATCCCATTACTTCCTCGTTTCTTTTCACACACAATCCGTCAAAATCGTCTTTCGATTACAAGTCCTCGTACATTATTATAATCATTAGTCGTTGTATCATCATCATCATCATTAGTATTTTGCGTTTTTACACCAGATTCTTGGAGGTCAAAGCTGGAGACAGCAAGTCTCCTTGGGTCTCTAGCCTTCCTCTCCACACTTTCTCAGTCCACAGCAGTTCTGAGGTTTACAGTTTTACACCTGTTGCCCGATTGTTATCGGTGAAGGCGGAGTGACAGTAAGTTTCCTTCAGCCCTACTCTGATCTCACCGTCACCTATCACAGCAGCGCTATGGTTCATACCTCCACCACCATTTGTAGTGTTTTTCCTGTTCTCCATGTCAGGCAACTACTAACGACTGGGGTCGCTCATCTCAGATTTCTTGCATTCTTCTCAGTATTTGTGCAGTCCAAAGCGATGCTGTAATCTCTATAGTCTCTATCCTTCCCTTTATCCCCATTTCTTCCAATCTCGCTTTCAGTGTTTTTGGTACAGTTTGAGTACTGCACTAGTACTACCCTGACTTTCATATTCCGCACCTTCTTCAACTCCATTGCCAAGTCCAAGTTCCCAGCTTTTCATTCTCTTTCCTACTTACTCTGTGATCTGGAGGCATGGTTACGTTAATTATTTGGCTGGCTCTCCTCTTCTTGTCTACGATTGCAAGGCCTGGTATCCTCGCTTGAACGGAGTGGCCCGTTTGCACGTCAAAGTCCCAAAGTAATTTGTGGTTTCCATTCTCCAGGGCTGTCTCCGGTTGGTGCTGGTACCACTTTTCTGCATGGTTGAATCCCATTCGTTTATTCAGTTCCCAGTGTATCACAGTTTCTACTCCCTCGTGTCTGCGCTTATATGCCTTCTAGGCTGGTTGACTACATTCAATAGTTATGTGGTTTATGGACTCATCCCTTTCCCGACATAGGCAGCTCTTGCTGCTTGTCTATGTTATGTCGATTTTTTGTTTTGATATAGTTTATTATTAAGCATTATAATTATTATTATTATTATTATTATTATTATTATTATTATTATTATTATTATTATTATTATTATTATTATTATTATTATTATTATTATTATTTGGAATCTCACACCAGTTGCCTGGCGGTAACCGCTGGAGTTTGAGTGACAGCAAGTCTCCTCAAGTCTCCAGCCCTCCTCCCTAGTAATCATAGGTCGCAGTAATTCTGCGATTAACAGTTTCACACCGGTTGCCCAGTGGTTATCGCTGAAGGCTGAGTGACAGTAAGTCTCCTCAGGTCTTCAGCTAACGTCTCCTCTCTTTCGCATATCATGACAGAGCTACAATTCGTTGCAGTACTTATATCTTTAGCACCTTCCTCTGTATCCGTGCAGTTCCCAGTAGTGCTGTGGTCTACACGGTCTCTATCCTCCTCCTAATCCCGATCTCCTCCAGTCTCTCCCTCAGCGTTTTGGGGACAGTTCCTAGTGCGCCCACTATGACCGGTACTACCCTGGTTTTCATGTTCCACATTTTTCTTAACTCCCTTGCTAGGTCCTGGTATTTTTCCCTTTTTTCACCCTCCTTCTTTTTTACTCTATGGTCTGCAGGTACAGCAACGTCTAGTATTTGGCAGGCCTTCCTTTTTTTGTCTACTATTACTAAGTCCGGCCTTCTTGCCGGGATGAGGTGGTCATTATTATTATTATTATTATCATTATTATTATTATTATTATCATTATTATTATTATTATTATTTGCATTTGCATTTGCTTTTGCTTTTGCATTTGCATTTTCACACCAGTTGCCTCGTGGTCATTGCTGTTGGCTGGGTGACTGCAAATCTCTCCAAGTCTGCCTCTTCACACTCTCACAGTCCTCAGTAGTGCTCTTCATTGCAGTTTCATACCAGTTGCTCGGTGGTTATTGCTGAAGACTGAGTGCCAATGTCCCCCTAAATTTCCTGCCCTCCTCTATCAACGCTGGAGTTTTGTACCCTTCCCATCATGCCTTTTCTTTGGCTTTTTGGCCATTGCTAACAGCCTGGGGTCGTAGATATCTGCCTATTACTCTCCTCAGTATTCACATAGTCCCAAATTGTGCTTTGGTCCGTATAGTACCAATCCTTCCTCATACCCTCGGTTCCTTCAATCTTGTCTTCCGTGTCGTTGGCACGGTTCTGGGAGTACTTACTATAACTGGTAGTAGCCTAAGATTCATATTTCACACTTTCTTCCGTTCCCTTGCGAGGAGACTAGAGGATGACAGCAAATCTCCTCAAGTCTCCACGCCTCCTCATTGAATTCTCACAGTCAGCAACACTTTTTTGATTTGCAATTTCATACCAGTTGCCTGATGGCCATTGCTAGAATAGCAGTGACAGTAAGCCTTTCAGGTCTCCAGTCCTCTTCTCATTGACTGCAAACATCACAGTAGCGCTCTGGTTTGCACTGTCCCAGCTTCTGCTTCTTTCCTACGGATAATACTATGTTCATTCTAGCTGTCAGCCTATTGCTGACGACTGGAGATCGTAGGTCTCATATTTTCCGTAATCTCCACAGCAGACCCCTGTGGTGGAGTGGTCTGCATAGTCTCAACCCTTTCTCTTACTCCAGCTCCTCCAATCTTACTTTCTGTGTTTTTGGTACTTAGTTTCTTTCAATTTTCTCAGCTACCTAACCAAGTTGTGGTATTTTCCTAGCGTTTCACTCTCTTTCATCTTCACACTATAATCCATAGTTACAGCTAGTGTTTGGCAGGCTCGCTTTCTCTTAGTCACGACTACAAAGCTCAGTCTTGCTTGCATTAGGTGGTCGGTTTGGATGGCCAAGTCCTGAAGTAATGTATAGTTTCTACTTTCCAGGACTCTCCCAAGTTCGAGCTGGTACATGGTCGAATCATAGTCGTTTGCATAGTTCTCAGTTGCTACCCAGTAATGTATGTTATTGTACTCATTATGAGCTGTTCATTTTATTCACTGGTTTAGTGCTTTACATTCTCATCTCTTTCCCTCTATAGGCAGCTTTGACATAATTTGTTCCGCTGCATCCGTTCTGAGCCATCATGATTGATAATTTGTTTCTCATTCGTGGTTTCCTTTGAACAACCATGTCACTGATTGCTCATCTGTGATATTTTCCATACTTTTTTTCATTTTCCGTGTAGTTTCTTCCTGTTCCCATTTTTCTGTCCTTGTTGTCAGCTTTGCTGCTCCCAAGTTTGTTTTTTGTTGTTTGTAACAGTGCTTTGGAAGCTATGCATTTAATCTTCATAGCCTTCATATACATAATTTTCTCATCCTGCATTGGTCCTTTGCACACAGTCTTCTGGCTGATGAGACCTCAGATGCCTTCTTTCCCCGTCTTTGCCATTTCTGAGAATCACAGCCGTATGCAGTGTCACAAGATTCTTCATTTGTCCTGTCATTGATAGGAATTCATCCTTTGTCCATCTAAGAAAAAGATATACGTCGCTTACAACTGATACTACTGTCTTTGCAAGTTGCATTCGAGAACCCTTAAGAATTTAATCTTCCCTGTGTGGTTGATTCTTCATTTTCTGTTGTCCAGTAAGTCGAATAATTCTGCCACCATAATCATTCCCTGTGCATTACCATTCGCGTGCATTTTTCTATTCCAATCCTCATCACCAATATGATAGCTGTATCCTTTACTGAACAACATTTTGAGTCCTTCCCTATTCTTTGCAAATATCTTCATGCCATCCATATATATGATGTTATTGACTTTCGTCTTTGTTTTTGAGATTTGTCATCCTTTGCTTTTTTCAATATTCTGTTCAAGGGTACCACGCATGGTACAAATAGTAGCCTGGACAGAGAGCTCCCCCAAATAATTCCAATTTATGCTTACCTCTGCTAAGATGTTAAGTCTACTTTCGAAATTTTCGTTAGCAATGAATATCACCAGTGGCTCCCAGATTTTGAATATCATGAGGCATTCGAGTATCAAGCTCCGTGCGATCGTGTTGTGTGCCTATCAGTAATATATACATATCATTGCAATAAGTTTTCTTCCTTTCTCCACTTATTTTAGAATCGTCTGGTCAATGTAGAGAAATTCATTTGCTATTTTGATTATTATTATTATTATTATTATTATTATTATTATTATTATTATTATTATTATTATTATTATTCCTCCCCTTTTTCTCTTTATTATTTTCATGCTCCCTGTATTGCTTCTTGCTTAGCTCTTCACTCACTAAATTTATGCGTCTCCTTTTTTTCTTCACTTTCCCTCTCTCTCATTGTCTCTTGTTTCTCCTCCTCTCCTTTTGATTCCTCTCCCTTCTACTTTTTCGTTTTATTGTTGTTTCAATCATTGATGTCATTGCAGCTTGTGTCGTCGCCGTTGTTGTTGCTGCTGCTGCTGTTGCTACCGCTGCTGCTTTTCTCCCGATCATTGTGTCTGAGAGAGAGCGCGCGAAGGAGACCAGAATAAGCTCAGCCGTAGAGCGGAACAATATCGCTTAGCAATGCAACCGGTTGATCGACGAGTTTTCAAGTCAAAGTTCAAATGTCTCAATTGAATTAGATTCGCTTGTGGGTGGCCGTTGTTTGGGTAACCCCATCTAATGCGATTAACACGCACCTCCTACGCCATGGCTTTGTCGGAGAGACAGAAATCAAAGATAAATAATTTGGCAACGACCATCCTTGCAAAATATTGGAATTTGGTTTATTCTCTGGCAAGCAATTTGCATGCATAGAAAAAAAAGGAAGAAAAGAAAAACATTTGATGAAATATAAAAAGAAGAAGAAAGATTTAGCGATGGGAAAACAGATAAAATGGAAGGAAATAATGTGAAAAAAAATTTTTTTCCGGCGATGGCAGGAATGAGTGAAAAAAAAAGATTGAAAGCAAGACCGGATTTAACATTGATGGGAGCCCAACAGTGCAGAACATCTCATGGAGGCCCTTCTATTTTTGTGTTTAGCTAATATTTTCATACAAATCAAAACAAAAATGAGATATCAATAAAATTATGAATTATGATTATATTTAATGTGAAGTCCTTTAAGGATCAATAACCTATTTCAACTGATCACTGTGGTCCAGTGGTAGAGTGCTCGCCTCTGGTTGGGTAGGCCTTGGTTTAATCTACCATTTTCATATTGAAGAATTTAAGCAACATCAAGCCTGGTCAGTACATAGGTGGGTAACTATTAGGAAATACCAGAAAACAAATCTTTGACAGGCATATTGAACCAAGAATTGGGTCTTATTCAGAATTGTCCATACCTCCCTAAATCTGCTGCTCCCTCAATAAGGTTAGAAGTGGGGAACGATGATGCAACCTATTTCTAAGTAACATATATCCTAAAACAAGTTTAGCAGACACATTTTACCTCTTCACCCACATTTTTTTAATAAATATCATAGTATTTTTAAGACATATTTTGAGGTATCCAGCGATGGGTTTTGCTCACGGCTGTCCAAAATCATAGTCACGAGCCAGATATAGATGACAATACTGTAAGATTTTCTATCGTTTCATTTTCAAACCATTCCACAAGAAAACTAACGTTTTTTCATGAGTCTGTGTTGGCTTTTTCTCAGAGGTTCCTCTTTTTTTTTCTCTATGCCGTTGACTGGTTTAGTATTGATGATTTTCTTACAGACCAGTCAACGGCGGGGGTTAATACCGACCGGAATATAGGCGATAGGTCAACTATAATCACTCTTAAGTTGCTAATACATTCAATTTGGTTTTCTAACAAGGTTTATCGGACAATAATCTGATATTTCCCTATGGTAGCGTCTGTTCTTTTGCTGTTTCCTTTTCTTTAAATATAGTATTTTTTTTATAAATTCTATTGAATTTGATTTTAAATAAAAGTTGTAATTTTTTACTGACATATCCTCTCATCTCTCCAAATCACATCGTATCATCTCGCCAAATCATATCGGTGCAGTAGCAAATGCTTTGCTGTCTGGCACTGGTCTGCAGCCTAGTGGTTGGGGACCACTGCTTCATAGCTAAAGAAACGGAATGGAACCATTAACCGAACACATTTGTAGGGAGAAAAGGAAAGTGAAATAAGGGAAAGAATAAAGACAGGAAAAGGAGAAATGGATATAAAAAATATCGCAGAAAATGAAAATTGGAAAAAAGGGAAAAAAACATTTGATATAAAGGAGTCAGAGAAAGGGGAAGAAAGGATGTTGGTCTATTCCCGGATTAATCATATTCCTAATGCCTCTCTATTCATAAGTTTTACTAATTGTCTACGCTTTTGATCTTTTTTTTTTAAATTTCCAACACACACACACACACACACACACACACACACGTGCATCAATTTCGCTTCCACCAACACAGATACAAACAGCTCTCCTTACGGTCCTTCTAAACTAACAAACAGCACAGAAATATCCCCATTACTTTTTTTTCACTTCAAACATGTACACAGCCAGATTTTTATTGGAAAAAGATGGCTGACATCCGTCGAAATTCATCGAAACATACCCACAGAATAATTTTTTAAAAATTGAGATATAACACTCCTGAATTTTTCTCTTCACTTTCCAATCGTCACTTCCATCAACATTCTATCAGATCACTTGACATGCACAATACAAACATATATACATATATATAGATATGATTATGAATTGCGTTATATTATATAGCTTTCGGCTCCATCTGGTGTTTCCTTTTTCTCGCTATGTACCCAGCCCATTATCATCTTTCTACTCTGGTCTTGTGTGCGTGAGTGTATGTGTGTGTGTGTGTTGGGCGAAGCATGGTATATATATATATATATATATATATATATATATATATATATATATGCTCGTACGCACATAAGCCTGTATTTTGAATACGTGTAGACTTAATTGAATACATGCATTTAAGCGTCTGTACATATACGTATCCATGTATAATACTGAGAATATAAATTGAATTAGATATAATTAAAATGTTTTATACCATTTTATAAACGATTCTCCCCATATTTTCGTCTGTATATGTGTTTTCTTCTATGTTTTGCCGTTGATATAATGGCTAATATGGTTTATTGATTAATAATTTTAGATAAACAAACTCTACCAATTTTTGTTGATTCAAAATGTAAAAACATAAAATTTCCTAAATTGCATTTTATGTTGCAGAGAAATATTATGAATAATATCCTATCTCATAGAAAAATTAAATTTTTGTTATTTGTTATATGTGTTACATTCATCGTTCTACAGGGTGTTCCTTAAATGACGCAACCCTATGAAAAAGAGGATAGAAACTATGCACATGTTATGCAACAATAATAGTCTTGTAGCAACACTGTACTCAGAAACAACATTTTTTAGGAGTCAAAATGATTGCATCAGACATTAGCCTCATTCGAAAATTCATTCCTTCGCGCTGTGTAAGCAATGTCATGTAATGAAACGCTTATGTAATGAAACGGTTTCGAACCTGTGTCAGGGTTTTAACAAAAGACCACTCTTGATATCAATTGTCAAAGTTAAAATGCAGGTGTAATTTGCATCATTTTGTAAAGTTTCTGTGATATATCTTTGAGAATAGTTTAACTACGAGTTATCTAAAAGCTATCCACTCGGATAGTGTAATGGTTAGCACGTCTGCCTCCGACTCGGTAGCTCTCGGGTTCGATTGGAAAATTCTTCGTAAGGATTAATTTTGCTGTCCATTTGGTAGTTAGTTGAGTACTTTCTAAGTTATGCGATCAGAATGGAGGTATCCCCTCGGTTGACTTGCATCCTGTCAAGGAGGTGGTCACAAAAACTTGTGGGTATAAAGTCCTAGTCTCGACCTGACTTACAACTTGCTAGGATCACCAAGCTAACGCATGCAACCGTAGCTTGTATTTTATCAGAGGCTTCCATACTCCATCAGGAGTTGTCTCTTCGGGGACGTGACGCTTCACCTTTTATTTAGAAGACGACTGCTCCTTTTTAGAAATACTGTCGTACGTGCGTGTGCGTGTGTTATGTTGTCGTTTTAAATGAAATGAAAGTGGGGTAATCTCAACTTTCAAGCACAAGAAAATCCCACTAGTCCTAAAAGATGTGTATGCAACCAATACATTCCCTTGATAGTCGGCAATCGAGCTGTAACATGGAACCTGACCAAACGATTTACCCTCAAACTGAGAATCATGATACGTGCATATAAGAGAATCATACTCAATCTCATACAAAGAGATCATAAGACTGCACAGTATAGAGGAAAGAGAGTGGTCCAAGATATCATGAAAACAATTAGAAAATCCAACTTGCATTGGGCTGGACATGTTAAAAGAATGTCAGACAAACGCTGGACATCACAACTCACAGAATGGATCACCAGAGATCATATCCGAAATTGTGACTGTGACAAAAAGTAAGACGGCGTGACGAACTAGACAAATTCAGAAAGTCCTGGCTCTGTGATGCCTATGATAGAGTTTATTCTAGAATTCCGTTCAAAGCACTGGAGCACCATTCTTTATCATACGCTGGCTAATACCCTCAAACATATTCCCAGACGTACAGTTTCCCCTATTATCCGAAGGCAGTATTCCTAAAAAACTTGAAATGGTGAAAAGTAAAGAAGCAATTGAAATGAATTTACATTTG
Source organism: Thysanoteuthis rhombus (assembly GCA_963457665.1). Classification (NCBI taxonomy): domain Eukaryota; kingdom Metazoa; phylum Mollusca; class Cephalopoda; order Oegopsida; family Thysanoteuthidae; genus Thysanoteuthis; species Thysanoteuthis major. The sequence goes on along the minus strand of OY735236.1, from coordinate 14,876,405 downwards.
AAGAACATCTGAGTGTTCCAAGACACAAGAATGATGGTACTGAGTACCCAGAATATGTGGTGACGGCTGACACAGGGAACTGGTGAGTAAAGGAGAGAGAGAGAGAGAGAGAGAGAGAGAGAGAGAGAGAGAGAGAGAGCAAGTGGATGCGCACTGTCCTTATGATGGCTTACGACAAAACAAAAGCCGAATCCTATTTTCGATTTTTCGGATTGGTGAAAAAGTAACATCAAACAAACTTTTGTAAAGCGGGGACAACCTGATATGAATTTCGCTTGATCAGTGTTTTAGAAAACACACACACAAAAAAAACAACTCAATACAGTTGAAAAGCCTATCGTTTTCTTCGGCTGGCAGGAGATATTCCTCTCAGCAAAATTGTTTTGTTCAGCTGAAACAGCCCAGGGTTACGGACAAAAGAAAGAAAAAAATAGAAAATCTCAATGTTTATTACGTTGTGTAACTTTTTTTACTCATCGTCTTCTTCCTTGCTGATAACTGATATTTTCAATTGAATATGCTTTAAAAGTATACAAATGTCAATTATCCCCTTAAAAATCTGCTTTTTGCTCAAGACAGAGAAAACTTGGAAACTACTTATATCCAGTAGGACAAGGGGTAATTTGAACACTTTAATCACGTTAAGTCAGAAAAATGATTACATATGAATATCAATATCCTGATCAGAAACGCAAAGTTTGGGAAAAAATCCACGGATATATTCGAATTGTATGTGTGATCATTTCAAAGACGAATGATGGTTAGATGAGATATTTTTGTGCAAAATCGTCCCCTTTAAATGGAATATTCCATTGTTAGGGACTGAAATAAAGGAAAAATCATACTGCTCTTAATATGAGTTGATTAACTTATGAAAAGGTAGTTTCAGACCATCGATACTGGGAGATCTAATTGGTAATGAACCCATATACAACGATTTCCAGGATTATCTGGCTGAAATTGCTATATGTCGTGCTCCCTGATTCGTAGTTTGTTTGTTTTTTCATCCGATCAATTCAACAAGATAGTTTTTAATCAGACAATCAATTGTGGGAGATCCGTTGAATATCGAACTCACTAACAACGATTAGCAAGGTTAGTTTCAGGTCGACTTCTTGATGAAAAGTATTTTATATTCATAATTGGCCATTGGATAGAACTTCAGTTTGAACAGTTTTATTTTCTGGGATTAGGAAACTTTTATCGAATCGAAGTTATCTAATTGTGGCCAAATTGATGAGACAGCAGATGTCAGTGATGGTATAAATCACAACTTTAGAGTGCAAAGAAAATTGTACAATTGGCAGTACTTCAAAATCTTTCCTAAGTGCAGTACTCGATTTGTTTAATTGATAAAGATATGACATGTGTATAATTAGTAGAGTAGAGGATTATTATTGAATTATCATTATATTAACTATGTCGGTCCAGCAAAAAGGATACTCAAGAACCAACTGTACCGGAAAATCGGTAGTTTGCCTGTATTTGCTGATTTTTGCATCGATATTTGCCCAGAATTTGGAAGCTGATCCCTCATTCCCGCGATATGAGGCAAATGAGTCTCAAACCCAGCCATTTTTTGTTTACATAATCACCCACCCAGAAAACCACATTTGAAAACAAAATTTCATCGAGATTCATGTAATATGACCAAATATTTTTTTCCCAATTTGCAAACAATTAATGTATAATTACATTGTGATTAACACAATTTCTTTGATTTTGAGATGAAAAGAACACCTTCATAGACTACTGAACTTGTTCCAGAATGATTCATTGATTTTTGATTATCATCATTTATAACGCAGTTGTCAATCTCATATCCTGACACACGTGCTATAAAGTGAGGTTAGTATAATAATAGAAGCAACAACAAAATATTGCTAATTAAAAATCTGTTACAGAATCTTAGAGTCTCATTACGTGGAAATGCCTCTTAATTACATTTCATGTCTTTTCACTTTGGGAATGTTTCTATTTGTGGGTGAGAAGCGTAACAAACAGCTATCAAGTCACGCTATCCTCTGAGAGGAGTTCTGTCGCTGGAGAAAAACTATGGGAGTAGAAAAGAGTAACGATTGGTTAGTGGGGGATTCAAAGTAAAATTGGTTGCGTGATCAGAAGATTATGCCCTCAGGACAGGCAATCAGACGTCACTATTGAGGAAGCTGGGGAACTGGTTTGTATGTGGCGTAGACAGAGGGATAGATGAAACTCTAAAGACATACACGTTCATATGTATTCATTTATACATAGGGAAAATCACATCAGTTTCTCTATATATGTATATATATATATATATATATATATATATATATATTCATTGTATAAGAAGATATGTGTGTCTGCATGAGTGTGTGTGTGTATGTGTGTGTGTGTGTGAGCACAAGAGTTTGTTTTCCGTAGTAAGATAGATTAGCAGTATCAACATAGATGGATAAATAGATAGATAGACATGACCAGAATGGATAAATAAAATAGATCGAAAGCCACATAGGTATATAAATATATATGAATAGACTCAGATAGACAGGCAGACAGACAGACGCTGAAAAAATAATTATTTCCACAGATGATAAGGAAAAGGTTCGTAGGCCGATAAGATCGTTCATTTTGCCTAGGGGCCAACTGATTTGAACCTAATAGTTAATTATGTTTATATACATATGTATATATGTGTATATGTTCGTGTGTGATTATGTGCACAGATATACACAAAAAGTCAACCCATCGTCTTATTCGAGTTGCCGTGTGTGTCTTATTGAATATACAATACTGATTTATATATATATATATATATATATATATATATATATATATATATATAACGAATATATATATATATATATATATATATATGTATATATATATATATCACAAGACGGATCTAAAAAAAAGTCTAACCTTGTTATAGTAATAACCTTTGTCAACACAAAACGAAAATAAATATCTAAATGATGTCGTATATGAATTCACATGCACTTTCCTTCATTTACAAGATATCTCACCTTTCATCCCTCTGATCATAGTGCAATGTTAGTCAATAACCTACAAATACTCTACAAATCGAATTGAAAAAAGATTTGTCGTACTTAAAGCTATTTTAATAAAATAAAATAAAAACTGTTCTCTTAATAG
>OY735236.1:14763267-14868267 GCA_963457665.1 Thysanoteuthis rhombus | reverse complement strand
TAAAGTCAGTCCTTCAAAGCATTACGCGTCGATTTGATAAATCACTCAGAAGAAGTGGTGAGCCCATTGCTAAATATCCATCCTGTTCATATATATATATATATATATATATATATATTGATCCCCGACTAGAAATGATAATCTCGTATATCATTACTACCGTAGCGAGTTCAATCATTACAGGGTTACTTACACCGGTGGCCTTGTGCTAAGTTAAGCATAAAAATGATTGGCATTCTTCGTGGATTCATTCATTCATTTCTCTCATTTCACAGTCTGAGGTTTTGGTGGCAGAAGGGGGAATTGTTTTGTGTAATTGAGCGTAGTGTGGAGATCGGTCTCTTTCTTAGTTGATTGTGACTCTCTATATGATCGCCACCAGCTGCTCATGACATGGTTTACCCAGATGGTTTCCTATCTAGGTACTGACCAACCTAGACGTTGCTCAATTTCAGTGACGTACAATGATTAATGTATCCGTTTTGCTGAAACTCTTTGTTGGTGGAATAGTTATGTATTTACCAGCAGTGTAACAGTTCGGTATTTGAAAACAGGGAAAAATTCTGATTTCGAATGCTGATTTTCCAAACGGAACAACCTTTATTGAATGGGTAATGTAATATTTTTACATCAACTATGGCCAATATATCAAGAAACAAGAAGAGTAACCGATTTATGAATATGCATGTTATAACACGGACGTGAAAATAACATACCAATATTAATGAAATCATCTGGATGTTTTGTGAATTAATTATGAAACACTTGTTCATTTTATGGAGCTATCTTAGTACATTTTCTTCTGAAATAATTTTATGAGCAAAGTTTATTGCGCATGAATTAAGATACTTGAGAGAAAGAATACAGTTAAAGGAACGAAAATATTTACGGATTTACAATTTGATATTCTTTTTGATAAACGCAACAAGTATCTTGTAAATTGACAGATTCTATAGAATTTGGGGTTTGCTTTGTAGGGATCTTTCAAATACCTCGAACGTTAATCCTTTTTTTATTATCGAATTGTTGTAGCCCAACAAAAGATTAAACAACCGACCAAGTGGGCCTCAGATTCTATCATATTTTTGTGTGTCCGTATATGTGTGTGTGTGTGTGTGTGTGTGTGTGTGTGTGTGTGTGTGTGTGTGTGTGTGTGTGTGTGTGTGTGTGTTCTGGAGTGTTCTAGAGTGTTCTAGCCCACGTTTGGGACCACAACTTTCGAAATATGCATGGAAACATCCCTAGGTACCATCTAAAACATTCTTTTTTCAGGAAAGCGCTTTTTGGGTTCCTACGATCATTCTGGATCAAGAAAGACCAAATTTTAGATGATTTTAGATTTTTAAAATCCTTCTCTTTTAAACAATTTTAAATAAAAAAACATCTTTCAAAGATAATTTTGGATAATTTCTCACATAGTTTTTGTTCATGAATGAGCTAGGTGACTCATTTGTACTCATCAGTAAGGATTTTTATTCTTATTATTAAATGAAATATTGTAACCTAATATTTTATCGATTTTGACTACGTTCTACTTTCATATTGATCCACTTATGTCATCCAGTTGCTTTCATTATGTCATCATATGGTTGTAAGCTAGCAGTCTGATCGGGAACAAATAGTAAGCCTCCGGTGACAATCGAACTCACCCCTCTCATGCCAAGGGGACAACTGATTTACTCCATATTCCGAATATAGGCACCATGTTCGTCGCTATCTATTAAAACTAGTGGTATGATTACAGAAATTTTTAATAATAATAAACTTGAGAATTGATTTAGGATAGCAAGCTCCCAGTAAAGCCAGCTCAACATTCAAGTAAAAAAGTCCCACAAGTCAAAAAAAAGGGAATACAACCAATGCATCATCCAGATAGTTATGTATGGAGCTGAATCATGAACCCTAACAGAGAGATAGATGGAGAGTCATGCAACGTTCGCTGGAGAGAATCATGCTCAACATACTATGGAGAGACTACGCAATATATTAGAATGGAAATAAGAAAACTGTAATGAAAACGAACTGGTCATGTTGCACTGGACATCACGACCGACACCCTGCATAACAAGAGATCACATGCGAAATTGTGACCGACAAAATACAAAATGCCTTGAAGAAGTAAACCAGTCCATACCTAACGATGGATGCTAAAATGATACTGATGATTATGATGATGATTAGTAGTAGTAATAGATGAAATATTATCATCTAATGATTTTTTTTTTCATTTTGACTCTGATGTTTTATCTTCATCTCAAGTTTTTAAAAACTTGTCTGGTTTGTCACTTTTAGAATTCGTCACATGACCAACACCATTTAGGCAGGTTGCTGATTTTGGGTGATCAATCAAAAAATTGAAAAAGCGTTAATCAATGAATCATTCAATTCGCCTTTGGTTGGATCACTGAAACGCTTCTGGGTAGAAATAGGGACCAATTTAGTATTCATTTACATAACAGATTGATATTCCTCCGATCTAAAAAAAACCTTTGGAGTGAAAGAGGTTCTTTGGACATAATAAAGAGTAAATGATTACATTTTCTAACTCCATTGGTGAGGCTTTTATGCGTGATACATAAATACATAATAAGAGAGTTCAACTAGAAACTGGAGAAATATGTGGTGAGTCTTGCATACAGTTTTTGTGCATAGTTTATAATTAGGATGAAGATCGAAACTTTCTGATCTTCGTTGATTGTTTTGATTCCAGAATGTGGAATCACTGCTCAGAGTGGCCGCTCAGTTGAACAGGGCATGTCATATCTGTTAATTTTGTACATCCAGGTAGTGTTATGGATGTACATCGGAATTTCTTCCTTTGCAATGGCTAATCTGATCTTGCTTTTTTTCAAGTCTCTTATGATGAGAGGCTCCCAGATGCTACTGATATCAATGCACGGTCAACTAATCGGTTCGATAGGAGAAAGCGTGTATACTGCTTCCATCGGTCGTTGTATTCACCAATTGTTACTCCTGACAATGATTTGTTCTTCATCATATCTGGGCCTCGTTCTATGTGTGGTTCACCGCCGTGTCACGTAAAACGTCTTGTTTGTGTTTTTCAATTCTCTTTTTCAGAGGCCGGTATGTTTCTCATTTATAATGTCTACCACAGCTACATAGAATGGCATTGTGACATGTTCGCATAGACGAAGGAAATAGGCCGACCAGATAATACATAAACAATCTGTTGTTTTGTTTGAGCCGAATTAAGAATTCCCGTTTGCTATTCTTTCGATTTTGTTTTACTTTTTTTCGATCTCCAAAGTCTGGAACATCATCCAATTAGGTTGCATTCCAGATTTGCACAACATACCATTCTTGAATTTTTTTTAAATTCATAATTTTAATTTCATTGAATCTTCAGCTGCTGTCATCCATGTTTGGTTTCTTTACAAAAAGATTATGTCACCAAACAGCGACAAAATTCTCATTTCAAAAATTAAATCCCACTCCAGACATCTGCAATTTTTATCTTTGAAAATTATTAAACTCGTTGTTTCATTAAGTCAATAAATATTCTTTTTTGTCTTAATCTCTCTACTTCAGATCGTTTTAACAACGCACTCTAATGCATTTTAAATGGATTTTGTGATCAAGTGAAATCGATTTGTCTTTTTCAATGTTTTCTGTAAAGTTAACTCACTTCTCAAATACTTGGTGGAAACTCAAAAAAATCGATATATTGATGTCTAGATCTGTGATGTACTAGTTTCTCTGAATGCTTCACTAGATGCTTATTACAATTGAATATTTCTGCTTGAACATCATCATTTGAGATCTAACAAAAGATTCATACACCACATGATCTTCTATCACATGGCAAAGATACAAAGCTGCCAAATAGAGAAAAATTACAGAAAATTATCCTGTAAATAAGATTCACAAAGTATTTGTTTTCTCTCTTTGTCTGATCGAAATACATAACAAGTCTGGTTAATCATTCAATGGGAACCATCACATGACCATTGTATTTTTATAGCGCGATGTCTAGTGGTCAGCAACTAGAAAAATTGGTCGAATACGTGATCAAAGTTTCTCCACTTGCCTTTTGTTGGGCAATGATCTCTTAAAAACAACTGGATGCAAACTATCAGGATCAATTTAGCATATATTTGTAAATTGAACAGAACCAAACCGATATCTTACTTGGGGGGGATTCACAAAAGACAATTCTTTCCAAACATATAAAGCAATAAATATTGACAATCAGTGAAATTGTTTCATTCTACATTTAAAATAACAACATCGGAAGAACGCGATGATAAAACACATTTTAATGGAGTTTCGTGGATAATCAGATAAATATTCTAGTAGACATCGACAAACTACGTTTTATTTAATCTTTAAAAAAAAATGGTTAAAATTAAAAAAACATAAGTTCTTGAAGTGTTTGGGGAGCCTTGCTAAAAAGAAAAAAAAAACAAATTTCAGTCGAAAGAAATGAAAAACAAATTTTCATTAAAACCGAATTCCATTTTTTAGACTATTAATTCACAAGAAGAATACAGCAACGTTTTGAAGTGATGTTTTTTTTACTTACTTTCATTATCAACAGCATTCAACTTATATAGTTAGTTCTTTGAGAAGTTAGAAAATAAAACTATGAATATAACAGCTTGGTACACAAATAAGATTAATCAATCTATAACCAGTAGGAATGATAAAAGTATTTTTCGACAGGATATCGTCACCCGATGAGAAGAAAATTTGCGTATAAAAGTTCCATTTTCTAAGTTCTCAAAAAAGCTAACTACGGTGTATGAATGTTGAATGTGGCTTCTAAAAAGTAAATGAAAAAACCACTTGAAAATTTCCGATAATTTGCTTAATAATTAATTATTACTTAAATTTTGCCGGGTTTTTTTTCTTTTCCTTAAAGAACCAAGTAAAAACTCAAGAAATAATGTTTTAAATGTTGATTTATCTTCGAAAAAGGCTGTCAATATCTGCTAGAATATTTCTCCGATCTTTTGCAAACTTTCATTTTAAGGAATATGTGTTTCATCATCGTGTTCTTCAAATGCTGTTCTTCAAGATTAAAACAAAAGGATTATATAAATGAAAGCTCTCTGTTTTTCTGTTTTCAACCTCATTTTAAATAAGTTTCTTTTATGACATAAAACAATTTATAATTCATTCTTTAGAACTAAATATGTTCATTTTTAAATAGATAATATCGCGTGGGAAGAGACAAAAAAAGCTGAGAATAAATAAGATGAGGATTCTAGTTGAAAGCAGTTATTTGGCCTTTGCATTACTGACGAGCTATTTGGCACAATGGTAAATACATATATATTTACACACACACGCATGCACGCACGCGCACACACACACACACACACACACACACACACACACACACACACGTGTGTGAGTGTGTGTGGGGGGTGTTTCTAAATATACATATATGTATATATATATAAATATGTGTGTGTGTGTCGATTACAAGTGGAAATTTAGATCAATATCAAAGTTAATTCTGGGCATAAATGATATACATTCATTTCCCAGAAATAGATCCTCGAAACTCCTCGGCAATCAAATTCATGTAGCTAACGATTGGGATCAGGGCTGTCTTATCGCATGATTTCCCAAAGGATTTGCGATTTTAAGGGTCCTGAAATTTAATTTGAAAAAAAGACAAACTAATTCTAACGTGTTTAGAGTGAGGGGTCAGTGCCTCCAGTACATTACTTTGCCGGGGGGAGCAGAGAGGGGACTTGAATATTCATTAGGTGGACTTGACTGGGAAAACAAGTAATTGCAATTCCTGAAGTAGATATCTGATGACGTCAATCAGAGCAGCAAATTAAAATCGCCCGAGATATCACGTGACTTTTCCAGATCGTTTATCGACAGAAAGAGCAAAACGACCTAGCCTCGCGACTTTTGCTGTTGGTGTCGTTATTTGCAAATGTTACATTATGTTTCTGTATGGACGATGTTAGGATTAAGGGAAGTACAACTTTGACTAAAGCAATCAGGAACCTAATCCGATCGGAATTCCTTCGGGGATTTATTTCTGCTTCCTTTGTTGTAATCTGTAATCAAAAAATGACAGCCATAATATTGACTTGTACCTGGGTTTGAGGCTTTGACGTCGGCATTTGGAATCTACAGTCTCCCAATAAAAGACAAAGGAATAAACTAGAAAGCACTCAGACAGCGCATACTCAGAGAGCGCTAATGCTGTACACAAACTAAAAAGTGAATGAAAATAAAATTATGGAAAAATCAAGGAAAAGAACGATATCTCAATAATACGAACAGATACTGAGTTATTCCCCTTGAAATTAAAATTTGGCATTCTATTTACTGTCAAAAATAAATTGCTGGATCAACCCCATGATATCATCACTTAACCCGTTGCCTAGCATTCCACAAAATTTAATTGAGAACTTCTAGGGATATTGTGTGTACAACCAGGCAGACTTGGTCGGCAGAGGTAAGCTTAAGTTAAAGAACAAGGAATCGGCTTAGAGATTTGATACCTTAGCTAATGGATACTACGTTTACGGTTCTCTCTATATCTTTCTCTCTGATGGAAAATATCCTATGTACAAAGATCATAATAGATTTAAAGTTAGTTATAAATAGGAAGTCTGTCCAGTATGTATCCAATCATTTTGATATCTTACGAACCAGTCATGCAGCCTCGATGTAACTTGAAAGCCAATGAACGGATATCTAAACGTGTGTGCAGGAACAACCACTCTCCTCAGTCAATCATTAGTTGGAAACTATTGTATGAGCTTGTGTACTGTGCAAACGTTGCATTTTTCCTTTCTCTTACAAGTTTTTTTTTGCAAAACAGAAGTCATCTTGGAAGATGGTTTTGTAGACTATTTTGAAAGGTGGACGGTATGCTAGGATAACCATGTTAGGTCCCAAAGGGAGTACTTTGAAGTGGACTAAAGCGTCATTGCCTTATGCAAGATATTTTATCATTAATATCAAATGACTGGATACTTTCTTGGAAACTTTTATATTTCACTGAGGCTGATTTTTTTCCTCTCAATTTCAATGTATTACGAACTTTCAAACATTCTTTGACGAAGAATGAGCTCAAGCCTTGGCAAGGATGCCTTATTGCATGTACATACTGGGCAGTTTCCCTTGAACTACTCAATTCTACAGAACCCTAAGTAAAAATTAGGGTTTAAATCATAAAAATCAGATATAGAGAAGCTACTCAAGACCTATGATTACATTCTCGTTAAATTAGTTCTTACAGAAACCATTTATAAAATCAGGGTCGGTACTACGACTGGCAGACTAAATTCAGACAACACCAGAATTGAGTAAATATTTGGAGGAATATTTACAGAAAAGAAGAGAAATTATTGAGCGAGTTTGTCGTTGATTTTTCCCTTTTGGACAAACATGATGGACACATATTTTGTTATTTCCATTTTTATGAGATTCTGGAAGAAAAAAGTATATCAAATGTCATGTTGGTGAATATGATTTGTATCGTCTTAAAACAAACATTTTTACGGAATATATTTGCACATGTAAATCAGCAAGATTTTCCTCATAACTCCAGGGATTTATAACCAAAATTAGAATGCGTTGGCTGCTTATGAGAATAAGACGTTACAAATCCAGCAAACATGATTTATGGAGAAGAAAATGGAAATATCTTCTAAAAACTATGTAAATGGGGGCCGAACGGCATTGACGTGCCGATCCAAAACTCTGATAGAGAGTGTTTCTGCTCATTTTACTCTAATGCCCTTGGGAAAGGTATGTATCGATGTATTCCCTCTTGTCATTACGTCATGTGCCGGCATGAGAGGGTAAAGTCCTTCAGCCCCTCTCCTTATGCCTAACTGCCTTAGGGAGAGAGTTCTATATCCAACAATTTGACAGGCCTGGCAAGCTGGAAGCTGATTATGGTAGATTGCTCAAGTAAGATAAAAGGGGATAAAGGCAAACAGACGAAAGTAATTCGATCGACACTCAAATCCCCCAACGACACCTCCAGTACAAGTAGAAAATAAAAAGTACATGTGCTTTCAAATGCGATAGACACCGCTTGATGTCAATTTGCGTTATATATATTTGCTATCTTGAAAATCTTGGATATGATACACATCATCCAAAAACCAAAAGGCTAGCATATCCTGCAACGATCACCGTAACTGATTAACTGAAGGGCCCAAATATGAGTAACATCCCTTGCTCAGTATCGCCAATTTAGATGCTTTTAATCTAAATCCAGATGTTTTTGTCAAGATGACAGGAATTGCTTTTTATATTTTTTTTAATAAAATGAGTAATATCTTAAGATAATGTTATATTAATAAAATGAATAACATTTCTCAATAAACTGGTTAATATTTGGATAAATTGAGTGTTTATTACATTCATCATGGGTAACATCTTTCCCACGTATCAGATGTACAGCTGTTTCTACGTGTATTGGAAATGTTTTCCATACAATCTCAGACGTAAACTCGACAAATAACTGGAAATATTTTCAAACAAGAAAAAAACTAGCGAATGTATGATCTGAGTATCAGGCTTGTTTTGTTTTGTTGTTTTTTTGTGGTTTTTGGAGCACATTTGAAATTATAGGAGAGCAAACATTTCCTCATAACTGTGGGAATTTATGATTGGAACTACAAAGCCGATACTGATTATGAAAAATCAGATGTTACGAATTTAGCAGACATGATTCATCGAAAAAAGTCTCCAAAAAATGAATGATCTAACTCTTTCATCATTTTGTAAATGCAGCCTTAATTAATGGAAACATTTTATGCGACAAAAAAGTTTTCAGATTCACTTTTTTTTGCTAAACTTCTGTTCAATATCTGTCTACTATTTACATTTCATATCTTCTTTTTTTTGCAAAATTGACTGTAAATATCGGGAGAAACCTGATACTCAATAATTACTGTTAAACAGGTCTTGTTATTCTATTAAGTCTTCGAGGCATATTTCTTTTACTTTGAACAACTCTACCATCTGTTGATCTGCTTCGGTACTAAACAAAATGGAGGCCCTGGAAATAGGCCTTTGCATGAAGATATTGGATATCAAGAATGATCTAGAATCCAGATATCAACACTCTGAAGAGATATTCAAATCACAGTACTTCAAAGAGTTAATTGGTTTCAGAGGTGTGACTGAGGAGAGGGAAAGTGTTATTTGGAAACGTTTCCCTGGCCTCGAATCGAGGGTGGGAGGGGACACTTTCTGAGTTCACCAACAGCATTTCTGCTGACGTTATATAATAACAAGGGTGCATTTGTACATGCGTGAATAGCATAAATGACGTCTGGTTTAGACACTTAATGGAAACTATCACAAAACTAATGTCTTTTGGTAACACATTGTGTTTGGAGGGGTGATCAATTAAGAGTAAGAAAATATTCGATCAATGAATAAGTTAATTCTCCAACCTTTTTTTGGAAAAAAAAGAATTACTGCGTAACATAGATTAAAATATCCTATCAGAAACTCATATTGCAAATTGTGCCCCCACCCCATCAACAACATCTATCATGGAGGTTTTCTGTGACATAATGATAAGTGAATGTTTAAATATTCACCACTCTTGGTGCGACCAATACTTGAGATGCTGGCTCGATTACTTATATTATATATACATATATATATACATAGCCAGCTATACCAACTTAAAAACTGGAGAGAGCTATTATGGTAGCAATTTTGGTGGTAGTTTAGGTTGAGAGTTTCTAATAATTCAGCCTTTGGGATTCTTTTTACCAATTAGGCGATTGTACATGTCACTTTATTGCAAATGTTCCTTTTTTCATCAATTTTCACTGAATATTGAAGGACTGAACATTACGGTCGAGTGGGGGCCTCAAAGCTAATGACTAACTCGATGGAAAATCTAGGGGAGAAAACAATGGTCGAACAAGCCATTCTCTTTACAAACCTCCAGAAAGCGTTTTCTTTTCTTTCTGATAAAAAAAAAGTCTAGTCTGATTTAGCACAGCATAACTCTGTATTTTAACCGACTCAGTCCAGAAATCATAATGATATCTCTTGCGTTATAATCTCTGCTGCAAACAACTACTTGAAGTATTCTGATACCTTCTTATAAATCTTTGCTAATGGCTATTTCATTGATGCTTGATATGGAATCTTCCACAGTTTTGATTCTGGATTGCAAAAGGGAGAATCCCCTTTGAAACAAATAGGCGACAGGTTTATCAAATTATACGATGGAGAGTTTTATTACCGCCCTTTGATGAGTTGACGTATTCTCTTTGATTATTTGGTCTTCGGCAAAACAAGCAAAGCACACGGTGAAATTGCTTTTTGTTCTGAACGATTCTTTTTCTTTCTGTCTAATAAGAATGGAAGAAAAACAAAGACAAATGACTCACATTTCTGGAAGATAACCGAGTGGTTCATGTTTTCTGGTACCATCCCGTTGTTTTATGGTTCGATTCCTAGTTTAATACAATCGTGACAATATAAAAGGAAAAACAACATTGCTTCCCATGTCACACGATGCATAAGGCAAAGGTTTTCTGTTTATTTCACAAACAATTATCGTTGTGTTTTTTACAGGACAGGCTTGCTAGCCCGACGGCACTAAAAATGGACAGCTTTACTTATATCCGAGTATGGTGGAAGATGATCCATGCCTTTCTCAAGAGTATCGATGGAGAGTGAACGCTAACTGAACTAGAAAGAGTTTGATTTGGTTTCCCAATTCTGTTTGCGGTGCTGTTAAGTGTCATGTCCCCACACTCATGAGATAATATTGCATTCTACAAGACAAAAACAGAAACTTCTTATAATATAAAATGTAAAATAACCCAGCTGGTATTTTTTCGACGAACAAATTCTTTTTCATTTTGAGTGAAAGAATGTAATTATATATATATATATATATATATATATATATATATATATATATATATATATATATGTATATATGTGTGTGTGTGTGTGTGTGTGTGTGTGTGTGCATGCACGTTCAACAGACATAGCGTTTTGTTCAATACTAGATAGAATCAAATGTATAATCGTTTGAGGTTAATTTGAAATTAAAGTTTGCATCACAGATGCTATTATCAAACGATTATTGCAATCAGAATCAGTCCTTCCTACTCATTTTATTCAAAGCAATCACACTAAACGACTCCTTCTGTGTTTAATAGAATCAGTCAATTATTTCATCTAAAGAACTGTCCCAAAATGATGAAAATAAGCGGCCATCTCTGTACTCTAAATCTTTGAGAGGAACATTACTCCTGTTCTCCCTTCCTTGATTATCTCGGTGTGTATCACTTATAATCATACAGTTAGGAAGACTGACAATAGGACTAAAGGCAAAAGAATATTATTTTATATCATTTTAATCAATAAAAACGTCACACCACTGGCTGCAATCTAAATCTGTAGGTTTTCTATTCAGTTTTTCGAATCGTTGCAAATTTCATCAATATGCGTATTTTTTTTTCTTACTGGGTGAAGATGGAATGTATAATCGTTCCCTACTTATATCTTCATTTAGGATTCGGCAGGGTTAGTCACAGACTAACAGCAGTTAATAAGACCAACCTACGACTTACCAGGTCTTTCGAAGCTTTGTTTTCTACTCACGGTACCTATTCTATAATGGTCACCGATCCAGGTACGTCACCTAACCTCACGAGAATCAATGTGTCAATCATGATATGACTGTAAGCAACTTTGCCAATGATCTGGTCACAATCAGCCTCAAATTTATGAATTATCATAATTTTCAATATCTTTCATGACTTATATCTTTTAATATTCAGCGAAGTTTATTAAATTCAATCAGTCAGTATGAACCAACAGCTTAACAATTTTTGGTCGGTCTAATCGATTCATGTTATAGGCAACTTCATTGGCAAGAAGAAAACAAACAGAATCACTCGTTGAATAGTAATTAAGAATCCGTCCTGCATTATGTACCAGATTAAAATTCAATTTATCAAAGTTTGTAGATTGGCAGAGTTTAGGGTCAGATTATGCCTGTGCAGTACCTGTAGTATACGTCATGGACGAGCCCCAAAATTAAGGAAATTCACAATAATATCATAACACGTCATCCAGTACTGCGTACATTAGGTACCAGATTAAAATATTATCTATCAAACTTTGATCATTTGAAAACTTACAGAAAACAGGTTTAGGCAATGATGTATCTAATTATGAGGAATCAAATGCATGCGATCACTCAATCATTTTGACAAAGAAGATAAATATTTGATCGATTAAGTTTAGAGGAGTAACTGCCAAATATACATTAAATATAGAGAAGATTTATTCTAGTCACGTCCGTAATTACTCTCATAAAAGCACATACAATTATACATGTTTGAATGAATGAGGTATCAACTTAAGTGCATATATATATATATAAATCAGAGATGGACCGTCCAGACAGGAAATGTAAGCAGTGCCTAGCCTGAGAAAAATCAAGAATAATTAGATAGAAAACATTATCAAATACAAAAATATTTCAAAAGTAAGATGAATATAAAATATAATCAATGTGTATAAAATTTTCAAAAATGTTCAATTAGTAGTAGATATGTAAATTAATGAACTGGGTTAAATACATTATTCAGTAGATTAGTAATAATTTCATCCCAGACATAATTTGCCTGTGCTTTTTGGATGTCAAAATTGTTAATAACAAATAACAATGTAAAAAAATCCAGTGCAGTGATAGGCTTCTTCTACTTAGAGTTGATAATGGATTCGAAAGCAATTCAAGAAATGCTTTTGCCTACAGCAAGCCGTCTTAGGTTTTTACGTGGAAAGGGTAAGCGCCGGTAGCCATATCCCAATGTTGCTACTTGCAACTTGACGCCGAATTATGCAGCGTATTTATCATGTCATAAGCAGAATACACACAAACATAAGTATTAAAAGACATTTTTTGCTAATAATAGTATTCCTTACTCGTTCTGATTTCTGTGTTGTTACAACGGGTTGGATTCTAAATACCTTATGATTTTATGCATCTGCATATATCTGAACAACCTTAGATTTGCAGACGACATCATCCTTTTAGCAGAGAACCTATACAACCCCCAACTAATGCTAAATGAACTAAACAAAGAAAGCAAAAAAGTTGGCCAACACATGAACTTCAGTTAAACGAAAATCATGTGCAATAATCATGTTGAGAATAAGAACATAACTTTGAAGATAGAAGATGCGAAACTCGGCAAGGTAGACTACTACATCTACCTAGGATAACGAATCTCCATAGGGTTTTCAAAAGAGGAAGAAGTCAAGTCAAGAATCACTCTAGAATGGCAAGCCTTCGATAGAGTAAGCTCAACTTTCAAAAACCAAATGATACAAATAATCTTAAAAAGAAGAGTATACAACCAATGCATTCTCCCGATAGTCACTTATGGAGCTGAAACATGGAACCTAACCAAGAGAAGAACCTGCAAGCTGAGAAGTATGCAACGTGCGCATGAGAGAATCATGCTCAACCTTACATGGAGAGATCACAAGACAGTGCAGTATATAAGAAAACGAGAGTTTGAGACACCATAGAAACTATTAAAAAACTCAAATGGCAAGGGGCAGGCCATATTGCAAGAATGAAAGACAATCGATGGACATCATGTCTCACGACATAGATCCCAAGAGATCACATGAGAAACCGAACCCGACAAAACGCAAAATGGAGAGATGAACTAGACAAATTCAGAAAATACTGGCTCTGCAACGCCCATGATAGAGAATTGTGGCAAATCCTTGGGAAGGTTGATGTCCAACGATGGATGCTAAAAGAATGATGATGATGATGATGATGATGATGATATACCTCATAGATAATACCACTCTCCAAAGAATTACTTTATTGAAATATCAATTCCAAACAGAGGTGATAATTGGTTAAGGATCGCTAACCTTAAACCCCCAGTCGTTCATAAAAGTTTAAGGTAGTATATTACTGTAATTATAGAGCGGAATTACTGAATAGGAATTGATTGCTTGCAAAAGTTTGGCAGAGAGCCTTCAGAAACGCAGGGCCCGTGGCGTATCTTACTTTTGCTACCTACTTAATCCAACATTGTGTTACCTCATTTCAAAATGTAACCTCGAAAAATCTTCTTTTTTTTCTATTCTATGAAAATGGAGTTGTTGATGGATGAACAAAACTAAAAATGCCGTGAGTAGAAATGAACAAAGATTCATAAATAATATCAGACTGAAATAGTTACATAGAGTTTGATAGATAGATAAATGTGAATAGATAGATTGATAGGTAGTCTGGAAGTTGTGTATAAGTCATTCGTCTCCGGGTTCTATTGCAAACAAAATGCAAAGAGAAAACTTTACGAGTCACGAATCCATTTACATAAACGTGACTAATTGTAAAGAATAAAATGAAGAGATGTTTTATCGACAATGTTTTATAAATTCCTTTTTTGATGCATTTGTTTGTTCCGTTCTAAACAAATAAATATTTTTCTTTATTCTTTCCAAAAGTCTGAAAACCAGTCACCGAAGCAAAATGTGACTGTCTATAAATTAGTTACGCCATAAACACGGAACAATTAAACATCAATCGAAAATAAACAGATTTCAAATGAATGGCATATAAGAAGGGAAGACATGATTTTGGGGAAACTGAGTTTGATTTTGACAAAGAGTTATTTGTATTCTATGCATAAAGTGAACGACAATTTTCCAAAGATTTTATAAAGACCCAAAATGAAGCTAAGCGACGCCCTTAGAGAGTTGTAGTACAGAAAAAGATAGAGAAAGCAGGTTGCCAAGTCACTTGAGGCGCCTCCGGATCGGCCAGACAAAGAGATTGATGATGATGACAATTTTAATGATCATGAAACCAAAACGCCCTATCTTAACCGCATAATACGTGTAAATAAAATTTGTATTCCAAATAAGATTGAGTGAATGGCATAAAAATCCGCACTGTTTGTTTCTTTTTGAATTTTTGAAATTATTCTAATTTTCATAAACGTTAATATCTTTCCCTATGTATATACCTTTTTTTTCTATCTATGCGAACGTTTGGATGAAGGAAAAACATTTAGAAGAAGTAAAACAAAGTTTGAAGATTAAAGAAGAGACAACTCAATGCTAAGCACAAACGTGATCTCGTTGAACTCTATTAAATTAAAAATATTTCAATTTATAAAATGAAATATCTTTAATAAAATAAGTAACATTTTTATTTACTTAATCTATAGTAAAAAAAAAAGTAATACTTTTCGTAAAAATAACTAGGTTTGCCACATTGAATCTTAATCTGCATATTTCACAAACTTGTAATTCCTTAACGTAACAGAGAAACGAACAAGATAATTAAATTTCGTCGTCTGCTTTATTTGTTACGAAACTCAACGCTCTTACATACTTGATGTCGATGGGACCAATATAATGCAGCGAATGATTTGTTACAAAATTATTTCCCTCTATATAGTAAGAATATATACCTATATTGTGAGATAACTTTTTGATACTTGAAGAGTCTTACTGTTTAATAATATGATGGAGAGGCAACAAGCCCCGACATTAGTCAGGAAGTGACAAAGGATGGCAGAAAATATTATGATCAAAAACCTTTTCAGAAAAACACCAATTCCAATGCCAGAGATTCAACAGGTCTTGGCTCCTTCAGGGGCTCTATGCAACATTTTCGGAGAAAAGGTAACATTTGCTCTAGATAGACATGTGTAACTTAATTAGTAAAAAACAATACCAAAGATTAATCTATTTGTGCAAATCATGCATGCACAAATATATCCTTGCCTTATATAATGTCAGTAGAAGTGAAATAATTATATATATATATATATATATATATATATATATATATATATAATCCAATCATTGCATTTCTACTTAATAAATATATATATATATATATATATATATATGTTTGTGTGTGTGTGTGTGTGTGTGTGTGTGTGTGTGTGTGTGTATAAAGTGGATTCTGGATTCGATACACAACAAATTTACATTTCTGCCCTCTCTAGGCCTCATCAGGCGAAATTCCTATTCCTATTATATTTCAAGCTCTACTATTAAATAACTTGACTATCGGAGTATAAAGTTGAATGTATTGAGCACTCCATAAAATAAATCATCACATCAGGCATTGCTTTATGTTATATCATGTTATGCTATATTGCAAACCTGATTATACATATATATATATATATATGTGTGTGTGTGTGTGTGTGTGTGTGTGCATATGTATGTGCATATATATATATATATATATATATATATATATATATATATATATATATATATATATATATATGTATATATATATATATATATATATATGTTGTTACTTTAGCTTTTACTGACTAACTAATTTCACAATCATTCTCACTCTCTAAATAAAAATAGATTCCGGATAAACAGTCTGTGAAAAACCGCTGCTAGAATCTATAAATTTCCCCTAGAAAAAGATGAAATGAAATTTCTAATAATAATCATTTCAACTCTTAATTAATGAAATATGAACAATTTTACGATATTCAAACAAAAATAATAGAAGGACTTGTAGAATCATCCATTTACATCATGATTTACATCATGATTAGGAAAATCATTATCATCAGATCCACCATTTGCAAATTGAGGAGAACAAAAAGCATTTAAACCAAAAGGAAACGTCAAAACGAGCAGGTTTTTAACGTTACGATGAAGTCATCGGTTAAAATGGTTATAGATGAATGTTTGGCTGCTCACTGAAGTTCAAAATATGTGCATATTAACACCTCAACCTGGTTACTTAAGTAAATCAGATAATTATAAATATCAGTTAATATATATTTGTTGCGTATTGTCCAAAACACTCCAATTAAAAAACTGCTAAAATGAAATGCGTAAGCAGCGCTTCGTTTTCTAACCAGCGGATCTATATTGGTGTCCAGGGAGAGTTGTGCTTTTCATGAAATACAAAAGTAATTTTAGATTAAGACACCAGGAAAAACACGAGAGTATATTTGCCTTTATTTGACAATCGATTTCGATTTGTATGGCGTGTATTTTAAGAAACGGCAAATTCGATGTAGTTAAATACAATATGTAAATGAATAACGACGGAAAAATGTTCTCCGAGGAATTCCCAAACATAATGCTGAAAGACGAACGATGTGGGTGGAAGTTCTCAGGTCTCCTGAAAGTTTTCATATAAGAAATAAATTATCTTTCGGTTATATATTTTCAATATCTATAGGCTGATCTAGTGTGATCCTCATGACGATAACTTACGCAAAGAACGCAATCAAGGTAAGGGGCACATTCAGAAAGACAACCCGAGTAGATTTAAGGGGACCAAGTCAAGTGGTCTATCGATTGTTGGGCTTGTAGATGAAGGAGATGGGGAAATGAAACTTGGGAAAACATTCAAAGAAAGGAAGAAACGAGTGGGAAACATTCGAAAAATGGAAGACGAAAACAAAAAGCGAAAGGGAAAAAAAGAAGAAATGATAAATATACTTGGGTAAAAAAGAAGTGATAAAAAAGAAACGGCAAAGTTGGATAAAGAAAGAAAAGGAATTAAAGTTGACATGTATGCATCTATATCAAAAGCAAAATCTACTTTGGCGTAGTTTTTGAGAAATGCATCGATGAGTGAACGTTATTTAATGAAAAGCCTATAGAAATCTCATGTATGGCATGTTCAGAATCATGACATGGGAATTGCGAAACTATCCTTGATATAGAATGTGCACAGAAAACATTTTCATGAGTGGTCAGCCACGTGTCAGCTCTAAAATATCATCAAATGTTGAAAAAGAGATATGACTACCTTGTCAGAATGTGGAATGTGCTGATATTTGACAGAAACTTTCCAAATTTTGAATGGTTTTATCAATTATGTTAAACCTTTTCGATTTATCACAATCAGAGCACCAAGGTGCGCAGATGATCAAAGTTTGAAAATTGTAAGGAAAAATGGTATACGAGGTTTTTCGGAAAAGATTTAAAAGAATGAAGACAAAACGAGAAATAATCAGAAGAAAAACACTTAAAATGATATAAGATGCGAAGAACAAATCGAAATTCAAGATAAGAATCAGAATAAAGGGAAGAAAAATAATTTAAAATTGATAAAATGAAAGATTAATCAGGAAAAAACTGAGGGAAAATTGAAAGAGGTTAAAAATGAAGAAAAATTGAAAAAAAAGAAGAAAGAAAGGAACCCTAAAAGTTATAGGGAGAAAGTGTAGGAAGAAGGTTTGTTTGATGGGAAAGTGAGGCTCTCCCCTGCTATCCAGAAAGGTGTAAAGTGAAGAAGTGATTACTATTAATTCATATTGTTATAAATTTTGTGTCACGAAACATCCAAAATGGTGATGTTATGTTACCCAGAGGAATCGGATTGAGATGGAGGGAAGTACTAAAGTGTGTTGTTTAGTAGAGAGAAAGAGACAGACAGAGAGAGAGAGAGATTTAGCATGCATCCTCTTTAATGGCACTGTGTAAAATAAACCTGAATGCTATTATCACTTTGTGTTTTTCACAAAAAGCAAAAAGTGGTGTGAAATAAACTCTTGAAACACAGGGAATACTTGTATTCAAAAGCAGTAAGTGTGGTCATCATCATCCTTTTATTGCTCGTTGTTGATCATAAAACTTTCTCCACATTCCCCCGACCTCATGATCATGGGCATTGCAATGCCAATACTCTCTGAATCGTCCAGTTAATCACTTTCTGTCGGACGCAATTTTGTATATGATCTCTAGGGATCCACGTTATGAGCCATGTTGCCCATCTGATTGTCTGTCCCTCTTGCAACATTACCAGTCCATTGCCATTTATTTTTTCTAATGCTATCTGCGATAACCCAGACTCTTCTTTGTTTTCCAATATACTGTGCTCTCCAATGATCTCCCCATGTGATGGTGAGCATAATTTCTTCTCTCCATCTTGCATTATTTTCAATATCAGGGCCAGTCTTTTGACTGGAACCCATGTTTCAGCTCCATATGTTACTATCAGAAGGATGCTTTGATTGTATACCCTTTCTTTTTAGGAATAATAGGATTTTCATGTTAGTGAAAGTTAAGCTTTCTTTGCCAGAAGCTCGACAACCCAGAGTGATTATTCGTTTTTTTTTTTGAGGATTTCATGGAAATTCGAAACCATAGGTACATGTAGTGATTTACTTTCTTTAGCTCTGCGTTTTGCTTTTGTTTTTGTTTTTTGTTTGTTTTTTGGTTTGTCTTTCTTTTTTTTTCCATCGGTCCGTCTTGGTCCTCAGGACTTCTTTTCAGTCATTCAACATACCAAAAACTAACTGACCCCTACAGCCAACCTTCGGGATACATTTTCCTCTGTATTGATCCCATTTTCTCAGAATTGTACATTTCAATTGTGTCCAAAATTTACCACGCGACATTGATTAAACAATCGAACTCGTGTAAACTTTCTCTTCTGGTTATTTAACATCCAATCCATCATTGTCGCAAACCTATCGGCTGGAATGGTACGGCCAAATCACGTTGAACACGCTGGTTCTCGGGCTATCACCGAGGTCAAGCAACGTCGAACCTGGTCAGAACTTAGATTGGACAACGTCTCTGAACACTAGGTACCATAAGCAGTTGGGGATTATATAAAGAGCCTCCCAGTGTGAACCCATTAATCCTCCTGAATGAAACACCTATCTCTTCAGTATGCTCACTGAAAGAAACTGAAAGCTTACCCCTTGTATCCATCCAAAACCCTCTGAATAGCTGGGATGCGAGCCACAAGGAATGAATAAGTGTTGAAGTATTCAAATTTGCTACCAGTACAGTATTATGGAGTACACGTATGTTCAAAAAACGTCTCGAATTAGAAATCACTGAACTAAGACAGTGCCTCTGATTTTATGGATGCAGCAACCCGCCATGATTGCCATGTAAGATTATTTCCCGTCCGCCGTAAGAAACTACAACTTTCAAATATTGGTTACTTTTCATCAGTGTTGCCAATTTAGATATTTCATATCCAAATTTAGATAAAGGATCTATAATCTGTTGGGGGTTTTATTCATCTTTATTTGATATTTCGAGAACAACCGATCTACAAGAAACTTTGAATCTGATACTTCGCTGTCTTGCCAGTCTTATATATATGGCAATTGTCAACTTTATACAATGGCCAGTTCTTGAATTATTTCAGTGCATGCCCAACCACTCACAGAGATCCCTTCCATTATAGTTAGTAGTAAAGAGGGAAATGAGAGAAGGATATGACTTCTTCGATGAGACACAAAATTTGTAGTATTGTTGAGGTTATAGAAGCTTTGCAAATAGATTGCAACAACTGGAAATCCAGATGAGAGTCGTAACTTTCTTAACAACAGAATCGCTAAAATCAACTGCAATACTGAGAAAAGAGCAAAAGAGACGAGAAGAGGTAAAGCTGTTACTGAATTTTCTGTGAAAGGTGCCATTTATAGAGGCGTGAAAACTGAAATAGTAACAGTAATAATAGATGCATTTACTCGTAATGACGTTGTCGGCTCACAAGTTTCATATGAATAATCTGATTATGTTAAGAGGAAAGACTTCAAGCGTCCAAGTTAAACAATGGTCATATTTGTGAATAACGTTTCCTGTTTTTTCAGTCGATCTACCTCAAGATTTACATTGAAGAGTATATATTTAATGCAATACTGGATAACAATCTGATGGCCCCCACCCAGATTTTCTTCAGAATGATGTATCATTGTTCTCCTCTTATATCCTCATAAAGGGTGTCACAGGGGTAGGAAGACACAGACAATCCTCAGTAATGCCAACTTCCAGCTTGCTAGGCTTGCCAAAGCTTACGGCACCTGCTTACGGCACCTATCTACATGCTGACCAGACGACTTTGCCTTATTCAGGTTATTTTACATTAACCAATGTATCCATTTAGACGTAAACCCTTAGCCTCTGAAAGAGATTCCTCCTCGTGCTGAGTATTTAGAGGCATTATATACCATTTTTCAAGTTTCTAATATGATTTGGCAGTGGATTGAACTACGGCTCACCGAACCAAGGATGGGCATTTTAACACTGGACCACAGTGATTTGTGGATATCAGAAAATATCTAATGCAGTATATTGGTTAGCAAGAGTAATAGACACAGCCCAGATTTCTTCAAAATACTGGCTTTTAATTTGTCCGACCAGCGATTCTTAGAAAAGAACTTATGAGAAATGAAAATCTAATTGTTGGTTCTGTCTGTCATAATTGATTGATGATAAAACTAATAACGATTCCCTTTTGCTTCGCGTCTCTTTCTGTCTTCTTCGATTATTGTCCTTCTGAACTGACTTCATTTATTATCTCTTTTAGATAATATAACGTCATTATCATTATTAGCAGCAGCAACCTTTTACCGACTGTTGTTGGAGATAGAACCACCCAAAGATTTGCCCAACCTTCCTATCATCGATGTCATGGAGCCAATATTTTCTGAACTTGTCTTGCTGTCACAGTTTCACATATGATACCTGGGTATCCATTATTTTGTTGTAATGTCAGGTGATTGTCTGGCATTCTTGTAACATGGCCAGCCCATTGCCATTTGCAGATTATATGATGTCTCTACCTCCCTTTTTTCCTCTTATACACTCTTTTGTCTCGTGATTACCCCATGTGATGTTGAGCATGATATTCTCCGGTGCACCTTGCATGGTTTTCGAGTTAAGGGTTAATCTTTTGGTTAAGTACCATGTTCCAGCTCCAGAGGTGATTATTGTACAGATGCATTGGTTCTGAATCTTTCCTTTTAGGTCATTGGATTCTCTTGTTCTGGAAGATAGAGCTTGCTTTTTTCGTTTGATTTCTGATTCTTTTGGGTATTTAGCAGAAATTCGTTTTCCTGGGTGTATATTGTGGTCTACTTTCTCCAGCTCTGCATATTCAATTTTGATCGTTGTGTCAGTCACTCTAAAACGTTTCTTCGTCTATTATCATAAACATACTATTGTTGAGGAGAACTGAAGGTAAAATAACAGGGAAGTTTTCCTCAGTTTCTACTCCAAAATGAGAAGGATGATAAATTTATCTGAATCCAAATAACTATCCCATTAGTGGTAATTGGTTTTCGAATTTCTGGAACACTCATTCGTTAATTTCTTGTCACTGGTGACCAGGCCAGTCAGTGTGTTGCGGGGAATAGGGGCAGTATTCGATTTTGCATTATTGATTGTTATGTGGAGAATACTATCCTTCTTAGGAAGGTTGAGGGGGCCACCACAGGAAATTCTCTGTTTACGGTGCCTGGAATTTTTAGACAGTCTACCATCTAGGTAATAACCAGGTTTGACATTGCTTAGATTTGGTGATCACTCGAGATTTCACCTGTATCCAATGTCAGTTGGCCGTAAATCTAAGGCTAAATGTAGAGGTGCACTGTTCATCAATAGTATTAGTTCAGAATCCACTGTTGGAACCACTAGTCGAACAATGAATCCAGTATTCTGAGGAACATAAGACAGTGTTAAAGGGACAGATCAGGCTAATACGCCGTATGTGGGAGAACCCTCCGTCCTAAAACCCTGATTCCAGCATTTTCAACCATGAAAGAGTTTTCTTCTTTCAATACACTATTCAAATAAGCCAGTTGCTCACTGGTGTGATGCACATTAACGGTTTATCTGCTTCACTGTGACTCGTGAAGATGAAATCCCTTTGGATCTCACGTAAGAAACACAGAAAGCTGGCCCAGCAAAATGCTGTCTTGGATCTAAGAGCAACTTTCTCCGTTCAAGACTTTTAAGATGAATCAGTTATTCATATCTTGTCCAAAAATCACTTTATTGTATTTAACAAAAAGAGAAAATATTCATGTTAACGTTTATTTTTATGGATGCTCATATGAAGCTCATTTTCCCAGCTTCTTTACCGGTGAATTTTGTAACAGTTTATGAGAGACACAGTATACTTTTTCAGGTTTTTCATTTGCTGCATCTATCAGAAAAATTTCTCTGATTCATCATTTTTTTATCTCCTGGGACCTTCCATCGTGCACGATATGTTCTTCTGCTTCATTACCATAAACCACTGTAATCCATCACCCACCATCCACTGCACTTTCAAGCACATCGAACGTGAAGGGTTAACTGCATCGAGCGTGTATATTACATCCAGCTATAATTTCCATCAGCATCGTTCATGTATCCCTGAAAAACGTGTTTTTCCGCAAGAGCGATATAAAGTTAGATTAAGAAAACACTTCAAACTCTTGAGATTTCTCCAGTATTCACGACGAACTTTGCATAGTACTTTTGTTTTTATAGACTCACACACACATAAACATATATATATATATATATATATATATATATATATATATATATATATATATATATATATACATGTATATTCCCATGTATATATATATATATATTTATATTTGAATAGAACTTTTATTCTTATAGACTCAGACACACACACACACTTATATATATATATATATATATATATATATGTGTGTGTGTGTGTGTGTATATATATATATATATATATATATGTGTGTGTGTGTGTGTATATATATATATATATATATATATATATACATATGTATACATATATTCTCATATATATATATATATATATATATATATATATATATATATATAGTTGGAGTATGATAAAACTATTGATACTGTTAAATTGATATTTACATTTATTATTCATTCTCTGGACATAGAATATGCATACATACAAATTAGTCTGCTCGTTCATCTGCTCACGTTCCTGATATAACCTGATTCATATAATAGACATGCCATTATCTGATACATGTCTAAGCAATAATATAGAATAGGGGAAATTTAATAATCTGTTGTCAGTATCAATCCACATAAAAACCATGTATGCAAATTAGTATGTTTAATCGTATTATCTTATGGTTGTATGGTTGACTGTTCCGTCTGATTATGAGTTAGGCTGTTATGATATAAGAATGAATTCACCATCATAGTCAATGATTCGACAACCGAAGCCTCAAAATTTGTTAGAATATTTAATGAATAAATATGGTCAGAATGGATATTATTTGTAACATCTCTTGCGTTTTCCACTGTAAAACATCTAAAAAAAAGAATTTTGACAAAAATATCTAAAATCTAGATTCTCCGAAATCATTTAGAAATCTCTTAGAGAGCATATACTCCCGCTGACGCGATGTTCATTAATAAAAATTAAAGGAAAATTATTTCATATTTAATTACAATACAGGGGGAGTAACTGTGAAAAAATTCATGGTCTGTGTCAACATTTTTTCATGTCCATAGCCACCCATTCCACAAAATGTCATCAAATTTCATCGAGAAATTTTGTAGCTATTGTGAGTGAAATCATGACAAAATATATAAATATATAGAAAACTAAAGAAATTTTTCTCAATCTAAAATAATTCCTGGATCTACCCCTTAAATAGAACCAATTAGTCCTTTTCCCTTGGCTCATTTATCCATTGTGTACATTAGGGGATACCATGTGGACAGACATATAGCTACAGTTCAAAAGAGCTAACTGAAAAGAATCACTGGATCTGCTCTAAAATTCCATCACTTCTTTCTTAGCCTTTTCACTGAATTCCATTGAAATGTATAGAGAACTTGTGCAGACAGAGAGACTGACAAACACCCAGACACAAGTGAATATATATATATATATATATATATATATATATATATATATATATATATATATATATATATATATCAAGTAGGAAGTGATAAAATATTGTTCAAATCTAATCAATACATGGGGAAACATCTAGTAATCGCAATATCGATTGTCTACCACTGGAAAACATATTCAAGCAAATATCAACTCATTCGGAAGAAAATCTTCCCAAGACGAAATTTCTTTTAGGAAGTCATATCCAAGTGAAAAAGGAATTCATTCATAAAGTCTGTGTTACCATGGCAACATCGTTAGTGCCACGTTTCCTCCTGAGAATTTCAAAGCTGCAGTTCTGTCCAGGTTGAAGACTTTACACCAAAAATAACTGACAGAACAAAGACATTATTTCGGAGAAAGGGGGCAGCTACTTTGAATTGTACTCAGAGGATATATTCTTTGGTTGGAGAGAGTAAGATTTCAGACATACTGCGGACCCCAAGAGATTAGGGAATTTGAGAGGGATGTCAGTAAGGAAATGATGGAATAAATTTTGGTCTACATTATTTCCAAAGTATTGATATGAGAACCAAACTGTTCGTTCCGCATTGAATTATGCACGGTATGGGGTGGCTGAACGTGCAACAGCATAAAGACTTCCAGCTGTTTTCACTAATAATAATGCCCTCAGTAAAAGCATTGATCTGTCTCTCCTTAGTTATGGGTAAAATAGCGCAGGATAAAGAGAGTGACATCATTCCGGGTGCAGCTAATTTGTAAGTCCATTCCAGAGGGATTATCAGGGGAATAGAGAAAGTACTAAAAGGGAATATCAGAAGCAGGAAGAATAAAATGCCAATTAGTAAAAAAAAATTTAAAATGTGCCAGAAACCGAACTCTGTTCAGAGTACGTAACAATTTCTATTCGCTGAGTTAGTGGAACCATTATTTCCATTGTTGAACATTGATTCGTCTTTTATTTGATTAATTTTTTGTGGACTTAGTTTAAGTTAAAACTTGAAGAATGAGGGAGAAGTATGAACAGATCAATACCAATCACCTACCTATTTGTGGGTCAGCATTTAAAGGAAGAATTACTGACTTTTTCTATCCAAGAGGAGGGAGAATGACGGAAGGAGAAATAGAAATTCAGCGTTCTAACAGGGACAAAGGATTCTTGACATGTTCACCTTATCAGAGAAGAATCGATTGCGAGAACATCTGAAACTTAAACGTGTTTCTTCAAATTTTGTATTTGTGGTATTTGTCGCAAGTCATTGGCTAGCGAATAGGGTATGGCCTAACACCCTTCATGGTTTATACGATCAAAAATAGACATTCCGTTCAGGTGAGTTCAGCTGTTTTGGAAGCAACATCATTTTTTGGAGGGGGGGTTAATGCGCTCTTAGGGCGACCAACTAAACACTACCAAAAGAACGTCAACAAGAAAACAACACTATACATTCGCACCTAACCGATCTTGAAAATGAAATCAAAAACATTAAATTGGACATTATCGGTATCTGCAAAAAGAAAAGAACCAGAGAAAAACTAATCAAACTGAGGAACAAACATCTTTGCAGCAGCAGAAAAGGAAAGAAAAAAAACAAAGTTATGTTGACTGTCTTATCTATAAAAACAATCAAAGACAACGTTGTAGGATTCATAGCTATCTCAGATCACGTAGCCAGCGTCACCGTACAACTTTCAAAGAGGTCACAATTGAACAGCATTTAGGTCTACACTCCTACTGATGGTGATAGACAAGTTATACTGCGACGTGAACTCCATACTCCAAGATACCAAAAATACTGAGAATCTTCATGATCTCAAGATAATGCTATACGATCTGAATGAAGAAAACAAGTAAGTTGGTCTCCACATGAAGTTTGATAAATAAATGTTATTTACACTAAACATGTTGAAGAGAAAGATAAAAACCGAAAAAACATTGCTGAAAAAAGTGGTACAACAAATCTCAATGAAATCCTCAAAGAGGAAGAAATCAGGCGAATAATTTTTGGCAAGTTTTCGACATGGCAGGCTGAAAGTTAAGAACCAGAAAATCCTGTTTGTGAAAAAGGGGGGAAGGGAATATAACCGATTCAGTTTCTTAATATTCACCTATTGAGCTGAAACAGGGAACTTGAGAGATTGACGCTCAAACTGAGAACCATGCAACGAAGACAGGTGAGAATCATGATCGACATCAAACGGGAAGATCACAAGACAGCACAACATATCAGAAGAACAACAGGTGATTTTCGAATCCATCAGAATTCTCAAATGGTATAACAGTCTTGCAAAAATTCACACCATTGATCCCCCGGAGATCATATGCGAAACTGTGACCGGCAGAAAGTAAGATGGTGTGATGAACTTGTTAAGTAAAAAAAAAAAGCATTGCCGATGGAGAGATCTAGCGAAACTGAGGAAGTCTATGTCCAATTATGGACGCTAAAGTGATGATGATTATGATTCTGATGTAGTAATGCAATGTGGAATGAGAGCCAAAGCTGTTACCGACGTGAGGTCATTACTCACTTATTTTTCACACAGGCTGATATACTTGCACATATGGAAACATTCAAATCAATTGTCAAATGACCAAAGATAGATATGGAGAGAAAAAGAAATGAGCAAAGCTGAAGTTCTAGGCGTACCTATGATCAATCAAACGGAATAGATAGATAATTTTGGCAAAGAAAAGAGTTACTCAACATGACACTTACTTTCCATGATCTCCTGCAAAATCGTCTCTTGCCTCCCTTTTACTTACAGATTCATTGACGGTTCTGCTCTAAGAAGGTAGCAACGAAGTCCATACTACACATACTTCGCATACGCTGTTCAAATTGCATAAACTATATATATATATATATATATATATATATATATATATATGAATATATATATATATATATATATATATATATATATATATATATATATATATATATATATATATATATATATATAGTCTCTTGAACTTTTTACATTTCAGCTGAAAATTACTTTTTCTTCCAGGGATTCGATAATTATTTTTACAATTTCAAATCATCCTAAGATATCATGCCATACAAGTTGGTTACTTCCCGATCATTTTGTTCGGGGTAATCTGTGATATGCACAGAATTTATCATCGTGATATAATATATATATACTACACGTACTAAGATATAGTAAAGTAGAAAGACAACACTACACCACAGGTTACTCTTGTAGCTATAAGAAAAACTCTCTTATTCACCGTATAATCCAGAAATATTGCAGCTTCAGATAAACATTTATTCCAGCCATTTCGAAATCTCATAATGAAAAAATATCAGTTCCCCAGAAGACTGCGGAGAAAAGTTTGATCAGTTTACAACAGGATGTCTTTTATTTGTGCATAAGCCTAAAAAACATCCAAGTCTACTCAATGACAGCATATCAAACGTTTTTTCAAGAAAGATTGCGAAGAGAATCACGAAATTTATAAGCTTATGATTCATAATCGCGGAGAAACATCAAGCTGACTTTCCTATTAAAAGCTTACGTCACAAACAAAGCCCTAATAAAAAGCTGTCAAGGGAGCTCAAGCAGCGAATTGCATTGGCTTTACAGTGAATAGGAGTAATGAATATATAATAGTAGATATTTTCAAAGGTAAATAAATGTCCGCTCAGATGTTGTAATGGTTAGCTCATTTGCCTCTCACACAGAAGGATCCAGGGTCGTATTCCCGGTAGGAGCGAAGAGAGAGGAAAACTCTTCATTCGAATGAATTTCCTTCTGCATTTAGAAGCTAAATTAAGCAAAAACCCTAAGCTATTTGATTAAGATGTTAATACGTTGGGAACAGAGTTGTGTCTTCTCATATTTGAAAAAGGTTTGTAGCAAACGGAAGAGGAGATTCTGGGTTGACTTCCAGCGGAGTACAAGTCTTTGATTTGGCATGCATCAAATTGCGTGCATATATTCTCTACAATAAAAAGTCTGATACTTAACTTCAAAAAACAATTGTATACGGAAAAAACTAATGCTTAAACCAACACACCTCAGCCTAGTCAGGTAAATACATCCAAGAAATGGTCATTTGCAAACATTTCTCACTGGTGTTACTCTAGTGAGAGTTACAAAAATTTAGATTAGTTTAAAAAATGAAACTACAAATTAGAGAAAATATCCAGGTTTCAAAAAAATTCTCATACAGTGATATGTTCTATTTTAACCTGTCAACTACTGAAATATCATCAATATATAATATCTAATATCAAAAATACCTGAAAGAAAAGATCCCTATAGATCATGCTAAAGAAGCAAATGGAATGACCCTAATACCTACGATACATGTGTGGTTGAAAGTAATACAAACGAACTATCATTCCTAGTCACCGGAATGAAAATTAATTAATTGCTTTCGATACATTTCGAACAAGAAGAATTGTATGTGAACCCAGTGTTATATCTGAAAAAATTAATCAGTGCTCTTACACTGGATAAGTCTTCAGCTTCATTCATCACATTACGTCTTGAAATATAAGAAATAGAGTCAGTCATGACTAGAGCCAGAAATAGTGTCACTCACTTCACTCTGCGCTATTTCACTCTTAGATACAACTAGGAAGATGAATTCATGCCTTTGTCATTGACATTAGAGTGAGGTGAATACAAACTGCGTCTATCGGAGTTTGAACTAGACAACGTACCGTTAACTGCTCAGCCACTCCGCACATCGTTATCTGGACAAGGAATGAAACATTTATGTGTGATTTGTTGCAATATTCTAAAATGTTTCTTTTTTCATCCCTATGTCTTTTTCAGGTCATAATCATACATTCAGAACTTCTGCAAAACTAGTTGAACCTTACCAGCATGCTTATCCACAAGGCTTTGTACTGTAAGACTAAACCCGATTCCTAATTTTGCTACATGTGGTGTTTATGTTCATTCTGAGCCATCCGATACGATTATATGCTCTCCAAATTTATATTACTGGGGTTCATGTGTCCACATTTTCCTCCATACCTGATTCCTCTATCCCTTCACCGGAAAATCGGAAAATATCGGTGTTTTTGCCTAAAAGCTCAAAACTGACAGGCTTATCAGCATTTGCGCACCTCTATTTACTGACCTTGAATTCCACATGAAAGAAATTCGAACTAATTTGGAAGTATACACATCATGTGAATTTCAGTCAACCGTTGCTAACCAGTGCTGGATTAAGTACGTAGCAAAAGTAGTATATGCTGTAAGCTCAACATTTTCAAGGAGTTCCCACTTAATGCTTTCAAACAATCAGATTGATCTAGTGATTCCGTATGTGGTTCATTATAATCATTCTTTAGTTTTTAATTTTTATGAACTACTCAGTGTTTAAAGTTAGTGATTTTAGCCAATCATAGCCTTCAGTTTGAATTGATATTTTTACACATAAATCAGCAGTTAAGTGGTATACCTGCGTTACACATAGGACAGATAAATACAAAGGTATTTGAAAATGAAATTATGGCCCCTGCACGAAGTTGTCTGGCTTCTTTATCGAGCCTGGCGCACATGATCCGTGATTTTTTTTCTGAATATATTTTTCTATTGCTGATTCATCCTGATTAACACCATACGGTCTGCTTGTTTGTCCTCAATATTACTCACATCAGAAATACAAAAAAAGGTTTGGAACATCTGTCCAGGAAAATTGAGATATGAACATCGGTTATAAAGGGAAAAAAAAAAGAACCACTATAGTTTAACTGTCTGGGTGAAAAGAAGCAGTCATGCTATTGAAATATCCTTTCTACTTGATGTGGCAGTTTCAAAAGCCAAATGTCTCGTCGCTGTTTCCATATCAAGGAAAATTCTAATTATTCTTCCACTTGGCCTATGTTTCATGAAAGCAGGACTCGTCATTTCCTTTTCGGCTGTGTCACGTGACTGGTTTCCCAAAAATACGCGATAAACCGTGTGGAGGAAAAAAAGGTATGTGTTATGGAGGAGAAAAAACATCTATTATTTTATTTCTCTTTTTAGATTCCATTCACTTATCTTTTTGCTTGACTTTCGTTTGAGCTTTTTGTTTTCAGCCCAAACGTGCTAATCTATTTTACCTAAGTATCACCTTTTTTTTTAAATATTATTTTCTAGTTATTTTTCGTCAGTTTGTGAAATGTGTTAGACGTCTCCGTTGCGTCTGTCTTTTGTGTCCGAGACTGTAAAGGCACTTAGGTGTCTACGTCTATTTTTTCTTTTACAATCATTACAAACACCAAAACACGCTTCGTCAGATTTCTTAGCGGAAATGACAATTTTCGATTACTTCACAAAACAAAAGAATTTGTTTCGGTACCTTGCCTGTCCATTTTATAATTTCAAAACATCCCATCAAAAAGCGCCCATCCTGTGTTCTCTCTCTCTCTCTCTCTCTCTCTCTCTCTCTCTCTCTCTCTCTCTCATCCCATCTCATCTTACTCTCACTCTTTATTTCTTTTGCTTCCTCCCCTTCTTTCTCGTTCACTAAATTTTATTTACGTGTATCACTCTGATTTATCTATTCATCCATCTCAATTTTTCTCGTTTATTTTCCCTGTCTTTCACTATTGAAATACCTATTATTTCAACTCGTACAGTCACTAATTAGGATAAAACAACAGAGCAAGTTTTTGAAGACAGATAAATTCAACTTTTTTATATTGAGCGGACCATGCCACAGGCTTGAGTCTAGCTGTCTTCAGAACAGTATTTTTTGCATTAGTTCCAAGGTTTCTGTCTCACTGGATATTTGATATAGATTTCGATATATCTCCACTATAAACTCATTTTTTATCAATTTTTTTCCTGGAGAAAATTTTTTTGTGTTTTACTTTGTTGCAAACTTTTGAGAGGCCCATCGTATATATGGATGTATGAGCGTGTGTTAACCCTTTATTTTTGTGTGTTTTAATCCATATTTTTCACTTTGTTTCCGTCCCTTTTCCCTATATTTCCATTCCTCAGGTATAATACGCTTTTCTATTCCCTGTGTCAATTCATCTGCCAAAGTCTTGTATTTTACTCGATGTCTGGAAGCGTCCCTCACAATGGCAGCCACTTTTTTCCTGTTCACTGACTTGTTCACATTTCGATTTCAAAATAGAGACAGTCCTTTTTTTATAACAAATCCGTCTGTTCAAGAATTTTGTTATCATTTGCTTGTTTATCATATCTACCGTTTTTTTTTTTGAGCGAAAAAGTTATTGTCATCTTTATCTTAGTGTGTGTCTCTGTGTGTGTTTGTGTCTGTGGGTGTGAGTGTTTGCGTGTGTATCGTAATACATATCATATGTATCGTATACATAATGTAACAGCTCGCTCAGAGTATTAAACTATTCAATAAATTGATGAAAAAATAACACCTACTGTCGTGGCAAAAATATGATCGTTAGAGCCAAATGCTTGGACATTATCCTGTCATAACATACAGAAAAAAAACTTGACTAAATATTAATGTATTTTCCCTGAAGAGTTAAATATTTCTTCCTGTTCAATAACCCATTCCTTTTCATTTTCATCTCTTGAAATCTTCCTATTATTGTACAGCATTTGGGAATATTCTGACAATGAAGAATATAGCCAATTTCCAAATCAACTATATCGATGAAAGAGTTTAATATTTTTTCTCCACTGATTAAATATGGAATGTTTCAAAAAAGCTATTTCGGAATATTTCAGATCGATCCATGCTGTGAATGAGACAATAAACCCATCGTATATGCTATTCATTATCTCTGCATCAGTCCTAGAAAGCTTTGAAAAAATATCTTATGTATATATATATATATATATATATATATATATATATATATATATATATATGCTCTTTTCATGCTATTTTCTCATTTACATCTCCCTTTTCTCTCCCCATGACTATCACTTTCTCTCTTTCTCTCTCTGTCAGTATATATATATATATATATATATATATATATAGAGAGAGAGAGAGAGAGAGAGAGAAAGAAAGAGAGAGAGAGATAATAGGGTCAAAATCTTTGTGTACTTTTTTCAAAATTGGCATTCCATTTTAAACTACAAAGATATAAACAATTATAATTATTATGTCCTTTTGCATTTTAGATTCTGCATTGGTTTTCATATTCTATGAAAGCAGGACTCAAGCCATTGTTGACCTCATGTGACCTCTGGTTGACTTCAAACAAACTCGGCATCATCCTATCTCAGGATAGCAGTTGATCACCAGTGAACTAGTATGCCATTTCCAAGTCTTCACATTTCTTCGTACAGTTTATCAATTGTATGAAAATGTCTCTTTTTGATGCAATTGGAAGTGTGTTACAACTCAAAGACAAGATAGAATATTGGCTGCACTTTATAAAGAACAATAATCAGCATCATCAAAGGTCTTGGCAATGAGCTATCCATC
Source organism: Thysanoteuthis rhombus (assembly GCA_963457665.1). Classification (NCBI taxonomy): domain Eukaryota; kingdom Metazoa; phylum Mollusca; class Cephalopoda; order Oegopsida; family Thysanoteuthidae; genus Thysanoteuthis; species Thysanoteuthis major. The sequence goes on along the minus strand of OY735236.1, from coordinate 14,835,277 downwards.
TATTCATGTATGCATAAATGTTTTTAAGTATATATATATATATATATATATATATATATATATATATATATATATATATATATATATGTGTTCGAGTGTGTGTATGAGTGTATGTGCGCCTGTATGTGTATGTGCAACACTGTGTAATTAGTGATTGCCTGAAACCCCTAATGATTTTACAAGATACCTGAATACATCAGATTTTTATGATATAGTAATGGACAACAAGCTTGCTGACTAATTATTATGAAACGAGTCCACTGGATGCTTTGCTACTGCAGCTTTGTATCAAACTGAGATGTGTAAGCTTTGTCATTGCCGATACAGAATATACTTGATATTTACTTTGCCTCGTAATGGAGAGCATGGTAACCATTATTACACTGATTTTGAATCTAAAGATTTCCTGAAATAGTGGGAAAAATTCGAGAAATCACTAGTTCATTATCTCCACACACACACACACATATAAATATATAAGTATTGTGTCATCAACAGACAGCTGTTTTGTTGTATTACAACTCTTCAGTGTGGCTATAGACAATCCATTATCCCATCCAGTACTACAAGGCAGCATTGAAACCTTTGCATCAGACCCGGAGGATGGTATCCTACTGCTACGGAGCTGGACGATCAGTAAGGCTGAATTTAAGCGATATATTCATTCTACTTTTAAATTCCCCATCCACCAGGATACTCTATTCCTATGGAAGAGCATTGCATAAGCTTACAATATATATATATATATATATATATATATATATATATATATATATATATATAGTTAAGATCTATCAAACTCAAACTGAATCAAGTAGACAACAAATCATACACAAACTTTTTATTATTTTCTATTAAGTTATTGTTCTCCAATTTGATTCACCAATTTTGTCTTCTAAAATCACCAATATGTCGGAGAAACCTCATCCAATTATTAAATATATCCATACATGTGTGTGTGTTTGTGTGCGTGTGTCTTCGTGTTTGTGAGTGTGTGTATGTTTGTCAATGTATATGTGTGTAAATTCTCTTCTTTGTTCCTAATAATCTTTCGTCTTTTACCTATTCACTATTCCCTTGCTTCTTTTTCTCAATCGATTTTCTGTTCTATATGCCATCCTAACCATTTCACATGTTTTTTTTCCCATCTAATTTATTTATTTCCTTAATATCTCCATCTTTTTTCGTACAACTTTCTCAGTACTTTATTGTTTATCTTTTTGTTCTGTCTCTCAATATCTTCCTTCTGGCATTTTTCGTAATTTTTGTTGCATTTACAGTTTTGTTTACCTCGTTACTAGACATTGCTTTTCGATTGTTGTTGCTAAGTAAGTGTTGTGTTGTTGGCAGTTACTGACTTAATCAAGCTTACCGCCTTCAAGAAACCATGGACCAATAAATTCAGCTAATTTTTGAATCTAGAGACGTCTAACAGAATTGTGTGTGTTTATTCTTCTGTGACAAGATGGCTTCTTGCAAGTATGGCTGCCTCTCGAAAATAAGTTACCCTTAGAACTGAACTTTCCTGGTTTATATATACCATCTGGTTCTTTATATCAAATGATTGTCTTATCAAAACTATACATTACCAAACAACATATTAACATTGTCTGGTTGAGTAATTCTGAATTTCGAATGTATTGGGCGAAAGGCAACTGAGACAAAAGAGGAAGCAAATGCCGCACTTGCAATTCAGCATCTTGTTTATTTCTTCAGGGTTCCATAGACTTTGGATGATGTCAGAAGATGCAACGTGGTAAATGCAAGGTTTAAAGTGAGGAAAAACAGATGGGGGACAGGAAAGGCGGCTGGGTGCAAAGGAAAGTGGAGGCCAATTGCTGGCCTACTTCTTGGCCATTTACGGGAATGACCCCTTGATTAGGATGTAAATAACATACATCGTGTACCTAAAAAAAGGCTAAGTCCTATTTAAGCGATGAAAATATAAGAAATACTGTTTCCGGTGACAAACCAACTCAAGGACTACCGTTTTGCCTGAAAGGATTTGTGGGTCTTCTCTGAAGTACCTTTCTTCATTGAAATACGTTTGAACAACGCAGATTGATCTCTGGCGACCGAGACCACTCAAGTTTTGTGGTCTGCAAAAAGTTTCATGATTCCATAAGAACCAGTCATCGTTAACACTCCTGAATCCTCGCACTGCACTCCTGCATTTCCCAACATGTACAGTGAAAAGTGTTACATTACCTGATTGGACCTGATTAATTCCAAATTACACAGTACCATCGATAGGTCGTAGAGGGAAAAAAAAGGTTACGAACCACTGCTCTGGTATCCTCTCAAATTCAGATTGGATATTATTATTATTATTATTATTATTATTATTATTATTATTATTATTATTATTATTATTATTATTATTATTATTATTATTATTATTACAGCTGACTCTCAGGAGAGACATTTTCCAATCTCATTCCTCATAAATCAGTTTTGATATTAGTTTTTTTTCTTTTCTTTTTTTTATTTCTTTCCAGCATTGATTCTTCGTTTACCTCTTTTGAATCTGACTATTTTCATCTATTGAGTTGATTCCTAAACTTTTCAACACACTGAATTCAAGTGTGAAACAAAAACATTTTGAAAAAGAATACGAACTACAATTACGTTATCTTTTTATTTTACTCATACAATTCTTTTTTCATTTTCGTTTTAGAATCCAGATCTCCACGAAAGTGTCAACGCTTAATCCGAATAGAAAAAAATGTCAAAGCTCAGAAGAGAAAACCTTTAGGAAAATACAAAACACAATTATTTTGTCTAATTCTAGAAAACAAAGATTTCCGATAATCCCGACTAGGCATTTTTTTATTCAAATAATCCGCCACCTGTCACTATAACACAATGCAATATCTTGTTTCTTCTGTGAAGAACTGAATTTCAAACGGATGATGTTGAGCAAGAGAAATATTGGATAGAATAGAAACTGAAAACAGATTGAGAAATATTCCACTGTTTTCAATTGAACACGTTTTACAAAGACGTGAATGCAATTGATTTTGCTAAGTGGATCGTGTATTAGCCGAATGGTGAACGAATGCAAAGTTTAATCTTATTTATTCATTTACTGAGTTTGTTTTATCAAATTTGTTGTTGAATAAGAAGAAGACTTATGAATATTATAGTAACTGATTTTGTTCATCTTCTTGCCACGTTTTTTGAGTTTTGATCGTCTACGTTGAGATTTTTTGTAGTTATATAAGTTTTATAATCATATTTTCCCTCAATCATGAATAAGAGGGAAAATATTCATCATGATTAACATTTTCTCGCGGTTCCATCGTACGTTAACAATCTGAATATATTCGTCACCCATGTCCGATATGGCCAAGCCAAGGAAAACCCAACAAACAAGATGACGCCAGTGTTTGTGTATGTTTGCATGTGCGTGTTTGAAATAAAAAAAGTATTAATCAGGGATGGGAAACTTCATAACAAAATGCCGGAAAACCGACCCTCAATCCATTTTTGGTTGGGGACATCATAGGCTAAGGTATATCCATCATGGGAATATATGTTTATTACTTCATACCAATAGAAAAACCGTTTCTCATTATATTGATTCCCTGCAACATATACACAGATTTTTAAGACCGCACACAACCTGCTTCAAGTACTCATTTTTTCTCCAATACCCTGTCATTCAAAAAAAATTTCAGGATGACGTGTCCCAAATATTGAATTTGGGACTCATTTACGTGTGGTAGTACCGTTAAAAGGTTGAGAAACTTTCCTTAGAAGTAACTTGTGTCTTTGGCAACAATACGACACACTTTTCTTTGCATCAAGTCTCGGTAACGGTCAGCTATCGTAAAATGAGAACAAGTGTAAAACAAGTTTAAATAAAATATTTGAAAAAATGTTAATGGCTTCGTTCTGAAATTTCTTAAACCCAATAAATTCCTAAACTGAATATTATTGCATTTTAATTTCTTTCCATTCTCTCTTAATTGTTACTCCAGTTTAAAGTCAGAGGTAATTCAGTTTTAAAGACACAGTGTCAAGAAAAGTAATCCTAGTTTTAACACGACTCCATCACCAAGCTCTGTTGCAGAGAAGCGAATAAAACGGTCATTTTCAACGAATTTTGTTCTGCTCTATTACTATCTGGTTCTCAGAGCTTCCCAATTTTCTGCATTTTCTACCATTAACCCATTAACTACAGAAGGTGAAGGAGGGTGATACTTCTCCGTTGCAAAATTGCCCATTGCAAAATAACAGATTGTTAGTTATCCATTGCAAATCATCCACAGCAAGATAAAAGTCCTGATTCACAGATTTCACTTTTACCATCACTAACAATAAAACGGGATTTATATTTTATTGACCATAGAAAAACTGAAAAATCTCGTCATCCTCAGTTAAAGGGTTGACATTGGACTTTTATTACGTTTGCTCACATTACGGCTGCTATAGGCATTGACCTCAAAGAAGAGCGATATGTCTGCTTCAACTATCTTTGATATGAAGAGGGTTTTTTATGGTAAAGGGACAAAAGGGGTTTAATAATGGTTAGAAGACTGTGTAGCACAAATTTCCAATTGTTGAAATTCTGTCTGCTTACCGAAGAAATTAGCATTTAATCCTAGTTTTTAAATGTTTTAATATTACTGTAATGAGTTTTATATTACGGAGTACCCCCAATCCTCACCTATATGCCAGGCTAAGCTCATCTTAGCAAATCTGTCATTACAAATGTGACCTAACTGAACTTCATCTGATCTAGTTTATGTATGTAGTTGCATCTCCTCTGGTTCAGTGTGTATGGTTCCTTGGTTGTACTGCATACGGTGCATGCAGAAGAACCTACTACCTTAGCTTCACGATAGTTATCTATGTTGAAACTGTAACTTGTAGAATCGTGTGACAATGGAGTAAAACCACCGGTTAATCTAATTGCCCAAGGAAAAGTTTCTCTGCCAAGCGAAATCTGTTTCTGTAGCGTTGCACAGGATTAGTTTGTCTCAGTTCCTGCAATTTATTATAAATACTAATCACTGTGGTCCAGTGGTAGAGTGCTCGCCCCCATAAGCAGCGACCAATGATACTTATATACGATGGTCACATGAAATCATAACGAAAATGTAAATGTACGGTATTGTCAATATGTTAATTTTTTAACGCTTTTACAAGAATTGGATTTTAATGACATGTTCAAGTGCCTCTGCGAGAAAAATGCGGATAGGAAGCCACAGAAAGGAAAACTGCATATAAGGGAGGACCACTGGAAGAGAAACCACAAATAAGGGAGAAAGCTACAATAGAAACAATAAAATATATCTATGAAAAAATAATTAATCAATAATCCCATTGTTGAAAAGTAATTTCGTATCTATCACGAGAATCGATTAAAAAAACAATAAATGATTATTCTTTGATGAGAAAAAAACGCACCACTTAAAAGGAACTAGCAGATATTTTTTTCTTTCCATCGAGAAATTGTTTTTTTAAAAAGGATAAATGACGTCAGTTTCATGGGAACAAGTGATTGAAGAAAAAAGAATGAATAATGTCACGTGAATGGGAACAATAGACTGAGAAAAAGAATAAATGACGTCATCTAAGTAGTTTCATTAAAGAAAGATTGTACTGAGCTGATCGGTCAAGTGAGGAGGACTTACTCCCTTTGTAATTCAAAATTGATTATCAAGTCATCCACAGACATTATAACTCTTCAGTGTGGCTCTATACAATCAAATATCCTGTCCAGTACCATGACGTAGGATAGAAACCTTTGCTCGAGACCCAGACTGGCATTTAACGCTGCCCTACAACGGTTAGTAGGTCCAAATTTAAGCGATATATTTACCTACGCACAATTTCTCATCCACCAGAAGATATATATATATATATATATATATATATATATATATATATATATATATATATATATATATATATATATATATATATTCCTCCACTATTCAAAACTAAAGATTCTTTTACAAATACTTCCTATGTCTAAATGGTGTAAAGCAGAGGAGCAATTACCGTTAATTTATAAGGGTCAGTCATTCTGAAAGTCCACTGACCCAAAAATGATTGTGATGTCATGTTGAGCTGAGTCGTCAGAGATCAGAGTGGTAAAACTAGACAGGAGTAAAAGAGACAGACGAGGATATTGTGCGCTGCTTCCATAGCGGTTCGCTGCCAAAGGAATGCTTAGAATTATTCTAGTTGTTGTTTTCATAAGAGCTGAAAGTGGTGTAAAGGAAATTTTAAAAACCCAGGAGGGGCTAACAAAATACATGTGGAAAAAAGTTAGGGTTATACTATGTCACTGCGAACCATATACGTTGTGTTATGAGCTACTGAAGGGAAAAGTGCAGCAACTGAAAGGTAGGAGCTGTGATTTGTGTGACTGCAGTAAAGGCATGAAGTAAGAGGGACAAAAAAGAAGAAAATGCCGTAGTAACAACTTAACGTATTGTTTATTCCCTCTTCTCTCAGTTTCGAGGTTCTGCGGCTTTTCAGTGATGTCAGAAAATGCAACACGGTAGATACAAGTTATAATGCAAGGAAAACAGATTGAGGACGGGAAAGGTGGCTGGGGTACAAAAGAAAGTGGATCGCTCTTGGTGAAAGTAACCAATATTAGCTTGCTTCTCAGCGTACTCTCTTGACGGCAGGCTATGAACGGTGTTTTATGGGAAAGGCCCCTTGACAAGGATGTACATAACATAGTGTACTTAAGAAAGAGCTCAGCCATAATTAACCCATGAAAATAAACGAACGTTGCCTCCGATGACAAACACTATCTTAGGACAAATGTTTCTCCCGAAAAGATTTGCAGGTCAGCAAAAACGCTCACCATTTTCTGAAGTACCTTTCTTCATTGATATACATTTGAAACGACGCTGATTGTTCTCCAGCAATAAGAACCACTCGAGTTTTGCCGTTTGCAAAAAGTCCATCATTCTATGAGAACCTGTCAATGTTTACATATATTTGATAAGTACAGTTCAATTGTAAAACTATTTGAATAATGCCAACATTCTTATTGATATGCGTAATCTAGTTTTCGAAAATAAATTGTACTTCCTAATTCAAAATCTTGCCAGAGTACCAAAATATTCATAATTGAATCATTCGGTCATTATCGTATTCGTACAATTATTTTGTGTATAAATTGACTCGAACTTTCTTAGTGAGCTTTAATGATACTCCTCAGAGCTCTGGACTGAAGACGTAGAGTTTTCAGTCGACAGATGACTCATTAGTACAAGTACAAAACTGACCATTAGGCAAAGGATTAATTCTAACTTCTAAACCCAGCAAATCTTCCTCGGAGAATCATTAACTTGAAATGTGCAATAAAATTCCAAAACCTCCCACGAGGAAATTTCAGCTCTAATGTTCAGCCTTTATGATATAATTATTATCGCTTCGCAATAATAGAATTAAGGGGATGCATTTTTCGGTTCCGTTTCTCATTTGAAAATTCCGTCAATGACTTTCTGTGTACGTGACATTATATAATATAACAGATACACCGTTGAAAACATAACAAAATTTAATCACTTTTAAAGCCTGCAAGTATTTTATCTAAGGGAAACCAACAAAACCCAACTCCTATTTTTTTACTGACTACATCTAGTTTATAACTCACAAGATAACATGGCTTAATCTGCAGGTAATGTCTGCTTCAACTTTCCAGTTTAGATTTTAAGCTTGAATTATTTAAAGTTTGAATGCAAAATACCGAACGAAAGAGTTGAAAACTTTGTTAAAGATTCAATAGCGAACGGGCTAAAAATCATGAACACCTTCTTCGAACAGCAATCCAACAGAATCACCGATATGGGAAAATTCAAATCCCGAACTGCATAATGAAATAACAGTAAAAAAGGTGATACTACCAAAGATATCAATGGCTTGGATCAAGTCAATATAGGAAGTGACAACAGAATGGTAAGATGCACCATCGAAAATAGCACCAAAAAAGAAAGCAAAGAATCTTTTGAACCATACTAGATATACAAAATTACAACACAAATTTTCAGCTCTAACAGATGAACTTGAGAACAAGTATAAGTTTCTAGAAGAACAAGGACAGAAACACTACGACAGTAACACCATCGAACTCAACAGCAAAATAATGGCTGCCAAGGTATTCAAGTTAGTTTTTTTTTTAAGACATACTCTCGAAAACTACATGAAAAAATAACGAGTAAAAAGATTTGTAAAGATCGAAATTAACAAGACCACCCGAAACAAAGGGGCCGTACAAGGTGCTCCATAGTCGATAGTCCATAGTTTTGTAATTCAGTATAGGGTTATTGGTCCCTTGTACGGTGTTGTAGAAACATATGTTTTCATGTGTGTGTTTAGGGCAAGAGTTCATCCCTCCCCAGCTTTCATTAGTTGTACTTCATGCAGAGTATTTAGCTGAGTGATAATGAGAACTATTTTCAAAGTCTCTCGTATGACTCAGTCAAGGAGTGAACCCGTGATCTACCGAACTAGGGACAAGCCCCTCTACCACTGGTCTAATGATCAATCTCCTTCCAGAAGGGCAAAATGAAAAAAAATGAAGGTGCACAGTTTTAATCGTCGAGAGAATAATGAAAAACGACCAACAAAATCCTGAATTCAGGAAGGCTGCTCGAAGCACATGGATGGATAGGGATCGAATTCTCGAACATGTCCAAGAGTTCAGCAAGAACCTTCCTCACTCAGTCTAAAAGCCACAGGGAAAACATGTTTAAAACATGAAATTAATTTTAAAACTTCATAGAAGTTAACCTGTGGAAGGTAGAACCGGCCATCGGACGGTCGAAAAGGGAAAGGCAACTGAATTATACAGAATCATTATCAACATAATCGAAGAAGCAACGGGAAACAAGTTTAACCTTCCAACAAGTGCCTCAAACCAAGCAAAATCCCAGAGGATTGCAACAGTGCAATCATCATGCTGTTGAATAAAAAGAGTAAATCTAAAAGATCTTAGCAACTATAGTCTATTCAACTGTGCATCCAAAGTTATTAAGAAGACGATCACTAACGGATTAACAAATCATACATACATTAATGCATGGATGTCAGATTTATGTGAGAGCTTTATAATTAACTGCCAAAATGGCAGTTATTTATCAGACTGCATAAGGACACCAAGTCAACTCACATCGAAAAAAAAAAAGTATGCCCAGGGGATATCAGTTCACCCAGACTATTTAAAACCTGCCTCAGGATAGAGAGCAAAAATCTGATTTCCTTATCGATATTGGCTTTATTGCTGAAATTTTTCATGATTTTTAAACAATACTAGACGAACAGAATTTTTTAAAAAGTCGGTCATCATGCCAACTCCACTGAAGCTAATGTCTTGTGAAACGAATACGTCGGATATAAAGATATAACGTAGTCCTTAAAAACCACATTTTCGGCACCTCTTGGCTCAAGCAGCAATGATTGTATCTCGTCTGAATGCGATACATAAGTATTTCTCTGAATTTTTGAGATTAGGTACTATTATTATTTCCCTTATTATTCGGACTATCATCATTTGGTTATTTTTCATACAACGTATCGGCTGTTGTACTTTACGGCCTTCATCTGGTAGGTGTGGGGGGAAGTAACGAACCGAACCCTTTATTTAACCGACTGGGGTATATAGACCGCACTCCCCTCTCAGCAGTAGTAGTAATCGAATTATTATTGTCTCTCACTGGGATTGAACCAAGAACCATTAAATTACTTGCAGTAATTCTGTCTGATTCTCTAACCACTACGCTATGTGTCAATGCGTGTACGGTTAAATGAAGGATTCGGTTCGTTACTTCCCCCACACCTACCTGATGAAGGCCGTTGAGCACAACGGCTGAAACGTTGTATGAAAAACAACCAAGATGAGGATAGTCCGAATAATGATAGAAATAAATGCGATACATAAGTTTAAATTGTTGGAAATTGGGTCCCATCTCTCAGCTTCCTGTGTCCAAGCTTAGAGAATAGGGATATAAAGTCTTCCAGCCTCCCCAATATTCACCTGATATTTTGTCTTATAGATCGTCCTCTTTTCAAACATCCTCCAGGATGAAAATAATATCTATTACAAAGAAAACAATTCCAAATTCTTCTAAAAATGTGACTACTGCAAAATCTTAATGGGCCATATTCTGTTTAAATGTCCGTCGTTTTTGTTGTTTGCACCATCCTTCGTCTTACTCTTAAGAAAAATGACATTCTATATTTTAAAAATGAAAAAGTATGCATATATAACAAGCTAATATAATCAACTGAAAGGCAATATTTGATACAATCTCTGAGGTTATTTATTTTTTAGAAGGGGCAGCTTTCATCACACTTTGGAGATTGTCCAGATGTCTATCAATAAAAGCAAATGCAAACATTTGTACCAAGTTGCCTGCATGCAATTACTAAATTGCTTATAAAACTGACCAATCGAAGAACCCAGAACGAATTATACTCGAAAAAAATAAATAAATAAACTTTCACGTCTGACCCCATGTCATTCACGTCAGCACTCTTGCCATTTTTTTCCGCTGTCACGTGACTAGCTTAAGTAAGATTGATGTTCGCTTCTCCCATTCGCTTCTTATTGTGTTATTTTTTTTCTTTCCCGGTTGACCGCTTTGCTGACCTTCTATAGGTTAAGGTCAGTAGATGATGGACAGTATGACCATGTGGAGATGTCTGTTGGCTGAAAATAGTTCCGTACGTTTTGGAATTGTTATTTTTCTCTTTTTTTTTTCTCGATATTCTCTCGGTGTTTTTCCACAGTAAACTACTTTTTGCTTTCGTAACTTGATCAATCCATGTACTGCAACGAATCCCAAAGTGAACACTGCTACCCCCATTATCGTGCTAGTTAATTCAAAGAATACACTAGAAATTAAGGGATGGGAGGGGACATAGGAAAACAGCGGGGGCAGGGGGCAAAGAATACAAATCATATCCGGCCCATCTTTCACATCATTTTCGTATTAATCCATCAAGTACATTCAAATACTTTCCTACTGTTATATTTTTGGTTATGAAATAAATGCTTCAATAATTTTCTTTAACAAAACCAAATCTTTGATGTATGTTTTTGACCTACTTCATGAGGCATGATGAAATAAATGTATGCTCTGATAGGCAGCCCCCCCCCCCCAAGTTCAGGTATAACGATTGTACGGCAAAATGAAGATTGGAGGTGAGATTTGCATGAAAGGAGCCAAAAACGACCCTTATAAGCACGAAGTAGGCCGAAATGTTGGAGGAGGAATTGAATTTTCTAAACTTTCACTGAAATTTATTCATTACTCCATTTTGGTCTTTATTCGTTCATTTATTTCTTTGATTATTCTGGGTGCTTCAAGAAAGAACGCCACTCCTATTCCGAATGAAAATGATTTCCACACTTTTCTATCGTATATACAATTTTTAAGATATAAAAATCTACTCTATTGAATAAATGTATTGATCTATTTGTATGAAATGATCCATTGTGTACCTGTAAGATGAAATTCGTTGATACGCGAGACTTGTCAGTTTGGCTCAATCGGTAAGCGCCAACCATTCACTTCATCATGAAATCAAATAACGGTAATGGTAGTATCATAATTAGACTGAAATAAACCCTTGCGTATTTCCAACAATTTTTGTAAGATGCATCAGTTTAGGTCAACGACTTACGACTATCAATGAGTTGGTTGTGATTTCAAATGACGTACGGGGGGGTTTACATTTTTACGATCCTAAATTTGATGAAGTTTGTTCTTGTCGTTCCTATTGTTCCTGTTACGGTATAAAAAATCAGGTTTAGGCTGGAATTTGACAAATATTCATTCTTGGAAATTACTTCATATTTAATATTGTTTGTAATCATTACTGCCAGTGTTGAAATAAACAAATGTAATTCAGTGGGAATAAGGGATAATTCGATCAGCATGCCGAGCATAGCATTAATAGCTTGAAGGGGCCTTTAATCTGTAAAGAACGTGTGATGAAATTTGATTTCTAGAAGCAGTACCCGTAGAAATGAACAAACGAGATTCAACGAACTCGATGAAAGGTCAAGGGTGCATTCAGTGTATGGATTTTAAAAAGAAAATTCCTCGAAAAAAACTCACTGGCGCTAGCGTTAGATGTGACGTATATGAGAGGGAAGTGCATGCCTGTTCGGAACAAGATCCGACATCCTACAGACCAACGGATATTATAAGGTTCCTATGTTCACCCCTCTGTAAGAAATTATTGCAGTTCCACAATCGGCAGCTTGAATTCTGAGTGATGAAATAATTTCAAGCCCAAATCTAAATGAACCAATCTTTTCACTGTCGTGCACCCATAATCTACGACTTCACATCCCCACGTAGTAATGTCTTCCCTGATTGGTTGGCAACTTATATCAAAGCTACACAGCTGGTTGTAGAGTAATTCAAAATGGCTGAATAGTTAGCAGACATAATTCGTACATGCGAAATGCAATGAAATCTGTTCCGTTCGCAAATTTAATGTCTAGTTGTACTTTAAAATATGAAATTGTCGCAGAAAAATGAAATCTTTTTGTTGGCAAATATTGTCTTTCTTTTCCCTTCCTATCGGCAGTGTCTCCTTTACAAAAGATAAAGAATCATGTCTGAAATAAATCTTGTTTTGTGTTTTACTGAGATAAACATAAAGTCTTTCGGCAATCATGTTGCGTTGATAAGGGGGGGGCAGGGAATTCTCGGAAGACATCGACGGAAAGAGTGGGATCGGGGCGAGAACATGAGAAATAGAAATTAAAAGAAAGGTAGAAAGAATGGAAAGAATTGAAAAAGAAAAGAAGGAAGAAAGAAGAGAAGATGGATAAGTCGACGGAATGACGGAATAAAGGAATAGCAAAAAGAAGGAAGGGGAAACATGGAGAAAGAGGAAGAAAAAGAAAGAAATAGGAAGAAGGTCAAAGAATTGAAGTTGAAGAAATAAACAAGGAAAAGGTTAGAGGAAGAGAGGAAGAAAGAGCAAAGAAAGGAGAGAAAAAGATATGAACAGAGGGAGAATAAAGAAAGAAAGGGTGGAAAGGAAAAAAAAGGGAAAGAAAGAAACTTATGGGGAAAAAACAAAGAAAAGGAGATAAAAAAAATACTTGATGACAATGAAAGACTTAAAAATTTGATGAAAAAATCAAACAGAATTTTTTCCAAAAGCCAAACAAAAACCTCATAAGCACAAAAAGCCACACAGAAAAAAAATGACAAATGAAAGAGAACAAACCAGGGAAACTTTCAGTTTCGATAAAAAAATAGAGAAAACTGCAAAAAAATCAAACCCGTGACGAAAAGACTTTCAAATGAGAAATAAAAGCATACAAAGGCCTTTAATGAAAGAAAAGAAATGAGAAAATCTTAAGACTGTTTGAAACGGACCAAAGATATCATTGAAAAAATTATGAAGCGCAAAAAAAACTTGAGTTGCTTCGTGGCTAAGATGTATTTCCACCGAGGCGTTAGGTCGGTGTTCGAGTCCATGTAAAACATTTGGAGAGTCAAGACGCTGATTTTCACGCAGATACTATCACTTAAAAAATTGGCGTAATACAATTTCCCGTTCTCTACGTATATGTTGTACCTTACAAAACCAAGCTTGTTGATATAGAGTTTACGTCACAATCATCAAACCCCTATTGAAATTCTCCCCGATGGGGAATTTGGCGAAACACGATCTTCCTCTCCTAATTTTTGCCTATTTGGTCCTTTCACACGATATACAAGACTTTGTTACTATCGATATGAATACATAGAGAATTGAAGGAAAGCAAACGGATAATCTTGTTTTTTTTCTCTCTTAAAGGCAAAAAAAGAATTAGTTTTACAAAAAACTGTCCACAAATGATTAAAAAAACATGTGAAATTGATGAAAAAAGAAAGTTAGACGAAGAAAAGGCGAAAAAACGGAAATGGGAAAATGTGGAAAATACAATAAGGGTGGAAAATTGAAAATGAAGAAAAGTGAAAAATCAGAACAGGTCTGGGTTGTCACTCAATAGAAACTGTTTCGTGCTAAATATCTGTGGGTAGTGAGCAATGGTGGAATTGATAAATTAAAATACTGAATGGAGGGATGATCAATTAAAAACTTGCTTCTCTCGTCGTTTACTGAGTAGTAATCATTAAAAAGTCTGAATTTCCAAAAGATTTGGTGGTCAAACTCGGGACTAATTTAACATTAATCTGCATTGTAAACTAACCCCTCCCTATCACAGATCTTTTTTGTTGGGGGTATTTAGAAATAACAAAAATGTTTTATGCTGACAAAAATAAGAAGTGAATGTTTGAACTTTCAGCCCTCTTTCTCTTTTGCTGCAGTCTATACGTGTGATACATACACAAACAACCAGCCAGACCAACTTGAAATCTGAAGAAACCTATGTTGACAGTTGAGGTGACAGTTCTTGTTGTCAGTTTTGAGCAAGTGAAAAACGTAATCAAAAAACTGATGTTGATTAATGTTAGAAATAACAGGAGCCTTACACAAATTTTGTATTTTCTTATTACTTATTGTGATTGCTTGATGTTATACCAAATTCCCACGGAACCTAATTTTTTCTGTGTTCATTAAATCCTTCCTAACCCCCCAACCACCAAAAACGCTCAGGACCAGGGAGGATTTGCTCCTCGGGGTCAATGCTAATATTGAAAGAGATTTGTTAAGAAAGAAAAATTTGCAATAAATAGACATGTACTATCATTCAATTGATGGAAGGCAACCCGAAAGATTGAATAAATAACAATGCAATCATTTAGGTACAAAATATTCTAGTCATTGCATTTCAGTGAAAATTGTACTACTAATTCTAAATCTTCTTAAATCCCTTTTTCTATCCGAAGCCGTCGGGTGTTTTCAATGCGATATCCTTCTTCTTCTTCTTCATTCAGCGCTGCCTCTGCTTAAGGTAATTCCTTTTGTTTATCAGAGCCACAAAGCAAACAGAAGATTGCTAGCAGAGGAGACGGGCATAAAACACCAGACATAAAAATTGTTGTCTTCTTAATTTATTACTTTTCTTGCTTTCTATTTTCATAAAAAACAGAAAAGAATTAGTTTATAGCGTCGGGTGGAAATAGTTCGAGTAGAAAAACATCAACCAAATTTGCTTCAATTTGATGAAAAAACTTTTTACAGTTTTTCATTGTTACAGTAAACATAAAATTCTCCTATCTATTGACCATTGTGTCTCTCTTAGAGGAAGTCTAATTTGACGCTCGTTGTAATTTGTAGGAATAATGAAGATTGGACTCATTTCTTGTTTTCATCCATTACCTTTGAAATGAGGTGCCTCAGACGAATATTAGATAAGACAAGGAGGGACTTGATTAACTACGAGAAAATCAGAAAAAATATCGGAGCAACCCCAGTCCACAAATTCATCCAGCGTTAGGAAATTAAAGATCCAGACACAAGGCAAGTATAGTAACTGGCCAACTACCGTTTATAGTATGTCCAGGCTTCTAGGCAAGAGAGCGACCATGAAGGCGTTGGGTCGAAGGCATGACTGAATCGTGTTGGAAGCATTAGAAAAGTTTCAAGATCAAAATTCTTGATTATCTTTAATTGCTCAGTGGGCATGTTGAAAATCGATACATACAGTTATTTTGTGGATGTATGGAAGTGGGGCTCGTGCACAGACCAGTTATGGAATCGGAAACTTACTGCCTAAACAGCCTGAAGAGAGAGATAAGAGAGACGGGGATTAAGGAGGAGGATCAATCTCTCGCCAAAGGTGCCAACTAACTGGCAAAGATTTCTTCGTGTAAGTGAAAACAAAACAGTTACAAAAGGGATTAAAGGCTCTATTTTCAAAGGCAAAGTCATTTACAGCACATACAAGTACTTTTAACACCATCGAGACATAACAAATTCTCATTGAAACTTGCTCACATAGGGAAACAGACATGAGGATATGCATATTTTGACTGTTGCAGAGGGAGGACATTATGGCCAGAACATCAGATATAGATGTAGTGGTAGTCATTGTATTAAAACAGCATAACATTTCAACAAATGGATATCTTTGGTACAACTATGTATCACAGATGCATAGCATCACATGAAATTTCTGCTTAACTAGGTCCATCAAGAGGTACAGCATTAGAAATACTTCATTTGCTTATTAAGAATGACACCAACCGATTCTTTGACGAGATAGGCAAACACAGAGTATGATATGAATGAACTGAATTTTCCTATGTCACCGATCCCGTCCTGCAATTGACAGCTACCTATTCGAATTAAACAGCTCTTTGCTACTGTGAAGGTAGCTGTTTCAAAGACTAACTTCACGTGTGTACTAAAGCGTATATATCATTTTTCCTTCGCATTTCAGTAAATACATAAATGTTTGACTTTATCTCAACAGACAAGAAGTTAAATCAACATGTTCTAGTACTATGTGCTAAAGTATAATAGTTACAACTTAGTTTAAATAGATATGAGTAATGGTTTTACTATGTTCTATCATTTCTTTACTACAATGTTGTTTTGTTTTTGTTTTTTTGCTTTTTGAAATTAAATAAATACATAATATACTTTTCCATTACGTAGTTACATTTTTAATTTAGTCCGAAAAATCATGGTTTTATGATGGGAAGCTGGAAAGATTTGGGTCTTAATACGAACGGGAAGACTAAATCAAAAAGCCTCGATGACAGCCACCAAGGAGAGCTGCTGACCTAGGTCCATTTGTAAAAAGATTCAACAGAGGCAACTAGATATATATGCACCAATATTCATGGTTTTAATCCAAAGTGCACGATTCGGCCCCAAAACCTCTCTTCAATCCCCCAATTATAAGAGTTAATAGTTACGGAGACATTTTCTCCTTTACGGGTTTTAAAATGGATGGGGTCTTTTTATCTTCGGAAAACCCTCTTCCCTATGTAACGGGTTACAATAGGGGTAGGATTTCTTCCTATTTTTCAGGATGAAAATCGGGTGTTTTTTGCCTTCTTAGGGGTCAAAATCGGAAAGGGGGACTCTTTTTTTTCTGTTCTAGGCGTCAAAATCATGGAGCGGCAGAATGTATCTCCGCTAAAAGGATTTCTCCCTCATAAGGGTCTAAATCGATAGGGAGAAGAGTCTCTTCTTTCTTTAGGGATCAAAATCGGGAGGGGGGTTCTCTTTTTTTTCACGTATCAGAATATTTCACATTTTCTTTATTTCTCATTTTAAAGAAATCTTCATAGAGTGTTCGTTTTCCTGTATTTTTATATTTTTAAGTTTTTTTCCCCGAGGGAATGCTGGGTACCCCTGCTAGTCTATTTGTACATCAGACTATTCAGTTATTCAAAATAGCTCTACAATTTAGCACTGAGGCTGAGAGAAACGGCTTGTCAAGCAACCAATCAATAATCCTATGTTGAATACAAGAGAAAGTTATGTAACCTTTTAGAGATATTACTCTTTCTTATTTAACCTTCTAGACTCTTTGAACATATATATCAAGAGATTTCTGTGACCGCTGGGATATATTTGTCCCATATATCTCTTCTAGAAGTATACTGGGGTGTAATAACGGAATACCAGTGCTATGGTTGTCAAGTTAGTCTATACAAGGAATGATGAGATTTTCCTTATTTGTTGATGATAATTCCTATGAATCTTTCATATTTCATTTCTTATAAGACTAGCGTAATGATCTTTAGTTAAAACTGAGTGGATGAATCCATTGTTTCAAACGGTGGGTAAGCAACATTATGATTGGAAAAAAATGTTAGTTCTATGGGGGAGAATCCATCATTACGGACAATGAAACAAACTGAGCGGGTATTTGGCTAGTTTGAAAAGTCACTCTGCAGATTTACTTCCTACCGATTTTCCTTTCTTCCCAAAGCTGAAAGCTACCTTGAAATCTCGTCGATTTCAAACGATGTAAGACTTACGAAAAATGCGTGATAAGACCAACAGGCTATTCCCAAAGACGACTTCTGGAAACAAGTCCAGAAATAGAAAAAACACTAGGGATGGTCTATGACCAGTGAAAGTAGGTATTATGGAGAAAACAAATATCATAAAGTTATTGGTAAAGTAATGCATTTGCTTTTGAAAGGTTTACTTACCCTTTGTTGCAATGGCAATATGTACCTGGATACTTGTAAACGATAATTTGCCCAGGATTATTCATTAGAATTGAGTTGTTGTTTTTTATAAAACACAGAACAATTAAACAGAAATACCAGCAGTGAACATCATTTATATCCAAAGCAAAATTATAATGCGGGAGTAACCATCGAATACATAAGCAGTTGCGCTTACATATCCTTACTTTGTCAATCGCAGACTACGACGACATCCTGATATCATGCCTAAACTAGTGTAGGTTAAGTTATAAGACAAGGTCTTGGACTAAACAAATTGAACAACATGAAGGTTTACACTCACAATGCTCGACATAAGGTGGAAAATCACAGACTAGATCAAACAATATTCAAAATTGACATCATCACCTGGTACATGGGCACTAGTTGAACCCAATGAAAAAGGAGAAAAACTTTTTGAGCTAAGGTAAGTTATCACGTATTCTATTATGAAATAAAGGGATGATTAGAAATTAGGTATTTTCAGTCAATATTAGCAAGTCAGGCAACGTTTTAAGTTTTGAGTACATATCAGACAGAATAACTTGGAGGGTAGTTAAACAGGAGATATATGCAAAAAGTAATCCAAGTTTACGTATCAACTTCGAAATATGTAGACTACGGGATTGAAGAGTTTTATGATGACATTTGTAGGATACTGGATCGAGAAAAAACAAATAACACAATATTTTCGGGTATTTAAAAGAAAAGTTTAAGGAATCTAGTATACAGGGGGGAGGACAGAGAATCAAAGAGGTGATAAAGTAGTGAATTTCTCAGAGGGGTAGGATAAAAAGAATTTGATTTTGTGGTAGTTGAAATCAATTATGATACGTAATAAACAATATACAAATAGAAAGTGACCATTAGCAGAACTAAAGTAAGCTTTCAAACTGAAAGGAACTAAATGTTTCTTAAGAAAATTCTCTATTAAGATAATGAATATTACCATTCTCCGAATAGTGATAGAAAACAGATTTCAGGCCTTGTGGAATAGCGATATCCCAGACATAACAGAATACGTAGTAGTGTTTGCACAAGGAGTTCCGAAACTTGGAAAAGTTCCCATTGAAGATGGCATAACAACAGACTTTATAAGATATTCACAAAAATGCTAACAGACTAACAGGCATTAAATTAAAATCAACAACGCAAACACTGTGCACCTGTGATATATATATATATATATATATATATATATATATATATATATATATATATATATATATATATATATATATATACCTGTTTATACTAGACGTGTAGATATACACAAACTTGACTTCAGACTGGCTCAAGCCTCAAACAGTGAAAATCAGATTCGTTCAATTAACAATGACACGTGGAACTTGCTCCATCTCCTTAAGGCAGGCGTAAAATGTATATACGTACATTTTAGAATGGCATAACCTGTAGCTATAAAGAGAAATGTGATTTTTCTGTTCCGCTATCATTTTGCTGATAAAAAATATCTTGTATCCATTATTTCGAACGATGGACTTCTCAATTTAAACGTGATTGGTAATTTCTTTTGAAAAAAAATATAAATTCTTATACATCTTAGAATTTCTTTACGGATATCAAATCATATACATCATGGAGATGTCTTTGTCGCTGCATGTGTCTATGAATCTACACAAGAGTATGTGAGTGTGCGTGTGAGTGTATGTGTTCTGTACTTAATGGAATGCTGTAGATATATTTTACTTGCTGATATTTTATGTACTGATACGCGACTTTTACTCTTCAATTCATTTTTTCAATTTGAAATGAAGTTTTAAAAAATTTAATTAATTGAATCAGATGACAACATTAAATTATAAACAAGTCAAGTTTTATATCTGAGGTTTAAAAAAAAACAGAAAATCTCTTCTTTTCTTAAATTAGGAAATCTGATTTACTAGGGAACAGTTGAAATCAGATTTAAAAAAATTAAAATAAATTCTACTGAATCAGTAATCTAATTAAGGTATTGATTAAATAGTCACAATTAATTACCTTGGACCGAATAATGAATGGTAATTGCTTAAGAGAAAATCTGGTTTGTAAATTTACTTGGTATCAATTTACTTAATAGGTTTAACCTTTGAACAATGTTTGAATTTTTCTGAGATTTTTTGTCGACGAAGAAAAGCAATCAAATATTTTATAGAAGGATTTTTCTCAAACTGGCGACTGATTTGCCCAAAGTTGAATGAAGTTATTTTGGGAGTGAATGACACCAGTGGAGTGAATTAAGGGTGAAGGACTTGAGCTACGAAAATTCATCGTTATTAAAACGGTAAGTGAGCTCTAATCGTTTGACAGAAGTGAAGCAAGAAATTTGATACTTTACAGTGAGTGTGAGAAGTATCTGATGCATTAAAAGAAAGTAGATTTTAACATACTTGAATCAGTTCGAATTTAACAGGATTTAGACAAAAGGCTATTCCTATTGCAAGAAATATAACTTTTTCAAGAAGAGATTGAACCCAGGAATGTTGTGTACAAAAATCAGAAATCTTCATTCAATATTCAGTGAATTTTGAAGATGTGTAAGTATATTAAGATAACCAGATATATTTTTCACTTACAGTGTTTCTCTCTCCATACCTTCGATTTTTGAAAGTCAAAGTAGCAACGATTCTTATACTTAGAGAATAAAATTGTGTCTTGATTAGAGGAACTTGTGACAAAGTTAAATAAAAAACGTCGTACGCATTGATGTGACTTGTAATTGCAGTAAACAAACGCGATAAAAACACCTGTTTATTAATTTAATGTATGCTAGAAAAATTGGAATGACTTATCTGTTTTCGTCTTTCGTCACTTCACATTGTTTTTTTAACAATTTTTTAGGATGCTCAAAAAGTGGAATGTAATAAATGAAAGGAATGAGTGACTGTATCTTTTTTGCACATGATATAAAATCAATTATTTATAAAACAATACACAAAGGAGAAGAGATAAAAATAATCAAAACATAAGGGAATTCAGTGGCGGGTGAATGAAATTCAATGATAAAGACTGAAAGGTGAATGACACAAAAATAGTTATAAAAGCACGGTAACAAAAACATGAAAAGCTTAAGACTATATATATATATATATATATATATATATATATATATATATATATTATATGTGTGTGTGTATATGTATATGTATATAAGGGCCAGGTCTGTCAAACTTGCAGTTTCACAAGCGGGCAATAGTATCTCTCCATCCCTACTATTTTCTGAAACATTCTTTCTACCTTCCTACCTGCTTTCCTTCTCTCAAGACTCCATTTCTACCGTCTTTTTGAATTGCTGACCTCTCTTTCCTCCAATCTCCCTCCTTACCTTCTTATTAAACTACCAAACTTTTCTCTCTCTCTCTCTCTCTCTCTCTCTCTCTCTTCCTACCCTTTTCACTATACTACCTAACCTGCTCCTCTCTTTTCTTACTTCCTACTTATCCGTTAAACTCATAGTATCAATAGCATATATGATTGAAGTCTGTTGTTGTACACTTATGAAAACTGTCATAGGAACGACGTGTCTTGGTTTAGTATCCAAAATAAACAGAATTATGATAATTAACATATTCTAATCTGCTAAGGGTAATCAAACTCTCAGACGTATCAAATGTACCAAAGCTTTATTAGTATATCCGGTGTGTGTTAAAGTTCACAGGGTTTTTTTTTTAAGAAACTTGAGACTAAACACAAAGTTGAGGACCAGTTTTTCACCGGAAGTTTTTGTGCATACCTAGTTAAATACTTAGAGAAATTTCCCATACTTTCTTCACAGCTTGATATCGAATATTTCTCCTTACATCAAGGTGGCGACATTGTAATTGTTCAGATCGGTTACAACGACCCTTATTATTCCCTCTCCTTCCTTAGCAAACTACGTGAATCTAGGACCAAATCGAGCGAGTGCAGACCCGATTGACTTTGTTATTGAGGAACCTAGGATATTTAAAAATACACAAAAATATTGAAACACAAGTTTTCACTTGCATAGCAGCGTAATATTCCAGTTTCAAATAGTTTCTGTTCATGCGACGTATACAAATCGAATAGATGTGGAACTTGTGTCTATTAATACAGTAGTTCCCTCATCAGGATACATAAAGACTCTGGGCCCTTTCAACAAGAAAAAGGAGTGAGACAAGGTGGTACCAGCTGACCCAAACTCTTCACAGTCTCCCTCGAGATGATTTTCCTAAACCTAGGATGGGAACACAAAGTAATCAGGATAAACTAAGTAATCGCAGATTTGCTGATGAAATCGTCCTCGTTGCTGAGAACCCTCATGATATCTAAATAATGTTCGACGAACTAAATGAAGCAAGCAAGGAAATTGGCCTCCACATGAACTGCAGTAAACAAAAATTATATGTACAACAAAGATTTTGCGAACAAAGACACACCGATCGGAATCGAAAATGCAGAGAAAATAGACCATTACATCCGCATAAGACAACAAATCTCCATGAATTCATTAATAGAATAAAGCAAAGATTACTCTATGCTTACAACTTTTTGGTAGAGAAATCTTGCCTTTCAACAACAAAAATTCCACCAGTCCTAAAAAGGGTTTACAACCAATCGCTAGTCACTCATGGAGCTGAAACATGGAACTTGACCAAAAGATTGACCCTCAAACAAAGAGCTATGAAACGTGCATATGAGAGAATCAGTCTCAAACTCACATGGAGAGATCACGAGACAGCGCAGCATATCAAAATAAAGACAGGAATCCAAGATCTCATAGAAACAGAAACCTCTATGGCAGTGGCTGGACATGTTGCAAGAATGTCAGACAACTGATGGATATCACGACTCACTACGTAGATCACCAGAGATCATATGCGAAATTCCGACTGGCAGAAATTTAGATGGCGTAATGAGCTAGATAAATTCTAAAAATACTGACACAGTAATGCCCGTGATAAAGAAGATTGGCAAATTTTTGGGAAGGTCTATGTCAAATGTTGGGTGGTGAAAGATGATGATATACCACATTCTCATCAACTACCTTACTAAGGTGTTAACCACAATAAAGGTGGTGATTGGCAAAAATCGCGAACATCAAAACCCTAGTCTTTCTCGAAAATTGAACATAGTATACAGCTATAGTAATTAAGCAAGGATAGAATCACTGAATCAGAAAGAATAGCTTGCATGAATTTAGTGGAGGTCCCTTGAAATTCAGGGCTCTCGGCATGTGATGCTATCGCTATGTAGTTAATCTGGCGCGGCGTGAAACTGCCAGATAGGCTGAAAACTTACTGATTGACTCACAGAACTAGGAAGTTAATCGGTGTGTTACAAGCTCAAATGATAGCAAATTACCTGTTGGCTGCTCAGCTCAGACCGTAACAGCAGCATCGCGTTAAGGTGGCCTTTTGCAGCAGCTTTTCTCTTTATTTGGTTATCTATTTACGCTGTCAAGGCCAATTGGCATATTCACCGAGTAAAAACGGGTTGTCTATTCAGAAATCCTGTTCTTTAATGGAATTAATGTATATATATACAAAAGACATTTAATAATATCCTCAAAGAAACACATGAAAAATGAGGTTCACTAATTCCCATATGAGTGATGGTTGAAATGTTCTGTGAGACACGGTAAATGGTGGTCGACTCTATCGATATATTCAAATCCCCTGACACTTTTGAGAGTACTTCGTATGTGCATGCTACAATAAATCTCTCCCTTAGATTGTTTTCGTGAAATAAACAGAAATCTGACCCTGTCCAATTTACAAATAAGTCGAGACACCCACCGTGCACATCATTTCAAACCAGTCTAGCAATACTTTTCTAATTAAATTTGTAGCTTTTTGCTTGTTCCTACCGGGTTCAGTTTAGCTGTCTGATTATCCATCTATCTATTCATCTGTTTATATATATATATATATATATGTATATATATATATATATATATATATATATATATATATATATATATATATATATATATATATATATGTGTGTGTGTGTGTGTGTGTGTGTGTGTTGTGATTTATTGATTTGACAATTTGGAAAAAGATACGTTCTATAAATTCTTGCAGTTTACAATCAGAAGCATCGTCAGATCGGTTTTACATAAAAAATCTTTCGAATATATGACGTCCAACGTGGTTATGGGGACTCTGTGAAGATATTATATTCCGGTTGCGTTATTCAGGTTTCTCTTGGATGCTTCAAATTCTTTGTCTTGTATTACTTACTATAATTTTGGTTTGTTACCCTCTTCTTGTTAGTGTACGGAGATATTTTATATCCTCTTGATATTCTTTCGTTAATGTTGAATTTATATACATTTTTCAAGGACCTTCTTGTTATGTACTTTATTATGATATTAGTGCTGATTCAATGATCAGTCACTTTTTTTTTTTTTTTTTTGGTTCCACCTCTATTAATATATCATAGTGTTTTTTCCAAATTGCAAAACAGATGAATTCGGAAAAAATCTTTCCACCTGTAAAGAAACACACACACACACACACACACACACACACGTATATATATATATATATATATATATATATATATATATATATATATATATATATATATATATACGTATGTATAAAGAAAAAGAAAACTCAGGTATAATCTCGATACGGTATTCCGATATCTAAAACATCTTCAGGAGATTGGATTGAGCTGTTTTTTGACAGATTTCTTTGAATGGAATCGATATAGTGTTGTTTTTGTTTTTGTTTTTCTTTCATATTCTGTTTTCGGGGATGTATTGTGTTTATGTAGTGATAGCAAAGATCATTTAGGATAGAGTGGTTTATTCATGTATTTTGTTGTGTGAGTCATGACAGGGGAGAGAAGGGTTATGTTACAATAGCCGAAAATTTTTCACTTGGTTGGTCTTTAATTCGATTCAATCTAATTATAATCACTCTATTTTTTAATATTTGAGATACTTAACTATTGTTATCGTTGTATCTCAAACTTCTCATTTCAAATTCAAAGATGATGATGATTATTATTATCATTATTATTATTATTATTATTATTATTATTATTATTATTGCATTGTCTTAGTTTAAGTTTGATTATCAAAGCTATATTGATATCGAACCAGTTGCAGTTTTTGGGGTTGAGTGTAGATTTGTTTTCGATTGTTGTCCTGTTTGGGCTTGATTAGTAATAGTGTTAAGCTGCTGGCTTTTGATTATCCACATGTTATTAGTTACCTTTACTAATATGATTTAGGTAATTCAAAATTGTCCTTATTGTTTGACGCCTTGGGGGTGATATTTGTGCAGTCTGTTATGAGTCTCTTATTGTGTATGGTGTATTTAGAATTATTACATTTATGTCCCTGGTATTCTTTATCGAGTGAATTCGATTCATCGCTTGACATTCAAAGAGTTACAGAATGTACGGTCGAATCTATGCTAAAATCAAAAACTTAGCACTACTGCTTTATTTCGACAATAGACCTCTGATATAGATTTCGCATGCTCTTTAACATAATACAATGAGTAAAACGCTGATTAATCACTGCTACCTACAACAGACCGGTTTAAACATTGTTGCTGTGCCTACATTATTGTGTTTTAGCATTTATATATACTTGCAAATCTACGTATCTATCCATCAAGCCCAAACTGTTTGTAAAAGGAACTTGAAACTTCCCTCAATGGGTAGAGAACGCGGTGTTTTGTATTATCTTTAATTCCCACCCAAAATAAGATTTGTGTTGGGTTTGATTTACGATATAAGTTAATGCAAAATAATTTGTACCCGATGCTGAATTTATGGTTCAAAATATTTGGGTGGTATTTTCATCGAGGAAACTTGATTAAACCCCCGCCCCCGGTTATTATAGGCATGGGTTTCAATGATTCATAATTTCTTTTGGAATGTTAATTTTACTGTAAGGAGTGTAGTTTTTCAATTGAGTATTTATTAACTGCTATGCATAGCATGGATATGAGAAAATAAAAATATGCATTTTCTTTCTTTTTTTTCTTCTCAAATACAAGTCGGAGATTCGCTTATAATTCATAAGTATTACACCAAAGCATGGTTTCTCTGAAATGATGGCAAAATCTTTAGAATTCAACCATTTATCTAATCATTTATGATTTCATATATTTCTAAAGAGAGGATGATTTTTTAATGCTCCGGAATTCATTCGCTTTTCACAAGAAAAATCAAGTGAATAAGAGAAGTCTTTGAATAAAACTTGTTTCGAAATGCAATTACACTGGGCCAAAATCGATATTTGTACAGTGCTAGAACTGCAATACAGGTTCATTGGGGTTAGTAACGAAATTAAATGAATAAATAGTACAGAGGCGAGAAAAAAACATTGAATCGACTATCCTTGCAATATATGACCGAAAAATATCCAACCACTTTGAACGTCCCCTTAACTGATGGTGCAGTCTTGATATAAATTGGCAACCAATCAGAGGGAACATTACCGTGCACGTATGGAAAGAAAGTCTTCCTTGGGGTTATTCAATCGACAGTGAAAGCAGAGAACCGGAAACAATATGGGACAGGAGACAGCTTTTCTGAAAAGGCATTGGAGGGCAGAAGAGAATGGAGTGGTTCCCAACTGAGAGTCAAAAACAGTATTACAACCATTATAATGTTTACAATTCAAAACAAGAAATTATAGCTATTAATTGAAAAGAGCCACCTCGTAGATAAGTGGTGTGAATTGGCAATGTATCTCAATCGAATTGATCATCATCATCATCATCATTGTCTGTCATTACAAGTTGCCCTTGGAGAAAATCCTTTCCTATAGCCTCTCATAGAGATTGTGCTACCCTCTGACGTCATACCAGTTAACCTTCTACCTCATCCCGCCATCGTGTGTCAGGTACCAATCAGTGATCCTTTTGCTCCATCTGTTGTCATCCCTCCTTGCTAAGTGTCCTACCATCTCCATTTTCGTTGCTTAAATGTTTGTATGATATACTTCAGTCTAGTCTTTCTTCTGATTCTATTCTATTTCTATCTCTTAGAGTTATCATCAACATTGCTCTTTCCATTGTTCTCTGTGCAATTCCAAATTTGATTTCAAGTCCTTTGGTAATTCCCATGTTTTGCATCTGTGAATCATAACTGGTATTATTGCATAGTTTCAGCACATTGGCGAGGTACTTTCCCATATATCTCCTTACTAAATGCTTTCCAGACGGTTATGTGTCGTTTTTTTTTGTTTTTTTTTTTTTCAGTTTTTATGATCTCTAATTCTATCATCCGACCTACGATACAAATAGAACCCTTCTGTGTAACTCCTTTTTTTTCTGTCTTTATCTTGTTTGTGTAATTGCGTAGTCTGATTAAGGGGCGTAAATTTGCAATTCCTATTTGAATCACGTAAAATCCTTTTAAGCAAATCTTATCATCAAACAGTTTGATTTTTTTTATGGTTTAGGAACCAACCGACCTAGTGATTGTTTCACATCCGCCTTTACTCGGTGTTAAAAGGGTGTACAAACAAAAAATTGACAATTTAATACATTCAAAACAATATTATAATTTAATTCGCTGTATTTACTTCTGTCTTTTTTTAGTTTAGTTTAGTTTTCGTTTTTTATACGCCTTTTATAGCATCAAGTGAGCGGGGTTTTGAAATTCATCACAACTTCACTTGTGAACCATCATCTTTATTTATTCATTGGTTGTGTATAAAATATCATTAAAGAAAAAAATCATTGTATTGAAAAATATCAAGAATCAGTGTATCTATTGTTATGAAAATGAAAGTTTGTCTCCTTAATTTCACAAATGCATATTTATAAAAATGTTATCATTTTTTTATTTAAAAAAGAAGTGAATAAATTCAAAGCATTTTAGTGCAAGTGTTGTACTGTGCGGTGGTGTTTTGAGAATATTTTGAAGATCTTAGAATTATACCGCTTCACTTCGTCATATTTCGGGGGGTTATTTCCCAAAACTAATTTTCTGAAAATCTTTCCCAGGGTCGCATACGTACACACTAAAATTCTCCAGTGCTATGCACAGGGGTCTATTATCATTTTTGTTGGATTTTGGGTTTGTTTTTTTTGTTTTGTTTTGTTTTTTGTTAAGTATTCCTATTTACGATTTACGAAATCAGCAGTAAACGACGTTCCAAAAATTTGTTGATTTCTGTCCCTCTCACTTGCCCTTCAAACGTACCAGTATTTTCACTCTTGCTCTAGCACACTCTTTATAGAAGATACGAAGCAACAACTCCGTCTTTGACTATAGCTGATAAAAGCTACTGGTAAAAGAGATACAATAATTATACCGCAGGTAATGATTCAATTTAAGAAAAAATCCTTATCGTAGATAGATCGACCCTCCCCACACTGAAAATAATTTTTCAAAGGCAGTTTTCAAAATATCATCATAATCAAAATCTGCTTTGGACTCTCAGGAAAAACAACTGAAAATTTCATGGGGTTATGTCAAGTGGTTTTCGTTTCGTTGATACAAGATGGACAAATATAACACTTTGATCTAGAACTGAAAACAGAAAAAGGTTTGACCACGAAAATAGAATAATCATCATTTCATCATTATCATCATCATCAGCCTTTTAGCGTCCATGTTTGGCAAAGATCTTCCTCAGGATTCGCCTGACTTCTCACCATGGTTGTCAAGGAGCCAATATTTTCTGAACTCCATCACACCATCATATATTTTGCTAACAACAGTTTCACATTCTATTTCTGGATATCTTCACCGTAAGTCATGATGTCCATCAGTGGTCTGACATTTTTTCAGCATGACCAGCCCATTACCATTTGAGTTTTAAAATGGATTCTACGATATACCTTACTCCTGTTTTTCTATAATATACTATTCTATCGTGATCCGCCCATATCATGTTGAACATGATTCTCACCTACGTACTTTACACGGCTCTCAGTCTGAGAGTCAATTGTTTACTTAGGTTCTATGTTTCAGCTTCATAAGTGACCATAGGGACTATGCATTGGTTAAAGATCCTTTCAAAGAATATACTTTTTTATTGCAATTCGTTTTGAAAGTGCTTCAATAACCTATATTTGATAGATGAATGAATAAAATTGGGAAGAGTAAATATATTTTATAAGCTATGTAGTTTCATCTATCTACAATACGGTATAGAGAACTCTTGCGACTGTAAATAACAGATCATGCTTGGCAACACAAATCTCTCCCTTGCTGAGCTATTATTTTGTTTTTGTTTGAAGCAATGAATACAAAAATTGTTCATGCTGGAGAACTTGAAGACGCTTGAGCATTATAAGCACCAGATTTGTCTCTGGAATAATCCCGCAAAGAAAATCTTTCAGCAGTTATGAGGAATCTTTCATTTATTCAGTATTATTCAGTATTTCTAACACTCTCTTTTCCATAGGGGTCACGTATAAGAAAGGTGGCAGCGTTGAGTAAGTTTGAATATTGTGTGACTGTTGCATTCACATGGCCAGGCTATGTCATTTCGTCACATCTTGCCTAGGGTTCTTTGGCAAAACATTGCATTCACCAGATCTGTAAATTCCCTCCCCATTTCAATCAAGATTTGGCTCCTAGCAAAATCATTCTTTTCTTGAAAAATATCAGACAGTGGATGAAATTAAGGGGAACACGACGAGGTAGCTGAAGAAGATCATAGAAGAGGACTTTTCAGATTCTGTTTGAAGTTGAAGGGACGCTGAAATAAGAGTGTGAGGTCCCAAGAGAATTACATTAGAGGAGACTAAGTCATCATTGCCTGAAGTAGGTTGGATTATCGTTAATATTGGCAGTTGCTGACCGTACCAAAGGCTGATGTTCCTCCACAGAAAATGATAATGTGTATAAGACGGAATGGTTTATGAGTCTGCCACTACGTTTTTTTCCTAGGGAACCAGACGATTTATTAGAATAAGTATTGCTTCGGGTAAGACCAAAATGAAGGCACTGACAAGAACTGCAAGGCATTAGCTTTCAGAAAGGATGTAAAACTCAATCTAAATAGCATTTGAACGAATGTTTCTTTGGTGACAACACAAAAATGATTACAGCATTGCAGGAAGGTTCTCGCTCAATTTCCATATTAAGCAGACATTGCATTCATTCTACTGCTCACATAATTCTTTACTTCAAAAGCGTCGAAAGACACCGAGAACAGATTTTCCCTCGGATAGACAAAAAAGTTCCGGGAGAATTGAATAATGCAATTCCAAGAAAGATGACAGCTTATCGTAGAGCGAAACAGTAAATAAGTCGTCTAATGAAGTTAAAATCGGGCGAGTTTGACTATTATTTTTAACCTATAAAGAGTACTATCTTTTCGGCAACTCAATAAGTTCAGGTTTTCCACCCAACCCTCAATGTTCTCTATATCCATTCTTGAATTTAAAAAGCAATGCATAAATTTTCGAGTCAAACTATTGTTTACATCACATTAAATTATACGTAAACTTTTCCTAATGAAGAAAAGTTCAAGTGATTGCCCTAAAGAGATATTGAATTGATTAGCGGTAATAATACCCTAACATACAAATAATTGTAGCTTCTTGGTGTATGTTTGTATCATCGTTTTCGACACTTAATCTCATCGAAGATGTCATAAAGTTGGGTACATTGACGAACTTCTGTCTTGCCTGGCGAATCTCCATTCTGTTTACGAAACATGGTATTCCTCAATCATTGCCTATCTTAGTATACACCAGGCTCCACGTTACTTAACATCGTTGACCTCTCCGAAACTGTTGTGTCTGACTTGGTTTGACCGTAACCCCTTAACCTGGGTACAGGTTCTTAAATCATAAACTTTGATTCGTATATTTAGCGTAGAGGCATTGAGTACCATTTTTAAAGTCTTTGGTGTCACTAGGCGGTGAACCACGCCCTGTTGAACAATGTAACGAGAACTCTAGACCAGGGTAATCGGTAATTTTTTGATAATATTGTACGATCGTTTGTTTCTCACTGTAGCATTGTAGCCATCACTGAACATTACCAGTCAAATAAATTCGGCGGCAATAAATCATAGCACAGTCAATGTTGCTGTCATAAAAACTGGATTTACTGTCCCCTGTGATTGTTCTATAAAACCAAATAGTGATTTTGCAGACCATAACGGAGCCTGAACGATCAGACGACTTTTCATTGATTGGCTGACTTAGAACTTATATCGATTCAATGGACATATACAGAACGTTTGAAAAAGATGCAACCGTATCTTATATCTAAACTATTTTAATTCAGAAAAGTATTTGAAAGACACAAAAAGAAAGATGCTAATTACACACATTTGAACTTTGCAATGGATGGTAAAAGTGAGTTCGTTTAACCTTGATACTGGTTAGTACTCTATTTATTTACTTTGGAAAACGATATAACTGACTTAACACAAAGGAGAAGATGCTCTAGTGGGGCTAGCGCATTATGCAAACATTTTTACACCCTCATTGCTGTCCCCTGGTACAGTGTTGCCATGTGACTAATATTGTAGCATAAAATTCACTTGTTACCCCATTATCCTGAGGTTTGAGCCATTTATTAAACAGTCCGTACACATTTCGGGTAAAATGAAAGATTCTGCTAGAAATCCCCGGAAGATTACAAGGACAATACGGCCAACCGCCTCGGGCATCAAGCGTTAAGGGAGTGCCAATCGAACGTCTGAGACTGTAGGAATTGTCTGCAATGAAAATGGACAGTCTCTGTTATGATAATGAATCCATTATGTTCATCAAATGGTGATCTGAAACCGTAATACTAATGCTGTTCTATTTTCTTTTACCTGATTATTGTAATATCCTATATATTTGTTTCTCTTGCTTGAAACATATATGGATAAAAAGAATAATACTATACTTTGAAGAGCAGCGAAGTTCAGCTTGCCCGTGGCGCCAGGAACCCCGGGGCATGAAGGTTGCTGGAGTCAACATCGCCTAAAGAAGGTAGGGAAAATGAACAATGTTACTTAATAGAAAGAAACAGCAAACCATGCCATTCGAAGGTTTCGGTAATGCATTTATTAGAGGAAAAATGAATAAATGATTCTTGAAAAAGTGGAAGGACGGAATGAAAGATTAAGTCATTGACAAGCAGGAGGGTAGGAAATATGTGATAAGGGGGTGATGGAGGGGAAAATTTGAGGAGAGAAATGTGTGGAATTCGGTTGAAAGGAGAAATTTTGGCGGGAAAGAACACAAACGATTCGTTTTTAGTGGGAGAAATTGTTGAGAAGAGAAGACGGGACTGAGAAAGTAACGATCTCATGATATTGACAGTTATCGAAACAGTTTTCGTCTCTCTTTCCTTTTTTTTTCTTTCTTTTTGTTTGGAATATTTTGAAGCAGTTCAGGCGAAATAAACAGTCACTGATTAATAATAGAACATGTCGGACATTGGACAAGCTAGGCTTGGCTGCAAATCATGTCTTCTTCTCGATTGGGAAGATGCACTGAAGCTTTAATTAAAGATATTCTATTGTAAACAATGTGTGACCAAATGGTAGAGTACTTGCATCTGGGTCGGTATGCCGTGGTTCAATCTACTGCTGCGTCTTATCAGGGACTTTGAGAATCTTACCAATTACTTCCCTGCTACGTACTCAGCACAAGGACACGAATTGAAAAACATCTGCCCGGGGTCACAGTCAAATCACGTTGGATACACTAGTTTTTGCATGATCCCCGAAATTACAGCATGGAGTTAGGTCATTACCTGAATGGTGACCACTAGGAGATACCAGGTGCCGTCATCAAAACGATCTGTACAGAAGAAGATTTTTAAGAAAATCAAATAAAAAGAAAAGGAAACAAAATCTGCAAATAAACATAGACTATTAAGGAACACGAATTGAACTAGAAAGCACTCGAGGAGCAAATGCCTCTGCCCACGCCATTGCCACTAAAACTGAATAAAAATGGTTAGGTTTCGATTTCCCATATTCCAGACCAAGCTTACTCAACTGCATGCACCGACTCTTAACTAAAGTGATCACTAACCAGATCACCGAAGCATTAGATGAAAACCAACCCTGGAAACAGACTGACCATAGAAGAAGTTACTCGACCATTGACCATCTCCATTCGATAAACTAACTGAACGAACTAGAGAAAGAAAACAGCTAAAAAAATGCCCCTTGATGATGTTTTTGTTGGCTAAAATGCCTTCGACTCAGCAGAAATCCTTAAAGTCATTGATCCTATCATACAGCAAGGCGTAGACTCAGAATATGTCAGGTTCTTGCAACATACCGATAGCAGTTCTTTATTAAGCTACCCTTTCAATTCAAAAAAGACAAGTTGGTAACATCTCATCCAAATTTATCTCAGCTTGCCTTGAGGTGACCTTCTGAAACCTACACTGAGAAATTGAAGGAATCAGAATAGACGATGAAAACTTAAGTAATCTCAGATTTCCTGGCAACACCACCCTGAGAACCTTTACGATCTTCAAATATTGCTAGTCATACAGAATGAAGAAAGTATAGAGGTCGATCTTCACAAGGACTCAAGAAATGTAAATGCCTTTACAACAAAGACATAGCAATGAAAATCGAGAACTGATGGTTGAAATAGAGTACTACATCTACCTAAGACAGTGAATCTCTATTAAACATTCAAAAGAAGACGAAATTAGGCTACTAATCACTCAAGGTTATCCAGCCTTCGATAGAGCGAGCTCAGCCTTCAAGAGAAACCAAAAAAGAAGAGTATACAACCAATTTATCCATCTGATAGTCACCTGTAAAGCTGAAATATTTGACCTAAGTGAAAGATTGGCCCTCAAAACTGAGAACCATGTAAAGGTGACAGGAGGGGTCATGCTTAATATCACATGAAGATATCACAAGACAGTGCAGTGCATCATAGGGGTGAGAAATAGAATCCATTAGAAAAATCAAATAACATAGAACTGGTCGTGTTGCAAGAATGTCATGGATATCACGACTCACAATATATGCGATACTGTGGCCGGAAAAAATGGCGCAACGAACTAGACAAAGTCAGAAATTAAACTCTTCATGACGCCCATCATGGAGGGGTTGGGCAAATCTTAGGCAAGCAAACGACACTAAAAGTCTGCTGCTGATCATCATGATCATGATGATGCTTCAACAGACGAAGAATATTTCTCAATCAAAAAATTTTCAAGTTTTCAAAATTTAACTAATCGTTCTTCATCCTCTGGACCCACAAACCTTTGGAATATCAATGTAATCTATTGAGAACTTTTGCTGAAGCGTGTTGGCAATCAGACAAATATGAGTGAATAAAGATACTTCCTCGAATTCCGTTGGCAGAGGTAAACTATCAATCAAGTTTCTTCCCAAACAGCGGAATGTTCTTCATCTTGAGACTAGAAACACCATCATAAAATATACATATTGGCCTTCAAAGTGCAAGGTTACTCAAGGGGCATACCATAGAATAAAATCATAATTTAAATAATAGTATTAACCACTGCTCTACGGTAAGTGCACTAAAATCATTGTCTTACCTATCTATACCTTATTGCTAGGACATCCAGCACGAGTGTGTCCTGGGTTAAATTGTATCTCGGAGCCCATCCTACTGTTTAAGCAGATTGCTCGACAGAAAGTTATTTTGAAAATCTATAGTATTAATAGATGATACGAACTGGGGGAGAACACTTTCCTATGGTGACCGGTAAAGCCAATGTATAGCGGTTGTTGAAGTCACAAATATTCCAGTTGTTTTCCTTAGTCATGCAAAGTATTTGCGGATCACGATTTAGATAATCAACTTACTTGCTAGTTTCTCCGTGTCACGAAACTAATTAAAATACTGCTCTTTATTTCGTAAGCAAAAAAGAAATTAATTTAAGCCACTGATTAGAAACCTGTGACAAAATCAGAAACCAAAAACAACCCAGAAAACAAAAAAACAAAAAAAACAAGGAATCTCTGGGAAACTGGACGTGACCTTTTTCGTATAATAGAACTTAGCTGTAAGCATAGTTTCTGCGCACGCGCTAAGACGTTTTGCAACAAGCGTGCAAAAGAAATTAAGGTGCGCACGAAAAGTTAGTTACAGAGAAAAATGTATTGATTGGAAAACTGTAGCCATCAATGATGGCAAAGCGTTCTATCGATTTTTTCAAGTGCGTGGGTTTGTGGGTTTGTTTTTGTCACTTTATTCGGTGGCTCTGTTGTTTGTTCCGGTGATCCTGGCCATGCAGTTTTATCTACTGACTTGGGAATTGGCATCAGCATTCTACTAGACCCCTTCATAAAAAAGTTTGGGATTTTTTTTTTTTACGGAAAAAGGCCCTTTTGATATTTTCGGGGTCTTGTTCTGACGGGTTTAATAATCTATTCATCGTTTTTTTCCATAGACTTGCAAATTGGTATCAGTACTCCACTGCACATCCTGTTGGATGTTTTTTTTATTTATTGGAGAAAAAACTGTTTTGACTTTGTGGACTCTTTTCGTGGCAGATTTATTTGCATGTTTCTGTGTTCCTTGTCATACAATACATAATAATCGGCATCAGAGCAAACAAGAATCAATCAAGAATTTTTTTTTCTGGTGAAAAAGAAAGCTTTTTTTTCACTCTTGGGAGGCCTTATTCTGGTGGGGTTATTAATAATATCCAGATTCTCCAGAATCGATACAGTTCCATTAGCAATGGGGGATATTTCTGAAACAAGCTAAGATTTATGCAAATATTCAGTGTGCACATATTATTGTCACAGGAAAAAATCGTACAAGATTTTTGCACACACTGATTATTAAAAATTAGGGAGGAACATGGTCTGCGTGGCTTTTATTGATCCAATATATATATATATATATATATATATATATATATATATATATATTCTAGAAAGATCTACAGCTTGAAACGCTAAACATTGAAAAAAATGCGTCACTTCAGTCACTTATTCTCCTATATCTGTTAATGTATTTTATCTGATTTTTTTCAGTGTTTTCTGTATTTTACAAATAGTTTTTCATCAAGGTACTGTGTGTAATATTTGTTGAAATCATTAGTTGTTAACCATGTGACCGTTTTGGTGATTTAAAAAACAAAACAGTTACATTAACATGGCCCCGAAGCAGTTTTGATCAAACTCTACCTCTTTTTGGATACCATTTTACATTCAGCTATATATATATATATATATATATATATATATATATATATATATATATATATGTGTGTGTGTGTGTGTGTGTGTGTGTGTGTGTGTAATTTGAGAAGGAAATTTTCCTTTTTTGTTGTTTGATTTTCTGTTTATGTTTATTTGAGAAAACTGAAATTTTAAGAAAGACGCCATAAAGTAACGTCATGATGTCTCAAAATCAAAAATTGTTCTTCTGCATTTTTTTTTCATCTTTTAGTTGCTTTTTATTGCAAGTTCGGTTCGTCTCTACGATCATTAGTATCACTACTGATATCACTAATGTTTGAACATGTTCAGAATTATGTTGAATACCATCTTGAAGTCTTTTTAGAAAACATCTGCAAATATTCCAACATCGGTCACATCAGTTGACTTTATTGAAGATCATTACTTAATGATCAGCAAGAATAAGTCTGCTAACTGTTGTGCTAAGACAAGTATTTTTTATAAATCTTCATGCATGCACGTATGTACATATCTGTGAAAGTATCTATCGTCGTCCTCTGCCTTATATTCTGGCTTTTTAGGCCTTCATTCTACTTACATATACTACTTACAAATAGTATTCTCCGATGTAAATTCTCCTAACCACTGACTAAGCCCTACGATGCTTAACTTAGGGGTATCAAACATGATCAATCACCAGGCAGAGGTTCACCAGTACTGGTCATAGTGCAGGGTACCCTAGATTGGTGCTCGTATCTATATATATTGCATTTACCTTCGCTAATGTCCCGAAACAGCTTGTATACAAAAGACTTACATATTTTTGAATTCACTGTAATTGATTTCTGCAGCTGAAAAATCTAATTTCCTCGGAAATGTTGCAAACATTTCCAAGCACAAGACGAAGGAATGTTTTGCCTTCGCTTAAAATTAGATTTCGCTACAAGATGAGTACAGCAAACATGTCCTTAGGTTTCTGAAGTGGAATAACTTCATAAATATGTTAGAATTGAATTTGGTGTTGTCGTCAAGAGACAGTGTTCATGTTTAGTTAACAGTCGAACTTTGAATGTTGAATTAAGCATCAGCTACACCCTTCCTTTTCTTAAACACAAAAAAGCATAGAAGAAAAATTAAAAGATCGATAATCTACCATCAGGTCCCTTAGTGAGCAATACATACCTTTGGCCTCCTGATCAACCTTCCATTGGATTGAATAAAATGAGGTACAGTTATGTATAACTCACATTGTTTTACTAAGTATAATTTACTACATGTTTAATATATACTCTTGATATATACTCTCGTGTTCACCCAAACCATATTTGTACCGTCAACTCAAGCATTTCTTTATGAACTCTGCTCACTTTCCTTCCGGGTCCCAAGGCTTGATCCTACATAGCCTAACGGTTAATCCATCACTGCAAAAGACCAAAAAGCATGATCACGAAAGGTGTGGTTTTTATAGTTGGGATTCTTGACTTCTCATCTATCTTATTCAGGGTCAGTCCTAGGGTTCCTAGTGCCCCGGGCAGGTTGAACGTCGTTGCCCTTTAAAGTAAAGTATAAGCACTCTATATTACCAAACTAGGTGAGCTAGACTGAGCTTGTCAACGCTCATGAAAATTTCTTTTGCTAAGTGATCTCCTTAGTTCAACCACAACATTAAGTTTTCAACTGTCAGATATATTTGAAAATCTGAGTTCACATCAAAGAATACTTTTGATTTGTCGGTTTTTATTAAGTTTTACTTATTCCTTTTCTTATTTTTCCATTTGTATTTGAAAAGTTCTATGATCTCAGATACATGACCGGCGCCCCAATAATTTGGTGCCCTGGGCGACTGTTTGTGCTGATGATGCCTACGTTCAGCCTTGACTATATCAACTACTCTGGAAAATCCACAAGAGTATTTTTCCCTATGATTTGGGTTTTGACGTTTTTGGTCATGTCATCGATTTTTTGATAAATCTTGTCAATGAATCATGGTTATTTCCAATCAATCATGTCCGTGCAGTAATTGTGGGTTTTTTGCTCAAATAATCATGCTTAGTAATCACAGAATTCTTGGGTTCAATTAACACAAACGTTCAAAGACAAAACAAGTCAAGTCAAGAGAAATCGTGGTTTGTTGAGAGTTAGCTATAAAAAACAAAGAAAACCAGAACCTGTTTATTAGAAAGTCAATATTTCTATATTGTCTATCATTGCTGGTTTAAGAGGAATATATTGAGTGTTCGCTGGAGGGAATCATATCATTTCGGAAATTTATCATTCTTATACAAAAAAAAAAATTCATTTTTATTTAATCTTCCAGAAAAAAGAAAATAGTTTTTATAACTAAAAAAACGGATCCAATCTATTTGGCGGTCTGACGTACCATTCAAGCCAGCACCTTCTCTATCTGTACTTACTTGTACGAGGAATTCTCTTTTTCTTTTTTCCCCAACCTTTTACTTTCTCCCTCTCTCTCTCTCTCTCTCTCTCTCTCTCTCTCTCTCTCTCTCTCTCTCTCTCTCTCTCTCTCTTATACACACACACATACGCATACGCATATACGCGTTTTGCCGACTGACTCGAAAATTGGCATCAGTACGGCACTAACCCTCTTTCAAAAGATTTATTCTTTGGTGGGATGCTTTCAGTTGATTAAAATGGCCTTTTTTGTTACGCTAATCTATCTTGATATTCAGGTCTGGCACTTTTGCTCTATGATGGAGAACCATCAAAGCCTTGTGGCATTGTAAGATATTGCCGTGACGCTCTGGATAAATGGTAATGATGTTACAGCCCCGAGACCTTACCTGACTCTAGGTTCATCATCCAACGGAGGCTTTGTTGTAGACACCACTGCTGTTCTTGCAGCAGTAGCTGTAGCAATGAATTTTGTATTCATAGAACTTATTTCAGTCGGGCATAGGTTGAAATGGAATTAAAAAGATTGTGTTGCGCTAGCTTTTCAATATGGGGAGGGCCTGCGTGGGATTAAACATTGATCTTTAATGACAGCAAGAAATAAGCAATTTTCTAACCTACCAAAACGATCTTTCATTTCAAAAAATTAACTTTAATTATTTTGGTATGTTATATGTGTACGTGTGTATGTGTATAAGATAAATAGAGAGAGACAGAGAGGAAGAGGAAAACAAATAGATTTTTGTTTAAATTGACATCTCACCAAATATAAAGTAATTGAAACTGTACCCGATGTGGTGATTCCGTTGAGGCAAATTCTTATCCAACTCTGATTGGTTTCTGTGTGTACTTGTGTATGTGCATATGATTTCATCGCATTCACGAAATAGTAATGAATAAATAAATGGTTCAGGGGTAGAGAGCTTGTCCCTTGCTCGGTAGGCTTTGTAATTGTACTCAATGCCTCTCCGTTAAGCAATCAACACAAAAACTAGGGTCCATATCAGGCCTGGGCAGTACCTATATGGTTGTGATTGGAGAATACAAGGTGCAATAAGCAAAAATAAGCTTCGACTGGACTGGCAAATCGGGAGTGGATCCTGCATACACGAGTGTATCTAACTCTGTAATGTATCCTCCCGATAAACACCTATGGAGCTGAATCATGGAACCTATACCAAGTGACTGACCCTCAAATTGAGAACCATACAATGTGCATATGAAAAAAACATGGAAAGATCACGAGAGTACAATATATTTGGGAAAAACAGGAGTGCGAGACATCATAAAAAACATTAGATAAATCAAATGGCATGGGCTGGTCATGTTGCAAGACAACCAATGGACGTCACGATTCTTAACATGGATCTCCAGAGATCACATGCGTAACAGAGACCGGCATAATACAAGATGGAGGGATGAACTAAACAAGTTCATGAAGTATTGGCTCTGCAATGCCAATGAGAGAGAGATTTCGTCAATTCTGGGAAAAGATCCATGTCCAACGACGGATAAAAGAATGATGAAGATGATGATGATGATGATGATGATGATGTAGGTCCGTGACATCCTCGAAAATCAGCGAGACATGCATCCAAACAGTGAAAGCTTCCATTGAGCGTCTCTACCACTGAGCCACCACCTTAAGACACAAGCCGTCGGCTTTTTCCTGCTTGGCATACATTCACTGATTCAATGTTGTCTTCACCATTCTTTCCAATCACAAGACAATCATAGATCGCGTTTCTTCTTAATCGAAAGTTACCCGAACAAATTTGCTTCTTCCCCGGTAACAACATAAATACAACAAAGAAAAAACACAAAGGCAAAACAACAAACAAAGCAAAAGCCAAGAAGACCAAAACAATTGTTGAGAAAGAAAGAAGGAAAATAGATTCGGAAATTGGAAAAAAATAGATAGAACACTGCATTTGGGAGATTTCTATTTCTCTGATCCTCACCGATATCGGGGACTGTTTATACAGAAAAGGGCCAGATTTATTTCATTCGGTAATTGAGAAAAGGGACTAAAATCAACAAAAGCGCGAGCTGGGGCTTATTGGAAAAAAAATCCGTGATGATAGTGATGATGATCACGATGATGATATTTGCGAAATGGTCGGTGTGTTTGGCTTGCTGATAATGAAAGAAAAAAACAAGATTACAGAAATCTTCGATGCATTTTATATATGAATCAGTCACTAAATCAATTACAATGCATTTATTATACACACTTTACTAAATTTGAGAATACCACATAATTATAATCTTGAAGTATAACGTTTATTTTTATTTATTTCTCCATTAGAAATGAAATTCTCGTATTTAACATTTAAATATTATTATTATTTAAAGTTACTTTCATTTCATGGGTGATGGACGAATATATATAATAAATCCAACATTTTCATAGAAAATCATGCGTTTCTTCGTATTTCCATCAGAATTTATATTTTGATTGGAAAATGAAAGATCTTCGACAGAATAATATCCGATCATTCGTTTGTGGCGAGGGAATCCGTATATTAAAGAGCAGGGATAGGTGATCGCTCATTTGTTGCAGGGGAACCCTTATAAAAGATACACGGAGTGGGGGGTCACTCCTTTGTGACTGGGGAACCCTTATGTTATAAAGACAGAGACTGGGGTTCCTAATCCGTGGCTGGGGAATGCTTATTATAAAATACAGAGGGAGGGGTCACTCATTCGCGGCTTGGGAACCTTTATAATTGAGAGAGAGTCGGAAATCGCTCATTCGTGGCTGGGGAATTCCACGTCTAGAATATATTTGCACTGGCTGATCAAGGAAACTGATGCATATACTTGATAATGGTTTTAAAACTCTTTACGTGATCCAGTGGTTTGATACTCGCTTCCGATTCGTTATATAGTGGGTTCAACCAATGG
Organism: Thysanoteuthis rhombus; assembly: GCA_963457665.1. Taxonomy (NCBI): domain Eukaryota; kingdom Metazoa; phylum Mollusca; class Cephalopoda; order Oegopsida; family Thysanoteuthidae; genus Thysanoteuthis; species Thysanoteuthis major. The sequence continues at coordinate 14,793,835 of OY735236.1, read as the reverse complement.
CTGCGTCATACTAAAGACTTTAATGATGAAATTTCAATGTTTCTCTGCCAAAAACTCAGTATAAAGAGTAGGATTAAGGGAGGTCGGAGATGGTTCTTGCCCAAAACAAATCCTATGAGTGTCTCAAACGAAACTGCACAGGGGAGAGAAAGTCCACCAAGCCGGAAGATAGAGCTCTACCAGTGGATTACAATGATCAATGATTTTCGACATAGACACCGACAGCATGACTCACACTCGATTTCATGATGAGCAACACCTAAATTTGTAATTACGTACACACCCTTTTCTATGTTTTGTATCCACTTTCTACAGTGCTGCGTAAAAGATAGTTTTCAAACATGAGTTCTTTACTATATCTGAGGGTAATATCCTCTGACAGAGAGAAGACGTTCAGAGTGATGTGCTAAAAATACAGTTGCATCATTTTACGAACTCCCAGTTTTACAAATGGTAAAATAAATTGTTTCGGACATTGATATAAGATATAACTTCTGGACACAGAAGTTGTTCTCGAGTGAATATCACTGTCACAAGTCTGTGTCCGTTGATAAAGGATGAGTTTGTGAGTTTTTATTTGCCTTTGTTGTAGTGTGTAGTATTACATATAATGATGATTGCAGATGTGATTACATGACAAAATATTTCCACGCTCGATAAGTGATGAAGTCCAGTGATGAGTATCTTTTGCTTTTTTTTTTTTTTCAATCTGAAAGAGTTGGGTCGAAATTGTACGGGTGGTCGGGGGATCCTGTTTATTGATAGATAAGTTCCACAGTGCTAATTGCCTGACTGTAATAATTGCTTGGACATTGTTTTCTTTATTCATGTAACTATTGAAATATTTTATACATCATTGTACCAACTTTAGAATTCAAACCTGTTTAATGCATCGTTTTCTATGAATATCTATACTTCATTTTAAGAACAACTGCTTCAGGTACAAATTAGTTCATTAAGGCAAGGTATACATGCACATATTTCTAGATGCCTAATGTATGTGAGTGTGACCTAATCAAAATCACGTTGGACACAATGGTTAAGCAACGTCAAGCCAGTATCTAAATGGGTGACTATCTGGGATTGCCATGTGCCGTAAATAATTGGAAATCATGACGAAAATCTGCCGTGATATTCCTGTTAATCCACCTACACTCAATCACGCAAGCCAGATACCTCTCCTTTACCACTTGAACCCTACGAGCGACATTAAATGAATAAATATGTTGGTATGTGAGTGTGTGCTCGCTCACACATTTATGTGTGTTTGTCAGTCTGTTTCCCGTGCATTTCTCGTTCTAAGCTCTAAATAGCGGGGATTTAAGTCCTTTCTGATCGATATCAGGTCCGGAAATTAGGCAAATACGACCAGGGAACTTGTGGTAAATTAAAGGCTTGCCAGTTCACAAGGAGATGATTCCCCGCTCCCTTTTGTGATTCAGGCGGGTCCGTCCATCTGTCACAAAACGACATGAGATGCAGAACAACGCGACGCTGTTTCCTATCCCGTTTCAATTATATTTATCTTCTTTGATCAAGCAACGACATGGCTTTGCCCATCTTCAGATGCTATTGCCTCTGTAAACAACTAAGGAGCATTCAGAGAACGCGTACCTCTGCCAGTTCCATTGTTCCCGCGGTGTAGAGGAATGAACCGATCCGCCCTGACTAATAATCACTTCTTCTGTAGTCTATTGGCATCCTTCCACAAACATTCAATTGAAATCCATTTGAGATCTTTTGAGATATTGTATTATGTGGATAGAGAACTTCTAAAGATATTGTATTCTGTCGATAGAGAACTTTCATATGTTGTTGACGGATAGCTAGAATATAGAAAAGTTAATTGCGCATAGATCCGATAGCTCAGTCAATATTCATCGAAGAAAGCGCAAAATTCAGATATAATCGTTAAATTTCTGTCAAATCATCCATTTATAATATATATATAATATATGTGCTTGTGTGTGTGCTTGTGCACGTGTCTTTGCCAATATATATATATATATATATATATATATATATATATATATATATATATATATATATATATATGCATATAATCATGGATATGTTTATATAGGAACTGTATTTTGCTCAACACTGAGGTTTGTGGCAGATATATTGTATCTGATTCTGTCAGATATAAATTGCCCATCTTCTGATACTCCATATATATATATATATATATATATATATATATATATATATATATATATATATATATATATATATATATATATATATATATGCAGACGTTCATATATGAGCTCTATTTTGAAAGAATGGTCGAAAGAAATGAGTGTCATATCAAATTCTGTCAGATATAGTGTCCATCTTCTGATCATATATATATATATATATATATATATATATGTAGAGAGAGAGAGAGAGAGAGAGAGAGAGAGAAAGGGAGGAAGAGAGGAAAGGTGAGGTAGATTAATATACTTAAATGGGAACTGACTGAGATAGATTGATATAAACGTATATATATATATATATATATATATATATATATATATAATCATAAAGACATCTATATAGGAAATACTTTGCTTATATTTAGAGGATAACAGAGATAGATAGATAGATAGATGGATAGGTAGATGAATAAATAAATAGTTAGATAGAGAGATCCAGTCCAACCACCCCATCCGAGTAAGACAATTGGATCTGATAGTCGTCAATAAGGTTAGAGGCCCTATCTTTTTTTTTTTTTTTTTTTTTGACGTGGCTGTATGAGCAGCCTATAGGGGTTAGGACGGAAGGACGTGTAAATTTGGGTAAATACCAAGACCTGGCAGCTCCTGCGACGAAACTGTTGCCAAGCTGTATTGACTCCTGCCCTCACCTCTTGGCGTGGAGAGGGGAGACTCGTTGCATTGCCACCGATTTTTTTTTTTATACAATCATGCCCAGGCCAATGCCCTGGAAAGAGCATTTCAGCATGGCCTCTAACCAGCGCTCAGAATAACAGACGCTGCTCAACCAACACATTGAAGCCTGATTTCCGGGTGCAGATTCAAGTTATCGCCAGACTGGCGGAAACCACCACCACCTCCACACAGGTTTGATTTGGGAAGTGGAAAAACGGTCAACATGATGCTCAGTGTTGTTCCTATAATAGTACACGCACTTGGAACCGTGTCAAATTACTAGAACAGGGGTCCTTATGCTTTTTAGCACCGTACGGGCCAACAGAGAAGGGGGTTAACTCTACTAGAGCAGAGGTAATTTATTAAATACGTCATGTATAAGTTCTTAATGCACACAATTTTATTTCTAGAAAAGTTTATCCAACGAAATCAATATCAAAATTCGAGGAAACTAATATGTTTTTATTTCACAATAAATATCATATAAATAGTGTTTTTTTGCTTCGTTTTTTTTGTGCCCCTGTAGCAAATGCTTTGCGTCCAGATATCGGTTTGTGGCTTAGGGATTGGTAACCACTACACTAAAATGAGCTGAGGATATATGGGAAAATCGTGAAAGGATCCCTGGAAAGTGGCAAGAGATTCAATTTCCAGCGATATCCACCAGAAATCAGATGCTAATATGCAAATGCCTAACAGGAAAATTGAGATGTAAGCTTATAGCAATGCCCTGACAGCCAATAAAAAAGGCATGGTGGAGATGGTATAAACGACAGCATTGCTGTGATAGGTAAGGATGAGATAAGAGGAGGGTTGAAGACCTGAAGAGACTTACTGTCACTCAGCCTTCAGCGATAACCACTAAGCAACGGGTGTGAATTTGTAATCCACAGCATTGTTGTGAGAGTGCAAAGAGGATGGCTAGAGACTTGGGGAAACTTGCTGTCACTCAGGCTCTAGTGCTGACCAACTGTTAACTGGTGTGAAAATCAAAAAATAATGATAAGAAATAGATTTTTGAAGCGCAAGATCAAGCCTTGGGAACCAACTGAATCAAGAAAAACATTGATAAAAAAGAGACAGAAATTGAGATTGTATGGAGAAAGAGATGACTCAGTGGAGCACTTGACTGTAAAAAAAAAACTGGCTCACGGGGAATATGATCAAAGCCATGATACTAGAGCAAGGATTGTGTATATAAAGCTGTGTTAGAAGTTTGGATTGATCGTTTGAAATGTAAAACTACAAATCCAAAAGTGTGATGGAAAATGATAGGGTGAAGATTTTGTGGGATTTCAGCATGAAACTAGACAATGTGATGCAACACAGAACGCCTAATATAATGATAGTGTGTAAAGACAGGACGATATGCCAAATGATAGATATTGCTATACCTCGTATCGGAAGGGTGGAACAGAAGGAATAAAAGAAGATAGAAAATTATAGTGAACTGAGGAGAGAAATAATTTTGAGTTTAGCCTCTGTTGATGCAGTGTCGACAGTAGTTGGAGCCCTTGGTGTAATATCAGATGATTTGAAGGTTAATAATAATAATAATAATAATAATAATAATAATAATAATGATGATGATGATGATAATAATAATGATGATAATGATAATAATAATAATAATGATAAGAGAGAGGTGACGTTAGCTGAAGACCTGAGGAGACTTATTGTCACTCAGCCTCCAGCGATAACCACTGGGCAACCGGGGTGAAACTGTAAATCGCAGTATTAATGCAACCTATGAGTACTAGGAGAGGAGGGCTGGAGACTTGCTGTCACTCTAACTCCAGCCGTTACCACCGGGCAACTGGTGTGAGATTGCAAATAATAATAATAATAATGATAATAATGATAATAATAATAATAATTACAAGAAGAAGGAGAAAAAGGATATCAGAGTGTGATCAGAACGATTTGTCTTTTTAAAATTCAATCATAAAAAACTCAGTGAAAAGAATCCAGTATTTCTTGCAAGATAGATGGATCATAAGACAAAACTTAAGCCGCAAATAAACGAGCTTGGAGACAACTATTATTACAGATAGTGTAACATTTTAACGCAGGTAGGAACAAACAGAATACTATTACAGATCATTTTCTCTCTTGATAGTTTCCAGCTGACATTTCTCTCTCTCTCTCTCTCTCTCTCTCTCTCTCTCTCTCTCTCTCTCTCTCTCTCTCTCTCTCTCTCTCATATTCTCGCCAGCGCCTAATCCCCTCTATTTCGAACTGTATCTTACGCAGGTCGGGCATTTCAATCCTTAAGAAGATCTCTTTGCACGACTCCCCTCTTTCTCATTACATTTCAGTTCCCTTTCTCTGAAACATCACATAAACTCTGCCCCACCCTTCCTCTGTCAGTTTTCAATCTACTTACCCGGTCCCATCTGAAAGGCGCCTTCCTTCACAGAATCTCATTGTTCTTCTCCTTCATCTTGGGCCAGGATTCCGGATATAACTATCTAATTAAGATTCACAAAGTCCGGGCCGATAGGGAGGTGTTGCTTCCTACGTTGTTTGCCCAATTGATCGAACGGCACGTTTCCCAATAACACACTATTTACGTCCAATTGTATTTCCACCTTATATCAACTGGCCAAATGGTTCTGAACCTCTTAGCCACCCCTCTTATACCAAGGATTCACATTAACAACATAGTATGTAAGAAATTATCTAAAAAATCTATGAGAGTAAGATTGCCATGCAATGATACTCGTTTTTCATCCAGAGTTCGGTTTTTGTATTTCCAAAACGGCACACCAGCTCAGACCACGTATCAACAGTGCCAAATCTTTGCTGTTAGAGGAAAAATACATACACCACAAAAAATTATGGAAAATGTTATCAATATAATCAATCCATTACGAAAAATATCTGTCAGGGCTGTCAAAGATCATGGTCATTAACATCGTGTATAAAAAGATTTTTCAGCAACAATAATTATTGCAACTAGTTACTAATCACTAATAAAAAAGGACTATTGTGTCTATAATGTGCATATATCGTCGATGGTTTTTCTACAAGAAGTTTCTTTGAAATTAGAAGAAACAGGATTGTACGAGGTCAAAGAAATAATGTAAAATATACCGACATTATTATATATCTACCGACACAGCTGTTCCTTCATCAGGTTACATAAAGACTTAGACCCCTTCCAGCTCGAAGAAGAGGTAAGGCAGATCACCCAAACTCTCCACAACCTGCATTGAAATGATCTTCTGAAACCCAGACTGGGAAAATAAAAGAATCAGACTGGATCGTCCAGAACACATCGTCTTTCTAGCTGAGAACCTCCATGAGCTTCAGATGATGCTGGACAGATAGAACGAGGAAAGCATGAATGTATGTCTTCACATGAACTACAGTGAAATAAATGTCATTTTCAACGAATATGCTGGAGACAAAGACACAATGATCAAAGTCGAAGACACAAAACTGGAGAATGTAGACCTCTACATTTACGTAGAGAAACAAGTCCCCAAGAAATCCTTAGTAGAAAAAATCAAGGGATGAATCACTTTAGGTTGATTAGCTTATTCGACCAATGCATCTTCCTGTTAGTCACTTATAGAGCTGAAATATGGAACCCATCCAAAAGACTGACCCATAAACTGATAATATTGCAACATGTACGACAGAAAATCTTGCTCAACATAACATGGATTGTTCATGAGACAGCACAAAATATTAAAGAAAAAGCAGGTCTAATATATCAGAGAATCCATTAAAAAACTGGCAATGGGCTGTTCATTATACAAGAATGTTAAATAACCACTGGACATCGAGACTCACAACGTGGAACACCATAGCTGACATGCAAAATAGGGTTGGAGAAAAATATAAGATTGGACGATACATTCAGAAAGTACTGGCTCCATGTCACCCATGATAGAGAGGTCTTGCGAATCTTGGACGAAAACTAAGTCCAACGACGGACGCTAAAAAGATCATGATCATCATCATCATCATCATCATGATCATGATCATGATGCAGAGTAAAAACAGTTATTAAATTACTTTAAAGGACAACGAAGTTTAGAGCTGACCGTGCAGCGGAGCTTAGGTTCATGGCTCCACAGGCAAATCGAATTTCATTACCTTTGAAGCATTGAATTATCTCATTTATTCATCTATCCATAGCTTACAGTAAGAAAAATACTTGCTAATGACTAAAAAAGTCAATCCTGGAAAATTTGATGTTATATGAGTGAGTTTTCTTATTTTGACTGTTCTCGTTCTGTTTTATTTATTCCTTGTACTTGGAACTTCCTACAGTCTTTGAAGCATAAACAGCTGTACAAACACTTGGCACCCAGGGTGACTGCCCATGTTGCCGGTACCTAGGGCCGAAACACACCACACTAAAAATCCATCGACTCGATTTAGTACCCTATCGTAGCAAACACGCCAACCGTTCCAGTATTTTAAATCGTAAGAAACCTTCTTATTTACTGATCTTAGCTGATAAATTCGACACTTTTAGACAGATCTTCATCGATTAGGAAATTCACTTGTCATAAGTAATTAGATTAATGATAACTGATAAGCAACTTGGAATATAACACCCTATTTACGTGTTAAATTCAATAACACTATCATCATCACTATCTATCTTTTACTTATATATTTATGAGCAATGTTACCGACAAAATTGACATTCTTAATACATCGATCAGCGAGGCTCAGTGGTAGAGAACTCGATCCCGGCTCTGTAGGCCTTGACTCAATCTACCACTGAGTCATACCAGAGACTTTCAAAATGGTATCCAATGCTCCTCTGCAACTAAGACTTGGATTGAAAACAATCTGGCCAAGGCTAAGGAATTAGGACTAGATTACGTCAGTTACATTGGTTCACGTATAATCACCGAAGTTAAACAATGTCAAGCTTAGTCAGTGCTTAGATGGGTGACCACTAGTGTCGCAGGCAGAACAAAGCTTCAACTGGCCTAGCAACCAAAAGTGATTCTGACAGGCTATTGCCCAGGTGTGTACGAAAAAGCAGAGAACAAGGATAAATACATACAGTGTTAATACTTTGGAGAACACGGAGTGGAGAAAACCAAGAAAAGTTTCTAGTCTAATCAAAATTACTTAATCAGATTCGAGAAAATCTATTCCTACGATAAGTCTGGTGATATCTATGTTAGATTCTTCAGAGCGAGGAGAAATTTGTCTGTTATTTTTTGTAAAACTTGCTTGAATATATATATATATATATATATACATATATATATATATATATATATATATATATATATATATATATATATATATATATATATATATGGACAAAGAGAACTTTACTCAGTGTTTCGCATATTCATACGCCTTTCAAAATGATTTTTTTCTAAATAAGATGAACCTCTATATAAGTATGCATATATCTGTACTGATTTTTATTTTAAAAGAATTTCAAAAACGTATTATCTATAAATTTTATATATATATATATATATATATATATATGTATATATATATATATATATATAAATCGAGAGATATTATAGATATTTCATAAGGTTTTTCTAAATATCTTCGTACATTTTCAAAATTGACCGAAAGATGTAATCTTGTACAAAACTAAAGTATAAAATGTTTTATTCAGTTTCAATTTATTTCTAACTCTAGTAATTTTCCATCTTTCGTCTAATTCCTCAATCCCAGAGCTTTATGAAAACCTGAAATGTCAAATGCATCTGATACTCATGCATTCACTATGTATAAGTTAATTTGTAAAACCTGTTTTTTGACCATTACTTGTTCTATGCAGACTGAATAAATACAGTTTCAATTCTTTGTGGTCACTAGTGGATATTTCTTTTTGCAGGAATTAATAGCCTGTACTAAAGATTCTTTAGTCCATAATTTTAGATGTGATTCTATGCTTGCCATCAGTGTCCATTTTCAGCGAATACACATTTGCGTTTAAATAACTTATAGAAATTGAAACTTAATATATTTTGATACTTTGCTCAACCTTCACCGAGCAAGCAGCTATAGTGCTGTGCTCTTAATACGATTGAGTACCTTTTTGTATTACACCAAGTCACGAAGAATATTCTGAAACACGCTAGATACAGACTTTCAACAACTTTCTTAAATTCATTTACTTGCATTCACTTAAACCACAGATTTCTGGAAATGAACAGAAATAGCTAGAAATGAATTCGTATTTTATATTAACGTGAAGCCAATTTTATTGACAGGGGTCATTTTCACTGGTAATTTTATGTTAATGCAAAAACCAACAGAGAGATAACAGGTTTATTTAGATAACAGACCGATTGTTTACCTTGAAAGTATACATTACCTCTGAAAAAATAAGAGGAAATCATGAAACATTAAAGAAAATTGGACCAGTAAGGAAAATATATGCCTGCACGATGTGCTAATTTTATCATAAAAACTTTCAAAAATTGGGAACAAAATATTTTGATATTAGACAAAACATATTGATGCAGTGGCTATGATGAACGATTTTATTTCACAATGTTCAATTACATGCGTGTACATGCCACTAAAGTAGTAATTTTTGCCCCAGCGTTAAGATTTTTCTTTATGTTGAATATTCTTGGTCAGTTTTTTTTTTCATTTTTGCAATCATATCAACACATTTTTTTACTGGTATAGAATATAGATTTGAAAGGAAACTGCCAAAACGTATCAGAGGACGTCAAAAGTACCAATTTGTTACGAACGTACCAAGAATAGTATCTCTGCATCGCTTTATCAATATTGGTAATGATAGCATGACGAATATGGTAGTCAGCGTCATTATGAATGCTTGAGTCGATGTTTCGAAAGACTGATTGGGAATAATAGTGATTCAGAGGTTTATTCTTGTCTGCTGCCTGTGGCTTGGATCGAAACAAACAGGAGGATATAGCTTTGTTTCATGTCTGCTCGAAATAGCATGACTGTTCATAGGTAAATGACAAATCAGAAAATCATGATGTGAACTCTGCATCAATGTGAGTACATATGTAACAATACAGTAACGGGACATAATTGTCATCAAGTATCATGAATATTTTAGATTAAATCATTAGATATTAGATAAAAGAATTCCAGATAAATAATGCAATAGTGCTGGGGCCTCCAACCTTTCTGCATCACGGACCAGTTTAATATTGTCTGTATTCTTGCAGAACAATCGATCGGGTGGGGGTTGTTAATCATGACCAGAATCTAGCTGATAAGTCATCTATGAGCCATTTATAAGAACTAATACACTCATTTCTGTTTCTGACGAATTTAATATTCAGATCCAAAGAAATATCGCCAAACCATACAGTTTTCTTGCACCTCAGTAACACATGCTTTGTGGCCCTGTATCAGTTTGCAATCTTGGAGTTGGATTCCATTGTGATAATAGATAGATAGATAGATAGATAGATAGATTCAGGATTGGTATAACAATATCAACAATAGTCTGTGACATTAGCTTGATTATCATCGATCTGCAGTAGATACCAACTTATATATATATATATATATATATATATATATATATATATATATATATAAACAGAGAGCTTTACAGCTGTAAATACTGAAAATGTATGTTTTTTAATTCCTCAAAATTGAAGTTATTTCAGTCAATTATTTCCCAATATCTGTTAAAGCAAATCCCACAATTTCTTGAGTGTTATTTCATGTTTAGATATTATGGTACTATGTCTGCAGTTTTTCTTGTTTGGCTCATCAGTAATTGTATTAAGGAACCAAACAGAATTATCTACTCCTCATTTCCATCATCATTTTAGTTTCTTCTAAAATAGCCTTTAATATATGAGTCGGAACCATTATATATCTATGCGTGAGTGTTTGTGAGTGCATGTGTGTGAGTGAGTGTGAGTGTGTATCTGTGTGATAAGTACTGAATATTAGTATCCGATGATATGAATGAGGAATGACGATTTTAGAAAACTGAATGTGGCTTGAAACCGAATTATTTGCAGAAGCATCATTGCCGTTGTTGAGCTCACTACTGTAAATAATTCGGTTCGAGCAAAATTTAAACCGTCATTCCTTATATATATATATATATATATATATATATATATATATATATATATATATATATATATATATATATATATACAACACAATGATGAGCTACTTCAATTTATTTCACACTTTCAAGTCCATGCTTCAGCAATCAATACATGCACTAGCAATCATCAGGTGAATAGGTAATTATAACTTATAATTTTAAATTATATTCTTTTCTTTTCGTTCATTTTTCTTCCTGTGTCTGGGTGATAATGATAATATTATATTTGATTTTACTTCGTCTTATTTTTATTATCGAATTATACACCTTATATATTACGAGTTGTTTATCTGATGCGAAGGTGACAAGAAGTAGAACACAATGAATGCAAATGGTGATTGAAATTGAAAATACAAATGTTTGTACTCTGTTCCAGGTTCCACTTAATAAGTATCATTTTTCTCTATTTAAATACTCGTAGTTTTACATAGAAATGTGTTAGCCCCACTCCCGGCTTGCCAGGACTGTCAAAGCTTCAATATCCTTACGACAGATAGTATTCCCAAATGATCACCCATCTGGGTACTGACCAGGCTCGACGTTGCTCAAGTTCGGTGATCTAACGAGGATTAATGCATTCAACATGATTTTGCCTTTTGCACATATTTTCGTGAAGAAGGTTCCTCAATCTTATTCCGTATGCTAAGTGTTAAGCGGATAGGCATTGAGTACCATTATTTTTTTTATTTGTCATGACAGCATTTAGATGGGTGACGGCTTACCAGACGAGAGGCAAGCACTCTACCATTAGGCCACGGTGATCGTAACATGTCAAATTGTATTGTCCATCGATAGACCTTAGCAGATCAATAGTTATCAACCAGGCAGGACAAACATCCCGTTGTGTATTGATCGTTTATATCCCATTAAAGGAAATCACACAGCATTAAAAATGGCCGGAATCGATTCATCAATTCAAGCAGGTTGACAGCAATAAATAGTTGATCAGATAAGCAGGCAACAAGGGTGGATTTAGCTATTGCAGGGTCTTTGTCATATGTTACAAAGGAGCCCTATTGTTTTTTGAGTACACATGAATATTAAAACACATAACCTTTTTCACTTCCATACTTATTATACTTATTTATTTGCTTTACATCCAGATCATACAAATCTCTTTTATTTAAAGAAAAATCTTTGTTTTTGTGTTGATCTTTTCGTAGTGGCTATGTCTTTAATTTCTCATACTTTTGTATTTATGCATTGTATATGTATAACATAATTACAACACTGTCATCGATCACTGTGCTGAAATGATAACATCGATTTAGGGTGATAATTGGCTTAAATTGCTGATCTTAAACACCTGGTCATTTATAAGAGTTGGAGCCGGTATAGAACTATAGTAATATTGCACAATCAACTAATTGTTATGGAGACCTTGTTAGCATTTAGCGCGGGGCTATAGGAATTGCAGGGTCTGTATCATATGCTGCTTTGACTTCATGTGTAATCCTGAGCTGCAAAAGATGATATTTGATAGCTGAAAAAAGTGAAGATGATAGTGAAAAAATCAGGCCATGTATGTTCTTTGAGATTTTCGACACTGTTTTCAAGTATAATGACAGCAGCCCCCTCCATATGTAAATAATTTGCCCTTATTTTTACTTGCGTGCAACGGGTTTGCGTTACGCAATTAATAGGATCAAGTAATGGAAATTATAACAAGAGAAAGAGTAACCTGATAATTACGCACGTAAAACAGGAAATGATCGCAGATTTCAACATCGCAGTAACATAATTTTGATGAAATTAAAGTATAACTAGGTCAGTCTGCCTGCATACACATAGATATCCATTAGCGTATCCCTTATACAAAGTTTACTTTTCTTTTAAATCAGAATTCTGAATGAATCCAAAAGGTATGCTTAGTTTGTGCGTAGTCTGTATCATAGAAAATCACATCACAGAATCTTATTTTGATTACTTGTCTCAAAATCTACAAAACCAACCAATCAAAGTGCTTACTGTCAGAATTTTTTTAAGATTTCAAAAAAAATATTTGATGGTTAAAACATTGCTTGAAAATACGCGTATCAATTTTCAACTTGATACAGTGTCCGATTTTTGAGAGTATTTTCAATAAGGATGGATGGCGACCATTTTGAATATCAGGATTTTCACTGCATGCAATTTTTTAAAACTTTTCTCTTAGCATATTGAAGATACAAATTTTGTTGGTTTTGTTTTTGTTGCAATGTGTTGGAGGTCAACTTATGATTTTATTGGACTTTGAATTCTGCATCTGTTTCATATTATGATGGTATCATTGAAAAAGCCAGGAAAATCTCGTTTACGATATTTTCCAGTGACCTACACGTCCCAGTAGAATTTTAAAAGTGATCTACGGGACATATATATCCAAGCAGTACTGGAATCTCAGGATATATTTATATATTTGTTCCGGGTGATTCGAAGGGGATTTTATTCTGTAAAACACTTGCTGACATTCAATACTCAAAAAAGGTAAAGTGTTTCTTCAGTGACTAGCCCTGATAGTTTTTAACGGATGAAGCCTTTGTTTCTGTTGCATGCATCAGCTTAGTGATTCTTGCAAGTCTCAAATTTGGTCGAAACCAGGACTATATAACTACATTTTTTATGATCACCTTGTAGGATGCAAGTCCACCTAAAGGATACCTCCACACTAATTGCATTGTAATTTGATTGAGTGTACTCAATTAATTGAGCGCACAGGGAATTTCGTCCTAATTCTTCCACACCCTGTGCTCATCCCGGAATCGACCCCAGGACGTCCTCTGTGTGCGAGGAATACGTGCTAACCATTACACTATCCACGCAGACAACATTCAATACTATTCTAAAAGAATTACCAGGAAGAGTATTGATATTTACGCTTATTCGAGTAATTGTCAATTTCAACTTTTGATATCTGGTAATACTTGACCCTTATTTCGTATCAGTCGTTGGGAGGTGCTGTCTTGGAGAGAGATAAAAATATTGAAACACATAACTTTTTTTTACTTGCATAGTTATTAAATTTATTTATTTGTTATACATACAGATCATACGAATGTCTGCCTTTTCAATAAAATTCTTTGTTTTTGTTTTGATCTTTTAGTAGCAGCTATGACTTTAATTTCTTCCAGAAAATTCAATAGAAATTAATTTAGAACGCCTGGGATATTGCCTGGACAAACAGACGGACCGACAGAGGTGAGTACAGAAAATCTGACAAGGGGCATGAGCAAGGTGGGATCTCTGTTGGTCAATGAAGACAATAAAGCGCCAGCTGTGTCCACCTCACTGGAGTCAACGATTAGCAAAAAGCAAGGTTTCAAACCTATTCTATGGAATCAGTTCATTGAAATGAAATCAGACAACTTGAAACCCGTTGCAAACATCTCCAGGGATTACTTCTCTTGCCACTGACATATTTTCCTCTTTTTACTCTTTCCTTTCTTTATTATCATTTTTACGATTATTATTATCATTAGAAACCATCAACCAAAACTGTCAACGTAGGTTTCTTCGAAGTTTTAAGCTAGTCTCTCTGTCCGGCTTGCTAACTATGTATCACTCGTATGGGCTGCACCAATGTAGTTAGAGGGATGAAAATGAAGAAAATAAGCATTTACTTTTTCTATATCTAAGAAGAATGTTTTTGTAGTAGAGGGTTCAGTTTGCAATGTAAGTGTCTCCTAATTTGATCCTTTACTTTATGTCTGCCTGTTTAGAGAATTGTGACTTGTTCGGTGATTTATGCCCTCAAAAGGCGAGAGGATAAACTTATTCATTGATCACCCTTTTTTTCCAATTTTTTTAACTGATCATCCTTGACGTGGCATGCTATCAAAAGACATTGGCCGCATGACAGTTTCTATGAAGTAACAAACTAGACATATTATTATTATTATTATTATTATTATTATTATTATTATTATCATTATTAATAGAAAAGCTTCTACTGTCAGTGAACAAAGTATTTTTATCAGCATACTGATATTTATATATATATATGCGTGTGTGTGTGTGTGTGTATCGGGAAAACATCACATATTTTAATCATTGGACTATATATATATATATATATATATATAGAGAGAGAGAGAGAGAGAGAGAGAGAAGAAAGAGAAATATAGATATTCATTACATTTTTTTCCTTTCATCTGCCGCTAAAAGATTGAGTTTGACAACTTTATGGAGGAAGCAAGACAAACATAATACCCTCTGTAGACATGTTCAAGGCTTGAAATACTTGTTTGCATTTTTGGAAAAATTAATGTGGCACCACAGGGGATGTCATCAAAGTCAAATCTCGGCTGCTCTACGATTGGCAAAAAGAAAAGTTTCAAAGACCATTCCACGGAATCAGTTCATTGAAATGAAATCAAAGTTGAAATCAACAGCAGCAGACATCTCTGGGGATTACTTCCTATGCCACGGAGATAATTTTTTCTCTCTTTATTTTTCTTTTCCCCATGATTATTATTATTAGTTGTAGTAGTGACAGCTCTAGGGTGGGAGTATGACAGACATAATACCCCGCACTAGATATGCCTGAGGCTTGAAATACATGTATGCATTCTTTGGAAAATATATGCTTCCCACTTTGGAATTAAATGCTATGCTGTGCAATGACATGGCACTTAGTTTGAGAAGCATCGTTCTCGACAGCAAAAAGGTCAACTAGTAAGTGTCGGCCTTGTGGAATTTCAATTGTGTCAACTCCACTAGAAACAACAATTGGCAAATAGCATGTTCCAAAGACCACTCGATGGAATAAGTTTATTGTGATAAAATCAGACAAATTACAAGCATTAGCAAAAATCTCCAGGGATTGCTCCCCATTATGCGCTCAAGATCATTTTCCTTTCTTACTCTTCCTTCATGAGAAACTGTCGATTGAAACTGACACCAAAACTTTCAAAATAAAACTTCAGAGTTTCAGCCCCCTTGGCTGGCCATGCCTGCCTCACGCGTACAAGCTGCGTCAACAAAATTCAGATATATACTCCCTATAGGTCAAGAAAAAGGAATTGTTTTTCATCCCAAAGTAGGTTTTTAGTGGGTGCCAATTTCAATGCAACGGAAAAACGTTACTTGATTGACTGTCTCTATTGAGTGACATTATTATTATTATTATTATTATTATTATTATTTTTATTTTATCATTATTATTATTATCATCATCATCATCATCGTTATTATTATTATCATCATCATCATCATTATTATTATTATTATTATTATTATTATTATTATTATTATTTGGAATCTCACACCAGTTGCCTGGCGGTAACCGCTGGAGTTTGAGTGACAGCAAGTCTCCTCAAGTCTCTAGCCCTCCTTCCCTAGTAATCATAGATCGCAGTAATTCTGCGATTAACAGTTTCACACCGATTGCCCAGTGGTTATCGCTGAAGGCTGAGTGACAATAAGTCTCCTCAAGTCTTAAGCTAACGTCTCCTCCCTCTTTCGCATATCATGACAGAGCTACAATTCGTTGCAGTACTTATATCTCTAGCACCTTCCTCAGTATCCGTGCAGTTCCCAGTAGTGTTGTGGTCTGTACGGTCTCTATCCTCCCCCTAATCCCGATCTCCTCCAGTCTCTCCCTCAGCGTTTTGGGGACAGTTCCTAGTGCGCCCACTATGACCGGTACTACCCTGGCTTTCATGTTCCACATTTTTCTCAACTCCCTTGCTAGGTCCTGGTATTTTTCCCTTCCCCCCCCCTTTTTTCACCCTCCTTCTTTTTTTACTCTATGGTCTGCAGGTACAGCAACGTCTACTATTTGGCAGGCCTTCCTTTTTTTGTCTACTATTACTAAGTCCGGTCTTCTTGCCTGGATGAGGTGGTCAGTTTGGATGTCAAAGTCCCACAGTAGTTTGTGGTTGTCATTCTCCAAGACTGCCTCTGGCTTGTGCTGATACCACTTTTCCACATGGTTGAATCCCATTTGTTTACTTAGTTCCCAGTGTATCATCGTTGCTACTCTATCGTGTCTATGCTTATACTCCTTCTGGGCGAGTTGACTACATTCACTAGTTATGTGGTTTACCGTCTCATCTCTTTCACCGCACATGCGGCATTTGCTGTTTGTCTGTGTTCTGTCGATTTTTGCTTTTATGTAGTTTGTCCTTATGCTTTTGTTTTGGGCTGCCATGATGAGCGATTCTGTTTCTCTCTTAAGGTTTCCCTTTCGTAACCACGTCCATGATTTCTTGTCTGCTATATCTTGTATCTGTCTTTTAAACTCGCCGTATAATTTTTTTTTTTTAATTATCATTAATATTATTATTATTATTATTATTATTATTATTATTAGCAATCTCACACCAGTTGCCTGGTGGTAACCGCTGGAGTTTGAGTGACAGCAAGTCTCCTCAATTCTCCAGCCCTTCTCTCCTAGTTCTCATAGGCCACAGTAATACTGCAGTTTACAGTTTCACACCAGTTGCCCAGTGGGGCTGAGAGACAATAAGTCTCCTCAGGTCTTCAGCCAACGTCTCCTCTCTCTTTCGCCTATCATGTCAGTGCTGCGGTTTGCATTTCTGCTTTTATTTCCCTTCCTCGGTTGGGTCACTGTTGACAATTATTATTATTTGCAATTTCAAACCAGTTGCCTGGTGGTTATCGCAAGAGGTTGAATGATAACAAGTCTCCAAAAGTTTCCAGCCCTCTCCACATTCCCCTGGACCACAGCAATATTGTGGTGTACAGTTTCACACCAGTTGCCCCGTGGTCATCGCTGAAGGCCGAGTGACAGTATGTCTCCCCTGGTCTTTAGCCCACATCTCTTCTCTCTTTCGTCTATCATGCCAGTGCTGCGGTTCACATTTCCGCTTCCATGTTCCTTCCTCTGTTAGACAACTGCTAACATTTAGTGTCGTAGACCATATATTTCTTGTACTTTCCTCAATATCCGTGTAGTTCCTAGCAGTGCTGTGGTCTGTACAGTCAAGATCCTTCATTTTATCCTCTGCTCCTCTAGTCTCGCCCCAGTGTCTTTATGACCTAGTGCGCCTATTATTGCTGGTATTACCCTGACTTTCATGTTCCACATTTTCAGTTCTCTGGCCAGATCTTGGTATTTTTCTCCCTAAATAGACTACCGGCGCAGCCACGTCTATTATTTGGCAGGTTTTCCTCTTCTTGTTCACGATTACAGGGTTCGGTCTTTTCGCTTGGATGAGGTGGTCTGTTTGGATGTCAAAGTCCCTCAGTAATTTGTGGTTTCCATCCTTCAGAGCTGTCTCCGGTTTGTGCTGGTACCACCTATCTGTATTGTTAAATCCCATTCGTTTACTCAGTTCCAAATGTATCACTGTTGGTATTTTATCGTGTCTGTGTTTATACTCTTTTCGAGTTAGTTTACTACATTCACCAGTTATGTGGTTTACGGTCTCATCTCTTTCACCACGAAGGCGGCATTAGCTGTTTGTCTGTGTTCCGTCGATTTTAGTTTTGATTTAGTTCGTCCTGATGCATTTGTTTTTTTATATAGTTTGTCTTGATTCAATTATTATTATTATTATTATTATTATTATTATTATTATTATTATTATTTCTATTTATTGATTTTCCCCGCTGGAAGAATCTTGTGGATTGATCTGTCTGGCCCAGTGGTAGAGTGCTTGCCTGTGCTTCGGTTTATAGTGCGTTGAATCCACGACATAGTCATTCAAATCACTTTAAAATACCTCTAAACTGCAATTCTCCAGAAAAATGCATTCTTTGTTAAAACAGATAACACCCAATGCTAGCAGATGATGGATGAACTATTTAGCCAACCAAATATATATATATATATATATATATATATATATATATATATATATATATATATGTGTGTGTGTGTTTGTGTGTGTGTGTGTGAGTACAAATGCAAATGAAGTACCATTGAAGGTGAATTTGAAAACAAGTACCTGAAGCAAATATAGTACGGACTTTTGATGCTACCCTTTATGAGCAGCTCTTTTCGTGAACACAAGGAACAGTGGAAACTAGATGTTATGGTAAGTTTTTTCTATGGTCAAAATCCTAGCATATCGAGCAAACGATGTATAATTGTATATACATATCAAGAAATAGATATATGATCCGAGAGAATGGTCATAAAATGCATTATATTACATGGAAACTTATTCGAAATGATTTCTCGTCATTACACGGTTAGTGTATCACTTGGCCCAGAGGTAAATCGTATAATAAATTGAAGAAAAGGAGACTGTGGCAGGAATAAAACCCTCGACCAACTTATTCAACCGAATACAACAAGAATTTGACCTTTTTTTCCTCCAATATATATGTATATAGCTAAGTAATAACGTAGGCTTAATCTTGCATGAGTCCACTTTTTTTATGGAGCAGGGAGAGGGGCTAAGACTCATTGCATATACATAATAACCACATCATAGTAGAAATAAATGATGCTCTCATAAATTTCAATCTGATCACTGTGGTCAAATGGTACGCCAGCGTTAGGCTGTGCTTCAATCCATCGCCGAGTCGTATCAAATACTTTTAAAAATGTTACTCAGGGCAGTTTGTACAATGACTAGGATTGTGGAACCTCTCCACACGGCTGAAGAATTACGACCAAATCACGTTTGATTCACCGGTTCTCGTAAGATCACAGATGTAAGAAATATTGACGCCGGGTCAGTACATAGATGTTTCACAATCGTGGTAAACCTGGTGCTGTAAGCAGGATGAAGTTTCGACAGGCCTAATAAGCCGGTAATGGGTTCAGCAAACAATTGTATAAGATGATTATGATACCTACATCCATAAATCCCATAATGTCTCTTGTTGCTCTACTACAATTTATCAGCATATCAAACATTATCAAACATTCAACTTCCGCTATATGAGCCTGCACTTCCGCTCTACGGCTCTCACGGGATCCACGTTGCAAGTAATAATGCCCAGCGGTTGTACGATGCACTAGAAACATGTCTTGCCGATTGCCATTTACGTTCGCTAATGGCGTTCAGAATATCTCTGACAACTGCTGTGCTGTTCTGTGATCTGTGTTCACCTTGGTTTTTCCTGTTTTCATTTCACAGTTCTTAGTTTAAAAGCCAATTATTGGTTATCTGGTTGTCTAAACGATCAATAGCACTGATATACATTGAAAATTCCTCATTTTATTATTTCAGACGATTTTTATGTATTTTTGGTCGCTGAATACAGACGGTAGTTTTTTTCTTCTTCATCAGGCATTATAAATATTGTAAAGTAAAATATTTCATGTAAAAACATGTTTGGAGAAAAATGGTTTTCATTTTTCAATTCTGCGAACGAAAATACATGGAAATTATCTGATATATTCAAAAGAACTTTTTATGGCTTTAATTTGGTTGACCCGTGTAATAGTCGGATAATTCTTTCGACGAATGTGTAAGATGTACACATGCATTTATTTGCTCACTTCACCAAACTTCGTTTCACGATACGCCTTCTGTTCGATTCACTTTTAAGGCAATCTTTCATTCAACTAGTATTTTTCTCGCGATCGCTTGAAAACATGCACTTAACAGCATTCAAGTTGCAAGTGCTCTGAGTCAAACAGTTGCAAGATTTGGGTTGCTCTAAGGTCAAATGCCTCTTCTTCTTCTTCTGTTTCTTCCTTCTTCATCTTCTATATTTCTATTTTTTCTCTTACTTTACCCCATTCCCTCAATATCCATCTTTTTCTCTCTGTATCTTTCTTCCTCTCTATCCCTACCTATCTTCCCCTTTATCTCTCACCCTCTCGTTCTTTTGCTATTTTCACGTTCTTTCCCCTTTCTATTTCTTCTTTTTTTCTCTTCCTCTTTCTCTTACTGTCCCTTGTTTTATCTTCCCTCTCTCTCTCTCTCTCTCTCTCTCTCTCTCTCTCTCTCTCTGTCTTTGCCATTCCTTCTTTCTCTCACTTTCTCCGACTGTTTACTTTTCTCTAACTATTTCTCTCTCTCTCTCTCTCTCTCTCTCTCTCTCTCTCTGTCACTCTCTTTCCTCCTTTCACTATATATCCTCCTTTCTATATCCCCCTGTTCTCTCTCTTTCTCCCTCTTTCTCTCACTTTCCAAACTTCTCTCTCTTCCTTCAATTTTTCTCTTTCTCTATCAGTATATTTCTCCCTGTTTCCATCTCCCCCTCTTTTTTCTCCCACTCTTTCTGTCTTTCTCCTTCTCATTCAATGATTTCATCTCCGTTTCGGGAGAGAATCTTTTGTTCGAAAATATTCTGTTTTTTATGTACGCAGTAAAATTGACAAAAAGAAAAAAACGTAGAATCAGGTTAAAATGAGAAAGTTTTCTGAAAGGAAATTCAGTTCCCTTTTCACAGAAAGGATATTGCGTACTTGAAAAGATTTTAAACAAATTTGAAGGGAGTACGATATAAAGGTATTCGCATGTGTGAAAATTGACTTGTATCATCAACATAACCGTGGCTTCATGAGCATCTATGTATTCATAGTTATACATTCTCGTCCCATACATAAATATTTATTAAATGTATATATATATATATATATATATATATATATATATATATATATATATATATATATATATATATATATATATATATATATATATATATATATATATATGGGGGGGGGTTGCATGCATGCATGTGTGAGAGATAGAGAAAGAGTGAGAGAGCAGGACTAGTTGGTACATTTTCCCTTGGATAGCTCTAACTTCCTGTGAAATTAATGCATTAAAAACCAAATTTAACCAGGAGTTACTAAAGCAAAGAGACATCTTTTGGGTGGGTTGTTAAAATCAGAAAGAAATTGTGAGGTTTATCATACCATCATTCAAACGTTCAGAAAAAAATTTTTCAACCTATCTTAACAGTGGGGATAGTTGGTTCAATCAGGGGTGGGGTAAGATGGTTCTTTTGCTAGTTGTTACGCATGTGATAAACATCGTGCTATAATCGAGTCATATGAATCTCAAAATCAGACAAAAGAATGTATATGAGAGAAAATCTAGATTTTAGGAATATTACAACTGCTTGATGAGACAAATGGAATCGTACGAGAGTGGACCTCACTGATGCATTGAATTGAGGTGGAAGATGGAGAAGAATTTTTAAAAAACAATGGCGCCACCGCAGACTTGTTTGAAGTTTGTTTTTGTTATATTACAAGGTTTGAGATTTTTCCTGCATCAGTTACCTCCCCTTGCAGAGAACTAAGTAGCCCCATTTACAATGTAGCAACCAGCCTCAAACACATGGTTTCTCTCCTATTTCGAGTGAATATTCTGACAGAAGCTGCTTTTTAAAAACTTAGACTACGTTACCATCAAGTCAACAATGTAGCATGAAGTAGGCACTTGTTGATTAATGTAAAAAAAATGTTGCTAACCAGGAAGAAAAAGGTATTTCTTATGTCAAATCTTTCTTACTCAAACCCAGCGGCAAAAAAGGCGACTTTTTCGCTCAAAATGAAGCTAACAGTGGCGTCGTGAAGTAGTGGAAACAAAATCAAAGTGATCCTACTTACGCCTTAGTCTAATTAGGTAATAAATAGATAGATAGGTTGTCCTCATGCCTTTTCATTTTTGTCCGTTTTCCACTGCCTTGTTTATTTGAACAGTTTTCTATATTCACTTCCAACTCACTTGGCCTGTCGAAGCTTCTGAAGGTGATTGATAATAAGTTGGTTACATCCCACCAACGCAGTTGTTTTTTTTGGGGGGGGCTTCCTTGGGGGGGTTGGGGGGGGACAAAAAAGACCACTGGTTACGTCCTTTTTCGACGTTTTTCTCACTTAGTGTGAGTTTATCTTTAATGTACTTGGTTCTTTGAGTTCAAATGATACTTAATCTACAAATTCTTTTTAAAAAAGTAAAAGTTTTTCGAGGATTTGATATGATACGAATTTGAATTGGTGTAAATATGGATAGGAAAATCAGGTTCCGATGTGTCAGTATATCTTAAAATTAGAATCCGAATTCTTGATTCAATCAACGATACAATGAATTGAGGTTTACACTTTGATACGCAGTTATCTTAATGATTCTAAACGTGAGGTGCACGCCCTACAAGGAGGAAAATTGAATATATAATGTTGCAATTTGGAATTTGGGTTTGGAAAGGCTCACGACTACGTTCTTTTTAAACTTAACTAATTCCAAATCATGCGATGCTATCAATTTTTAAAATATATTACAAAATACTATCAATTATTAATTTTAGTATAAAATCCATTGTAATTAAAGCTTAATTGTGAGTTATAGAACAGATGAGGTAATTGTGTGGCTGTTACTAAATTTATCACAATAAAGAAATCACTAAAAGTTTAGTAAATGCGCAGAAGTTCATATATCAGAATTTTCACAAGGAATTTTCTACTGTGAAAAGGTTAAGAAATACAAATCCATCCCTATACGCTAGCCTTATGGAAGAATGATGATTGGCTTCTCATATAGCTCACCATCTTTCTTTATATATCAGTCATTCTAATATGAAATAAGGATTACTATGTTAAAACAGTTTGGCATTAAGCAAATAATCAGCTGGTTGATGAACTTGAAGATATTACATTGTCTTTCTTCGTGGCAGAAGAACCCCTCCTCCGAAGGCTCTCGACCACTAGTATAATTCATTTACCATAGTTTTAGAGAGATGTCCAATGTTATGGAAAAGAATGCTACCATCAGGAAAACACGGTCCTTCTAATTTAATGTAACGTAGAAGAATGTATGGTCGTCCGTGAGCAGGTATTTATCAATATCTATGGTGAACATTGTGACATTTCTTGTAGTTTATTCTCTCCAAAATAATCTAATCTTTCCCTTGAAAATAATAAATTTGTTGACAAAAAAAAAACCTTCCCCAAAATTTAAAACAAGCGCAATCCTGCCAACAAAAATGACTTAAAGTCAAAAGGGTACGTAGCTGTCTTAGACTCATAATTAATACCATTTATACAAATAAGAAACAATAATATTTTCATGCAGGAGGGCATTCTTTGCAATAACGCTAACGTGTAGAAAATGTGTTCAGGATAACGCTATCGAGCTCTAGAAATGGCCACCAATCACACATAGCAGCAATTTGATGAGTTAAAATATTGCTTCAATGAGAATCACCGCCATAGATCATCTGGAGGGAGAGAATTCCGACATGAGAATGTAACGATAACAGCGAAACGACCTTGAAGTAGCAATACCTTCCGGAGTCAATGTTGTGATCTTGAAAGCAAATACTTTCTTGTGAATAACTACTGTTCAACTTGAGTCGATTCATATTTCTTTTCTATTAATTTTTTGCACCAATAAAAAAATGCAATAGTTTTCAACTGAGAATATCTTATGCTCACGATTATTGGTTGGGTCACCGAACCTTTGCGAGACATTGTAAATTCCTGGAAAGTTATACCAGCATTTTCGCTTCAAATTTTTTTCAAATACTTTAATATTTTTTGTAAATGTCATTCAACTGTTAATTCCCGAAACTGCATTGCTGGACTTTGTCAATGAGGAGAGTTTTAACCGGAAATTCAAAAACTTTTCAAGTTGAAGGATATCAAGATTCCATTGTCAGCAATCAAGAGAATTGACCAGATTCCAAGTGACATGCTCAGTGGCAACAAAGGCAGGTTCTGGAAGACTCAATGCGACAACAAGCCGAGATCACAGAAGGCTGAAAATGACTGCTCTAGAACATCGTGAAACAAGATTTGTAGGACGATTCAGAAGTTCAAATCATCAAAGCAGTGGGCCAAAAAAATATCACTGTCCACAAAGAACGTAGATGACTGATTCAAATTTATTTTATAGAATCCATGATACACATGGATTTGAGCCTGTTCTATAGTGTGATTAGTTACATTTTGAGCAGTCTACCTATGTACCAGAGCATTGTCCCACTGGTTAGCTTAAAGATTTCACCAAAAATCGAAGAGGTAGAATTATGGTGTGGGTATAATTTCCCAATCTAATTTTGGCAAGCTAGTATGGTGCAAAAAGTGCATTAATGTTGAGGGGTACTAAAATATACTTCAAAAAAGGTCGCTTCAAAACTTTTGACGAATTGTGTGGTGGGAAAAAAGGCCGATTCTCAACAAGATAATGTTCCAGCAAACTCTTTTCGGCCTTCTCACTCGCCAGATATTGGATATTTGGGCGCATATTAAGGGCAAAGAATTCGGGAACATTGACCCGTTGTATGAAGTTGTCAGAGATGGAAGAAACTACATTGCAGCACTGTAAACAAGTATCGTGCAGCTTGACCAAATGGTTTTGTGTTCTAGGAGTAAACAAGACAGAAACGATCCAATAACAAAACGTATCTTGCCCAGAAACATTGCATGCACTTTTGTATAACATCGAGGAATATCGCCACTTTGTTAGAATTGAAGAGTTGCAAAATATTTGATGAAAAAGCTTTGCTCAATTTTTTGCCCAAGTTTTTATATATAAACATATATATATATATATATATATATATATATATATATATATATATATATATATATATACACACACACATATATATATATATGTGTGTGTGTGTGTGTGTGTATATTCATGTCCCTGTGTGTGTGCGTATGTGTATATATGTGTGTGTGTATGTGTGTGTGTACTGTGTGCATGAATACTATCCTTCCAACAATATAAAGATCAATTTTGTTCTCTTTTCACTATGCTCCCTCTCAATAAAACTATTTCATGTAACACCTGCGTGATAAGAGGGACACACAGCGGCATAAATCAAATTATAAGAGGCTAAAAAAGAATCACACCCTTGGTAATGTCGCAATGAAAACATTATCAAATAAACAGTAAATTCTATTCACCGACAAAAAGTTTTTTCTTAAGAAAAAAAACAGGAAAAAAAATGTGGAGGAGGGAGGGGGAGCAGTTCCAAAGAAAGCCAACTGTGGAGAAAAAAGATGATGTTATTACAAAAAATATTTCAGCTCCAAAGAATATTCAGATGGAATCATGTCACGTTCACGCCATAGATTGATTCCTTCAAGAGCTCTCAGAATCAACACGTGGTTTGCATGCAAGGAACAAATCCCTGCTGGCATTTTTCTGATAGTATTGGAGAAGAAAGAACACTGTGAAAACCAAGACGGCCCAAGGTACCAGCAACACAGGTAGTCGCCTGTTATAGGTCTGAGAAAGTAAAACTTCTCGAATACTAATGGAAGTTGAAAACCCCCAGTGAGTTTACACCTCTGCCAACGTTATTATCACGGGGAAAATCGTGCATAGAACCGTCCCAAAATCTAATAAGTTCTCCCGTAGCCTATTCTTCAACCTCCTTCAAACTGTCATTGAAATTCATTAATAAATTTTAAAGTCATCGTATAGGTAGTCAATAATGTACGCATAAAAGTAATTGAGTAAATGTCTTTCGATAAAAAAAATATGCCAAGTTCGGGCTCAAAACTTGACCACCTTTTTCTCACCCCATTCCCCTCCCAGCAACAAAATTTGATTGGAACTTTCGGAGATATCGTGTGGATAGACATGAAGTATTGACGATATTAAGAGATTTCAACGATAACCACAACGTAAGGGGAAAATTATGCATAGATCCGCACCACAGCCTAATGATATAGTAGAAATTCAGTGAGAAACTCTGGGTATAGCGTGTAAACATAAAATCATTGTGATATTATGTGGTTGGGAGGTTTGGAAACATAACTACAACATAATGGAAATAATTGCGCAAATATTCATGCAGACCTCATTTTATCTACCATCTCACAAAAATATCTTCGAAATTAGTTGAGAACTCTTTGATACATTGTTTGGACAGACATGAGCATATACATAAATTTAACTGGAACAAAAAGCAGTGAACCATCTTTAAGTAAGAAAAAGAGTCCTCCATTCGTCCCAAGATTTCATCACCTGTATTGGAGATGAATGAATTAAACGGGACAAAAGAGTTCGAATGACATTGTACTTTGATGTGAAATCGGATTTTCTAGGAATATCTAACGGTGAAATACTTCCTATTTTGATGGAACCGAGAGAAACAATTCTAGCCAAGGGATTTCCTATGATCGACTAGCTGCTCATTCAATTAATGTGATTTAAAATATTGATATCTAATATCAATCGATATTGTATGATACCAATATATATATATATATATATATATATATATATATATATATATATATGATATCACTGTAGAACAAAAATACATAATCTAGATAATAGTGCACTTTAAATTGCGCCGAATATCAGTTTGCATGGGATGCCAAGTCCCTGGTTGGAGAGAAGTCATATAGCAATGTCGAAACAGCACACCAACCACCAGTCTGTTTTCTTTAAAGGTGATCTGGTTCTTTATGAATACTTTGGAAATTTGATGAATATTTCTCTTTAGCAACACAAACATGAGAACATCAAATTTCATCGAAGTGATTCCCTATGACTAGGCTCATGATAATTCAAATAATAACAGAGGGTTTTTTTCAAAGATCATTCCGTAACCAGAGAGGTTATGAGTTCGCTGGCAGAATATTTCTCATCTGCCTTTCGGAACCATGGACCTTCGACTGAAACGAGTTTTCCGTAAAAAAAAAAAACCCAAAAACAACAATCTTACGAAATTCAAAAACAGGTGGGCTCAATTATTCGAATGTTTGCTTTGGGCCAATATTTGATTTTACAAAAAAAGCTGAAAGCAGTGTTCAGCTTTTGTTATGCCCTGATGCTCTCCATGTGAACTACAATAAGATAAATGCCATTTACAACAAAGATGTTGAGGACAAATACGGAAATCTGAATCTAAAATATAGACCTGAAAAAGTACCTAGGACTACGAATCTCTATTGAATCCTCAAAAGAATGAGAAATAAAGTGAAGAATCACCTTAGATGGCAACCTTTTGGAAGAGGAATCCAAACCCCCAAGGACAAGAAAATTCCATTAGTCTTAAAAAGAAGGATTTTCAACGACTGCACTCTCCGGACATCCACCCAGGGAGCTGGAATGTGGGACCACACAAAAGATTGATCCTAAAACTGAGAACCACGCCACGTACACATGAACGGATCATTCTCAATATCACATGAAAAGGTCATTGAACAGCACAGGAAATCAGAGGAAGACAAGAGTCAAGGATATAAAATCCATTATAAAACTCAAATGGCAATGGGTAGGATAACTGCTGGCATCATGACTCACAACGTGGATCCAAAGAGATCATATGCGAAATATAGTCGGCAAAATATAAGATGGTGTGACGAATTAGACAATTTCAAAAAGTACTGGCTTTGCAACGCTCATAATAGAGAGGTCTGACGAATCAAAGACGGACGCTAAGAGGCCGATGATGATGGTAATGATGATGATTGTAAAAGGCGGCGCACATCCCCTCCTTCTCTCTTTTACACCCCAATCTTCTGCACCGCCAACCACATCTCCAGATGAATCAGCCTGACCCACCATTCTCAGTATTTCGTGGTTAAGGAATGGTTATGAAAACATCTCATGCAAATTAATGGTAATTGCTTTAGTTTGACGCCATTTTGCCTTATGAAAGGCTTTTATGAGAATGCTCAACTTTCTGATAGCAGGGAAGCCTGTAAATCCGTGAATCTGAAAATTTGTCAGCTGGATTATCTAGTCCATAATTATACTTGCATAGGATCTGTAAAAGATGGCGGAATTATTTACTTAAGGATCAGTACTTTTGCTGAGGATCGATATCTGTGTGTACTGCTTCAAATCAGAGTCACATCAGGGCCCTCAGCCTCTAATCAGTGTGATATTTGTGTTCTGCCTAGAATCAGAATATCACTCCCTGGCACTTCCGTCGAGGATCGGATCAGAATATAGCAAATGCACTCACTGAAAATACACACCGAAATATGTATATACATATTGCTCGCTCTCTCTCTCTCTCTATATATATATATATATATATATTGTGTCATCCACAGACAGCTGTATTACATCTCTTCAGTGTGGCTATAGACTTTCCATTATCCCATCCAGTATCGCAAGGCAGAATTGAAACCTTCACATCAGACCCGGAGGCCGATATCCTACCTCTGGACTATGGAACTGGATGGTCAATGAGGCTGAAATTAAGCGATGTATCTATTTACACAGAAATTCCTCATCCACCAGAATGTTCCATTCCTATGGAAGAGCATTGCAAAAGCTTACTATGGATGAGTTACCTCACTTAAAGAGTGCTCAACCCTGAATAGAGGAGCATATTTGTACATTATGTCTTCATTGTATTTTCAGCTGCCTAATCTAAATAGCTGTTGGTATTCCAGTGAACCTTCACTAATCCGGCTACCTGTAAATTGGCTCCTTCACTGATTCAGAACTAATTTCAGATTTCCTCAGGCTCTTATCTGTGACACCGCACCAACCTATTGCTGCTTACT
This sequence comes from Thysanoteuthis rhombus, assembly GCA_963457665.1. NCBI lineage: Eukaryota > Metazoa > Mollusca > Cephalopoda > Oegopsida > Thysanoteuthidae > Thysanoteuthis > Thysanoteuthis major. The sequence goes on along the minus strand of OY735236.1, from coordinate 14,764,548 downwards.
GTTTTGGTTGTACTCGATCAGTTCACCTGTTAACGTGTTTCTTGTAAACATAAGCAACCAATTCCTGCTCGTTTTCCTGCATTTATAAATGCCAATTACTCTTATTCAACCTTAACCATGGTTCCAGTAAATAAACAAAATGGATTCCGTGCTGTGGAGTTGAAACACTACAGATTATCGATTAAAGAGAAGTTGAATACTTGACAAAATTGCACACAGGTATATTGATGAAGAGCTAGAGTGAGAGTTCAAGTGAAACGTTTGTACGAGAGTCACAGTGACGTATCGGTAAAAAGCTTTAGTGTGATCAACAGAATTGGCTCTCCAATAGTGTACGATATCGAGAAAGAAAAATCTGCTTTATTTCTTTGCTGATAGTGGCTCAAACAACGGATTCGTATGAGAAAAACAATAAAAGATGGAAGAAGTTTAGAATAACATGGGGTGCTGATGTGATTTAAACTTTGTGTAAGTGAAGATTTTGAACTGTCTGTGGGTATGTCGAAATGACAAACAAAGATTGTTTACTTTCAAGCAACGATTCCATGTTTATGTCTCCTTATTTACAAACTCGTACTTATTTACATAATATTCTAATGGCATGATGAAGTGGTTTGATGTTTTTCAGAGGTAATCTTTTCCTAATTCGGTAATTTGCTAATCCAGCAATCCTCATGATTCAGGATTAGTGAGGATCTTCATGTTATATCATTTAGAATTTTATTGGACCTTCATTCATAGGAGATCTTTTTGTCCTCTTCTACGCATGTGCAAAGTTAGGTTGGACTTTTCTCTGTCTTCGTTCTCGTTGCCTGGCAACATTGAAAGTGTAGAAATTTTGCTCAAAATAATTACATTACTATTCGTATACTTCTAGTTGGAGTACGCACGTGCATGCATGCACACATACACACACACTCACACGGACATATATACACACTTACACTTGTATAGATAAGAGATAAGTAGGAAGTAAGGAAGAATCTAGCTGGTTGAAGATTATTCAATATCCAATAACATGGATTTTTTGTGGAAAAGGTTTTGTATTCATGGTATTTTTCAGCTCACTGGAAAAGATTCTTTTGACCGGTTTCTTTTGACTATATATCCAATTTATTAAATATGAAATAATCTCCAACCAGTGTGGCTCTTCCTTACTTATCTTTTACACTTACACACACACACACACACACACACACACACACACACACACATATATATACATATATATATATATATATATATATATATATATATATATATATATATATATATAATAGT